>JAZKJV010007071.1:0-715000 GCA_037367405.1 Ottelia alismoides | reverse complement strand
TAATATCATCATTATAAATTTAATGGACAATACCACGATGGATTTTGAAAACGATGTCATCTAAAGTTATTTTATTGTATAGGCATAACCTATCAATGTGGATCACAAGCCATATAGATGCAAGGGAGTAATTTGTATTTCTCGTATAACTTTGCAACCAAATAGTTTTTCTCTAGAGCATAACAACCGATACCTTTCCAACATTGCACGTAAGGGATCTTTGAAATTTCGGAAATTGAATGGGAGATATGATATGTTTATATATCGTCCTTGTTCAATTCAAAGGCAATTCTAAATCGGTTGTCTTGAAATCAACGTGAACTTGCAAAAGTCTAACATTTCAACTTCATAATAAACGATTAGGGTTGACATTGAGAAGCTCTTAAAGTCAGGGATTCAAGTGAACACAATAAAACTTTTTGAAATGTTGTTTAAGGCAAGTGGATCATTCGTGTTCAACTTGACAAAGCCCTGGTGGAGAGATCGCGAAACTTTGGCATCACCGACAGTCGTCTATTCTTGATTGAACGATCGGGATCGTTCCTAAGAGACGCGGACTTTACTAGTACTAGAAGAATCTATATCATTTGATACTATATAGACGGTCCCGATCCGAAAAGGATTTTGTCCCACTCAACTAGTAAAATCTCTTGCTCTCGTGGTATTGACAAAACTAAGGCCACATAGGAAGGTTGAAGGGATCAAATACATGGTGGAATCACGAACTTCGTCAAGGAGGGGTTAAAGTATACAGATATAATGTATGTTCAAAAATGGAAAAATTATTGCGTTTTTTAATGATATTTTTAAACAGAGTTAATATTTTCAAAATGAACCCATTTCATTTTTTATAAACTCATAATTTAAATTAATTATTAACGTTAGTTTTTGAAATATATTATTATTTGCCATTGTGATTTTAAATTTTGACAACTCTAATAATTTAAGCCTATTTAAATCTGTCCCCAAAGGCTAAAGTATCAAGTAAAATTTCAAAACAAAAAAGTTCATAGTTAAAAAGGAAACAATAAAATTTATTTCATTACAAATAGTGCTAGAAATAATGTCGGAGAAAATGAGCTCAAAAACAATGTTATATCAAATTATACTTATAACATTAATATTTTAAAAAATATATAAAAGAAATTAAAATTAAGGGGAGGTGAGTTACGAACCTTGACATCCAAAATAATTACCATATTACTCTACAAATAATATATACTGGTTCCGACACCCCTGATGGGAAGGATTTCCCTCTTAGAAAGTATGATCTATACACATAAAAAATTAACTGAAGGCGGGATTTTGTGTTTATAACTACAACAATGTATCATAATAGCAATGAATTGTTACAGATTATGTAACACCTCCAACTATGAGATCACACTATTTCTAACTTTTCGACCTCATATAGAACCGAAATCAAGCAGATAACTTTTCTGTTATTTAATACTCGTTGAAATCTTTCTAATGAAATGAATTCAAAAAAAATTAAAAATCAAAGATTAAATGAATAAGCTATGTGTATTTTAAGATCATGGTACAACTAATGATTCTAATCCTAATTCATATCCAATTAGGCTTGATCCCCTAGCTAGTCATTGTGCTAACAAGACTAAGTTCCTTGAGCTCGTCGGAGCTCCACTACCAGAGAGATTTTCTTGTGATCGATGAGATCGTCATTTCGAAGAAGTGACGAGATCATCGTACGTGGCACACGCTTTATGCGAACCGCCACATTTCTGTCGTTCCAGATAGAGGAAAATCCGAGGGAAGAACCACTTAGCTACAGTTTTTGACCTCTCATTCTATTGGATTCGCATAGTTTTCGCAATATAGGTTTCAAGGGTTACATATTACGTATGGGTGATGTTTTTATCGCATTTGGATGAGTTCGGGATGGATTTTTATTCGTACCTTACATACTAGACAATTCTTAGTGATATGGTTATCACATGTGGATGAAAAATATATCACTGTGGATGGAATGAGCAACACATGCATATGCCTGGATTGAGAATTTGTTAGTTATATATTTATGGAAAATTGCATCTAGGCCCTTGGATTTTTGCATATTTACGATAATACCCTTGCGAAGATTGAATTTTCTTTTTTATTCTAATATTTATTTCATGCAACTAAAAAATCTCAAAAAATTACCCTAGCTTCCTGTTGCATTGCATTTTCACCTCATATTTTTATCTTACATTTTTTTGAATTTTTATATTTATAAAAAATCAAAAAAAGTTATTTTCATCTTTATTTGCATTAGAAAATGCATAAAAAATATAGAAACTTCTTAAAAAATTCCACAAAAAATCATATTTTGTTTGTTTTTGCGTGTTTTAACTTCAGACCAAAAATCACTAAAAATACAAAAGAAAACTCCTAAAAATTACAAAACCCCTAAATCTCTATAAAAGCATTAAATATCCATAAAAAATCACAAAAATATAACTTCTGTTCCTTAATTTTCCTTGTTTTATTATCATTAATTTCAAATTAATTTGGAAAGTTTTTGATACTGTTTGATATTTTTCATCTCCATTTTAATTTCAGGCTATTATTTTTATTCACTATTTTAAGTATTTTTTACTTTAAAAATACCAAAAAATAGCAAAAATATAGAGAAATCACAAAAATACTAGAAAAATATAAAAAGTACAAAAATATTTTATCTCTTGTATTTTGGCTATTTTTACCTCTTTTTATATCTCTCTCATCTCTCTTGTATATATATATATATCATACATAGTCTTATACCTTATTAAAAGAAAAAGAAAATACAAAAATGAAAAATATAAAAAGAAATACAAAATCAGTAAATTAAAAATCAAAACATAAAGATAAAAAATCAAAGAACTAAATAAAAAATATATATAATTAAAAATCCATAAAAACATAGCACTTGTTTAGACAAATACATCACCTTCACATTTGAGCTTGATTGCCCCGATCTACCTGCTTGTTTCCTGTGTTCGACACTCTACACTACTTGCACTATACACATATTTTTAGAGTTATAATAAATTTTAACTCTGCACCGTTTTTCATTTTTTGATCTCTGTCGTGGGTTAATTGTTGTTTGAATAGGGTTTTCTTGCGGGTCACCACAGCGACTGCGTCTCTGCCTTGTGTGAGATGTATTTTAGACCTGTGAAAAATCGCTTTCAACAAATGGCACCATTGTCGGTGAGCAACAGCATATGGATCAGCTTTTTGGCTTGATAGTGATTACTTGTCTATATTTTTTCTTATTTATTTGCTCATTTTTTTGATATAAATGTTTGACTTGTCTTATCACCCTCTCTTGTTGACTTTGTGTGAGGAACCGCAGATCGAGGGAGGCGCTGCACCCTAGGCGCATGTGCACCCACGTGAAGGCGGTGTGAGCTTCTAACTTAGCATCAAAGGAGGCTTGGAGGACTTGAGAAGACAGTCACCTTTTTAGAATATTTTGTGTATTTATTTACTTGTGTAATTTTTGAGAGAGAGACTCGAATTTGTAATAATACAGGTACTCTAAACTTTGGACTTTCGGACCCAATTTCCAAGTAATTGTTCACTTGGGGGCTCATCGCAGTTTTGCCTTATTTTCATCGCATTTTTTCTTTGTTTTCTCGATTTTGGTTTTCTTTATTTTGTGTGATTAAGCCCTTAGTTTTAGGATCTGCTTGTCAATAGATTAAGGCCAAACACATTAATCACCATTGCATGTACCTATAGTGACGTTTGGACTTAGTCCAATTTTGAATTACTTCTTACTTAGTCTCGGAACCACCGCGCTGCGAGAGTTCTCCATACAGCACTTGCAGGACCCATTGTAGTAGGCACCGAGAAGACTCCAAAACAGGACACTTCGGTTCCATTCTAAGTCATTAGCATCGGTTCTTCACGCTAATAGCAATTTCTGAAACTTAGGGTGATTTCATCGGCTTGCATTTGCATATAGATAGATTTCAATTCTGCTGAGCATCTTTGCATGCAGAGAGCTGGAGGCAAGGTGAGCATTTATCTTTAGCATACATCATTGTTTTGCTGCTTGCATTGCTTTTCCGCCACTCTACCTCTGACTTTGATCGCCTAGGTGCTTAAAGGAATCGACTCCTCGATAGGCTCGTGCATTTCTCACTAAAAATCCAAAAAAAATGATAATCAATCAAATTAGGACTGCTAACTTTACTTGACCTTAAAAACGATTAAAAAGAGAATATTTGTCTTGAGGCAAGTAATCCCCTCATTGTCTTCGTTTTACTTGCTCGCGCAAACACTAAAGATTAGTGCCCAAATCCTATTCAGCCCCCTAAGTATTTGTGCAATTTTTTTTGACTTCTCACCTAACTCTAAAACAGACAAGATTAAAAAGACTGACTTTATCGGTCTCCACCGAGTTGAGTAGCTGAACTGAGGGTTTGTTTGGTGTGAGTCTTGTTTGTGTTAGCTTGTGCGCATTCTATATCATCGCTGCGCATTTGCGCCTTTTTCTTCACTTCTCTTGACTTGACCTTCGTGATCTCTCGACGATCATTTTCTCTTGCTTCGAGATGGCCGACTGGAGCATATTTTATCCGGACCTTGCAAATCCCTCGTTCACTCCAGTCGGTTCGCCTCCCTTTCTTCAGGAGGATGTTGGTCCTGATTTTTGTACATATCCGACCAACCCACTATTTCAGGATTCGGACTTTGACCTTCACCAATCATTTCCACCACCATCACATTTCGACAACCCGCTTTTCCTAGAATATCTTGAGCTGGGATGTGATTTTTGTTCACACCCACCGCCCACATTCGACATACCCGATCCTGAGATTTTGGAGTCACCTTTCATGATATCCACACTTGAGACCTTGAATCAGATGATGGAGCATATGAACTCAAGGATGAACGACATAGCTAGCATAAATAAGATCCAGAATGTAGCTCTATTCTTTGAGGATTCGGACTCATTTGAGGATTATCATGAGAGCTTGCAATCGCCCAAAATACAAAAAAATGAGAAAAATTTTAAAATCCAAAAAGAATTTGGGAGACGCATGATTGAGTCAGACTGTGAAGAGAGTGCTCACTTGCCATACCCTTTGACCACACAGCCTCTCACATCTAGTCCCACCTTTGACTTCTCTTGTCAGGCCTCGCTATATGCCGATTCCGTCTTCTTACATTGTATGGAGGAGGCCTAAAAATTAAAAAAATTATTGACTGAACCCAAAGTGGTGGCTACTATTCATGAGATCATCTGTGCCCCCACTTCAGCAGGCCATGACTGGTTTATCTGTTCCTCTTCCCAAGAAAAGAAAGCGAAGGAGCAGATCTGAGCATCATATCTTAACCATGGCCACTGCCCACGGCATCACACATTGTCCCATTCCTAAGAAAAAGAACACTGTCACACCTTTCATTAGTTGTACCATCTCTGACCATACATGTGATCACACTCTCCTCGATGGTGGTGCTTCGATTAGCATATTACCCTTCTCGCTGGTACAGTCTCTTCACTTAGGTTCTCTCAAGAAAACCAGGATGATAGTTCAGTTTACTTATGGATCTATTAAGAGGCCGAAGGGTATCCTTGAAAACATCGTCATTTTGATTCAGAGCACGAGCTACAATGTTGATTTTGTCGTATTGCCCATGGAGACCTCCACAGGGAAGCACTCTCCAATCATCATGGGACGACCATTCCTGGCCTCTACGAGGGTCATTATTGATTACGGATCAGGAGAGATTTGCTTTTGCCCTGGTGACAAAAGCGAAGTGTTGACCACCGTACCCCCAGTTCACTAGAGACATGCACCTGATACACATTCACCTATTTTGGTTGACCCTGAGGACCATGACCTTGATGAGACTATTAGAGAATTTTGTTGCTTATTAGATTCCACGGAGACCCAAGAATTTCTCTCCAAGGAGGAAGACTTGGAAAGCATGGACCTCGGAGTTCCTTCTTCTGGGACTTGGCATTGTGTTGATGACATCCGCGGGATTTACACGATCGACACCATTGAGCGGAGGGTTGATTTAGAGACTAGACAGAATGGACATGACTTGACTACTTTAACTGATGCGTCCATTCATGTTCACTTAGATACTGATGAGACAAAGGCCTAATTTGATTTGGTTGTTTTTATTCGGGAACTCGGGCCTTTTGATGAGAAAGATGGCCCAGTTGAGATTATTGACGATGAACAGAGTTCGACTACTTCTACTAATGAGTTTTTTTCTTTTGGTTTTGACCTGGATGAGACCTCACAGGACAACACTGATTACACTTCTTCCGATGATGGTGATTCATCCCAATTCACTTAGACATCAGCGAGACTCCCAAGGCCAGACCTAGTCGTACTTCTTTCACTGATCTGTCTGTGCCTCTTCACCATAGGGCCACTGAGGACATACACCCTGTTGACCCTGATCGGTTTGTGTCATCTGAGGACCCTGATGTCTACCTGCACCTTGTCAGATCATTTCCTCAACGGTCCCGCAAGAAGGTTTGCTTTCGACCTTCTTGACCTTATGTGTGTCCATCTTTGTTGTACATTCTCTTTTGTGTACCTCCGTCCCTCTTCTGTTTCTCTCAATCACCCATTCTCGTGTGTGCCATGCTTAGGACATACTTGTCCTAAGTATAGGGGCGTGAATGAGCCGAGTGTTCATTCGTTGTTCCGTTTCATTACTCTTGTTGTTGCCTATACTTAGGGCTTCTTTCACCCTAAGTATAGGGGGAGTGATTCGTACATCCTTCTCTATCTTCTTCCATCTTCTGATCTCTTTTCCGCTTTTCATCTTTTCTTCTTTTTCTTTTCTATCTTCTTTATCTATCAAAAAGGTGTCGCCCCTTTTTGTCAGTCTTCTATGCTTAGGACGTACTTTGTCCTAAGTATAGGGGGTGTGCACACTGATTTCTTCTATTCTTTGATCCTCTCCATTGTCTCCTCTTCTTCTCTATACTTAGGGATAGCTTACCCTAAGTATAGGGGGAGACAATCTGAGTACGATATGTTCATTCCCACCCTTGACCCTCCCTGCTTTGTGTACAGTCTGCTATACTTAGGATTATTTGATCCTAAGTATAGGGGGGACGGTCAACTTCTCATTCGTTCATTCATTTCTCCATTTATTTATTCTTTAGTCTTTTCTATACTCAGTACGAGTTATGTCTTCTCTTTCTCTATAATCTATGAGGACATAGCTCAAGCTAAGTATAGGGGGTCGTATATACGACATATATACCTTATCCATAACTCGTACTTTCATATTTTTCTTAATAACTATGGCTAATTACACTTAAAAATTCATTAAAAAACTTATTAAAAAGATTTGATTATTCCTCAAGTTCTTTTTGTATATACTGATTAATAAATCAGGTGAAAATATTTTTTGCAAAATGTCTGAAAAATATTTTGAAAATCTTTGTGAAAAATATTTTGAAAAACTATTTGGAAAATGTTTTGTTACATGTTTTCAACCTTTGTAAAAACATTTTTATTGTAAAATTTATTTTGTTTGTGTGAAATAAAAAGTTTGAAAAATGATTTTCAAATGGTTTGAAAAATGGTTGCAAAAATATTTGAAATATATATATATACTATTTGGAAAATCTTTGCAAAATGATTTTCAATTGTGTGTACATGTTCGCAAAAATTGTTCGTAAAAAATATTTTGGACTATAGTTTTCAAATTTGTTTGGAAAAACCTTTTCAAATAAGTTTGAGGAATATATACATCTCACCTAAAATTCTTTATGTATAAATCTATAAAATTGACCACTTACCCTTTGTAAATCCTTAAAATCTAATTCTCGTAAATAAAAGATGCATCCCTATGTAAATATTTGTACCTAGTTTTTAGCCAAACCTTTTGTTTTCAAAAATCCCAAAAACATTTGCAAAATTAAAATATGAAAAACTTTTGAAAAAACTTTTTGAAAAAACTAAAAAAATGCACATGCATCATCTTTTCAAAAATCCATAAAAAGTTCAAAATCTCTGAAAATTGCAACAAAAAAATATTTTCCGCGTAGCATTCGCATGGCATTAAGATTTTTCGGATTAAGTTTGATGGTTGAACAAGTCTAAGTAAAATCCGAAGATTGGAGCTTGGTTGGACCTTCAAATCTACCTAATTAACAGGAACCTTATAGGAGCTGGAATTGAGGTACTTCAGGTCTAGTTGACTTAGTTCTTTGAGGATCACGAGACTTGGTTCAATGGATTCTTGACTGCCTACGTAGAGTATTTCGGAGCACATGCACGACTCTTGTTGATAATGACTTAACTTGGACACCTGCACCTTTCACTTGGCTCAACTTAGTTGGAGTGGTGAGGGGGTTGGATTTGCCGATATGAGATGCACACAATTTGAAACACTTGTCCTCCTCTAAGGAGGGAAGTGCACCCCAACCCGTCAGGTGATGATGAGTTTTGAGGACAGGAGAGTGTGGGTTGCAATAAAGCTTCAAAAGAGGGATAGTCTACTGGATCAAGAGGAAAAAATCCCCATGTAAATGATGTTGTATATAGTCTTTCAAAAAAAACAAAAAAGAAAAAAACTCCAAAAAAAGTGGACAGGCCAATACAAAAATAAAAATGTCTGTCAGAGTGTACATATTTGTATAGTCAATAAGCAAGCTTGAGCTTCAAAGTCAAATCGTGTGAACCTGCAGCTGGACTACTTGACTACAATGGTCTTGCATCCTAGAATAGGTAGCTACACTGGCTACCGTCCATTCTTCTCTTCACCCCCTCCTCTTGAGCTGGTTGCCGCTTGAACTTAGAAGGGAATACCCCGCTCCTCAAGGAATGAGTTGTTGGATTGGGGAATCATTGGGTTGTCATATTGGAGAAGTCGGTCTCTTTGTCATTTCAGTTGGGGAGAGCCACTATTACTTACACTGTACGAGTCAGATTCATGGTCGTAAGAGTTTGCATATGAGTTGAAGTATTCTGACCTGGCTATTGAGGAGACTTGAGTAGAGTTTTGGGATTCTCAAGGGCTGTTGGATTTCAAATCTGATTCTCATTAAGATTTTTCCTGCACTTAAATTCCAAAGGTCCGACTTGAGCTACAAACTTTGATTTTGTGAAGACAAGTTTGATATTAAATTTAATCCAAGTTTCTTCTTTTTCTTTTCTTTGTTTTTCTTTTTCTGCACTTATTGCATAAGTGTTTGCTAGGGACTAGCAAAGGCAAGCATAGGGGGGTGGTGAATCTCCATTTTATCATCTTTATTCTATCATTTTGGCCTTCAAAACCCTAGTAAATACTTGTAAATAGCGTTAATTTAGGCATTTTAGCATTCATGCATCATTGTGTAAATATTGTATAAAATACGATTTTAAAGCCAAAATTATAGAATAAAGAAAAGAAAAGAAAAAGAATTAAATATTACAAATATTTTATGACCCGAAACCTCGAGACCTAAGCATCTCGATGACTAGTTCGACAAGGAATAATGTAGAGGAGATAAGGGCCAAAATACAATAAAAATATGTTTTATTTAATTTATTCTTTATTCATTTTGGGACCTATTTTTTGGTTCCACTTTTTATACTTCAAATAAAGAAACTTTGTACATGAAAGTTGTAGGTAATTAAATAAAAAAATATAAAATTTATTTCACACAAAAATGATTTACAGATAAAAAGTTATGATCTGAATAAGTTTCCAAAATCCTAAATTCCCAGACCTGTATCTCTCAAATAAAAATCGAAATCTATCAAAATCATCTTTCATTGTATATAATTTTCAATAAGCTATTTAATGAAGGTGGTTTCATATTTTTTTCAGAGTTATGGTTTGAAAGTTGAGTTTTGGACCCCACTTGTATACTTATACCGATTAAAATATTCATTTATTTATTATTCATTTTTTATACTTTTATATTTTTATAATTTTGTAAATATTATTTATAATATATATATATATGTATTAAAACTGTAATAAAAATAAAAAGAAAACACAAAAATAAAATACTTGTATAAAGCACGTAGATGAGAAACCTTCAAATATACATATACAATCTATACATCTATTTATTTAAGTGTACAAAATACATCAGAAAAATAAAATAAAAATATATTAAAGTTTATAAAAATAATTTATAAATTTATAAAATAATAAACAAAATAAATAAAATTAAATATACAAAAAAAAATAAAATATTGAAATATGTAGATAAATATACCTATATAGCCCTTAAAAGGGAACTTGTACTTTTAACCTCTAAAAAATAAATAAAAATCATAATAAATTAGCTTATAAAATAATAAACATTTATTATTTTAATAACTAAAAATTAATAAATTCAATTACTATTTTTAATAGATTTAACAAATCTTTTTTGTAGGGTTTTTCTTGTTTGGTCCACGTGGACCAACCAGGAGGTCCGAGAGTTGACCGTGGGTCAACTCTCTGACCCGCCCCCTGTTGTTCTGTCAGACAACGTTTATGGCTTGATTTCTCGATTTTTTCAAGGGCTATCCTTTCCTCCTCTCTTGCCGAAGCCTTCTCGACTTTTCTTCCCCAATGATCGAGGATGCTCGCCCCTATCTTGCATGGGCTATGGATCACTGAGATATATGTTGCGCCTCGATCTTCGAAGCACCTCGACCATCCTATTCAAAATACCCTCCATCACCTCCTTCCATTTTCGAACCCCTTTGTCCTAGTTTCGACCCCCTTGGCATCGTGCTCCGGACCGGAGGTGTGACAGATCTCCTCTAGCCGGCGAAGGAGGCTCAGGCGAGGGTCGAGGTGGTCGTTCCAACCCATCTCTGGCCCCCTTGGCCGTGAGGTCTATCTCAGGTGTCTTAGCCTTCGAGGTCCCCTTTTTCTTCATTTTTATTGCATTTCTTTAGTCGCCATAGCGTAGGATCAAAACTCCATTCTCCTTTTCGAGTTTCCCCCGTCGATTCATCCACCTACCCCTTCGCCGGAGCTAGCTCCAGCAAGACTCCACTACGCCATCCTCCACCATTTTCGCACGTTGGAGGGTCACGGCACTTTGCCTGCAACCCTTTTCACCTTTTTTGCAGGTCCCTGGAACACCAGCATGCCTAGAGGCAATTTTTGAATGTCGCCGGAATGGCCTGGTGCGTCTTCCCACCGTGGGAGAACTCCGGTAAGCTCCAGCCCCTTTTGCCACCACCAGGACCTAAAAGACCACTCCATGAAGTGATCGGGCCATTTTGAGAGCTTCAAGGACGGTTGAGCTCGGAGAACTTTGCCCCACCGGAGCTCCTCCTTGTTCATCCTGTGTCGCCCTCCGCCGTTGAATCTGGCCGTGATCTTCCCACGCAGCAGCTATCATTGGATCAGCCTTTGCATCAACCGTCGGATCTTCCAGGGTTGTCTAATCCCACCGTTCTCGCCGAAGCGTCATCGATCGTCCGGGCGTCGACACGTGGCATAAGTAGGCACATATCTACCGTTGGCCCCCGCCGCTACTTTGGGTATTTTGCTTTTTGACCTAAAGAGTTTTTGTATTTAGGATTCGATTCTAAAACTTTCCTTTGTCGTTATTATAATTTTTCTACATTTACACAATACCCCCTAGACTTTTATTATTGCAAGAAGGTCCTTGCCAGCTCACCTCACGTGGACTATCACGTGAGGTTGGCATTTTGCGGGAAAGGGCTCGTAGTTTGTGACATTAGCTTCTAGTCCAGCAACTATTTGATTTAGTTACAATATTTTTGAAGAATTGCTAACAGGCCCTTAAGTTTTCTAAATATTTCATTTTGATCCTTGCCTGGCTCATGTGCTTGTCACATGAGCTTTGGTAGTTTTGCAGAAAAAGGCCTTGGATGTTTATTTATTTCTAGATGGCCTAGGAACATTTTTAATTAGTTATATATTTATGGAAAATTTCATCTAGGCTGCTAGATTTTTGCATATTTATGATAATACCCTTGCTAGGATTGAATTTTCTTTTTGGTTCTAGTATTATTTCACGCAACTATAAAATCCCAAAAAATTACCCTAGCTTCCTGGCAATGAATTTTCGCGCCATATTTTTATTTTATTTTTGTTTCATTTTCATATTTATAAAAAATCAAAAATAGTTATTTTCATCTATGTTTGCATTAGAAAATATATAAAGAATATAAAAAACTTCTTGAAAAATTCCAAAAAAATCATATTTCATTTGTTTTTGCGTATTTTAACTTCAGACCAAAAATCACTAAAAAATACAAAAGAAAACTCCTAAGAATTACAAAAACCCTAAAATCTCTATAAAAAACATTAAAAATCCATAAAAAATCACACAAATATAATTTTTGTTCCTTAATTTCCCTTTTTTATTATCGTTAATTTAAAATTAAATTAGAAAGTTTTTGATACTGTTTGATATTTTTCATCTCCATTTTAATTTCAGGCTATTATTTTTATTTACTATTTTAAATATTTTAGACTAAAAAATACAAAAAATTAGCAAAAATATAGAAAAATCACAAAAATACTAGAAAAATATAAAAAGTACAAAAATATTTATCTCTTGTATTTTGGCTATGTTTACCTCTTTTTATCTCTCTTTCATCTCTCTTGTATATCTATATATCCTATATAGTCTTATATCCTTATTAAAAGAAAAAGAAAATATAAAAATATAAAATATAAAAAGAAAATACAAAATCAATAAACTAAAAATCAAAATATAAAAATCAAAAATCAAAAAATAAATAAATACAAAATCAGAGTCCATGAATGGTGAGGTTTCCCTAGACTAATCCTTGATGTGGAATAGAAGGAATAGGGCTTAAACTAATGAGAATAAATGAAACTTTCTAGTATAATAAGTTTTGCTAAACTACACTATTTTCCTACTCTTCTCTTCTTCGTTATTAGCACTCTCTAATCTTCATCCTATGATTTACGGAAACCCAACAGGTGTCGGTGATACATCGTAAGAATTTTAATAATCCAGCCTGCTAATATAATAGCCATCCAACTAGCCACAGTAGCTTTACTCCATAAGGTAGTTGGTAATTTTTTGTGTATTTCATTTCCAGGTGGTGTACATGTAAATGGTTACAGTGGGATAATGTATCATGTAAACTTTATTTTGTGAATGGAAAAGTATTATATACTTCTTTCTGAGTATTTTTAATTGCAGTCTGTTTCTGAATATTAGTTGTGGTTAATGTATAAATTAGTGATAAGTAACTAGATCTGTATATGGGAGGATCCGACGGCCCAGAATTGAGGTCGTGACAGTTTGGTATTAGAGCTCGATTACTCCAATAAGTTATTCAGTAATTGACAACTATGAGTGGTATTCAAAAATTAAATGTGTATTAAGATCCTTTGATCTTAATAAGTTACTATAGTAGCATTCAAAAGTCATTGTCCCTTATGTACATCACGCTAAAACGTATAGGACCTAACCTTCTGCATTGATTCGTCCTATGACCATCGCAGACCATTATGTGTCTAGGCAATAGTGGCTATGATGATGATGTCCCACGAGATGGGTCAAAGGTAGTAGACATTAGAGTAAAGACTCAATGCCACATTGAGAGATCCAGGTCATCCAGACCTGTGGATGCTAGAGTTGAGGACTCTATTCACTCTCATTAGAAAGAGTCTAGATAGCATCAATCCATAGAATTTGTTTGCCCCTACTTCATTTGGAGGAGCATTGGAGGAAGCCCTTCTTAGGCACAAAAAAAGGAAAAGAAGAAGAATATTTGATTCCTATTGTAAGGATAAGATTCCGATAAAAGCATAAAACCTTATCTGATGAAGGAACTAGGCGGTCAATTATAATTCTAGAAGATATTAGATGACTATGTGGTATAGATTGTAGGACATTAGTCACCTGCTTATCTACTACTTCTCAAAATAAATGAATTTTATCTCATCCTGGAGATGGATTGGCTAGAAAGGCATCATGTGTGCTTTGACTGTTTTCAGAAGATAGTAACTTTTCACATTCCCAACGTGATAGAATTCCAGTCTATTGGAAAGACATCCAGTGATAATGTCAAATAGATCTCTACACTGAAGGAACAATTGTTGTTAGAGCAGGGGTGTCAATGTTATTCAGCTTGTGTATCCACTATTTCATTGTCAGACATAATGATAGAAGATGTACATATAGTGTGCGAGGTTTCAGATGTATTTTTAGATGAACTGCCTGGATTACTACCTAAGAAAGAGATTGAATTTGAAATCTCTCCACTCCTGATACTCATCCTATCTCTATCCCTCCATATAAGATGGCACCAGCTAAGTTATGGGAGTTAAAGGTACAATTACAAGAACTGTTAGACAAAGGCTTCATTCGTCTTAGTACATCACCATGGGGTGTACCTATTTTGTTTGTAAAGAAGAAGAATGGGTTGATGCGATTGTGCATTGACTATAGATAGCTAAATAAGAGGAAAATAAAGAACAAGTATCCTCTACCAAGAATAGATGATCTATTTGACCATTTGCAGGGTTCAACTGTGTATTCCAAGATTGACTTAATATCTTAATACAATCAGTTGAAAATTAAAATGTAGATATCCCTAAGACAACCTTTCGAACTAGATATGGACATTATGAATTTTTCATTATACCTTTTAGATTGACAAATGCCCTAGTGGCCTTCATGGATCTCATGAATAGAGTATTCAAGGAGTTCCTGGATCGCTTTGTAGTAGTCTTTATTGATGATTTACTTATTTACTCCAAGGATAAGTACCAACATGAACACCATATCCGGCAGGCACTTTAAACACTAATGAAGAACAAATTGTATGCTAAATATAGCAAATGTGACTGGTATTTGAAGTATCTTTCCTAGGCCATGTTATTTCTAGAGAAGGTATATCAATTGATCCTACAAAGGTTAGTGCGGTAATGAGTTGGGACCTCCTGAAGACTGTCACAGAAATACGATATTTTCTATGTCTAGCTAGGTATTATAGAAGATTTCTGAAGGATTTTTCATGAGTAGCATTGTCATGAGTAGGCTGACTCAGAAGGAAGTCCTGTTCATATGGTCTGATGCATTCGAAACAAGTTTTTAGACATTGAAAGAATGCTTAACATATGCACTTGTCCTTACTCTACCCTCTGGGACTAAAGGGTTTACAGTGTACACTGACACATCTAAAGAAGGACTTGGAGCAGTTCTTATGAAACATGGCAAGGTAGTTGCCTATACATCACGACAACTCAGGACGCATGAGAGGATCTATCCGACCCATGACCTTGAACTAGCTACCGTAGTCTTTGCTTTAAAGATATGTAGATACTACCTTTATGGTATTACTTTTGAAATATTCAAGGATCATAAATGCTTGAAATATCTATTTGATAAGAAGGAGCTCGATATGAGATAAAGACGATGGCTAAAGTTGTTGAAGGACTATGATTGCGCCATCTCCTACCACCCCAGTGATGACGCGCCTGACAACTGGGTTAAGTATGTAAATAATCAAATGGTCGTTGTGACCCAAGTCACCAAGCGCGGTCAATCGGAAAAATAAATAAAACCACTTGGAAAAGATAAATCGATGAAAACATGTAAGCGGTTTTTCGCTATTCTTTTTACCTGGTATAGCGACCAGGGTCGAACACAAGGAGCACGATTTAAAAACTAAGCAGTCAAATTTCAGAAAAGCTAATTTTTTAGTGGTTTTTTTTTACTTTTATAATTTTTTTTATTTTTTAAAAGAAGCACAAATGAAGAAAAGTGACAAAACAAAGAACCCACACTTTTTTTTGTATTTTTCAAAATGGCAAAAAATATACAGAAAAGTCCAAAGAAAATGTTTTTGTGATTTATATATTTTAAAATATTTTTGGTAAATTTTTCGCAATTTTCTGATGTTTTTGTAATTTTCTAAAAATGAGACAATGCAAAATAAGCAAATTATTCACAGTCAGGAGTCTTCTTCAATTTAAAAGTTCTTTAAAAATTCAAAACTCCAAGAGATTATTTTTAAATAAACTAGAAATTAATATCTACAATAAGAGACCAAAATCACTATTTTTGGATTTTTCTACAATTTTCTGTAATTTTTATAAGATTTTTCGTATTTTTCAATTTTTTTTTGGTTTTTGTAAATGGGAAATGGACAAAAATTGGTCAGAAAATAAAGCACAACAAAGTACACCTACAGAAATTTTTATGGAATTTTTAAACACTTTTTCGATTTTTATGAATTTTCAAAGTTGAGATATGCAAAAAGGCAATGTTTTTGGTTTTTTTTAAATATAACAAATCAACTCAAAATGCATTGCAAATTTTATACTATGTTCAAGGGCATAACAGGAATATCCACCAATTTTCTCAGAATTTATGCATACATAAAAGTATTTATTCCATTCAAAAATAGGATGCAATTCAGGGTCTTAAAACACAGGGACGGGAATGTAATTTAGCAAGGTTTTTGTACTGAATGATAACATAAATAAAATGCAAGGTAAATTTTGCAAATTACCCAGTGAGAAGCATGCCTTGCATGTGCTATCTCTGACAGGAGACTTTTGTACTTCTGAAAACTTTCAAGGGTAAACTCGTAAATGTCCCACAATATTTTATTTCAACTCAAATGCTAGGGTTCCTTTCTTGTTCTTCAAAAGAGAGGGGGCAGCCGCCAAAGAGGATGAGCAACAAGGGGCCGCCGCCGCTGGGAGTGGGCAGAGTCGTTGGAGATGGAGGAGGGCGCGGCGGTCGACTTCGCGCGGCCGCGGAGGCCGGTTGGGCTACAGATCTGGAGGAGGCCGCGCGTGGCGCGGCAGGTCGGGCGGAGGGGCGGCCCACGCGCTGGCTGGAGGTGCCGCGCGTCGGCGCGGGAGAGGCGCGCCTGGGCGGCGCGAAGGGGCTGTGATCGGGACGGCGGCAGTAGAGGGCACGGCACCCGGCTGGAGGGCACGACTCCGCCCGCACGGAAGAGAGGCGCCTGGAGTCGGGTGAAGGTGCGGGCGCGCAGGAGGTTCTGAGGCAGTGGCGTGAGGCCAGAGCACGCGGCGCGCGGCCACGGGAAGCAGGGGGCCCGCTGGTGGGGCTGCGCGGCCAGCGGCCGGCGGTGGTGCTGAAGTGGCGGCGGCTGGCGGTTGGGCCACTGGGCGCCTGGAGGATTTTTTATTTTTTTTTATTTTCTGCTTTTTATTTTTATGCACCCTGCAGGAAATGTTAGAAGAAAAAAATGTATTTTATTTTTTTTTTAATTTTTTTATTTTATTACCTGCAAAACAGAGGTTAAAAACAAAGCAACTGTGTATTTTTTTTTGTTTTTTTTATCTTTATTATTATTTTTTTTACTTGCAATACAACTGTTAGAGTTAAAAGACAAACAAAAATATTATTATTTTTTATTGTATCTTGCAAAAATATAGATTAGGAAACAAGATACAAAATTTTTTTTATTTATAAACAAAAATGGAGTGAGTGAATGAATTCGGATCCGCGAAATGGAAGAGAGATCCGTGGACTCCGACCACCGTGCGTGGTCAGAGGTGTGTGTGGTTGCGTGAGGTAGAAAAAGAAATGGTGGGACACGAAAATGAGGCGAAAAATCGGTGACGGATGTGGATTAAAGTGTGATGGAATTTTTTTAATCTAAAAATTACTTCCTACTCCTACGCTAAGATCTAACTTTACGATTACCTAGGAAAAACAACAAGTAAAAGTGGATCTCACCTCGGGGATCGGACAAGCCATGATGGCCTCGACGAAGCTCAAGCCGCTGTCACCGACTGGATCGGAGGCTAGGACCCTCTTCAACAAGAATTCTCTCGGAAACCGGGCTCCTCTCCGCCAAAGATCGATCAAGTGTGAATGAGGGAGGAGGAGCCCATTAAAAAGAGAAGAAAAACAAAAATGGAAGATATTCACAAATGAGGAAAGTGTTTATTGGTTAATTAAATAAAATAATTGAATAAATAAAATAAATAATTATTTAAAAACGAATTTCGTAATTAATTAAAATAAATAAATTAAATAATTTCCAAAAATCAATTAGCCACCTTAATGGTGGCTATTTAAGGCACAAAATCAAATCTTTACATAAAAGGTAAGTTATCAAATAAAGAATTAAATAATTAAATATAAATAAAAAAATTCGTAATTAAATTAAATTAATTAATTAAAGTTAGATATTTTAATTTTTTGGTGCCTTTTTTTATTTAAGGAAGTTAGTTGTATATTATATTATATGCATATAATATAATGTACATAGGTGCAAATAAGGAAATAATTTTTATAAAAGATTTTTTTTAATTTTTATTTTTTTATTTTTTTAATGAAAACAATATTTACAATATATATTATGTATAAAAATAAATATAAATAAATATGTTCATCAAATATATAGGAAAACTGCACAAAACACCCCAGAAAACCAACTTTTTAACCGTAACTCCAAAAATAATGAAACCACAACCATTTGAAAGATAATTTAATTTATAGTATGATGGAAGTGAGTTTGGTTCAATTTGAGCTTTTGTGGAGCCGGAATTGATGTTTCAATTATCACTTTGTGGCTTTTTCTGGGTGTAATTATTTGCAATATATACAATATTTTATTTTACAAATATTTTTATTATTTACAACACAATTTTATTTACAACTTTTATTTACGAAAATAATTAGTTTGAGGTCACATTATGTACAGAAAAATAATGTAAGTTTTGTATAAATATACATGAAAAATATTTACAAGATATTTTTGATTTTTCTGACAAACGACCCTATCTCCCCCTACTTTATTCCTGGTCGATCAGGTCAAGTCTTGACCTTCTCTCGGGGTTTGGGTCAGTCTGTATTTATTGCATAACTACATCCTTTATTTTTCTTTTCTTTTTCTTTTCTTCTTTATTCTTTTATTTATGTACAAAAAGTGTTAAAAATGCAATTTTAACAAATGCATGCAAAATGGTAAAATTATGAAATTAATGGGTATTTACATGTGTTTGACTAAGAAAATGAAGCTAAAATAAAAGAATAAAGGCGATGAATCGTGGATTCATCACCCAGCAAGGGGAACGTCATAGTAGATGCCCTTAGCAAAAAGAACTTATTCTCCAGAGTTGGTGAGTGCTATCAAATTCTGGAGTTTACTATCGACATTGAGTGAATGGAAAATATTTGATAGTAGTGTTGATACTGTAACTATTCCTCGTCGATACAAACCAGAGATCTAGAATAGAATAAAGAAAGGACAGAAGGATGATAAAGTCCTTAAAGACTTGAGACAACAACTTGAGAAAAATGAGATAAAGGGATTCTAGAAACATGATGGGTTATTATATAACCATCACAGAATTTGTGTACCAAACACACCCGAACTAAGGAAATACATCTTGTGTGAAGCGCATTGCTCTAGATTATCTGTTCATCCTGGAACTATGAAGATGTATAAGGATCTTCGTTCAAACTTTTGGTGGTCGTGAATGAAGAAAGATGTTGTTGATTTTGTGAATTAATGTTTCACTTGCCAATAGGTAAAGGCTTCACACCAAAAGCCATCAGGTTGTTGCAATCTCTCCCTATCCCTAAATGGAAATAAAGCATTTCCATTGACTTCGTTGTTGTCTTACCTCTGACGATCGATGGTAAAGATAGTATATGGGTCATAATCGATCATCTAACCAAGGTAGCACACTTTATTCCAATAAGTTGATCTTCCACTCCCAAACCAGCTTGCCGAGTTATATATTATACATGCGATCCATCTCCGTGGTATCCCAAAGGAGGTAGTTTCCGATGAAGATTCATGATTTACCTCACACTACTGGGAGAACTTCATGAAAACCTTAGGCACATAGTTATGCTTAAGTACAGCATATCATCCGCAAACAAATGGTCAATTAAAATGTACGATTTAGACACTAGAGGATATGATATGAGCATGTGCCTTAGAATGGAAGGGGTCATAAATTAAACATTTGCCTCTTCTAGAATTCACCTACAATATGCAAGTATTGGCATGGCACCATTTGAAGCACTGTATGGATGTAGGTATACTACTCCTCTATATTGGCAAGAGGTCAGGATAAAGAACCTTTATGATTCAGACAGACTCTAGGAGACACGTGAAGCTATAGAGCTTGCTAAAAAAAGACTAATAACCGCTCAGAGTCGCAACGACTTTGTATTTCTCAAAGTATTACCTATGAAGGGAGTTCAGACGTTTCGCTTGCACGGGAAGTTGGCACCCAGGTTCGTGGGTCCTTTTGAAATTATTCAGTAGACTGGGAAAGTTACATATAGACTTGCACTACCCCCACATCTTTCGACAATATCATGTATCAAATCTGAGAAAGTATATTAAGGATCCTGAGCATAAGATAAGCTATGATGAAATGCAAGTTGAGCCAGATTTGGCATACCTCGAAATACATGCGCAAATACTAGACTGGGATATCAAGAAGTTGAGGAATAAAGTGGTACCTCTAATTAAAGTATTGTGGTGAAACCAAGAGTTTGAAGAAGCCACGTGGGAACCTGATGTAGATGTGAAAGAGAAGTATTCCTATTTATTTGAATGATAACACTACTTATTATGTATATCTTTATTATAAATGGAATGGCTTTCATTCTCTTTAAAGTTTTATGATTTCAATCATCTTTAAGGTTGTTATGCCTACACTTCAAGTCTCGGGGACAAGACTTCCTTCAAGGTTGTTATAATTGTAAATCCTTGAACTTGGCTGTCTCTCGGATCCTATATCATACGATTCATCTTGTCAAGAGGAAACCAATGGAATTTGTTTCGTGTGAATCCGACTTCATTTTGAATGGTTATGATTTTCGGAAGAAAAAAAGTAAGGAAGACTTTAGATGTCATTAACCCTTGATGATCGCCACTAAGACTAATTAATCGTGATTAAAGAAAGTAATGATGGATTGATGATCATTAATAATCATTAGCAAATACTAATCAAAGATCAGCAAAAAATAAGTGCAAGTCCCGAAAGTTGAATCGCTATAGTGAAAGCTATTCACGATTAGAGCTAATTTAGCATCATTAACGAATATAGAATCTTCTGGATAGTAATAACTTAAGTTCTAAGATTCGGATAATCTTTGGCGAAAATCATGAACCAAAACCATGGACCGCTAATCGTGGTTAAGGGTTAAACCATATGATTTACTAACCATGGTTAGTGATTTTATGAAGCCTAAAAATACCTCCCTTAAAAATACCTCCCCTACCCATTCATTCTATGTTATTTCCGCTACCACCACTACCCTGTGGACTAGGGTCGAGAGTAGGGAGGAGGAAATGGAGGTGGAGAAGAAGCGCTAACGAAGCACTGCCAGAAGGACGACGAGGAGGAGGACAATGTGACCCTCTCCTACTTGGCTTCATAAGTAAGCTCCAACTTGATCTAGGTTTTTTATTTATCTTCCTTTTTTATTTTTTTTATGTTGTGGTTTGAGGAGAAATCTGTGTAACACCTTACTTAGGAGCGAGTGGCTATGTATGTCAATAAACCGTGTGATTTGTCACACCTTCACTCACCTAAGATGTGTGATATCTACCGATTCTCCGTCGCTTATAGTTATATTATATTTCTTTATTTCTCTTTTATAGTTATTTTGAGGGAGAAATTCTTGTAACACCCAACTTAGGAGCGGGTGGCTATGCATGTCAGTGAACCATGTGATTCGTCACACCTTCAATCACCTAAGATGCGTGGTGTCTACCAATTCTCCATCGCTTGCAGTTCTGTTATATTCTTTCTATTTCATTGTTGTTTTCCTCTTGATGATTTTTTAGAGGAAACTCTTTCCATTTTTATTTTAAAATATAACCCAATATAAAGGGAAACTCTATCAAACTTTTCATAGAATTATGTCCCAATATAAGAGGAAACTTTGCCAAAATTATGAGAGAAAATATGTTCTTCAGATTCTTCGTGTTCTTCATTTGTTCTTCACGTTCTTGATACATCCTTAGTATTATTGATATGAAAATGAAATTTGACCGTTTCAGTAGCCGTAAATCATCCTTTCTGAAAACGGATCATGATAAAGCAGTACATACGTGAGAGAGATCTTGATTTTGTAATGAAATCCTTCATTTTGTTATTGGATTTTCATACGATATATTTGAAATTCTTGATTTCATATTCTTCTCTACAAAGAACCCTAATTTGGCTATTTGTTGAGAAAAATATGAAAAGTTTCTTTGTAATTCCCACTAAAATAATGTCTAAGCATTGAATAGATGTAATGGCTTGGAAAGTTAGGGTTTGAGAGTTAAAATAAGCATATATATGAGTATATATACATATGAATTAATATATATGTGAGTCTATACTCAATGTTGATTGATAATCAAGATTTTGCGAGGGTCTAAATATGTCTCACACAAGGCGGAGACAAAGTCGTTGTGGCGACCACTCACGAAATCCCAATTAGTGAACAGTTAACCCACAATAGATAAATCAAGCAATGGAAGTAAATGTGCGGAGTTAAAATTTATTATAACTCTACAACAATAGTGTGTATAGTGTAAGTATGTGTAGAGTGTCGAACACAGGGAACAAGCAGGATAGATCTGAAAATAAATGCACAAGAACGATAGTGATTAAATGCCTACAAGTGTGCTATTCTTAGTGGGTTTTTAGTTTTATATTTTTTATTTTAATTTTTGATTTTATATTTTTATGTTATGATTTTATTTACCGATTTTGTATTTTCTATTTATATTTTGTGTTTTTATATTTTTCTTTTTCTTTTAAATAAGGTAATACAACTATATAGAATATTTATGCACAAGAGAGATAACAAAGGGATACATATAGGTAGAAGTACTCAAAATCCAGGAAATAAATTATTTTTAAACTTTTTGTATTTTTCCAATATTTTTGTGATTTTTCCTAATTTTTTTGGTATTTTTCAAGTTAAAAGTACTGAGAATCGGTGAGCAAGCCTGAAGGCTGGAACTAAAATGAGGATTAAAAATATCAAACAGAGTCCAAAATTCCTCAAAATAATATTAAAATTAAGATAATAGAACAGAGAAAATTTGGAGACAAAAATTATATTTTTAGGATTTTGGTGGAATTTTTAAGATTTTTATGAATACTTTAGGGTTTTCCTATTTTTAGGGGTTTTCTTTTGAAGAGTTTAGTGATTTTTGGATTGAAGTTAAAACACACGAAAACAAATAGAATATAATTGTTTTGGAATTTTTCAAAAACTTTTTATAATTTTTATTTATTTTCTAATGCAAACAGTAAAGAAAATGCATGTTTTTGAATTTTTATAAATAAAAAAATGCAACAAAAATGCAAGACAAAAATATAGCATGGAAGCACAATGCAACATGAATGTATGCCTTTTTTTGGTGATTTTTCGAATTTTATAGATGCATGAAATAATTAGAGACAACAAAGAGAAACTACACTATTGGCAAGGACATATATGTAAATATCCAAAACATCAGGGCCAAAGTGCATTTTTTCCACAAAATATATAACTAATTAACAAAGTTCCAGGACCAATCACAAATATCGAAACATCTAGGGGTACAAGTACAAAAATCCTACCGACGCACGTGGTACTCACACGCATGGTAGGGACCTAGATGCAATAAACAAAATCCTGAGGGGCTACTTTGCAAAATATCCAAAAATATTACACGTTATGAAACAGTTCCTGGACTAAATCTAATATCAAAACCCGCAGGAGGTCCCATGCAAAATACCCACTCCCTCACACGTACAGGCACGTGAGGTGACGTGGCCGCATGCGGATCCGACGGCTGATTGTCTCCCACTTGCCATGTATCGACGATGCAACGGCTGATAACGATTTGGCTTTGATGGCTGCGATTAGATCCTCTGAGGCTGATCGAACGGTGGAGGCATGCAAAGATCCAATGGCAGCTGGACGATCTGGGCTCCGGCCTTGATCCAACGGCAGGGAACCTCGGACGAAGAACACGGAAGGTCGGTGGAGCCATCCTTCCTTGACCTCGATCTCGGCTCCCGGTGACGCTTTGAGCTCCAAAAGTGGACAGCAAGCTTCCTGTGGTCCTCCTCTAGCTCCTAGGGGCTCCAAAACTCTCTGGTGTCGACCAGAGCTCGTGCGAGGAGGCGACGGAGCTAGAGGGCTCCTAAAACCTCCGGCGAGAAGCAAAATTGAGCCACAGGCTCTTCTTTGATACGCAAGACCTGCAAAGAAAGGTAAAGGGGACGAGGGCAAACTGCCTCGACCCCGTGATGGCGAAACGAGCGCGTGGGATGGCGGAAAGGGAACTCGACCGGAGCTCTCTCCGGCGAGGTGGTCGTGACAGTGATTCGATGGACGAAACGTAGAGATAAAGGGGTGAATCGATTCCTACGACTACGGCTAACCTAACAGATGCAAGAAAACAAGGATAGAATGGGTCCTCGACGGTGTGGTTCACCTGAGAAAGAACCTTGATGGCAAGCTTTGTCGGAGGTGGTGGAGACCTCCTCGACGCATCCTCGACTCGCCTGACGAATGGGAGATGGATCTATCACCTCCGCCTCACCGTAGAGCACGAAAGGGAGGAAGAAATCCGGTCAAAAAGGGTTCAAAAATTCAAATGAAGGTCGGGTCTCTATATATGATGTTTGACGAAATGGGTCAGGAGATGGGAAGATCGAGGGAGATCAACGAAATCGTCGGTTCTCGGCCCAAGGAGAAGCCTGGGCATGCAAGAGCGATGATTGAGGCATAAAAGTCAAGAAGGAGGTATCACAATTTAGTGCAAGGGATGGCCTCAAAAAATCGAGAAAAGGAGTCAAAACCTCATTCTGACATGCAGAAGAGGGAGTGGTCAGACAGTTGACCGAAGGTCAACTGTCCGAGCCTCTTGGTTGGTCCACATGGACCAACCAGGAAAACCTCTAGAAAAAGATTTGTAAATTCATTTAAAAATATTAAACGATTTTATTAATTTTTGGCTATTAAATGAAAAATGTTTATTATTTTCTAAAATTTTTTATTATGATTTTTATTTATTTGTTAAAGACTTAAAAGTACGAGTTACCTTTTATATCTCATATATAGGTATATTCATCTATATATTTTATTAATTTATTTTTATTTTGTATATTTAATTTTATTATTTTTGTTTATCATTTTATAAATTTATAAATTATTTTTATATACTTAACTTTATTTTTATTTTATTTTTCTGATTATTATGTACAATTAAATAAATAGAAGTATAATTCACATAGGTATAATTATAGGTATTATACCTAGGTATTTTATACAAGAATTTTATTTTTGTGTTTTATTGATGTCTTTATTCATGTTTTAATATACACATATATTATAAATAATATTTACAAAATTATAAAAATATGAAATTATAAAAATAAAAAAATAATAAATAAAATGAATATTTTAATTGGTATAAGTATACAAGTGGGGTCCAAAACTCAACTTTCAAATCGTAACTATGAAAAATATGAAACTACCTTCATTAAATAGCTTACTGAAAATTATATACAATTAAAGTGAGTTCTATACATTTCGGGCTTTTATTTGAGAGATACAGGTCTGGGAAGTTGGGATTCTGGAATTTTATTCAGATCGTAACTTTTTATCTATACAATTTTTTTGCATGAAATTAATTTTGTATTTTTCTATATTAAATTATCTACAACTTTCATGGTCAAAGTTTCTTTATTTAAAGTATAAAAAGTAGAACCAAAAATAGGTCCCAAAATGAATAAAGAATGAATTAAATAAAAGTGTATTTTTATTGTATTTTCGCCCTTATCTCCCCCTACTTTATTCCTTGTCGACCTAGTCATCTAGATGCCTAGGTCTTGGGGTTTCAGATCATAAAATATTTACAATATTTTATTCTTTTTCTTTTATTTTATTTATTCTATAATTTTATCTTTAAAACCCACAATTTGTACACTATTTACATGCACATGCATGATTGCTAAGATGCATGAATTAAGGGTATTTACATGCATTTGCTAGGGTTTTTGAGGTCAAAATGATAGAATAAAGATGATGAAATGGAGGTTCATCATTAATGAATATGAAAATCGAAGTCTTAACAGAAGAATTACATCATGGGAATTGATGTGTATTGCAATGGATCCTGAAAAGGATTGTGTTACGTAAAGAGTGACTTGAGTAGATATTACAGGTTGGGCATGCAACCTGTATGTTTTTCAGAAGAATATCCATATTGGCAGACCAAACCAAGGTGGTACATGATTGCCTGGATATGTTGAGTATGCGAAATAAATTATTTGCAACGCGTGATAGCAGATTGAATGACTGAAGATGTAGTCGTGCCATGTGGAGGCACGGGTGGTTGGACAATGGTTGAGTCACGATAACATGTATTAAAAGCAGTTAGTTTATGTGATTAAAGATTAGCATATGGTTTTAGGCTACTGGGTCCTTGAGGATGGTGTGCTTCTTTGTTTGTCAAGTTGAGGGTTTAAAACCCTGGATAATAAAAGAAAAGGAAATTGTCATGGTAGTATTGGAGGATTGGTTGAGGCAACATGCGGCGACATAAGATCACAAGATCAACACAATCTCCAATCCTGAAGTGTCCACAGCTTCAGAGTCCATGAAAGATGAGGTTTCCCTGAACTAATCCCTAACATGGAATAGAAGGAATAGGACTTAAACTAATGGAAGAAATGAAAAATTTTAATATAATAAAATAAATTACACTACTTGTTTACTTTTCTCTTCTTCGTTACTTAGGACTCTCTAATCTTCATCCTATGATTTATTGAAACCCAACAGATGTCGGTGAGCCATCGCAAGGACTTTAATAGTCTAGACACAACTAACATAATAGCCATCCAGCTAGCCACAATAGCTTTAATACATAAGGTAGTTGGTAATATTTTTATGTATTTCCTTTCCAGCTGATGTGCATGTAAATGGTTATAGTGGGAAAATATATCAAACTTTATTTTGTGAATGGAAAAATATTAAATACTTTTCTCTAAGTATTTTTATTTGCACTCCGTTTATGAATGTTAGTTGTGATTGTTGAAAAATTATTGATGAGTAACCAGATCTGGATATAGGAGTATCCAACGGCCTAGAATTGGGGTTGGCACACAACTGGCCCGTCTTGGCAGACATCAGCAGGGTCAGTCGTCTGCCATTAGGCAGTGCCACCAATTCCAAGGTGGAAAGTTTGTCTAGCAGCCTCAAACTTGGCAACAACAGTCTCCACCCTATTACAATACCTGGAGACAAAACTCTTGATAACAGCAGCCACCGTACTGCCAACATAAGGAATATCACAACTATATGACATCTCAACAGAATTAGTATCCTCCTCCCCCTCAGCACTCTCAGCATCCTCCTCCTCAGTACCATAATTAGTATTCTCATTAGTAGCCCCCACAATTTTACCGCTCTTAGCATGATCAGCATGCAGAACCATCCGAGGTTGCTCCTATAATCCTCTCTCTCGACTTCTTGGCCCAATTAGTGAAGAGCCTAGCAGAGATGAACTAGAAGCTTGATGACCTCACTGCCACCAAAACTCCTATTCCAACGTAGTTCGAAGCCAACCCCAATAACTTCAAACACAAAGAGCAGGTACTTTGTGATGTCTTAACCAATCCCACAGAGTCAGGTATATCTGAGTTTATGTTATCTAATGTAGTGGCTCTAAGGTGCGTTAGAACCTTGCATCTGTCGACCGCATCGGAAGGGAAGAATAAAGTATGTTCTAGCAAGTTGTTAGCTTCTACATTAGTCAGTCCAGCAGCAGAGTCGGGTAAGGAAGAATAAGACAGAGGAGTAGCACCAGATCACCACCACCATCTAAACACACAAAAAATTAACAAAAATTAAAAGATCAAAAAGAGAATAAGAGCTCAAGCCAAGCTGGTACAATCCAGGAGAAAGCCACAATAACAACCTATCCAAAGCCAATTGATGAAGCGAATACTCATGTGAATTCATTTTTTCCTATTTTGCATGACGATATTACTTTTAGTTTCATGAATATTCCTTTTCCTAATGTAATTAAAAACCCAAAAAAATTTAAAAAGTTGAACAATGCTTTGTCTAATCTCGACATTGTTGAGAGGATCTTGTTTTAGAAATTCCATTGTTAAAGGCCATGGAATGCATACTAGCTATGAAGAAAGAATTGAAAGAGGAATGTACCTCTAAGCGTCAACCTCGCAAGAATAGACGCAGTCAAGGAGAAAAGCGCATCCTAACCATGATCATTGTGAATGCTATCGACGATCTTCCATAGAAGAAGAAATACAAGGGAGCACATTTGATCATATGTGAGATTTTTATAAGATTTCTGAGCGAACCTTACTTGATAGTGATTCCTTTATAAACTTCATGCTCTCATCACTACTTCACTGTGTCAAACTAGGATTGCGTAAACCAACACGCATGATCCCTCAATTCGTTGATCGATCCATTGTGCATCCTAGAGGTTTATTAGAGGATGTTATCATGATTGTACATGATATGCGCTTCCTAGTGGACTTTGTTGTCTTGGACATGGATTCGCCTTCACCGTTACTCCAAACTCTGATTATTCTCAGTTGTTCATTACTTTAAACTGCCTAAGCAGTAGTTGATTATTGGTCTGAAAAGATGATATTCCGCTCATGTAGTGACTGAGTTACCATAGACGTGGTTAATGAACCAAAAGCCACATTTGATGAAGGCAAGCTAGGACCACCTGCTGAAGACTATGACATTGTGGATATCTGTGATCAACAACTTTCTTTGAATGGCATTTTGACATAGGAAATCCTCTCTTCGGAGGGGGCCTAGAAAGCACATTCAGCATTGCTCCACTATAAATTGGGAGTCAGATTCAAAATCACTAATCAACCTATTCAAAGAAGATTGAAATCAAATCGAATAAGATAAAATCATTGCAGACATTTTCAGTACATTTTTATCAGAGCCACAAGTGATAGAGGTGTCTAAAACATCATTACTTTCAGTAGAACATTCACTGACTAGCATGATTTCAAGAGTGTACGCAGAGTAGACTCAACAATTACATGAATTAAAACATATCCCAGTAGGTCTAAAGTGTGCTTTCCTTGCAGGTGAACAGAACATGTATCTGGCCATCATCAATAGCAGGCTGACCCCAGATCAGGAATCTCATTTGCTCCAGGTGCAAGAGAAAATTTATAAGGCGCTTGGTTGGAAAGTTTCCAATCTTCAAGGAATAAATCCAGACTTGGGTTCACACCACATTTATCTAGAAGATGATTATAAACCATGCCACGAATTTTAGTGAAGGTTGAACCCTAACCTACAAGAAGTGATCGTGAAAGAAATCATGAAATGTTGTGAAGAAATTTTCATTATTCCATCTCCGGCTTAAAATGGATGTCCCTTGACTGCAGTGCCAAATAAATTAGGGATCACCATGATTATCGATGACCAAGGAGAGGATATTTGCACTCGAGCACCAACAACATGGCGAATTTGTGTTGATTATCGGTGCCTGAATTCAACAACTAAGAAGGACCGCTTTTCCAATGTTGTTCATTAATCAAGTGGTTGAAAGATTGGTCGGGAAGGAGTTCTTCTGCTTTTTAGATGAGAATTCCTGGTACAATCAAGTGGTGATCGCCCCTAAGGATCAAGAGAATATTACGTGCATTTGTCCATTGGGCATGTTGGTTTCTATAGAATATTCTTTAAGGACTTCAGTAAGATTGCCCGACCTCTCGCAAAGCTGTTATGCAAGGAGATCGAATTCAGTGCTGATTAGAAGGTTCTCCAATCTTTTTATCAGTCGAAAGATTTTATCACACAGACTCTTGTCCAATAGCCACCTGATTGTTATCTCCCATTCGAGATCATGATGGATACATCAGATTTCACAGTTGAGGTTGTTTTAGGACAAAGAAGAGAGAAATTGTCGTATGCCATTTACTATGCCAGCAAAATATTAGATGACGTATAAAGAAATTATATAGCTACAGAGAAAGAATTGTTGGCAATGGTATTCGCCCTGGAAAAGTTCAAATCATATTTGCTTGAATCTAAAGTGAGTGTTTTTACTAACAACTTTGCTATCCGATACTTATAGCAGAAAAATGATGCCAAATCATGCTTACTTAGTTCGATCCTTCTCTTCCAAGAATTCAACTTGAAAATCAGAAACAAGCCTGTAGTTCAGAATGTGGTAGCAGATCATTTATCCGGAATTGAATGCACAGATACTTATCTGGGCAGTACACCGATCACATAAACCTTTCTTGATGAAACAATTCTCAGTGTGGCATCTCTCCCCTGATATACTCATGTTTTGAAATACATCATATCTAGGGTATTCCCACAAGATTGGACAAGAATCAAGAAGGATAAATTCTTGTCTGACATTTGTTCATACAAGTGGGAAGATCCCTACCTCTTCAGGGAGGGAGCATATTACATTTGCCATTGGTGTATCCCTGAGGAGGAGTTCACTAGTGTCCTCGTGCATTGCAATAAGCCTAAATCTTGAGGACACCATTCTGGAAGAAGGATAACAGCAAAGATATTGTAGTGTGTCCTCTAGTGGCCCACACTATTCAAAGATGCCATGTCATATGTCAAAGGCTGCACATAATGTTAGAATATTGGATGAACTTTTAGTGTTAAAGATTCCATGCCCCAAATTGATTCAGAATTTGATGTGTTCGATGCTTGGGGCATTGATTTCATGGGACCATTTCTTAACATTCAAAGATTCGAGTACATAATTCTCATCTTTTGTTTAACCTGAATAATTTGAGGAGAGAGTCGTACGATCTCACAAGGCGAGATTGCAATCGTCGAGGTGACCTCTCACACAGACTAACGGATTAAGCAATTGTAAAGCAATAAAGTAAAGGTGTGAATCAAGATATATTATAACCTAAAAATAAATGTGTATAGCATACAAGTAGTCTGGGTATCGAACATAGGGAACAATACATGGTAGCACTAATTATTACTTATAAATAAATAATGAATAATTAATATATGTATATTTGTATAAGATTTACTTAATTAGTTAATTAACATGATTGTGGATTTTAAATTTAAAAAAAATAATTCTTTTTTATATTTTTTTATTTTTATTAATTTTTAATTTCTCATTTTTAATTTCTTTTTCTTTTTAATATATAATCTAGCTATATATACAACTATATATAATATGTAAAATATAAAGTATATTTTTATACTATAAGTAATATATAGTATAATATATATTATATAAATATCAGAAAATATCTCAAAGAACGGTACTTTTTGTTTTTTAAGATATTAAAAATATATTAGGGTATTTGTAATAATAGATATAAATATAAAAGAGGAAAGGGAACCTACTCCATTGAGTATGTAACTTAACTACTCTGCTTTCTTTTTTTCAATTTTTTTTATTTTTTTAAATGATTCCATGGATTTTCATAAATATATCCCTCTAATATGTCATTTAAATTTTGTCAGAAACAGAGACTCTGACGGCCTCCATCCAGACAGTCATTTTTAACGGTCACAGATTTGTTGTATTTTTCATGTTCTGGATGGAGGCCGTCGGAGTCTCTGTTTCTGAAGAAAGTTGAATGACATATTAGAGGGGTATAGTTATTAAAATTCATGGAAGCATTTTTCAAAAAAAAATAAAAAATTGAAAAAGAAGAAAATGGTGTAGGTAAGTTACCTACTCCATGGAGTAGGATCCCTTTTCTCAATATAAAATATATGTACTTATATATAAGTATATAAAATAATATAGAGTATTATAACTATAAATATATAAAATCAGAATTAAAAAATAAAGTATTTTTATGTTTTATTTGTATTTTTAAAATGTTTTTTATAATTATTTGGTATTTTTTGTTAATTTTTAGGTATTTTTAAAGTCCAAAATATAGAAAATCAGGTAGTCTTTAAATGGGTAGAATTATTTTGAGATTTAAAAATATTAAATGGATTTAAAAATTCTCGAAACTAATTTTAATGCGTAATAATATGTACAAACAAATATAAATCAGCAACTAAAATTTTTGGGGCTTTTATGGATATTTTATAATTTTTAAGGATTTTGGAGCTTATTAATTTTTAGTGATTTACAAAATACATTAATAAAAAAACTACTATTTTTGGAGTTTTTAAATATTCTTTTATATTTTTTTATTTTTTCTTAGAAAATAGGAAATAAACATGATCTTTTTATTTTTTATAAATACAAAATGTAGATGAAATGTAAGGTAAATTATATGGTGTGAATTAGCATATCATCAGGCACATTATCCTATTTTTTGTGTTTTTTGGAGCGCGGATACTATTTTTAGAAAATAGAAAACATACACAAATATCGACTGCTTTTTGAAAACATACACAAATATCCACGTGAGCTGAGCTAGCAGGGATTCGTTTATAATAGACAAATAGTATGGTGGCTTTAGAGTAATGGTTCCACTACTTATTGAACGTTACAAAATATTTACATGACACTTTAAATATTACAAAAATATGGATTGGGTATTAGATATTTACATACTTAAGGCCCGCTTATAGGCCTATCCTTCACGTGCCCTGTATCTGATCGAGTGGCATGGGAGACATAACATTTTTCTCGAACTGGATGACTAGGATTAGATCTGGGATGCGCAATTGATCTGACGGCAAAGAAGTGATCTTCAAGAACTGTAAAGAACATGGCCTAGGTTTGCTTGGACCCATCGATCTTCGTCCTCCGGCGGTTCCTTCAAGATTTGACGAGTGTTATGAGGTACTAAGGCGCCTCCGTAGGTGCTAGTGGGGTTTAGATAGCATTATGAAGCTCTGGGAGTTGTGACTTCTCTAGGTAACCTGGAGCTCGTCCAAGTCTGATCTTGGGCTCCAGAAAAGTCCTTTGGGACCAAAACCTGCACCAAAGGTCGGAACAAACGAGGGATACTCCCTCAGCTCATCCTTAAAGCTGAATTGCACATGAGGCAGAATGGGGATGGAGCTCCATCAAGGAGTTGGTAGATGGAGCTTGAATCCTAGAATCATGACGGATCTGGGTTGGCTGGATGGGTGGAAAGATGGAACACACAAAGGAGGACGTGATGGAATGGAGATTGAAATGGATTACGGTCGCAAGCATAGTGACTTGACCTGGAGTTCTAACTATAGACTAAATTAGGGGTAACTAATTCTACTTAATCTCAATGACTAACTACAAAATTAAAGGCGGAATAGATATTAGAGACTAATTATTACCTAGGATGTAAAGAGAAAGGGGCCTCAACCAAGCCAGATACTTGGGAGGAAGGACCTCCGGCGAGCTCGTCAGTGGTGGTTGGATCGACCCTGTGAGACATCCCTCCTCGCTGCAGACGGTAAGCTTCTGTCGCAAGCCACGAGCTCCAGATCCAAGTTTGAGGGGCTAAGGTTGATCCAAGAGTGATCAAAAGTTAAAATGGTTGAGAAGGGTGGTCTTCATAGGCTGATGAATGGAAATTTTTGAGGTGGGATTGCGTGAGATGGGGATGGAGTTGGTGGGTGGGAGATGGTCAGCAAAGAGGACAAAGATGGGGGTTGTGCAGAAGTGGATGGCTAGAGGTGTAGATGACATGGGAAATGAGGTGGAAAAATGGAGAAGAGTACCCGCCCATGAGTTCTGAAAAAATTCAGAACCTAGGAAGAGTGATTGACTGCCCGATCAACAAGGGAAGGGTCCAGTTTGGTCCACGTGGACCAACCATGAAATAGAGAAGTAAAAATGGTTTATTAATTCAATAACAAATACAAGATGAATTAATTAATTTATGGTTATAAAATAAAAAAATGTCTCTAATTTTATGTAGTACTTTACAAATATTTGTATTTTATTTTTAGGTGATTTATTATAAGTTAATATTTACATGTATAGATATAAGGAAAAATACCTATATTTTGAATTTTTGATTTTAAATTTGTCTTGTATATTTTATTAATATATACTTGTATTTTATATATATTTTTTCATTTACACATTCAAGTATTTTTGTTATATTTTATAAGTTAATTTGTACACTTTAATTAATTATATACATTATTCTTATAGGCATGTAAAGGTATATTTCATCTTTATATTAAAGATATTGATTTCATTTGATTTTATTTTAATAATTTTAATTTGTTATAATTATGTATATGTGTTTAAATAATATTTATACTTTTATAAAAATAAAATATATTTAAAAATATAAAGAATACATATATTGAATAAAATATACATATATATTGCATAATAGATGCCAAAAATCTAACTTTTACATCTTAACTCCAAATTAAATGAAACCACTTCATTAAATAGCTTATCAAAAGTTAGATACAATTAAAGATGATTTTGCTCCATTTTGAAATAGTATGAAGAAGATACAAGTCTGTGAAGTTCTTATTTTATCTTTTTACTTTGTGTGTCTCAGGGACAGTGTGCATTATGTTTCTTTGAAATAAATTTTGACTTTTTCGTCATATTGTTATCTTTAGCATTCATGTTGAGGGTTTTATTATTTGAAGTGTAAAAATAATAAAATAAAAAAGATGCAAAAAAAATTATAGATGAATTAAAATTAGGGTTTATGTATGGTTTTTTGTGTATCTTTGTACAGTTCTTCTCTCCTATCTCCCCTTACTTTTTTCTATGTTGACCAAGCCATCATGATGACTGGATCTCAAGGATATAGGGTCACTCAACGAATATGATGTTTTATTTATTTTTCTTTCTTCCTTTATTCTTTTTTTAGAATTAAATGCAGTAAATATACATCATTTTATACAATATTTAGTACAATTCAACAGGTGTTTATTTTGATAAATTAATGATATATACACGCATTTAGCTATGGATTAAAGTCCAAAATGAAAGAATAAAGGTGATGAAATGAATACTCATCGCCGTTGATTACGTGAGCCGCTAGTAGAAGATATTCCCGCTTGAGCCGCTGGTAGCCAAATAGTCTGTCAATTTCTGAAAGATAACATCATTTCACGTTTGGTATCCTGAAGATTCTCATCTCAGACAAGGGTAGCCACTTCATAAATAAAGAGGTAACTAAATTAGTGAAGGAGTACATCATCGATCATTGATGAATCCATGATTCATCGCCTTCATTCTTTCATTTTGGCTAAAATCCTTGGGAAAATACATGTAAATAATCACTAACTTCAACTAATTATCATTCTAACCAAAATATTAATACTATATATTTAACACTTATTTTATCCAAGATAAAGGAATAAAGATAAAAAGAAAAACAAAAGAAAAAGAAGGTTGGAGATATGTAATATATACAGACTGATCCTAATCCTTAGACCGGTCAATATTAACTTGGTCGATAAAATAAATAAGTAGGGGGAGATAAGGATCCTAACCTATATAAATATCGACAAAATAAAGACCAAAAATATAAATTACCCATTTCTTACAACGTAAATATTTCACTTATTTTATTTATCACTTATATCACCTCAAATCAAAACACTTATTTTATAAAAATTGTTCACAAAAATACATATTATTTTATAAAAATATTAGAAAAATATTTCATCACAAAAATAATTAACTGCAATGAACTGTAAAAGTCACAAAAGCCGACTTCCAATGTTCATAACTATTTATAGAGAACTCCAAAAATACAAAACTCACTTTTAAATTCCATTTTATACTTAATGTTTATTAAAAATATTAAAAAAATATTACAATAAACCAAGTGAGTTTGATGTTTTGGATCTATTGTCTATATGTATTATATATAGAAACTTCTGGATTTTTGATTAACTAACCGTAAATCTGATTAATCTAATTTCTTTATTAAAAATCTTCTGAAATTGTACAGAAAAATACAAAAATAGAACTAAGTCACTATCTAAATTTTCCGGACCTCATAACTCGGTCGTATGAACTCAGAATTGGGCAAACTCGGTCTTAAAATTCGTATTATTTATTATCTATAAAATGACATTGATTTCGCTAAAGTTGGAGTTAATATGAAAAATGCAGTTTTCGGGTCCATATTGGTATATTGTACAATGTAGCGTAATTTATAATATTATTTTATTATTAAATTTAAGTAAATAATAATGAATTTAATTTATTGATTTATTTAATTAATCATTTATTTATTAATTACATAATTACTTAATTAATTAAATAAATCAAATAATTTATTAATCATATTAATTATTAATTATTTATTTAATTATGAAATTAATATATTAATAATTAATTTGATATAATTATTAATTATTAATTAATTATTTTAATTTTATTATTTCATTTCCTCTCTCTTCTACATTTCTCTCTCTATCTTTACCATTTCTCATCTTCCTCCTCCTGTCAACATCTTCCTTTATAACCCTCTTCCTCCCATCGCACTCGTCATCCTTCCTCCTCCTCCTTCCTCCATCAACGACCAACCACTCCAACAGTCAGCCGTTGGCCGACCATTTCTCCAACTTCCATCGCTCTCGTCACCGCCTCTAGTAACGCCGTCCCTCCTGCTTTATTTAAACCCATCACCCGCTCTGAGCTCCATAGATCCACCATATCCACCACTTTTTCCATCCAGTGATCTCCGTGAGAGAAGAGCATGTGGCAGTCGTGTCTATTCCTGGCATTGTAGCGAGGAGGGAAGGGTGGATCGATGTGATCCTTACCGGTGAAGTTAGTGGTCACGAGCCCAGCTTCCTCCGTTGCAGCGAGTTGAGGCGATAATCCCACAGAGCTCTGCCAAACTCCGGCGCAGGCATCTTCACTCTATCATCTCTTCAGGTTAGGTATGAATCTCTTCCTCTTCTACATTCCCTCTTCCAATCTCATCTCTGTTTTATTCTCAAGCTTCTTCGTTTCTCTCTCTTATCTGATACCTAAATTGCATCTGATTGTCGTCATTCTACTTTTAACCACCTCATCCACCATCTACGTCCATTTCTCTGTTCATTTTCTCTTGATCCGAGTCACCACATCCTCATTCATCCACTTGCTCCATCTATTCATTCCAGGCAAACCATTCCATTTCTACATTTATTCATTTCCTCTACACAACAGTTGATTCCAGGCTTTGATCACCTCGATGGGAGCCATTTCGCCTCCGATAGGAGCACCCCATTTACGAACTTCTATTTGTTTCTGGACCGAGCCTTGTGCTCGAGTTGAATTTGGTCATTGCAAGTAACAGGAAGTACGTCATCTGGATTATCTGCCAATAGGAATCAGCATCAACGCATACACCAGAAGATCCGAGAATCATTGAACCATCGATACCGATCTAGATATAAATCACCGAAGCTATCGATGAACAGCAGAAAGCGTTGCCGCCCTTCTAATCGGCAAATGTTGTACCACTGGATCACCATCGGTGACCAGACCTCGAAACATATCTGATAGAGCATCAGAGGATCCGATCTGAGTGTCTAAGTAATCTGGCAGATCGCGATCTAATGCTCCAGCATCACGATCGAGCCGCAACCGCATCAGAAGAATTTCTACCATCTTCTGATCGGAGTTCTAACGAATCCGTCGCCTGGACCTTCATTGAACATTGAAGCACCACCATCGCCTATGAGAATAGCATGCATCCAACAGCAGTTTGGAGAAAATAACCCCATTCGTTAGATCAAAATTATGATCGTACGGTTGTAAATCTCCCACGTGTCCCAGCCAAAGAAGCCGAGCAACCCTGCCATATCCCATGTCCTTATCGTCCTCGGTCTAATGGCTTGGTCGAACTATCCAATATAGAAATCAAGACGGTTCTACAGAAACCTATTAGGCTGGATAAAAAGATCCGGTCACAACTTCTAGATTTAGCTCTATGGCTTATAGGACCACCTTCAAGTCTCACTTGGGCATGTCGCCTTATTGTCTTGTATTTATAAATACCTACCACCTGCCAGTGAAATTGATTCATAAATCTCTTTAGGAAGTGAATATTTGCAACCTCGACTCATAGAAAGGTGGTTAGAACAAGAAAATAGATCTAAATAAGCTTCTAGAATTTTGAAACTACGGATATGAAAACAACTTGATGTATAATGAGAAGCTTTAACATTGGCATGATCGATACATCAGACAAAAGACCTTCGAGCATGAACAGAAAATGTGGTTTTTTAAGCAAAGTTGAAGATATTCTCATTTAAATTAAAAATAAGTAGATGATGTCATTCATCATCAAAATTGTGTGCGATAATGGAATCATTTTAATATTCAAATCATTTTATGCGCACCCATTTGCTGTCAACGGTCAGTTGCTAAATCCGTATTTAGAGCATGCCACATTCCCGACCGTTGTCGATTCGATTCAAGTTGCAATTATTGAAGAACTCTCAACAGCTGCAGTGGATCCAGACGATGCATCTAAAAAATTTTAATTGATCTTCTTCTTTTCATTTCAGTTTTCAATTCTTTCATTCTTTTGTATTTTACTCATCCCAATAATCTGTTTATACTCAGGATTTGCTTCATCCTGAGTATAGTGGGGATGGGTGCATTTCGGTTATTCCTTATTTATTCTCTCGTGTCTCTCAACTTGTTGATAATCTATCTATACTTAGGGATATTTCACCCAAAGGGAAGACATGTTGAGCTGATTGATTTCATAAATTTTGATCCTCGATAATCCTCATTTTGTATACAATCCGTTATACTAAGGATTAGTTGATCCTAAGTATAGGGAGGAAGATCGATTTCTTATTCTATATTGAGTCATTGTATTATAGACTTCCAAAAGTGATTGCTCATTTATATGAACTATATATTTTATATATTATTTATAATATCTATAACATCATTATTATCATATATATATATATTATATTCTAAAAACAAAAAAGAAACTAAGAAATTGTAAAAATAAAAAAGAAAATAGAAATTATAAATTAAAAATAAAACATTATAAAATAATTAAAATACATAAAATTAATTGTAATTAGAAACCCATAAAAAATTTAAAAATATATAAAATACAAAAAAATAATTATCATTAATTATTATTATTAAATAATAATAATTATACTTATCCTCAATTTGCTCTCAATGGTTCGACACTCCACCTTACTTTCCTTATACACATTTATTGTAGAGTTATAATAGTTTTCAACTCACACTTAGTTTTCAATTGCATATACATTTCATTGTAGATTAATTGTTGATATGAGAGATTTATTCGAGTTCCAATAGTTGAGAGAGATGTCAATACAACGATTGTCGGATCTGACTTGTCAGACACCACTGGCTCTCTGAGACCAAACGTTAAGATCCTAAATCAAAACCTCATAATCATGGTCTGATAGCACTATTTTTCTAAGACCCTGAAAAATGGGTAGAAAAAACGATTGTATATCCATCGAGGCACAAAAGATCAATGCAATGTGACACTAAGTATATCAAAATAATCCCACTCCCAAAGTACATGTTTTTATCACAATGCTCTAAGATTCAGATAGCGTGCACATCTTTGTGGAGACTTGGCTAAACTGGTCAAGCTTCACAGGGATCGTGACTATACCAGCCATACTCCACTTCTTTTGTCATTCTTTTATCCTTCTTCCCCTATTCATTGTGAACTAGCATGTACCTGAACTCAGAAGGAAATACCCTCCTCCTCGGGGATCGAGTATCTAGATGAGAGACCAATGGGAGTGTATTATTGGAGTGATTATCTTTTTGCCTCCTCAAACAAAAAGAGATAATACCTTTCACACATAGTGCAAATTAACGTCAAGGTTGCGGAGTTTATGTAATGGAGATTCGGATCTGAACTAGCTGTTGAGATTGAATCTGAAGTAGGGATTTGTAGAACTAAAGTGTAGTTGAGACTAAAATCGTAACCATAATTGAGTTCTGTTACATTGTTAATCCAAAGGTGTGACCAGCCTTTGTCCTTAATCTTTTATAATGAATTGGTGTAGGAGAAAAAATTCATTATAAGTTCTTTATTTCTTATTTTTTGAATAAGTGTTTTTAAAGGGACTAGCAAAGTTTAAGTATAAGGGGTTATGATTCTAGGATTCATGTATCTTATTCCTACATTTTATGCTAAAATCCCTATCAAATACAAATAAATATAGAATAAAATCCCACTTCCGTAAATACATGCTTCATTTATAAAACATGAATTAAACACTCACAAATACCATAGAATAATAGAGAGAGAATAAAAAAGAAAGAAAACAAAGGTTGTAAATATATATATATATGTACAGGATTAGAAAGTAACCTAGATACCAAGTCCCACTGACATGATTGACTAACTAATCAGTAGAGAGAGATAAGGATAAATTAAGAAAATCACAATTAATTTTGTACATAAAATAACAACTTCTTCATTATTTTTGCCGTATACAAACATAACGTATTTATTTAGATCACATATCTAAATATTTTCCCAAACTTTTTTATGCAATTTTATATAATAATTAGTAGTATTTATCAAAATTCTATCAAAAGTTATAAGATTAGAATCATGGAGAAAATCATCATTGAAAAAACCGTAAAAGCTAAATTTCATGGTTCATAACTATTTACAAAAAACTTTAAATCGACCAAATACACTTTAGAACTTTTAGTTATAGACTACACTATTTATTACAAATATTTTAAAAAAACCTAGAATCAGTTGTGAAGATAAAGCTCTGATGTGATGCTCAATGAGCGAACAATTGTGTTGATGGTCTTGCTCGTAGGAGTTGCAGTTGTAGCTCCTAGAGAGCTAGGTTGCGACCTACAATGGAGAGCATGTTCTCGAGCTTCAAAGCTTGGATTTGGGTCTTAAGTCACATAGGAGAGATGGTTGATGTGCTTTCCTTGATGGGTTTGAGTAAATGATGGTCCAAAGGAGAAGAGGAGAAGAAGAATAAGGGAGAAGAGAGAGGCATTGTGGTGATTCCAGCCAAAACAAGGATCCCATGTTACAATAAGGGAATCTCCAGCATTTGTTTAATAGCGGGAAATTTTGATCAATCGATTTATAAAAAGTTTCAAAAATTAAATAAAAATCATATTCTTGGTTAGAAGATGTGATTTATCTATGAAAATGCGAACATCTTGACAATTTAATGGATGGATGATGGTTAAATGAAGAGAAAGAGAGTATAGAGAGAAAGAAGAACATGGGGAAGAAGAAGGATAGAAGAGAATTAAGAAGTTTACCTAAAGATGGTTCGTCTTGGGTGGAGGAGTTAGACTTCTACTCCGGTCTTAGCCTCAAGAGCTAAAGCGAAGCTCTGCAACTGAGATGACTCTTGGTTGCAATGAGATGGAAGAAACCACCTCAGATCTTGTTGATGGCTTGTAATCGCTCGACGTAGAAGAAGGAGATGTCACCTCACAGCTTCGACGGGGATAGAACCTCTATCGTAGAATAGCTGATAACCATTTTTGGCATCTGATATCTCCTGATATCGGCAACGAGAGAGGTCGTATGATGGCTCATTGGTAAGATTAATCCATGATCACCAATTTTGTAGTTGGAGTCGTGCGCAACCGTTAAGAAACACAATCAGGATAATTCTTCAAAGAAGACCACTTGTCCATGTTTTGCACGAACTGGGGGAGGAATTATTTAACGTCATTTTGTGAGCCAAATATCACTTTTAATATGAGTTTGTAGAGCATGAAGTGAAATTTTTTGATGTAGAAGGATATGTTATCCTCGTGTTGGCGGTGGAAGTTTTTTTGTGATGAAGAATCGCAATCTGGACATGTGCTCTAAGTTGGCCCGTTGCCCATGTTCTCCACCTCTCTAGCAGGTGATTGGAGGTTGAAGGAGATGGTGAGGGTGACACGTGTCACCTCTCAGTTGGACCATATCTTAAAATTCAAAGATCTGTAAATAAAATTATGATATGAGTTGAATCTCAAAAAATATAAATATCACAAAAGCCGTAGGAAATCAAATTTTCTACAACTTTCATGAAGACATCAAGGGTTGATTTGGCCCAAAATTTGAGATAATATTTTTTAGGTATTTTATAGATATAAAACACAAATTTTCATAGTTTTATATTTTTTGTTTTTTATTAAAAATTATATATATAATAATAATATTAGAAATAAAAATATTCACAAATCTATTTTTTGGATTTGTAATAATTAAGGAAAAGTGAAAGAAAATCAAGAAAGAAGGAGTATATACAGTATATACATGATCACAACGCTTCATTTTCTCTAATTTTAAGATTTTTGGTATTATAATTTTAATGTAATTTATTAAAACATAAAATAAATGAAAATTAAATAAATAAATAATTAGTCATATGTAAGAAATCATAAGTCAAAGTTGGTGCATATTTACAATTACAAATAGGTCTCAAAACTGACATCTTGCAAACAAGCTTCAATTTTAATGAAATTGCTTTTATTGGATAGATTATTTTATAAATTGAACTTTGAAAGTGAGTTTGGTAAATTTGGAGTTCATATGGAGTGAATTCAGTCGAGAAGTTGGACTTTACGGTTTTTTCGGTTAAGACCTAAAAGTATTTATTCAAGGTGGAAGTTGTTTTGTATTTGTGTTTGTGTGTGTGCACAAGTTAAAACGGAGAATTAAGTCAAAAGGAGTTACTGTGTATTTATTAAAAATCATATAATTTCAGTTAATATACTTATGATTTATATGCAAAAATGAAATGATAAAGTAGGGATAGTATTTACATATTTATAATGTGATATAAATATTTAAATATATTTAATTACTTTGAAATCGAGCTCAATTTTCAGTTATTAAAATGATAACCCGATATTTTTGTGTTTTCCTCTGTAGTTGCTCAAAATGTCCAAAGATAAGGGGATTGATTAAAAAAAGGGAGTAGATCATGGAAAGGATTTTGGATTTTATTTGATTTGGGATAACTATTGTCGCATTTTCCCAATCATACATCCCTAGATGCATTTTGTTAGCTTGCACGTGGATGTGATGAATGTTAGCACGAGTTGTCGGTTTGTTGGTCAAACTTTGAGACCTAAAACCAGATTCGGGTTATGGGGTCATGATCAAATAAGATCATGAAGGGCAAATACCAAATAGAACCTTCCGGCCTAAATCAAGATGAGTTGTCTTGTATGGTTAAAAGGAAGGAATGGCATTATTTCGCAGCATGTTTCGTAGCTTCTTTATACGAGCTATCCACGCACAATGTTCACATTTTTTAACATAAACTAATCTTGGATATCTAATCACGCACGATGTTCACGTTTTTTAACATAAAATAATCTTGGATATCCAATCAAAGAATTGAATATAGAAACCTCTAGGGATTTGTTCGAGCATATGGTTAACCCTTATTTTGGACGAGTTTTCCCTCAAAACTTATATTTCCCTCTCTTATTTAATACATTAAATAATGTATTTCTCTTTCATCCACTCTATCGTAAGAATAAATATTATAGTATCTTATCATCTAAAAATTATAAAAATATTAAATTCTACTCACTTTTTGAAACTTCAATACAATTACATCACAACAATTACTCACTTTTTCAAACTTCAATATAATCGCATCACAACAACTACTCATTTTTCCCAACTTCAATACAATCACATCATAAAAAACCCTCTCAACTCCAAACCCTCTGTTCGAACACCAAACCACAAAAACAGCCGCGGGATAACCATCTATCCAAACGCACCCCTAGTGTATAGAGTTGGAGGAGATTGTTATGAAATGATGTGCCAATGCATTAAATAATCGAATATTTTGAATGAAAGACAAGAGTGTTGCATCATCCATTAATTGTATATAAGCACGAGAAACATATGATCATGCATATATCACATTTTTTTAGTGTAGTTCATCATTATTGTGTCATGCGAAAGGGATTTTTAAGGGGATAAGAAAAAGGTTTTTATCACTTGTGTCTTTTTAACTTCTGCAATCTAATTAGTTATGGCATTCTCTTTTTTGTTATATCAGTTATGTCCATAACTTCTTACAAAACTCACGGATATATCATTCTGATAAGGTAAAGTATGGACTTAACTGATATTACAAAAAGACAAAATGATAAAAACGTTTAAACGAATCTCTTCGTAGAAGTCTAGTCCAATCGGTATTGACATCTGACCGTGACAACAAAAACTCAAATTCAAGTCTTGCCAACTTCAACTACTTAATTGACATGTCAATGTTTAAATCCTTTGAAATCCCATCGGGTATATAAAAAGATCAGATAAATGTCCATGTAGATATAGAATGATGCCTTGGAGAGCAATGTATAAACCAGAAGCAGAGGGATGAAATTATTATTAGTTATGTGAAAACGAATCCAAGAGAGGCATATAACCATTTATGGAGCTTAATCGTACATGTCAATATACAGTTGAACAAAAAATAACATTAAATTGTTGTTGAAAGATGGATCACATGTCTCGTTCCTATGGGTGTTCAAAAATCCTCATATAAAAAAACTGTTTGGTACTTGTGGGTAATCGATGGGAAGCTTCTACTATCAATTGATTCACAAAGATTCAAAATAATTTGATACAAATACCAATATATATATATATATGTATGTATGTATGTATGTATGTATATGTATATGTATATTAAATTATTCTTACCTATTTTAAAAATATAAATATGGATGCGGATACAAATATCGATGAATATCAAAAATATATTATCAAATCATTATAAATGGATACCGGTATGAAATGGATGCAAATTAGATAGGAAAAACAATAGAATCAAAATTGTATAGATTAGTTTGATATATATATATACATATATATATATGAAAAAAATGGGGCTGCCCCCGCCCCATTTTTCGGCGTTTTTTTTATTTTTTTTGAAAAATAAAACCATGTATATTCATCCATATATCCCTCCTACATGTCATTCGAATTTCGTCAGAAACAGAGACTCCTACGGCCTCCATCTCGATGGTATCGATTTAAAAAATCATGTTACCGTTAAAAAATTACTGTCCGGATGGAGGCCGTAGGAGTCTCTGTTTCTGACGAAATTCGAATGGTATATAAGAGGGATATAGGGATGAATGTAAATGGTGTTATTTTTCAAAAAAAATAAAAAATTTTGTCCAAATAAAGCGGGGGCAGCCACATATGACCCTATATATATGTAAGTATGTATGTATGTATATATGTATGTATGGGAGGGTTCACACGGTGATATTTGTACTCATATATGTATCCATTTTGAAATCGAAATATATGTGGATGTCAAAATTTGAATTAACATATATGATAATGAATCGAATACAATCCAAATCGATATTCATACATCTTTACATCCAAATATGATGATAATGAATACAATCGAAGACAAATTGTATCGTGCATATATATAGGATTTATTGGGATGCCCCCACATCATATTTCGACGATTTTTTTTGTTTTTTCGGAAAATGTCATCATGTATTTTCATCACTATATCTTTCTAATATATCATCCAATTTTGTTGAAACATAGACTCCTATGCCTTCCATCTAGAATAAGTAATTGTGGTGGTCTTAAAATTCTTATAATCGGCATGTTCTAGACAGAGAGTATATGTCTCAATTTCTGACAAATTTGGAATGACGTAATAGAGAGTTATAGTGATGAAAATACATAGCAGTATTTTTCGAAAAAATCTTGAAATATGGCATTGGCTGCCTCAAGGGGCAACCCTATTAAACTCATATATATATTACGATAACCAAATGCGGTGATAAGTAACACGGTCATTTATGAATATATATTTGTATATTGTTTGTCATGATGTCCTCTGGTTATATATATTTACACCTCGTTTTTTCGTATTTAATTCCCTATGAGGAAGAACCTACATGAATGGGTCATTATTAGATTTGTATCGGATTGCATTCCTTCCAATTATATTCATATGATTTACATTATCCACATAATTTTATATATCCTCATTAATTTATTTATCTATGTTTACATATCCCTATCTTAAATGCATTCCGTGCCATTTAGATTTTTGTGTCTCGACATTATCATTATGAATTATGATATAGATATAGATATACATAGTTGGACATATTATTTGTATTTTTATACATGTCACCATTCACTAGAAGTATCTCTCTTTATTCATAGAATATACCCTTCTCCACAATGTTAACTCGACTACGTAACTCTACGAATATAAATGTTTTTACCATAGATTTGGTAAAATAATATTTCATTGAATATTAAGTAATTAAATTACATAAAAATAATTAATCAATCTAATGTCTGAACAAATCAAATCATGAAGGAGTGGTGACGAAAGATTCCACGAATTTCAAAGTTGATATATAAAGTTTTATGAAAAAATATGAATGTTTATTTTGTCTCTTAATTGATATTTATATATTAGATGAGCAATTACCTTTTAGTAAAGGTGGTATTCCCACGGGTACTCATAGGTAGCCAGCGTCCATTAGCCGTTGGAATGGAATGGAGTGACTCGTCAGTCGATAACAACGAGACGATAGGGGTCACGATCCCACGAGTTTTGTAGAGTAAGTGGTGCAATTGTCCTTAGTGGCTACAATGATGACTCAAAGTTAAGTTAGGCTACTGTTGTTCATGCATGTAGGGGCACAAATTTTAATTCACATGGACATTGAGGAAGATTCTTCTCAAAGTGAAATTTGACTTCACTTCTCACATGGTTAACATTATACATATGTTGACTTTAAATGGTTTTTTATATATACTCCCGTAAACTTACAATATGTACATCTAGAAGTTTCATATTTTCGCAAGTACACTTGCTTTTACAAAATATCCCTTGGTTGAATCTTGGCATAGAAATGCTTTTCACAACAAAAGGTTACTAAAACTTCTTTTTAATCCTTATGATTTCTCATTTTCTCGCATTCTTACCGGTCTCTTCTTCGCTCTGACTTTTCTCTTTCATCCACCTTCATTCATTATTTCACCATTACTCTTACTAATGTGGCATTTGTCCCCTTAGGATTCGAGTACTCAGCAAATTGATTCCACGCACATACATTTCACATTCGAAATGCACAATAATATAAAGCACGAGAAAAAAATCATGAAAGACTAGAATTTAAAATTTACTTTTCATTCATAATATGTCCATCATTGCATTTCATTTCATCTATATCCACAAAATACACATATATGCATCAGAAAGTGTGTCCATACATACATTATACATCTCATGTCTCTCAAAAATGCTACAAGTAAAAGTAAAGGATTAAAATAACAACAAGTATTGTAAAAAGGAAAGCTGTGTAGCTGCACAAAAGAGAAGTAGCTCCAAGTAAATAAGTACATGTTTCTATTTTGGCTTCTCCTGAAAAACCTACGGATCCACACACTACAACAAAATTTGAGCTATAGTGACGGTTTTGAAAAAAATCAGTTACTAAATTAGCCGATGTTAAATATATAATGGCGATATTATTCGTTGCGAAATGGTTTTTCGTACTCAAAATTAGTAACGAATACTATATTTGTCATTATATCATTAACAACGGTCCACATAGCGACGCTTAATCGTTGCTATTTTTCAAAATATCAACTAATCATCGCTATTTTTTTAGTTCAAAATTTAACGACGATTAGTTAAAATTTTGAAAAATAGCAACGAATAAGCGTCGCTATGTGGACCATTGCTAATGATATAACGACAGATATGATATTCGTTGCTCATTTTGAGTACGAAAACTCATTTCGCAACGAATAATATCGTCATTATATATTTAACAACGGTTAATTTAGTGACGGATTTTTTCAAACCTGTCACTATAGCTCAATTTTTTTGTAGTGACACAAAAATACGTTATGAGCAAAGTTGCTCGATATGATATAAAAAATATATACAACATGCAAGATATAATTAAAAGTGTGCAAAAAAATATATGGGTAAATTGTACTTACAAGAGATAAATTTTTATCATTATTATTTGATATGGATCAACCAAGTTTCGTGGATAGTTAGTGGTCTTGGTCCAGGTGAGATCTCACACTATAACTCTAAGGTAAGAATAAAACTTTAGGGTTGGGATGCCTCCGTTGGCATGCGGTGAAGTACAATGCATCCTAAATAAGTTTCCAACACGTCTACTTGACTTTACATATAAGATTATAACTTTGATTCTCAAAGTAATTTCCAACCCGTTAATCCTCTCAAACCGTCCAAGTCCACTACCCATATGTAAGAGTCCAACATGGTATAGGGCACAAGTAAGGGTATAGATTTCCAAGATCATTATTACCATGAATAACACAATCATCCTTATGCACAGGAGACTTGGATCACATTGAAGGATATGATTATATCCTCAAGCGCATCACGGAAGCGTGATCGTCGTATCAGATACGACGAAGAATGACTAGTCGTACTAGCTGTTCTATGCAGCGGAAATTAAAAATTTTCATGTGACGAAACCACATGATCCAAGAACACTTCTCAGATCGTTTCGTCTAAACCACAAACAAGTATTAGGGTTACCTCTTGAAGCATGGTTGTGATCGAGTTTCTAAACAAAGAGACCTCCTGTCCTAAGTCCGATCCGATGGAGGAGACGCTTGCGAGCGCGGGGATGAACCCGTGCTTCTCACAATCCATGTTGATGATCCAAGCGGCGGATCTCCTGATCTCGACACACGAGATCCGACGTCTTCTTCACGAGCGAGGCGCACCAAAGGAGACGGAGATCCACGAGCAAAACATCGGGCAGTATAACGACGACACTGCGGCGATGAAGAACCTCTCTAGGGCATCCTTGGTGGACAGCCATGAGATGGAGAGAGAGATGTGCTTCTCAAGCATTGTGTAAAGAAGAGCAATGGGGTGCCTCTCGTTTTATAACATTTTGGGATCCATGGATCTCAATCCATGTGACAACACAAATCCAATGGTTCACATTGATTGTGTTTCTTTTAATGGCTAATATTTGTGTTGGTAAAAACCAACAATAATTATTTGTTGTCTTTGAAATAAATTAAATATATTGAAAATCAATCAATATATTTCAATATAAATTAAAGCAACAAACATGGAATATCTTGTAAAAGAATCAAGCCTCCTTCCATGTATAGAGTGGACGACCACCAATTTGAAGAGCCCAAATTGGTCGTCCACTCCATGTATGGAATGGATGCCTTCTCATTCCAGTTATGCTTAGATCTTATATCTCACATAATATCCCACATATGCAACAACTTTTGTTGCAAATTATTCTACAAAAATAATTTACAATTATTTTGTAGACATTGCAATCTTGCCATTAAAAAATTTCTGAATCATATTCACAACCCAAAATAAAATGTAAATTATATTTCAATTTAATGTCCAATGTGAATCCAATTCACATTAACATTTAATTAACAAATGTAAATTACAAATATCTCTCTCTTATATATTATAAATCATATTTATAATATATTTGATTAATATGGATATTGCTATCCACATTATTCATATCCATGATAATTAAATCACATTTAATCATCTTGGACTTCTATTCTCTTGTGTCCAAATAATATGAATCACATTCACATTATTTACATCTTTGATAATTAAATCACATTTAATTATCTTAGATAACTCTCTTTATAATATGAATCAAATTCATATTACTCATGATAATTAAATCTTATTTAATTATCCATTTTCTCAATGCTTGGTTACATATATCTACAATAGAATTATCCATGAACTCCTTCAAGGATAATGCGCTTTCTCTGAGAATACTTGGAGATAAGGACAGGGCGATTGTATTGTTCCACGTATAGTGACTTGGATATTGAGATCATATCTCAAATCCAGATCGCGGGCCTCCCATAGATGATTGATTAAATCATGACCGTAAATCTAATCTTCTCATTGCATCTGAATCACATTCAGATCAATGTCCAACATTTGGACTAAGATCAGATTACTTTTCTACTGAGAGGAGTCACTAAAATCCAGACCTGTTTCATCACTCCCTAGGAATGGAAGCGTTATGGTTATACAATCGTTTATGATCACATCACCCTCAGGTATTCTCAATACCTGTACATCCTGCATACTGGAAGACTCAGACTAAACCCGAAGTATTCGATCAACTTTATACTGTCCACTTCATGGTTTTATCAGTAAGTTTCTCATTCGATCATTGGGAGTCGGTATCGATCATATACTTTCCAAAAGTATATATCATACCTAGGTCTTGATCATATACTTCAAAAGTATATATCAAACCTACAAATTCAGTCAAGCTTCCAAAGTGAGACGACCGTGCACGGAATTTGATTCTTCCCAATATCTCATGAGTGAGCTCATGTCTTCCGGTTCAGTGACTGAACCTGTGTGATCCCTTTGAGAGATCATATTACTCATATGCCCTTATATGCACACCAGCGTGCCGGTGTATAGACCTTGGTTAGGTCATCAACCTATTGGTCTGCCAAATGTACATACTCAAACATATAGTAACACATATGTCTCCGGTCAGAGGATGCAAGCATGTATCGTGACAGCATACGATATAGGACTTTGGTTATCTCGGTCTCGTTAAGTCAACTCTTTGACCTAACTAATCTGACATCTCCGAATCTGTATTCCTATGCAGAGGACCTGCATCAAGAGGTCGGTCAGATATCAGCCTTTAGAGATATGGATTGCCATCTCCTACTCAAGCTGGAGATCATCTCTTAACAATCATTTGACGGTACTTGATTAGTCCTCAATCTAACTCTTTAGATATTCATCCAAGCACCAGCCTCTATGATTCAATAGTTGAATCAACAGCTGTATGATCATCAAGATGGCCATGGTACATAGCTCTATTTGTACTAAGGGACCTATTATGCAAATTATTTATTCTTCATATCAAATCAGGGAATGATATTTGCAGTAACATTTATTGCATAATGGCTCGCCATGGGCTCGCATTTCCAACACACATTTCCATCTTCATTTAATAACATTTCTCGAAAATTCCCCTCTTATCGATTCCACTCGGAATACTCACCAATGTGGCCTACACTAGCCAGTACGCGAGTGTTAACTCTATGTGAACAAGCGAAACACTAGACCACCAACCATGTGTAATTGGCCCACACTCGAAACATTGAGCTAAAGGCACGCAAGTGCTGAGGCTGAACATCGAGTGATGACTCCTCGGTGTGCCAAGCAACATGTCCTCTAACCGTCGCAGCTATATAGCAGCGGTTGCAGTCGTGGCCATCTAGGCTTCTACCTGGGACCCCAAGGGTGCATACCCCTTCTTTACCAGCAACTACTCCATTACCCACATGCCACATTGCCTAAATCCATGCCAGGTACTAGTTGTATTATAATACTTAGGTATATGAACGTAGCCCAAAAATGACCATTGAAATGGACGGGTTCATGATGCCGTGTACTAGCTGGTTGCTCTTCCAAACGAGATAAGTTTATCGGCTACCTGTAAGAATCTATTAGATGCACAAATGTGACAAAGGAACTCTAGTGAAATTCGTCAGGCACATCATGACTGTCACACAACAAATTGAGGAAGGATGAGAGAGAGAACACATAATCTGCTACTTCCAATTTGAAAAAGGAAGGTACTATTTATACAGTAAGAATCTGAATAAATATGCTAATTGGATAGAGTAAAAATATTATAAGTGGAGAATCCATCGATGTTTCTCTTTCCCTCACAAAAAGGGGTGCTCATCCTTATGCTCTCATGCATAGACACCAATGTGTTTGCATGTAGCCGGCTAAATAAGCACTATATTTGTTGAAATATAGCAAGTTAATTGCTCTGTGCTAAGTTCAGGTTAAATAAGCAAACTAAGACAATCTTTCAAGTAATGCTATATTTACAGGCCGATTTTAACCAAATTAGTTGCTTACCTCCAAGATAGAGTTAAAACAAGTAATCGTGGTTTTTTTTAAAGCATAAAAGTCAAAGCAAAAGGGGGGCATCGTGCTCCAAAAAAAAACATGGACCAATAGCTCAAATGTTTACAACATCCAAATTTATTACTTTGGTGCTCTAGAACCACAACTACAACCAACATATTTTACCATTTTCTAAAATGGCTACATAGAATAAAGAATCGTAATTTAGTACTAAAAGTACCAAGAGATCAAAGTGTGCAACAGTAAAATCGATTCTGGTGTGAGCAGACATAAAAACCGATGCATAGGAATAGAAAGGGGTGAATAATCAGTGAGGGGAGCAAAGCCTGCAGTTATCATATTTTAATCTTTGAAGATAGCAGCTCTCTACCAAAAGGCTCGTTTGGTGACTCATGTTCATAAACGGAGGCGATCACAGGGCAAGGGTACCAGGATTAAGAGGAATAAAATATGATAATAGCCATCCATAATGGCATGAAAGTTGCGAGTTGCTGCCTCATTCGGAATCTGATAAATATCCAGCATATAGGCATGAAGACTAGGGCATTCAACCAACCTTCTCTTTTTTTGCTACACTTGAACAACACATAGTACACAAGGTCAAAATGTATTAATGTAGTGAAGATATGGACATCATCTAGTATCAACACATTCCCGCATAAGTAACGACATCTTGATATATAGTCGTCAAGCATATCCCATGCCCTTAATGGGTTGCTCAATGCAACGTCATATGCCTCTAGACTCTGCAAATCCACAACTATAGACCCTATTCCATTTCTCAGTTCTCTCTCAAGCAAACCATTCTGCATATACCCACATGAGATCAGAATTATAAGAATGACGTCAACATGATCAGCCACATGCCATGACCCTTCTACGTGACCAGCCACGATACGGCTCTACCGATTTTCAAGCATACAAGTTTGTTAAAATGAGTGAAATCTGCAACTAAGAGGAAGGGAAACATCGTATCCCAAGAAAACGAATTTCCTCAATTTCTTCACTCTTGAAGAACGGCGCTCTCGGTGCCTTGTTCGCGATGTGAAGCCGCACACAAGGACCTCGTCCTTCTCCATGCAGGGATGGTCTTGGCCGATCCGAGGCATTCCGGTGAGCTCCGGCGGCACTCCGGCGAGGGAGAGGGAAGAAGAACTCGGTTTGGGCGTTTTGGATGAGTGGGGGCTGGGGTATATGAGTTATGACTTGGATTCGGATCTGGCTCCGGATCCGAATATGACATGGACCCCTCCTCACTAAAATAGCCGTAACTCGGGCTTCCAAACTCGAATTTTCACATTCATGAACTCGTTGGAAAGGCCTCGACGAACACTACGCTATGGAATGCTCCAATTAATTTTTTGGTTATTGGATAAATACAGAATTTGCAATTAAGTCCAAATTCATATTTCAAGAGTTTCACAACTGCCAGAACAGTTCACAGGGAGGGGGACCTCAAGCGCCAGTGGTGATGGCTTCGCCAAGCTTGCATTTGAGTGGAGGAGGGAGGGGCAAGGTCAAAGGTTATTTTGATGGGTTTGTGGTGAGAATATAAGGGAGGGGGATGTTGGCAATGTCATGAAGGAAAAGAGAGTAGCCAGGGCTCAATGGTAGTACGAGAGGGAGAGTTCAATTGGAAAATGGAAAATTTGAACTAGAAAGTCGATTTCTAAAGTAGGAAGTGGATGCAGAGGTGCCATGGCTATAAGCTCTTTATGCAAGAACTTTCCAAGTAGATTCATCCTTTTCGAGTTGCTCCTATTTAAGCTTTGGTATTTACAGCTCTTACTATTACTTAAGCCCCTCCACAATCATCAGTTTCTTAAGGAGATCATGCATCTTATAAGAGGTCGCCTTACGATAATTGTTCCTATAAAGATAGATCTTGATTCAACAAGCATCATCATTGGATAGTTTTCGAGTGTATGATTTCTTCATTCAATTACTGCATTAGTTCTAAGGATTGAATATTTAGATGAATTCTCGTCAAGGTTTAGAACTATATTAAATCTTTTGTTTTTTATTTATCCACGATGTTCACTACGAATCCTATAGATACAATATCCATTGAAAAACAAAATATAAATAAGTTTAATTTCGAAGATGAGCATCAAAATCGAATTGCTTTGATAACATGTGGAAATCTAAAATAAAATGTGCATAATCAAAGAACAATAAGAAAATTTTGATTTTATATGGGACCCTAATCCTTGTTGTTCGGTAGGGGGTTACCCCCTTCTCTGGGCAGGACCGTCCCTGAGGTTAGTTTGCAAGTACAATGGTTCAGGGCCCATCAACTTTAGGGGTTCATATATCCAGCCTTTAGTTTAGAAAAAATAGTATATATCCTAATGAGACCTTGTATAATCGAACTTTTAGTAAAATAACTCATAAAAAAATGAGCCCTTATGGAATAGAATTTATTGATGAAATAATTCGTTGAAAAATTATCCCTTATGTCATCGATTATTTTAATGAAACAAGTCATCAAAAATGAGCTCTTATAAAATCGAAATTCAGTGAACAACTCAATGCCAAAGTCCAAAATTTGATGTAATTATATAAAAGCACATTTTTCATCAAATTCTTTAATAAGAACCCTTTTTTTCTTTTGTCCAGGGCCCACGAAATGTCAGGGACAACACTGTCTCTAGGGGAGGGGGTTACCCACAATACCCATATTTCTACCCATCATGTATGGCCTATTCTCTCTTTTAATACATTAAATAAATCATTTCTCTTTTATTCATTCCACCAAAAATTAATACATTATACCATCATATTATCTAAAAATTATAAATACGTATTTTTTACCCACTTTTCCAAACTTCAATACAATCACATCACAACGACTACTCAATTTTCCAACTTTAATGCAATTATATCATAACAAACCCTCTCAACTCCAAACCCTCTATCCAAACACCAAAACACAAAAATGAGTTATCCTTTCCCGGATAATCCTCCAACCAAACACACTTGAAGGAAGTGGATGAAATGGTGAAAAAAACCTCAAAGGAATATTTTATTAGAGTCACTCTCACAGTACGTGGTACGGGGCTTTATTTATAACTCCACCAACTCAATTAAGTCCCCACCACTTAGCAATTTTGGACTAAACTCTTCAATCATAATACCCAATTACACAAATATCTCAAATTATACACACATTCTCATGGTTATGTTTGTAATCGAACGATATCTCTCTTGACCCCTTTTGCTGTTGGAAATGCGAGCCCACGGCGAGCCATTATGCAATAAATGTTATTGCAATTCACTCCTTAATCTGAAATGAAGAATACATAATTTGCATAATAGGTCCCTTAGTACAATTAAGGTTATGTACCATGGCCATCTTGATGATCATACAACTGTTGATTCAACTATTGAATCATAGAGGCTGGTGCTTGGATGAATATCTTGAAGGATATGGTTAGATCCTCAAGCGCATCACGGAAGCGTGAGCGTCGCATCGAATACGACGAAGAACGACTAGTCGCACTAGTTGTTCTATGCAGCGGAAATTAAAAAATTTTCTTGCGACGAAACCACATAATCCAAGAACACTTCTCGGATCGTTTCGTCTAAACCACAAACAAGTATTAGGTTTACCTCTTGAAGCGTGGTTGCGATCGAGTCTCTAAACAAAGAGACCTCCTGTCTCAAGTCCGATCCGACGGAGGAGACGCTTGCGAGCGCGGGGATGAACCGCGTGCTTCTCGCAATCCATGTTGATGATCCAAGCGGCGGATCTCCTGATCTCGACACACGAGATCCGATGTCTTCTTCACGAGCGGGGCGCACCGAAGGAGACGGAGATCCTCGAGCAAACCATCGGGCAGCATAACGACGATGCCGCAGCGATGGAGAACCTCTCTAGGGCATCCATGGTGGACGGCCACATGAGAGAGAGAGAGAGAGGACGAGTAGAGAGAATGAGAGAGAGAGAGAGATTTGTTGTCTCAACTTGTGTGTAAAGAAGAGCAATGGGGTGCCTCTCCTTATATAGGGTTTTGGGATCCATGGATCTCAATCCATGTGTCAACACAAATCCAATGGTCCACATTAATTTGTGTTTCTTTCAATGGTCATGATTTGTTGCTAAAAACACAACAACAATTAATTTAATTTAAATTAAATATATGTTGATAAATCAACACAATTTAATTACAAAATTAAATCATCAATACATGGAGATAATGAAAGGAGAGAAAGCCTCCTTCCATGTGGAGAGGGGGGACGGCCTCCCTTTCCTAATGGGAGTGGTGGCCGTCCACCCTCCTCCATTAGGAAGGTGGCTATTTCACCTTTTATGTAATCTCCATTATTTGCAACAACTTTTGTTGCAAATTATTTCACAAAAAATAAATCCAATTTATTTTTATGAACATTGCAATCATGCCATTGAAAATTTGTGAATCACATTCACAACCCAAAACAAAATGTAAATTACATTTTCAATTTGATGTCCAATGTGAATCCAATTCACATTAACATTTAATTAACAAATGTAAATTACAAATAGCTCTCTCTTATATATTATAAATCACATTTATAATATATATGACTAATATGGATATTGCTATCCATATTATTCATATCCATGATAATTAAATCATATTTAATCATCTTGGATCTCTATTCTCTTGTGTCCAAATAATATGAATCACATTCACATTATTTACATCTTTGATAATTAAATCTCATTTAATTATCTAAGATAATTCTCTTTATAATATGAATCAAATTCATATTACTCATGATAATTAAATCACATTTAATTATCTATTTTCTCATTGCTCGGATACATATATCAACAATAGAATTATCCATGAACTCCTTCAAGGATAATGCGCTTTCTCCGCAGATACTTGGAGATAAGGACAGGGCGATTGTATTGTTCCACGTATAGTGACATGGATATTGAGATCGTATCTCAAATCCAGATCGCGGGCCTCCCATAGATGCTTGATTAAATCAAGACCGTAAATCTAATCTTCTCATTGTATCTGAATCACATTCAGATCAATGTCCAACACTTGGACCAAGATCAGATCACTTCTCTACCGAGAGGAGTCACTAAAATCCAGACCCGTTTCATCACTCCCTAGGAATGGAAGCGTCATGGTTATACAATCGTTTATGATCACATCACCCTCAGGTATTCCCAATACCTGTACATCCTGCATACTGGAAGACTCAGACTAAACCCGAAGTATTCGATCAACTTTATACTGTCTACTTCATGGTTTTGTCAGTAAGTTTCTCATTCGATCATTGGGAGTCGGTATCGATCATATACTTTCCAAAAGCATATATCATACCTAGGTCTTGATCATATACTTTCCAAAAGTATATATCAAACCTACAAATTCAGTCAAGCTTCCAAAGCGAGACGACCGTGCGCACGGAATTTGATTCTTCCCAATATCTCATGAGTGAGCTCATGTCTTCCGGTTCAGTAACTGAACCTGTATGATCCCTTTGAGAGATCGTATTACTCATATGCCCTTATATGCACACCAGCGCGCCGGTGTATAGACCTTGATTAGGTCATCAACCTATTGGTCTGCCAAATGTACATACTTAGACATATAGCAACACATCTGTCTCCGGTCAGAGGATGCGTGCCTATATCATGACAGCATACGATATAGGACTTTGGTTATCTCGATCTCGTTAAGTCAACTCTTTGACCTAACTAATCTGACACCTCCGAATCTCTATTCCTATGCAGAGGACCTGCATCAAGAGGTCGGTCAGATATCAGCCTTTAGAGAAAGGATTGCCATCTCCTTCTCAGGCTGGAGATCATCTCTTAACGATCATTTGACGGTGCTCGATGAGTCCTCAATCTAACTCATTAGATATTCATCTAAGCACCAGCCTCTATGATTCAATAATTGAATCAACAGCTGTATGATCATCAAGATGGCCATGGTACATAACCCTAATTGTACTAAGGGACCTATTATGCAAATTATGTATTCTTTATTTCAGATTAAGGAGTGAATTGCAATAACATTTATTGCATAATGGCTCGCCGTGGGCTCGCATTTCCAACAATCTCCCACTAGCCCAAAGAGCCATTAATGGGCTAATCATTTAAACCCGCACTCATGTGACAATCATAGGCTATTTAGAAAATAGCTAGGTAAGCTGATCAGTCACTCTGTTCCCGCGAGACTATGCCAAGTCCTTTTACGGCACTTGCATATCCCCAGTAACAGTGCTCGCATCTAATGCGAATGTTGCATCTCATGCAACCAATACTCAATCTAGTTGGTTACAGTATCCCTGACATCATAACCAGTATCCCCATAATCCTTATTAGAATACCTTCATTCCCGGAGATCTCTATCTCCTAAGGTATCTAAAGTTTATACCTTTATAGATCACTATCTACATGGTCTTAAACTTTTGAAGATAAGACTTTGAGATTACTATCTCAAAAATATCCTCATCTATGAAGATTTTGTTATTACTGCAATAAGGTGTTTTATCTCTACAGTAGGATTAGTAACAGTTTACTACTCCCACTGCATGACAGACATCTGGTATTTGTACACTCTAGCATACACTCAGCTTCTCGTAACTAATGCACAAGTGCAAGTAGTTGTAGCATTTACTTCCTCAACTCTTTGAGGTGCTATCCCTTAAGATAGGTCAGTACCTTATCTTAAGGGTTAGAAGCCTTTCTTGGAATTTCTATGAGTAGAATATGTCCAAGGTGTACTACAAATGTGACAGTCCAATTATCCTCTTCTCTTGGCTTCTGAACAACTTCAGAACTAAGATCTAAGAGGTTTCTTTGAAATCATATTTCAAGATATGGAATAACCAGAGAATAAAACACTTATTATTATCCTTATATCATTTTAAATGATCAGGATATCTTCTACATTCAGCAAGATGAACACAAAGGCATTCCCATTAAGCTTCACATGGCTCATCAAGATTCTATCTGAAATCATAACAATTATAATTCCATCAAATCTTATGGTCCAACTTCAAGAAGCTTATTTGAGTCCATAGATGGATTCCTTAGTTTGCACACCTTGCTTTCCTCAACCATGAAGCCCTGGGGCTACTTCATGTGAATATCCTCAAAGAGGTATTCGTAGAGGAATGCAATATTGACTTACATCTTGAAGATGCAATAGTCAAGTTGTGTAACTAAGGTTAGCAACATTCTGATGATTTTAAGCATGATCACCGAAGAGCAAGTCTCATTGCAAGCAATGTCTTCTCTTCCGGTGTGTGGCTCATGGCTACGAACCGTGCTTTGAAGGTCTCTACCTTCTCATCAGGTTCCCTTTCTCTTGAAGATCCATTTACACCTTTACAGGTTTTTACCCATATAGGTGGATCCACGAGGGTCCATATACAACACTTGCATATGAAGTCTACATTAGACTTTTATTGCTAATATCCATCTATCCATGCTATGATCTTCAGAAGCTTCATCGCATGAAGTTCAATCATTGTCAGATTTCTCTAACACATGGAATCCATCCTCAAACTCATTTGAAGAGGTATTAGTGTTTCATTTTTAATTGTCCTCTTAGTTTCCAATTTCAGGAGCCTCATTATCTTCTCAAGATAAATGAGTTCCTACACTTCATTTTCATCTTGATTCTCAAGAGTCTCAACCTCTAAGAATCATATTCTCAGAGATGAGATACTCAGAATCTCAAGGTCATAAAGTAGGTATCCAATACCATCCTTTATTTTCCTAATGAAGCAGCACTTTCAAGTGCTAGATTCCAGCTTGCATGCATGGAATCATATTAAGCATATATATTGTAGTCTCTTCTACACATATATACCTAGAAACTAAGGGATAATTATGCTAAAATTCATCATTGATAAGATCATGTCACACATGATCCAATTGTATCTACCTATAACTCTATTGAGTTAAGGTGTGTTAGGAGGATTGAGATAGAAATGATATTCATATCTCTATAAGGTATTCTTTGAATTTATCTAACAGGTACTTGCTACCTAGATTAGATCAAATTCATTTTATCTTCCTTCAAACTTTGGTTCTAAACCAAAAATAATGAAATCTTTGAACATTTCAAAGGTTTCTTAGGTGAAAAGAAGAAATCTCATATCATACATAATCATCAACAGATATCACATATCCATAATGTTTACTATGATATAGATGATCTACATACATCAATATGCATGAGATCCTGAATACCTTGGCATCTTACACCTTTCTTTAAGAAGGGTGTATTGGACATTTTACTTTGAATACAATATTCAAAAGTATGTAAGTTTTGAAATTTTTAGACATTCTAAAGTTTCATCTCTTACTAGTCTATTGATCAAATCAATAGACAAATGTCCAAGGCTTGATGCTAGATCATTGTTAAATGATCTTCATCCTCCTATTGATCTTAAGGTTTAATTTCAGTATTTAGAAATGTTAATGAACCGTTCATTAATTTTCTAATTTAGTGAAGTCCACTAGATTATTAGATTACTTTCTGAAATATATACATCATAACTCTTTATGATAGTTCTATCTCAGATTCATGTTTATTTCTAACATTTAGAAACAAACAATGAGTGTATTCTTATATCTAGGTCATAGAGACATTCTCTGAGACTAAGGACTCTCCCACTGAAATTAACAAGTCTATCAATCCAACAGAGATTGTTGCAACAATTGCATCAATATCCATGTGGATAACTATAAACCTTTAAGATCAAATTTTCCAATCTTCTAAAACATATGCAACCTATTGCAAATGTCATCAGAAGATTGAGATACAATTATTTGACTTTATCTTATCAATGATTTATGTAGATTAATCTGATGCTCCATCCGAGTCCTTCTCTAAGGATTCTAGATAGACTTGATAGTCATACTATCAACACATCAACTCATTGCAGTATTGGCATTTATCCAACTCTTCGGATGACATATGGAAGTCATAGATGTATAGTCAACTCTTTGACCATACTTCTTACTCGGGTCCAACCCATGCTTCCACTGCGCTCCCTTTATCTATAAGCAACCATTGCTTAAGACTAAGGATCTCTTATGTAAGAGCATTTCAACATTTATACATGCTTCATTAAATTCATACAATATGAATATTATGAAGCTTCATGAATGACCAGAGTATAGATAGTAGAATAATGACACTCATCATCTACATCCATCTAAACTCTTAAAATATAGGTTCAGGTAGGTACTCAAACAATTTGAATACATCATCTCTTATAGAGCCACCATTCTGCATGATGCAGTGAACCATCTCATTCATGTTAAATGTCAAGAGCACATAAGTATGCCAGAATATCTTCATTGATTTTATAAGGATTATATGACAATTATGATCATCATCAACATGTCACTTCCAAAGTACATTTGATGATAGATCAAGACTATAGAGACACACAAACCCTAGGGTTGTAGTCCTATTATCTATTTAATTGTCATTCCTCAATATTATGAGGAAACTTGCACATTGCAACCACATACATTATGTGTCCAATTGCAAGTACAATATCTGGATCATGAGTCCAATCCATGATATTTTACTGGTTATTATTGAGTATGTCATTGAGTGGGTTTTAATGAAGGATTATCTGAAATAAGAAATTTGCATAAATATATAAATATATATATATTTTACTTTGATTTAGGATTTTTATATCAAAGTTGTCTTGTCTTGTCAACACTGAAAGTTCATTCCCTTAATCACTTTCAATGTAAGAGATATACTTACCATTATATCTCAACAAGATCTGGGATCTCCTTCCTTATCTTTGTTGCATTCCCAATAATATGAGAACCTACAACTTGGATAAAAAGAAGCGGGAACACATTCCGCCTTGCAAGTCCAACTTGCATCTCCCAATTCGGTCTTTAACACCCGGGCCCACCACCCCTAAGGCAATGTTGACCCGTCATTAATTGAACCAACCGTCAACAGGAATACAACTCGCTATGCGCAATCCAATATCGCCCCAATAATATGAGGACCCGATATTGGGGTCACTACGCATACGTCCTTACTCTTTCGAGAAGCGAAGAGCCCGATCCAAATGGATCGTATGCAGGAGCTGTCACTTCGGACAGGCGTCTCCTACATACAATATCTGGCGACGGAACCCTTCGCCTTGACGGGAGACCATGGATGTCACTTATGTGATCCTCCATATCATATTCAAATTCTAATTAATCATTATGAATCATATTCATTATGATTAATTCTTCCAAGGGAAATAACACATCTATTTATAATAGAGTGTCATAATTTTAATTGGATTCCAATTAATCTAATCATATTAAATTAATGATCCAATTAATATCCAACAAACAATTTTTTTTAATTGTTACTTGAATTATGGTATTATCTCAAATACGTATTATTTCGAATTTTTAATAATTAGAAATACATCATGATTTCTTAAGCATTATACTAACCCTACCCGCTGTCATGGCCAGTACCGACGAGAGTGGGACGGACCACATACGTTGCAACCCGCAACCCCAATGCTCTCCGACTAGACACCATATCCACCTCGGGAAAGGATAATGCAAAATAGATCATTTTGTACTTGAGATGATCATCGGTTCTTCACCGAAATTATACCATATAGTAATAATCAAAACAATTTTGATTAACATTATAATGAGATTTGCTAAACAAATCCCAAGTCCTATTCAAGCAACATGTTTGTTGGAATGTTGATCATGTAGATCATGTAACCAATCTTGATCTAGATCACATCTAATCATTTGTTGGTTAGGGAAAAGTCATTTAAAGACATAATTATCATTAAATATTTCACAAATATTTATGCATAATTATTCCAGGAAATTAAACAATTTAATTTCACTAATTAATTAAATGACAATCACTAGGTTCTTGATTAGGAAAGTATTTTCAGCAGTGACCCTCACTTACTAAAAATACCATATCTCAATCAATTTAAATCCAAATTAAGTAAAGTAAATTTCTAAAGTTTGCTAACTTGATTTACAACAGAACACAAGTGATTTGCACGCATTTCAAGGCGTTTCAAATCCGCAATTAACATCTTAATCACGTCATGATCCGCAGTCCCCGAAACAGTGGATACATGTTCACTAAAATGAGCATATCTAGAGCAAACGGAATCGAAATCACGCAAACTCAGATCCTACTATTTCCTTATTTAATGGGGAATAAAATCCAAATATTATTTTCGTGTTTAACCAATTCAAACAGTGCCGAAAATAATATCAAAACAGAGATGCGAAAATGAAATGCAAGAAAACTTTCGCAAACCCTAATGAACCCAAGTCGTCCTCGGTTTATGGATCGTATCCAAAACCACCGACCTAAGGCTCTGATACCACTTGAAGGATATGGTTAGATCCTCAAGCGCATCACGGAAGCGTGAGCGTCGCATCGAATACGACGAAGAACGACTAGTCGCACTAGTTGTTCTATGCAGCGGAAATTAAAAAATTTTCTTGCGACGAAACCACATGATCCAAGAACACTTCTCGGATCGTTTCGTCTAAACCACAAACAAGTATTAGGTTTACCTCTTGAAGCGTGGTTGCGATCGAGTCTCTAAACAAAGAGACCTCCTGTCTCAAGTCCGATCCGACGGAGGAGACGCTTGCGAGCGCGGGGATGAACCGCGTGCTTCTCGCAATCCATGTTGATGATCCAAGCGGCGGATCTCCTGATCTCGACACACGAGATCCGATGTCTTCTTCACGAGCGGGGCGCACCGAAGGAGACGGAGATCCTCGAGCAAACCATCGGGCAGCATAACGACGATGCCGCAGCGATGGAGAACCTCTCTAGGGCATCCATGGTGGACGGACACATGAGAGAGAGAGAGGACGTGTAGAGAGAATGAGAGAGAGGGAGAGATTTGTTGTCTCAACTTGTGTGTAAAGAAGAGCAATGGGGTGCCTCTCCTTTTATAGGGTTTTGGGATCCATGGATCTCAATCCATGTGTCAACACAAATCCAATGGTCCACATTAATTTGTGTTTCTTTCAATGGTCATGATTTGTTGCTAAAAACACAACAACAATTAATTTAATTTAAATTAAATATATGTTGATAAATCAACACAATTTAATTACAAAATTAAATCATCAATACATGGAGATAATGAAAGGAGAGAAAGCCTCCTTCCATGTGGAGAGGGGGGACGGCCTCCCTTTCCTAATGGGAGTGGTGGCCGTCCACCCTCCTCCATTAGGAAGGTGGCTATTTCACCTTTTATGTAATCTCCATTATTTGCAACAACTTTTGTTGCAAATTATTTTACAAAAAATAAATCCAATTTATTTTTATGAACATTGCAATCATGCCATTGAAAATTTGTGAATCACATTCACAACCCAAAACAAAATGTAAATTACATTTTCAATTTGATGTCCAATGTGAATTCAATTCACATTAACATTTAATTAACAAATGTAAATTACAAATAGCTCTCTCTTATATATTATAAATCACATTTATAATATATATGACTAATATGGATATTGCTATCCATATTATTCATATCCATGATAATTAAATCATATTTAATCATCTTGGATCTCTATTCTCTTGTGTCCAAATAATATGAATCACATTCACATTATTTACATCTTTGATAATTAAATCTCATTTAATTATCTAAGATAATTCTCTTTATAATATGAATCAAATTCATATTACTCATGATAATTAAATCACATTTAATTATCCATTTTATCAATGCTCGGATACATATATCAACAATAGAATTATCCATGAACTCCTTCAAGGATAATGCGCTTTCTCCGCAGATACTTGGAGATAAGGACAGGGCGATTGTATTGTTCCACGTATAGTGACATGGATATTGAGATCGTATCTCAAATCCAGATCGCGGGCCTCCCATAGATGCTTGATTAAATCAAGACCGTAAATCTAATCTTCTCATTGTATCTGAATCACATTCAGATCAATGTCCAACACTTGGACCAAGATCAGATCACTTCTCTACCGAGAGGAGTCACTAAAATCCAGACCCGTTTCATCACTCCCTAGGAATGGAAGCGTCATGGTTATACAATCGTTTATGATCACATCACCCTCAGGTATTCCCAATACCTGTACATCCTGCATACTGGAAGACTCAGACTAAACCCGAAGTATTCGATCAACTTTATACTGTCTACTTCATGGTTTTGTCAGTAAGTTTCTCATTCGATCATTGGGAGTCGGTATCGATCATATACTTTCCAAAAGCATATATCATACCTAGGTCTTGATCATATACTTTCCAAAAGTATATATCAAACCTACAAATTCAGTCAAGCTTCCAAAGCGAGACGACCGTGCGCACGGAATTTGATTCTTCCCAATATCTCATGAGTGAGCTCATGTCTTCCGGTTCAGTAACTGAACCTGTATGATCCCTTTGAGAGATCGTATTACTCATATGCCCTTATATGCACACCAGCGCGCCGGTGTATAGACCTTGATTAGGTCATCAACCTATTGGTCTGCCAAATGTACATACTTAGACATATAGCAACACATCTGTCTCCGGTCAGAGGATGTGTGCCTATATCATGACAGCATACGATATAGGACTTTGGTTATCTCGATCTCGTTAAGTCAACTCTTTGACCTAACTAATCTGACACCTCCGAATCTCTATTCCTATGCAGAGGACCTGCATCAAGAGGTCGGTCAGATATCAGCCTTTAGAGAAAGGATTGCCATCTCCTTCTCAGGCTGGAGATCATCTCTTAACGATCATTTGACGGTGCTCGATGAGTCCTCAATCTAACTCATTAGATATTCATCTAAGCACCAGCCTCTATGATTCAATAATTGAATCAACAGCTGTATGATAATCAAGATGGCCATGGTACATAACCCTAATTGTACTAAGGGACCTATTATGCAAATTATGTATTCTTTATTTCAGATTAAGGAGTGAATTGCAATAACATTTATTGCATAATGGCTCGTCGTGGACTCGCATTTCCAACATATCTAAAGAGTTAGATTGAGGACTCATCAGGCACCATCAAATGATTGTTAAGAGATGATCTCCAGCCTGAGTAGGAGATGGCAATCCTTATCTCTGAAGGCTGATATCTGACCGACCTCTTGATGCAAGTCCTCTACATAAGAATAGAGATTCGGAGGTGTCAGATTAGTTAGGTCAAAGAGTTGACTTAACGAGATCGAGATAACCAAAGTCCTATATCGTATGCTGTCATGATATAGGCACGCATCCTCTGACCGGAGACAGATGTGTTGCTATATGTCTAAGTATGTACATTTGGCAGACCAATAGGTTGATGACCTAATCAAGGTCTATACACCGGCGCGCTGGTGTGCATATAAGGGCATATGAGTAATACGATCTCTCAAAGGGATCATACAAGTTCAGTTACTGAACCAGAAGACATGAGCTCACTCATGAGATATTGGGAAGAATCAAATTCCGTGCGCACGGTCGTCTCGCTTTGGAAGCTTGACTGAATTTGTAGGTTTGATATATACTTTTGGAAAGAATATGATCAAGACCTAGGTATGATATACGCTTTTGGAAAGTGTATGATTGATACCAACTCCAAATGATCGAATGAGAAACTTACTGATAAAACCATGAAGTAGACAGTATAAAGTTGATCCAATACTTCGGGTTTAGTCCGAGTCTTCCAGTATGCAGGATGTACAGGTATTGGGAATACCTGAGGGTGATGTGATCATAAACGATTGTATAACCATGACGCTTCCATTCCTAGGGAGTGATGAAACGGGTCTGGATTTTAGTGACTCCTCTCAGTAGAGAAGTGATCTGATCTTGGTCCAAGTGTTGGACATTGATCTGAATGTGATTCAGATACAATGAGAAGATTAGATTTACGGTCTTGATTTAATCAAGCATCTATGGGAGGCCCGCGATATAGATTTGAGATACGATCTCAATATCCATGTCACTATACGTGGAACAATACAATCGCCCTGTCCTTATCTCTAAGTATCTGCGGAGAAAGCGCATTATCCTTGAAGGAGTTCATGGATAATTCTATTGTTGATATATGTATCCGAGCATTGATAAAATGGATAATTAAATGTGATTTAATTATCATGAGTAATATGAATTTGATTCATATTATAAAGAGAGTTATCTTAGATAATTAAATGAGATTTAATTATCAAAGATGTAAATAATGTGAATGTGATTCATATTATTTGGACACAAGAGAATAGAGATCCAAGATGATTAAATATGATTTAATTATCATGGATATGAATAATGTGGATAGCAATATCCATATTAGTCATATATATTATAAATGTGATTTATAATATATAAGAGAGAGCTATTTGTAATATATATTTGTTAATTAAATATTAATGTGAATTGGATTCACATTGGACATCAAATTGAAAATGTAATTTACATTTTGTTTTGGGTTGTGAATGTGATTCACAATTTTTCAATGGCATGATTGCAATGTTCACAAAATAAATTGGATTTATTTTTTTGTGAAATAATTTGCAACAAAAGTTGTTGCAAATAATGGAGAATACATAAAAGGTGAAATAGCCACCTTCCTAATGGAGGAGGGTGGACGGCCACCACTCCCATTAAGAAAGGGAGGCCGTCCCCCCTCTCCACATGGAAGGAGGCTTTCTTTCCTTTCATTATCTCCATGTATTGATGATTTAATTTTGTAATTAAATTGTGTTGATTTATCAACATATATTTAATTTAAATTAAACTAATTGTTGTTGTATTTTTAGCAACAAATCATGACCATTGAAAGAAACACAAATTAATGTGGACCATTGAAATTTGTGTTGACACATGGATTGAGATCCATGGATCCCAAAACCCTATAAAAGGAGAGGCACCCCATTGCTCTTCTTGACACACAAGTGAGACAACAAGTCTCTCTCTCTTTCTCTCTTTCTTTCTCTTTCTCTCCCTCTCATGGCCGTCCACCATGGATGCCCTAGAGAGGCTCTCCATCGCCGCGGCACCGTCGTTATGCTGCCCGATATTTTACACGTGGAACTCTGTCTACTTCGGCATGCCTTGCTCGTGAAGAAGACGTCGGATCTCGTGTGTCGAGATCAGGAGATCCACCGCTTGGATCATCAACATGGATTGCGAGAAGCACGCGGTTCATCCCCGTGCTCGCAAGCGTCTCCTTCGACGGATCGGACTTGAGACAGGAGGTCTCTTCGTTTAGAGACTTGATCGCAACCACGCTTCAAGAGGTAAACCTAATACTTGGTTGTGGTTTAGACGAAACGATCCGAGAAGTGTTCTTGGATCATGTGGTTTCGTCACATGAAAATTTTTTAATTTCCGCTGCATAGAACAACTAGTGCGACTAGTCGTTCTTCGTCGTATTCGATGCGACGCTCACGCTTCCGTGATGCGCTTGAGGATCTAACCATATCCTTCATTTGCCTCACAAAGTTTTTGTATCATCTTTATTGAAAGTAAGTTCTCTCCCTCTTTACATTTTTAATAAAGTATATGAGTGACTTACGAGTATACTACAATGAATTATTCGGAGGCTTACTCAAAAGTGCCAAAAATGATTGTTCCTTAGTTGTCCTTTATTTCATGTTAGTTTGCCTTAGTTGGGAACTCATGCTTTTTAAAAGCATTTCTCATTCCATATTATTTGATATGTTTAAACATCTCTCATGTAACAAGTGATATTTGATTTTTGGTAATGAAAATATGTATTTGTCTCTGTTTATAAAATTAGATTGCATATTACTTTTTGACCGATTAGATCCTAGTTTATTTAGAAGAAAGACATCCTCGAGGGGTTGCTCGTTTGATATCACTCCTTACTCCTCTCCCTTCATAGACGGTCAACATTTTGATCTTGAAGTTAAAATGAAGAATAAGGTTTCCCTCACTATTCCTCCATCACAGGCTTCACCTGCTAAAATATACAAATAACAACCACTTATCTAACATAAGTTACATAACTCCATTATCTCTCCTTACCCTCTTCCTCCCACCGAACAACGAACATCAAATAAGGACCACTTTATCCTTCCTTTATTCCTTCTTATCCTTTTCCTCCAACCGAACAAAAAATAATGTCTTATCGATTTTCCTCTCTTATCTACCGAACGACCCTGAGAGAACATTCATCACATCAAGACGTTCAAGAATTTACATATGGAGAATATCTTTTTGATCAGATGGATATTGTAGATCAAAGAATATGACTTATGTTGTAAACTTTAGTGTGTTTAGGTTGTAGGAATCTTATATGTAATGATACGATTATAACGCAGTTCTTTCAAGACATTTTACAAATAATACTAGAAAAGGAAATAAAAAACTATTAGAGATCATCATTTCTTCCAACATTTTAGATTTGAAGCTTTCAACTTTGACTTCATCTTTTCAATCTCATCTTATTTGTTTGTGTTCTTTGGTTATCCGGAACTTGGGGTTTGACAGATAATATATTTTTTGTTCTTTTACGCCATGCACACTTTTGTTATCCATACATTCCTTTCTTTATGTTAATGTGACTTGAATCCTAACCACTTGTTGGTTTGTTGATGTGGTTGATCTGTGTCCTGTCTTCTGATTGACTGAGAGTTGTTGGGACAGGATTACCGACATGTCTGATCTATGTCCTCCATTATGATTGGCTGAGAGCTGTTGGGTCTGGATTGTTGACATGTCTGATCTGTGTCCTGCCTTCTGATTGGCTGAGAGTTGTTGGGATGGATTGCTGAATACAAATGGTATTCTTCTGTTGTAGTGTAAAAGGGATCTTAGGGCCACCAGATACCGCAATCCTCATTCAGATCACGTTTATCATTCCATATATGTATCTTCTCAGTACCCTCTGTATTACATTTTTCTCCATATAGTGAAATTGATCGCCGTCTTTCAAGGATGTATCCCATTTACAGGTGAACCTTGTAGATAATTATTTTGTGTCTTACCTGTTTGATTTTGTTTGTGTGTGTTTACTTCTGCGATTTGCAAAAAACTGATATCAGATTGTCGGGTTCCGTCAGGATCATTTAGTAAGATGGCGTCACACAATCTGAAGATCGAGAAGTTCACGGGGAAGAACGGATTCAGTATATGACAGATCAAGATGCATGCCCTTCTGAAGCAGCAGGCATCTGGGTACCATTAGATCAGAAGAAAGCAAATGCACTCGAGCCATCTGAGTTGATGGTGCAGGAAGAGACGTCACATTCGACGATCATGCTATGTTTGGCGGATGAGATTATCGTAGAGGTTGCTGATGAGGATTCCGCGGCCGGTCTGTGGTTGAGACTGGAAAGTCTATACATGACAAAGTCTCTGACCAATAAATTGCTCTTGAAACATCTATTTTCTCTCGCATGCATGAAGGTACATCTCTTAAAGAACATCTAAATCGTTTAAATTTATTATTGATGGATTCAAGAAATGTAGATGTTAACATTGAAGATGAGGATGTTGCCTTGATTCTGATTTCTATTCCATTGTCATTGAGAATTTTGTTCATTCATTCATTCATTGTGGGAAGAGAATCCATAACCTAAAGAAAGTTCGTGCAAGTCTACATACGAGTGAACTTCGACATATGGCTATTGGGATGCAAGACTCTAATGATGTAGGTTTGGTTATGATTCATGAGAAGAATCGTACCGGTTCTGGCTACACAAAGAATGGAAAGCAAAAGTCCAACTTAAAGAATTACAATGCTAGGGAAATCTCTAATTACTGCAAGAAACCTAGACATTGGAAGAAAGACAACCCAAAGAAGGCCACAATTGCTGCAGTGGCTTAAGGTGGCAGGGATTCTGAAGATGTTTTCGTTCTCAACATCACAGATCAGAAGATGACAGATAGCACATGGATTCTTGATTCAGGTTGTTCTTATCATATGACTCATAATAAAGATTGGTTTTGCACATATGAGAAGATAGATGGTGGAAACATCTTCACAAGGAGTAATATAACGTGCAAGATTGTAGGGATCGTTTCAGTGAAGATCAAGATGCATGATGAAGTCGTGAGGACTGTAACAGAAGTACGAAATGTTCTTGATCTGAGGAAGAACCTGATATCCCTTGGAGTCTTGGACTCTAGAGGATACAAGTACAACACTGAGTGTGGAATCCTGCTGGTTGCCAAAGCTGGGGTTGTTGTCATCAAGGGCAACAAGCAGAAGACCTTATATGTATTGCAAGGGTCTATAGTTCTTGGGAGTAAGGTCAAGTGTTATTTGGACTTGCTCAATACCGGCAGTTGGCAGTAGCCCCAAGGAGGGACTGACAGCGACACGGTGAAGCTTGACACAACTTATCTATAGATTTAATTCGAGGTGAATATATTTTTTATAATTCCTTGATTCATACTATCTGAATTTCAAGTGGTGAAGTATAGTAGTGATTAATTCTACTATATGAGAATTCAACCCTGGTGGAGTCTAGCAGTGGTTAATTATGTTAGTGGAGAATTTAATTCATGGTGGAGTAACAGTAGTGGTTCATTCTGCTACATGAGGATTCAATTTAAGGTAGAGTTTGTTAATGTGACTTGAATCCTAATTGTTGGGCTGCTGATGTGACTGATCTGTATCTTGGCTTCTGATTGACTGAGAGTTGTTGGGTCAGGATTATTGACATGTCTGATTTGTGTCCTGCCTTCTCATTGGTTGAGAGCTGTTGGGTCAGGATTGCTGACATGTCTGATATGTTTATTGCCTTCTGATTGGTTGAGAGTTGTTGGGATGGATTGCTGAATACAAATGGTATCCTTTTGTTGTAGTATAAAGGGATCTTAGGGCCACCAGATACTGTAATCCTCATTCAGATACTGTTTATCATCTCATATATGTACCTTCTCAGTACCCTATGTATTACCTTTTTCTCCATATAGCGAAACTGATCTCCGCCGTCCAAGGACGTAGCCCATTTGCAAGCAAACCTTGTAAATCCTTGTGTTTGCGTCTTTCTTGTTTAATTGTGTTTGTATGTGTTTGCATCCGCAATTCGCAAAACTTTCAAAGTCAAACACCATCTAAAATTATGGAAGAACAAATTAAATATGTCATCGTCAAAATAGAATGCACAGATGCACTGTTAAAGTTGCTTTGGTGGTAATGTTCTAATTTGTTTTCTTTTTGTTTTTTTGGGTTCCACATGATTTTCGCAATTGCTTATATTTCTCTGATATCATCCTCGATGATAATCGATGATAAGATTTGGATGCAATTATCTAGTTCAGATCTTTGATATAATGAACACAAATACAACAGATTTATTTTTATTGGCACTGATGTTATTCTATTGTGCATAAATTGCAATAGATTAATATACACACAACAACCATACCGAGCTCACAAAAAATGCCTAGAATATCACTTAGTGATAGATTATGATGGTAAACATCCACATTTGGTGCATAAATGCATGGTCAACTGATGGAGCACATTGAACTGACAGATCAATATTTAACATTTTTCAATAAAATAAGTAGTTGCACATTCAAACTGTCGAGAACCAACAAATCAGTGACCGAACAGATTAAAACTTACAGCCCAAACCAACCATCGAACATAACTATATTACTTCTTCTAATTGTCATCATCTGTAATTTCACAGATAATATGATCCTTTAAAATTAAGCATGATACAACTAGGTGTTTAGGCTTTATGCAAGATAAAAAAAATCAATTCAAACTTGTCGAACTTCAAGCAGCTTGTTTGGTAATTAGGTTGGACTGGACTAGAGTAACCTCATGTGAATAGTAACTGTTTAGATGGTTAGGAGGGTTGGAATATGAAGTGTAATGTGGTGTCACATTGCTTATATTAATATTAAATGTTTCTACGGTTATAACATTTTTTTGTGTTAACTTTTTCATTGAACATGGTCAAAAATAATACAACTATTTCGAACCCAAGAATATAAGGATAGAGCTGGAAGTAACCATTTTACCACATGGTAACCTGGTAGCCAAATGAAAAGCCATCCACATATGATTTTATTAGGATTTTTATCAGTTGTGCCCCTCTGAGGTATTGCAATATCAGTTATGCCCTCACTTTTATGGAATATCAGTTATGCCATCGACTTCTTGATATTCTATCACTTGTTTCTCTCGGGTTAGTTGCATCCATCCCAAACTTAAACATACGTTAATTTTGAAGACACAAGGGAAATTAAATTTAAAAAGGTTGAAAGGTCTTTCCACCATATCCTCACCCTCACCCTCTCCCTCCTCCCCCGCCTCCTCCACCCCAACCTCTTCATCCTCATCCCCCCTCCTCCTCCGCCCCCTCCTCCTCCTTCGTCCCCAGCTTCCCCCCTCCTCCTCCGCCCCTCCTCCTCCTTCATCCCCAGCTTCCTCCCCCTCGTTCGCCCCTTCTTCTCCTCTGCCCCCTCCTCCAACACCTCCTCCTCCTCCGCTTCCCTACTTCTCTACCACCCTCTGCTCCTCCTTCCCTTCCTCCCCCACCCCCTTCTCCAGTGCACCCTCCTCCAACTTCCCCTCCTCATCCTCTGACCTCTCCTCCAGCAGCTCCTCCTCCTCCCTCCACCCCCTACTCCTCCACTGCAACCACCACTCCACAAACGTTGCTCCCTCGATACCGAAGCTACAACGACTCCCTGCTAGTCTGCCGCATGCAACTGACCCATCATCGAGAATTCGACCCTCATCTGTAGCTGAAGCCGATGAAGTTCCGTGCATCGACGAGGACGATGAAGGAAGACGTTGGAGGTCACGTGCGACGGAGGATGATTAGCCAGATGATGATGTGTGTGAAGAGTGTTTGGACAGTTATGTCCCTCTTAACCTCACCATGGTTTGAAAAAAATCATGATTAAGTTCAACTTATTGATGATTAAAGTAAAAGGGGCACACTCAATAAAAATAATAAGAAGTAAAGGTACAATTGATATTCCAAAAAATAGAGATACAAGTGATATTGTAATATCTTATAGAGACAGTTAATAAAAACCCAATTAATTATATGTCCCGTCCTTCAAGGCAACATTCCTTGGACACTTTACAGTGCCAATGTCCCAAAAAAATCTCGTTCGATTGCGACTACCTGTCGCAGTCAAAAGAGGACGCGCTTCATCCAGAAACAATCGAGTCTGTCGCCCTGTGCCTCCAACAGCAGCCGCCGCCGTCGCCGCCGCCCGAAGCAGCAGCGGAGCTCCGCCGCGATGGAAACCTTAACCTCCACTCTCCCTTCCCGGTCTCCCCTCAAGACTCCCCACGTCCGCAGCTCCCTCGTCCCTCACCTCCGCCCTCACCTCGCCCCGCGCGCACCATCTCCCACTCTCCGCCTCCGCGCCGCTCGACGCCCGGCCGTCGCTTCTCCTAAGGCCGAGTCTCAGAGTAGGTGTTTGTGAACATTGTGGTTTTGGGTCCTGAATTGAAGATAGTGACGACCAGTGCTGTGGAGATTGCAGTAGCGTGGGAGGACGGCGTCGACGACGAGGCGGCATTGTTCGCGGAGGCGGCGGGGAAGGGGAGCCTTGTGCCTTTGTACCGCTGCATCTTCTCGGACCACCTCACTCCGGTGCTCGCCTACCGCTGCCTGGTCGAGGAGGACGACCGCGAGGCGCCGAGTTTCCTTTTCGAGTCCGTCGAGCAGGGATCACGCGGATCAAACGTAGTAAGAACAACAACGCTTAATGTCGTAACGTGATTACATATTCCGTGCGTTCTGATTCTCCACGCTCAATGTCTGATTACATGATATTGTTTTTCGTAAAGTAGATTGTGCTGGGAGAAGGATTCTACGTAATCCAGATTTATTGTGGCAATTCAGACACGAACTTCGTGATTGATTTTTTTTTCGGTTCGATTCTTAATATTGCTGCGGGTAGCTTTGTTGCCATTGAGATTTTATTGGATACATGGAAATGTGCAGACTCTGTTGCGTGCTTTCCTGATCAGACAAATTTCTTGAACAGCATGTCGTATTGGAAAGACCGCCTAATAGGATTGCCATTTTGCATTGTCATTTGTCATTACGTAGAATTTTTGTTGTATTTATTAGGATGTTTGTTTTTGGTTCTGATCAGATGAAGACAACAAAGTAAGCACTTCCAGACATTAAGTGGGGTCTTTACTTTGTTCTTTTGATTTTGCTTACATTTCTCATATTCACAGCTAAAGTTTGCTCCAAAGAAGTATTAAAGTCGAGCTTAAAGAATCTCCTTTCAGCATTTTTGTTCCTTCTATAATCTTTTCATTGCAAGGCTCATAGCTTAACTTCTAAGCAGGTCACCATTGGCCTCCTTTACGCGTGCCTTAGCTTTTGTACAATGTGCATCTCTCCTTGACATTCTATTAGTGTCATTATTTATCTTTGATATTCTCGGTAAAGTGTGATGGACTTCTTCTCAAATGGTTCGAGGTTGATATTGCTATCAGATTACAAGGAAACATCTGGATCTTGTTCTAGGTTTTTTTGACAATTAATGATACATATATCAAAATCATGTTCAATTATATTGGTCATATTTGGATTGCCATGGACCTTGGTGAAATTTTGTAAATTGAAGTTTTTGTGCATATGGTTTATAGATTATTTTTGTCAATGACGTACACAAAAGCATTTTCCTGATTATCTGGGGTTGTCTACATTGACACTTTGCATCAATTTAGGCTGTCTCATTCATCTTCTACACAGCTTTTGCTTTAAATAAAATCATGCTTATGGACAACCTTTTGGTCTTCCTGAACCTTTCCTACAAGGCTCATCTTCTAAGAAACACTTCTGAAGTAGGGCAGTTATTGCCCCTCCTTATAGATGCCTATGCCTCTTGAATTACGTCTATCACCATATCATTTGGCGCTGCACCATCTCCATCCGTTAATTATCTTGCATGCTTTCTAGTTTAGTGACAAAGCTCCTCTAATTGGTTGTTATGAAATTCTTTAACCAAACTGTTTCTATTTTTATTTAGATTATGAGATTGTTATCTGATTACATTTCCCATGCCTTGGCAATGTCATGCATCATACAAAGAATGAGTTTGCATGAAATCCAATCAAATCTCCACATCCAAACAGAGGCTGCGGAAATGGCCGTCTTCAACCCATCTGTTCCTTATTGTTATTCTATTTATTTCAAATAAAAATGATTTCTTACTTGACCTGCTTATTAATGAGTTTTCTTGGCTTCGCGATGAAATGTCTTCAGGGACGGTATAGTGTTGTCGGCGCACAACCGGCCATGGAAATTGTAGCAAAGGAGAACTCAGTCACCATTATGGATCATGAAGAGGGTCGCAGGACAGAGATGGTGGTAGATGACCCCATGACTGTTCCCAAGATGATTATGCAAGATTGGTCTCCGCAACTTATCCATGATCTTCCTGACGTCTTCTGTGGTATTAGATTTTATTATTTTCCTTGATTGATTACTACATCACTTATATATGCTAAGTAGTCATATGTCTCAGTCAGACCTGATGAACACCAAAAATGATAAGCTCTCTAGGAAAAGAATGCAATAAGATGTGGCATATTGGCTCAAAAAAAATAGAATGTGACATAGCAAGTTTTGTTGTCATTTTTTTTCCTTTTGGAAGAAGCCTTGCCTGTGTTTTTTTATTCTTGCACCTGCTTGTAATTTCTACAGTGAATGCATTTCCATTGAAATTGTAACTCATTGCAGGCCTAATTACTTGTTAATGTTATTGGATACTTCTATCGAAAATATCATACCGTGGTAATGGAGTTATAAGCTTTTTATTTCAGGTGGATGGGTAGGTTATTTCTCCTATGACACTGTGCGTTATGTAGAGAAGAAAAAACTTCCTTTTTCCAAAGCTCCCGTGGATGATAGAAACCTCCCAGATGTCCATTTGGGTCTCTATAATGACTGCATAGTGTTTGATCACGTGGAGAAGGTAATCCGAGTTCTATATTCTGATATTCCCAACTGTAATTTTAGGCTTTTCGATGTAGGAAATTGTTATCAAACTCTTCCTACACAAGCTAAAAAATACACACCTATTTAATACCATTTCAAGTATAAACATTTTATTGTTACCTACATTTTTTCCATGTGCGATCATTAGCATGTAAAGGACCGGCCTTTTAGGCCTCCAAGGTGGTTATCCCATTCGGAAGATGTTGCTCCAACAATGCCTCTGTACATCTGAAAACCTGCTGTCTATTACCATGTTGGACGATTTTTCTGTAAGGCCTAAACCAAATGTGAATATAATGTGTCATTAAGTATAAATGGAATTATGGTATTTTTTGGGGGTTTTTAAAAATTTATTTACACATCAAATGATAGAGTTAAAACAAAAGAGAAAGCTGCAAATTAGCCCCTGGAGCTGCATCTGGATCTGGATTTGGAAGAGGGAGTCAAATTCCCTCTGTTTGATATTATCATCCATCTGCATCTACGTCATGCGACGGCCGCGGAGACTGGTGATGAGTCTGAGGAGATGCAATGGTGATGATCAAACCTGAAAGAAGCGATAAAACCAAGCGTGAACAAACTAGAGGCAATACCGCTAATGGAAATTGTATAGAGTAGTGAAGGGTTTGTTGGAAGAAAAGAGTGCGTAACCCTAGGCTCTCTTATATAGAGGAGAGACCGATGTGTAAATTATATAAGGTGGAAACATAGATAAAAATAAAGAAACAATACATAGAATATATAAATATGTAAATATCTCCGCACTCCCCCTCAAGATGGAGCATAGATGTCAATCATGCTCAGCTTGGATGAACACTTCTGGAATGGTCCTCTGAGCAATGGCTTGGTAAAGATGTCTGCTGTTTGCTCTCCTGAACTAAGATGAGAGGTAGAAATCATGCCCTTTCGAATCATGTCTCTAGTGTAGTGGCAATCTACCTCAATATGTTTTGTTCTCTCATGAAACGCAGGGTTGTTTGCAATGAACATGGCAGCCTGATTATCACATTGTAACTTCATGGGTAGAGGAACATCTATATGCAAATCTGCCAACACTGCTCGAACCCACATCATCTTTGTACTTGCTTGCGCCATAGCCCTATATTCAGATTCGGCACTTGATCTCACCACAACTGTTTGTTTCTTGCTTCTCCAAGAAACAAGAGAGCTGTCAACAAATACTGCAAAGCCTCAAATAGATTTTCTATCCTTAGGACACCCTGCATAGTCTGCATTAGAACACATGGATATAGAGAGAGTTTCTCCTTTCTTGAAAAGTAAATCTGTGCATGGAGAGGATTTTAGATATCTCAATATCTTGTATATAGCATCCATATGTACTTGTCGAGGCTGCTCCATGAACTGACTCACTTGACTCACGACAAAAGAGATATCCGGTTTGGTAATAGCAACATAGAGAAGCTTTCCCACAATCTCTCTGTATCTCCTCTTATCAACTTCATCTGTATCATCATCATATAACTTCATGCTAGGATCCATGGGAGTAGTAGAAGGTCGACACCCAATCATGCCCGTCTCAACAAGCATGTCTGTAACATATTTTCTTTAGGTCATTGATGAATCCATGATTCATCGCCTTTATTCTTTTATTTTAGCTTCATTTTCTTAGTCAAACACCTGTAAATACCCACTAATTTCATAAAATTACCATTTTGCATGCATTTGTTAAGTATGCATTTTTAACACTTTTTGTACAAAAAATAAAAGGATAAAGAAGAAAAGAAAAAGAAAGGAGGGATTTATGCAATAAATACAGACTGACCCGAACCCCGAGAGAAGGTCAAGACTTGACCTGATCGACCAGGAATAAAGTAGGGGGAGATAGAGTTTTCTGTCAAAAATGCAAAAAAATAATTTGTACATAAATTCCGTGTATATTTGTATAAAACTTGTACTATTTTATTTGTACATAATTGGACCTCAAAATAAATAATTTTGTAAACAAAAGTTGTAAATAAAAATGTGTTGTAAATAATAAAAATAATTACCAAGAAAATAATGTATATATTACAAATAATCATCTTCAGAAAAAGCCGCAATGCGATCATTGAAATACCAATTTCGGCTCCATATGAACTCAAATTGAACCAAACTCACTTCCATTGTACTCTAAATTAAATTATCTTTCAAATGACAGTAATTTCATAATTTTTGGAGTTACGGTTGAAAAGTCGGTTGTCTGGGGTGTTTTGTGCACTTTTCCTATATACTTGTATATATTATTTATATTTATTTTTATAATGTATATAATTGTAAATATTATTTTCATTAAAAATAAAAACAAAAAATATAAATAATATAAAATTATTAAAAACGTGTTAAAAAATTATTTCCTTATTTGTACTTATGTATATTGTATTATATGTGTATGCAATAAAGAAATAGCCATCACCAGTCATTAAGTAACAACAACTGGCAAAGAAAAGAGCTACTTCTATCATAGCCATAACCACCAGATCGTCTGGTCTGGAGTTTGGCTAGTACCAAGGGAGCAAGATGAAGTTAACAAATCCTTTTTTGGACCTTCTTTAGTGTATACAACTAACTTTCTTAAATAAAAATCACCAAAAAAATTAATTATCTAACATTATTAATTTAATTTAATTTAGTTACGAAATTTGTAATTAATTATTTGATTTATACACTTACCATGTATATAGGATTTTAGTCCATACCTTTAATGGCCACCATTAAGGTGGCTAATTAATTTTTGTAAATTAATTATTTTAATTATTTATTTAATTCTGAATTTTGTTTTTATTTATGTAATTAATTAATTTAATTATTTTATTTATTTAAATAACCACTAATGACCTTCCTCATTTGTAGATATTTTCTATTTTTATTTTTTCTTCTTTTTAATGGGCTCCTCCTCCCTCATTTCTTCTTTGATCAATCTTTGGATAGAGTAACCCGATCTCCGAGAACTACTCATCACAGAAGGGTGCCCAGCCTCCGATCAGGTCGGTGACAGCGATTCGGTCGTCGTCGAGGCCATCAGGCGTGTCCACATCCAAGGTGAGATCCAAATTTTATTTCTAGTCTTTTTCTTAGATAGATCGTAGTTTAAATTTCTACCTCGATTTCATTAATCTTTTGGTATTAAAAATCATCAAAAAATCCATTTCACACTTTTCGATCCGACACCGAAATTTTCGCCTCATCTCGTGACCTTTCCACTTCACGTCTATCTCACGCAACCACACACCTCCGACCACGCACGGTGGTCGGAGACTCGGATCTCTCTCACATATCACAAAATCCTCATCATTCACATCTTCTATTTTGTAGATAAATAATTGAAATAAATACACAAAATAAAAAATACACATATTTGTTTTCTATCTCTCTAATATTTGTTTTGCAGGTTCATCTAAAAAATTATAAAAAATATAAAAAAAGCTTTTTTATTTTTTATTTTCTGTTTATGTATGAACAACAAAATAAGAAAAAAAAAGAAAAGTTTTTTTATGTTTTTTTATTATAATTTTTTAGATGAACCTGTAAAATAAATATTAGAGAGATAAAAAACAAATATGTGTATTTTTTTTATTTTTAATTTATTTCAATTATTTTTCAACAAAATAGAAGATGTGAATGATGAGGATCTTGTGATATGGGAGAGAGATCCGAGTCTCCAACCACCGTGCGTGGTCGGAGGTGTGTGTTGCATGAGATAGACGTGAAGTGGAAAGGTCACGAGATGAGGCGAAAATTTCGGTATCGGATCGAAAATGCGGAATGGATTTTTTGATGATTTCTAATACCTAAAGATTAATGAAATAGATGTAGAAATTTAAACTACAATCTAGCTAAGACAAAGACTAGAAATAAAATTTGGATCTCACCTTGGATGTGGACACGCCGTGATGGCCTCGACGACAACCGAATCGCTGTCACCGACCGGATCGGAGGCTGGGCACCCTTCTGCGACGAGTAGTTCTCGGAGATCGGGCTCCTCTCTCCAAAGATTGATCGAAGAAGAAATAAGGGAGGAGGAGCCCATTAAAAGGAAGACAAAAATAAAAATGGAAAATATCTACAAATGAGGAAGGTCATTAGTGGTTATTTAAATAAATAAAATAATTAAATTAATTAATAAATAAACGAAATTTGGAATTAAATAAAATAATTAAAATAATTAATTTACAAAAATTAATTAGTCACCTTAATGGTGGCTATTAAAGGTATGGAATAAATCCTATATACATGGTAAGTGTATAAATCAAATAATTAATTATAAATTTCGTAATTAAATTAAATTAATTAAATAATGTTAGATAATTAATTTTTTGGTGATTTTTATTTAAGGAAGTTAGTTGTGTACACATATTATACACAAATAATACAATATACATATCTACAAATAAGGAAATAATTTTTTTAACATATATTTTTTTAAAATTTTATTATTTATATTTTTTGTTTTTATTTTTAATGAAAATAAGATTTACAATTATATATATTATAAAAATAAATATAAATAATTTATACAAGTATATGGGAAAACTGCACAAAACAACGTAGAAAGCCGATTTTTCAACCGTAACTCCAAAAATTATTAATTCACAACCGTTTGAAAGATAATTTCATTTAGAGTACAATGGAAGTGAGTGGTTCAATTTGAAATCATATGGAGCAGGAATTGATATTTCAATGATCGCATTACGGCTTTTTGTGAAGATGATTATTTGTAATATATACATTATTTTCTTGGCAATTATTTTTATTATTTACAACACATTTTTATTTACAACTTTTGTTTACAAAAATAATTATTTTGAGGTCCAATTATATACAAATAAAATAGTATAAGTTTATACAAATATACACGGAATTTATGTACAAATTATTTTTTTGGATTTTTGACAGAAGACCCTATCTCCTCTACTTTATTCCTGATCGATCAGGTCAAGTCTTGACCTTCACTCGGGGTTCGGGTCAGTCTGCATTTATTGCATAAATGCCTCCTTTCATTTTCTTTTCTTCTTTATTCTTTTATTTTTGTACAAAAAATGTTAAAAATGCATATTTCACAAATGCATGCAAAATGGTAATTTCATGAAAAGTATGTATTTATAGGCGTTTGACTAAGAAAATGAAGCTAAAATAAAAGAATAAAGGCGATGAATCGTGTATTCATCATTCCCCTATACTTTACCTTTACTAGTCCCTTAGCAAACACTTATTTGGAAAATAAGTGAAAACAAAAATAAAGAAAAGAAAAGGAAAGAAGTTAAAATAATGCTGTCTTTTAAACTTATCTTCATAAAAATGTAGTTTGGAGCTCTGTCGGACCTTTGGATTATTAGTGTGTCGGAACCTTATTGGGATATGGATTTAAAACCTAACAGCCTCTAAGTTCTACAAGACTCCTATTCAGGTCTCCTCAACAATCAGATCAGAACAAGTCTACATACACAAATTCTTATGACTCTGAATTCTTACTTGTACGGTGTAAGTGAATATAGCTCCCCATCTCAGAAGTAGCGAAGAAACAACCTCTTTCAACAAGGTAACTCTAATCCCCCGGTCTAGCAACTCTTTCCCCGAGGAGCGGGGATATTCCCTTCTAAGTTCAAGTACAACCGGCTCAAGAAGAGGGGATGGAGAAGAGAATGGACGGTAACCAGTGTAGTTACCTATCCTTGGATGCATGACCATTGTAGCCATGTCACCCGCTGCAAGCTCACAAATATTTGACTTTGAAGCTCTTATTCTTTTTTTTTTCACTTATTTATACACTCCGGCAGGCATTTTACTTTTCAATCAGGCCTGTCCACTTTGGAGATTTTGTATTTTTTTTTTGATTTTTTTTGAAAATATATACAAGGTGCAGCATGTACATAAGGAGTTTTTCCTCTTGAGCCAGTAGACAATCCCCCTTTTGAAGCATTATTGCAACCCCACAACTCCTGTCTTTTGACCTCAACATCACCAAACCAGGTTGAGACGCACTTCCCTCCCTAGAGGAGGACGAGAGGTTCCGCCTAGATGTACTACCCTCGTATGCTACCCCAAGCCAAAAGATTCTGCCCCCTCACTACCTCCTACATGAAGAGCTACGTGTAGAGTGCATTGTCCAAGGTAAGCCACGGTCTGAAAGAATCATGCGTGTGTTGTTAAATATTCTACTTAGACTCATCAAGATGACATGTGAACATAGTCTTGTGGACTCAAAGAATTAAGTTACTAGGACCTGAAAAATCTTAACTCCAAATCTTATAAGGTTCCTTTGAAATTAAGTGGATTAAGGTCCAACTAAGCTCCATTTTTCTAATTTATTCCAGACTTAGTTTAAATGTCAATACTATCTTGAAAATGCACCTGCCAATGCAAGAAAATATGTACAATGCAAAGAGAAAACAAAAATCTTTTTGTGAAATAATTTTCAAAATTTTGAAATTTTTATGGATTTTTGAAAAATGATGCACATGCAAAAGTTTTTTTTGTTTAATACAAATAGTTAGAAATATATACAAGTATATACACATTTGTAATAAGGTTAGGGATTATATACACATATTTACAAAGAAGTGAGTCAATTATTTACAAGAGTGATGAGAAAGGATTTACAATTTGAGTGATTTATACATGTATATACAGAGTTGGATTTTTTTAATTTTTACCCCTTTTTTATTCATTTTTTTTATTTTTTATTTTTTATTTAATTTTTGTTATGCATATATTCCTCAAATTTATTTGAAAATAATTTTCCAAAATTTTTTGAAAACTATAGTTCAAAATATTTTTTCACACAATTTTACAATCATTTACAATCTTGCAAACATTTTTAAACAGTATATATAGATTTTCAAAATAAGTTTTCAACCATTTTTCCAAACATTTGCAAATAGTTTTACAAAATGTTTTTTTTAATTTCACACAAAGAGGAAATTTTTACAATCCACAATATTTTTACAAAGGTTGAAAATATTTTTCAAACATTTTTCAAAATATTTTTCAAATAGATTTTCAAACTTTTTTCAAAATATTTTAACCTGATTTATTAGTCAGTATGTATAAGAAAAAATTTTGAGGAACTTTATGCATCTCTTTTTTTAGTTTTTTTACCAGTATTTACACAATATTTTAACCATATTAGAAATATGAAAGTACGAGTTATGGCTAAAGTATATATACAATATATACGACACCCCTATACTTTTATGTCCTCATAGTGATCAAAGAGCTGGAAATAAAGACATAACTCATGCTACGTATAGAAAAGTGAAAAGAATAGTGTACTACAATGACGAATAAAAGAATATAATCAATAGAAGTCGGTGATCCCCCTATACTTAGGATTAAGTAATCCTAAGTATAGAAGAACACAAGGAGAAAACCGAGAAGTAGAATGTACTGGGTTTACCCCCTATACTTAGGGTTAAATATCCCTAAGTATAGGCAGCAATCAGAGGTAAAAAGAATCAAACAAATAATCACAAGTCTGGCACCCCCCTATACTTTGGGTAAAGTACACCCTAAGTATGGAATGATCATGAGACGGAGATGGGGTGTGAGAGAAAAAAATGTATGATATGGACAGATGGATCTATACAATGGAACAATGTTGAGGTGCCTCTCAACAAGCGGTAGAGTTTACGCCCCTAGCTGGGCGCAAAGGCTAGGACAACGCTGTGTCAAGGTTCAAGACGACATCTGTAAGGCGAATACCGTACTGTCGTTGCAGTCTCGGTGGGAGAACAACAACGAGATCAACAATGTAAGTAATGACACCCAGGTAATCTATCAGGCGGGTGTCTACTACCATGTAAGGATATGGGCAGATGAAATCGGGCTCCGGTAGCATAAAAGAAATCGTTGGCTCAAGATCTGTATGGAGTGAAAGGGCAGAGACGAAGAAGTCAAACATGGAGAAGGAATGATATGTCAGTGAATCCTCCACGTTAATCACAGTCTCAAAAAGATACAGAAGGTCATATGATCAGGAGACTCACTAGAAAGGCTGATATCCGATGCATATAATGTACACAAATAAGTAAAATCATCGAATACCTCAAAGATCGGGTCATCCTCGCGAGGGTCGTCGAGGAAAGAAACCTCAAACTCGTTATTAGAAATATCAAAATACTCGGTCTCATGATCCGACAGACGGATGCACTCCCAGAAAGTGAAACCGAGTACACAGGGTCCGTGACATCCTCCCGCAGATAACCCTCGGGGAGTAATGCCGAATCATCAGGAAATTGGGAATCTATTCTGTCAAATATCATGTCCTCCAAAAATGTATCGACCTCATCAAACGGGAGGACACCCAACTCAAATATGGGACTATCAAGGTCTGTGAAATCAACAATCGGTCCCTCATCAAGCTCTCTTTGCTGAGATGAATCCAAGTATATCTCCGAATATGAGAAGATCTTCTGAAGAAAGGATACTGACACAACTGGACATGGACACTGGAATGACTCATAGGATGGCTGAGATGTGGGTTCCTCCTCAATTTCTTGGGATACTAGCAGATCTAGAAATCAAGAATCATCAACGTGGAAATGCAGGACTGGCTCAAAATCTGATTGTAAATCCAATGGAAACTCGACCAATGTCCAGCTCTCGGAGCTCACAGTGGTAGTTAACACATCCATTAAATGAGAAGTAGTAGCATCCATATCCTCTGCTTGGTGTGTGCTGTCAAAATCGGTATGAACTGTCACATACTCATCTGATGTCCTCTCTCCCTCGTGTGTTGTCCTGAATAAATCATCCTGTGAATATGGAGTGTTTGAAAGTGAATCCAAGATGGTCTCAACTAAATCCAGGTCGGGACAGTTGTGTGAATCACCACCTGAGGTAATGACATATTGCAATCTCCTTTGCGGTCCTCCCCCTCATGGCGATGTGGATAAGGTCAGTCATCGAAAATCCATGATCTGGAAATCGCCTCAAAAGATCACGTAACCTCAACCATGAATCTATCAATGGCTCCTCGGGATCAACTGAAAAATCATGAATACAAGACCACATCATCTCTGCTCTACGCTGGGGGTAAAATCTCTGCAAAAACAGCGATCGTAAATCTCCCCACATAGCAATCTTCCTTCCCAATCGTCTGTGCCAACTCTTGGCTTTACTCTGAAGTGTAAATGGGAAGGTAATTAGCATCATGTCCTCAGAAGTGATATCAGAATATGATCGTGATTCATAAATATCCTCAAACTCATCAATATGCAAATAAGGTTCCTTGTGCACTTCCCCTGAAAAGTTTTGTAGTATATCAATGAACTCTAAATCCAGAACGAAGGGTCTTAAAGTAGAAGCGGACTATGCTTCTTGATCTTGGTATTCATCCATCATCCCGGGATATAAATCATCTAAAGCTTGCAACTGCACCATATGATCGTATATGGGATGCACTCTCATCTCAGCAGGGTGAACACTCGGGTCTCGTGTTTGGTCAATCTGGTCTCCTCGGGTTTTACTCACAGCATGTTCCGAATGGGAGGGTGGGTAGGGAGAAGATGGGAAATCGGACAGAGTTCCGACCTCCCAAGAGAGTGGGCGGAAATGATGGGCATGAAGATAAGAAGCCGCTAAATCCGGCTGGTATGAAATGCGATCCATCATGAAGAGAGGGAAATGAAGGGAGGGATGGTTGGATTGTAGAAAGAGAGATAGAAGGGAGGGAGGGTGTGATAGCGACAGAAGGTGACTGCTAATGATTAAAGAATGATCATAACCGACTCACACCAAAGACATGCAAACACAAGGCAAATCCCCAATTCACCAACTCTACACAATGTGAAGACCGTGAGATTTGGTCTTTTATCTTTTTAATTTTAGAGTTTAGTGATAAGGCAAAGTTGTACAAACAGTTAGGAGGCTTTAATAGGATTTGGGAACTACTCCTTAGTGTGTACGCGAGCGAGTAAAAGTACAAACAATGAGGGGGTTGTTCACCCAATACAATGGTGAATCAATTACGTTTGATTTTATAAGTCAAGTTCAATTAGCTGTCCCATTTTTTTTAATTTTTGATTTTCTATATTTTTTTGACGTTTTTTCAAAGAAATAATGCCTAACGAGCTTTTTGATTTCCTCTTTGATTGATTTGAGTCCAAAAACAGGGGGGAGGAAGTCGAAAAAGGCAATACATGGTCAAAGATAATGATGCATTCAGAGATAAAAAATACGTACCTTGCTCCAGCACTCTATATGCAATATGATCCGCGCATAAAATTAGATACTGAAAGTAAACTAGATATATGATGCACGTTGAAATCGGCCTTAGACAAGTAACTTCTATTGATCGTGAAAAACAATAGTTAGCTAACCAAATCGAGTCCGGAGTCTGATCTTGGGAGTCACTCGGTGCCCGCCACTATGGGTCCTGCCAGCGCTGTATGTGACTCCTCATGGCACGTGTTCTCAAATCCAATTAAATTAACTTTTTCAGTTTAATTTTTATACAAGGTCCAATTACGTTCTATAGGAACAGATATTCTATTAGGTGTTGGGTCTTAGAATTTTACGTCACAATCAATCAAAATTCCTACTTCTAAGGGCCAAAATCGCGAGAATCAAATAGCAAGTTTTAGCGGTGAAATCAAAAACACGAAAAACAACGGTGAGGTCCCCCAAGTGCACCGGCACTTGGTGAAACAGACCCCGAGAAAAGTCCAAGTCTACAGGTCAAAGTCCTAAATTATTACAAAAATTATTGTTCTCTAAAATAAAATGACAATCTTCTTCTTCTCCCTACTCTTCCTCCTTTGCGGCTCCTCTAAAAAGAAACTCCAAGTCGTCCAAGCAGTACCTCGCACAAAAATAAAAGAGAGAAGGTAAGAAAACAATTATGATATAGAAAATAGAAAAATGACTACAAAGCCGTGCTCCCCGGCAACGGCGCCATTCTGATGACACGTCTGACAACTCCGGTTAAGTATGTAATAAACAATGGTCGTTGTGACCCAAATCACCAAGCGCGGCCAATCGGAAAGATGTGTATTTTAACCACTTAAAATAAGATAAATCAATAAAAATGAATGTAAGCGGCTTTCGCTATTCTTTTTACATGGTATATAGACAAGGGTTAAACACAAGGAGCACGATTTAAGAACCAGGTAGTCAAATTTCAGAATTAATTTTTAGTAGTTTTTATTAATTTTTTTATTTTTTTATTATTCAAAACAAGCACAAATGAATAAAAACGCATACAAAACTCATTTTGTATTTTTCGCAATTTTCTGATGTTTTTGCGATTTTATAAAAATCAAACAATGCAAAACAAAGCAAATAGTGCACAGTAAGGAGTATTTTACAACTTAAAAATACTTAAATTACCCAATAATCCTGGAGATTATTTTTAAGATAAAGTACAAAGAAATATCTACAATCAGAGACTGAAATCACAATTTTTAGATTTTTCTAGAATTTTCTACAATTTTTTAATATTTTTCATTTTTCGCAATTTTTTAGAGTTTTGTAAAGAGTTAAAGTACAAAAATTGGACAGAAATTAAAAGACAACAAAACAAAACTAAAGTAATTTTTGTGGAATTTTTAAGCAATTTTTGGAATTTTTATGGATTTTCAAATTTCGGCCAATTAAAAAGACAGTATTTTTGATTTTTTTAAAACATCAAACGACAATAAAAATAGATGAAAAATTTGTACAATGATGAGAACGACACGAGGAGCATACATGAATATTCTCAGAATTTTTGCATCCATAAAAATATTTATTCCATTTAAAGAGAGCAAGCAAGTTATTGTTCTGCAAACAGGGACTGAAACGCAATTTTTTCAAAATTTTTGCATGAAATATATAAAAGAAATAAACTGCGGGCGATAATTCGCAAATTACCCAAAATTAATGCTGGTAGGGACCTCTTTGCAATTCCAGAAAGCTTCAGGGGCTTATTTTAAAATTTTTCCAAATATATATATTTTTTTAAAACCCCACCCAGGGTTCCCTGGTTGCACTTCGTGTTTCTCAGAAGGAGGGCCGCCGCCGTTAAAGGGAGCCGAGGGAGGTGGAGGGCTGCGGCGTGGAGGGTGGCGATCGCGTGGGAAGATGGGCAGAAAGTTGGCTGCTGTCGGCGAGGGCGAGCGCACGAGGCGCATAGGGTGACGCTGCCGCCTCGACGGAAGGTGGGCTGTCGTGCGGTGAGCGAGACCTGGGCGGAGGACCGCATACGGGGGATCGGCGCCGCCTCTCGGCGGTGGAGGCAAAGCAGGGATCGCGCGGCTGGACACCGCGGGGGCTGGAGGACGTGTGTCGCTGGGCCGCCCCTCAGCCGACACACGGCCGAGGGTGGTTGTAGCACGGAGGGCACTGCTGGAGGCGGGCCTAGATCTCGTGTGGGGCGCGGAGGAGCGCGGATGTCAAGGCGTCGACACAGGATCGCCGGGGGAGGTTGCTGGCAGCGCAGCCGCGTGGCTGGGCGGAGGAGCGGATGGCGCGGGTGGCGTCGGCCGCGCGTTGATGGAGAGGAGGCTTGGCTGCTGGGGTCGGTTGATGGCAACCGACCTGCTTTCCCACCATCTCTTTGTATCTCCTCTTATCTACTTCATCTGTATCATCATCATATAACTTCATGCTAGGATCCATGGGAGTAGTAGAATGTCGACACCCAATCATGCCCGTCTCAACAAGCATGTCTATATTTTCTTTGGGTCATCACAAGACCCTGCGCATTTCTAGCGAATCCAACCCTAAGAAATACCTTAGGGTACCCAGATCCTTAGTCACAAATTGATTGCCCAAAAATGCTTTTGCCATCTTGATTCCCTGCTCATCATCTCCTGTAATAACTATGTCATCATCATAAATCATGATAGCAACTGTACCTCTAGGTGTTCTCTGCACGAATAAAGAATGACCTGCATCTGACCTCTTGAACCCCTGCCGTTCGATTAAATCTGAGAGCTTTTGAAACCATGCCCTCGGACTTTGTTTAAGACCATATATTGTCTTATGAAGTCTACAAATTTGTTGACACTCCCCCTCAACAGCAAACCCCGAAGGATGTTGCATGTAGACCTCCACCTGTAGATCTCCATACAAGAATGCATTTTTAACATCAAGTTGAAATAAGGGCCAGTCACAACCACAACAACTGAGAGAACACATAAAGTGGAGTGACGAGCAACTGGAGAGAACGTGTCTATATAATCGACACCATAGGTCTGTGTAAAGCCACATGCCACCAATCTTGCCTTGTAGCGATCAAAGCTCCCATCTACATGATGTTTAATGGTGAACACCCATTTGCAACTGACAATAGATGCGTCAGGAGGAGCAGACACCAAACTCCAGATCTCACGGGATTGCAAAGCAGCCATTTCGTCTTCCATAGCCAGACACCAACGACTATCTCTCAAGGCTTCCTGATAAGTCCGTGGAATGTCCACGGCAGATAGAGCAACTGCAAATCTCTGAAAATCACCTGTTAGGCGATGAAAAGAGACATGAGAAGCAAAAGGGTAATATGCACATGTATGCCTCTGCTTCCTAATGGCAATGGGTAAGTCCAGGTTCTCGGGAACCTCTTCCTGCACTGATCCCTGTACAGAAACATCTTCAGACCCATCATTAGAAATCATGTTATCAAAACAAACCTGGGGCACATTGGATGACGGGCGATGTCCATGAGCAGAAGGTGGCCGACGGATATAGAATTTTGGTAGTGGTGGAACAACAGTAACATGTGGCTGTGTAGATGGAGGTGGTGGTGTTGGTATGACTGGTAGAGGAGACAACTGAGTCGTAGGAGGAGGTGGCATGTAGATTTTAGTATCAGATTCAGAAGTAGTCAACCTGTCACCTGTAGGAGAGAAAACATCACAGATTCAAAGAATGTGACGTCGGCACTGACAAAATATTTCCTACGTAATTGATCATAACACCGATATCCTGTGTTCAGAAAGTCGGCCTATGCGGCTGCATATGCGGCCGCATATGCGTAGACGGACCCCCTACCGCACCAAGTATGCTATACTCAGTCAATATGCGGGTCTGGGGGTATACTCAGCCGAGTAAACCGCATATGCGGCCGCATATATAATAGAGGTAACTATTTGCTTCTCCACCATCTTCTCGACTTCCACATGGGTTGCTCCTCCATCTTTTTCTCCTATGTCAAGATTTGTTGATTGATCTATTTAGCTCTAAATCTCTCTATTTTTTAAATTTAGCATTAACAAATCTCTATTTTTTAGATTCTCCAACGACATCTCTAACTTCTACATTATCTCATAACTGTATTAATATCGAATAAATTACATGTGTATCTTAGATCTTTTTAGGATAAAATGAATATAGATGACGGATTTGCATGGAATTTTTAACTGCATGGAACAAATTACATATATTTAATTTAAATGGTTGATTTTTTTAATATTTGACTTTAAGTAGACAAGTACACAATTTACTAAAATATGAAGGTTCATGGTTGTGTTTACTAAGAATGTCACACTTCAAAAAAAAGTTTTCCTTCCAATTTGGACAAGGATATCAACCATTTTTTTCTTTCTTCAATCAATTTACAATATTTTTTACTCTCTCCACTGTTATATCACATTGTACAATAAGACTTTGAGTAGACAAATACACAATTTACTAAAATATGAAGGTTCATGGTTGTGACCTTTGAAAATGCTTTGGTTGATATCACATTGTACAATAAAGTCTTCACTTCATATTTCTTCAATGTTATATTTTTTAAACATAAATATCTAATGTTTGAAATTATTATTATATTTTTAATTATTTTTAATTAAAATAATAGAAACCGTATAATCCGCATATACTTCCGCATACACTTCCGCATATACTTCCGCCTACCCGCTTACTCGCTCCAGACCGCCTGACCGAACGAATACCGCATACCGACTTTCTGAACCTTGCCGATATCCCTTCTGAGTCTCGGAGTACCCTACAAACACACATTTGACAGCCCTAGGAGAGAGCTTGTCAAGACCTGGAGCCAACTAGTGGACAAAAGCGACAGAACCAAAAGACGAGGAGTAAGAGAGAACAATTCCTTCTCAGGAATTGCTATAGAGAAAGGAATATTGTCACTCAAGACAGACGAGGGCACGCGATTCACCAAGTAACAGGATGTAAGAACCGTATCATCCCAAAACGAATGTAGTGCATGGCTCTGAATCAGTAATGTCCGAGTGATGTCAAGTAGATGACGATGTTTCCTCTCTACAACACCATTCTGCTATGAAGTGTAAGCACATGATGTTTGATGAATTATACCACGAGAGGAAAAGAACAACGAAAGTGCACGAGTACAAAATTCCAAAGCATTATCGGTCCTCACAATTTTCACAGAAGAAGAGAAAACATTCTGCACTTCATTGATAAACATTTGAATCACATCTCCCGCTTTAGATTTATTCTTTAACAAAAATATCCAAGACAAACGAGAAAAGTCATCTATTGCAACAAGATAAAACTTGTGTCCCTGGTGATCAGGAACACGACTAGGACCCCAAATATTAATATGGATTAACTCAAAAAGGGAGCTACTGCTCTGACTCTGACGCCTAGGGAAAGTGGACTGATGATGCTTTCCCAACTTACACGCTTCACACTGGAATGACGATCCCGGAGAAATCTGTGGCAAAAGGCGACACATTTTCTGAAGAGGGAGGTGACCAAAACGTAGATGTTAGGTATATAGAGAGACTGATCTTGTGGAATGGAAGGGTGCATCTGCATAGGGAGTACGGACCAGACGATAAAGACCACCCTGCTCATGGCCACAACCAATCACTCTGCCCGTAAGAATGTCCTGAAAAACAAGAGACGATGGGTCAAAAATAGCTCGACAATTTAAATCCTTCGTAATCTGACTAATGGATAGTAAATTCATAGAGGAGTCAGGAGTATATAACACATTCTGTAGTCACATGGAAGGCGACAAACAAATCTCCCCCTATCCTGTGATCGGGGAATGAGTCCCATTGGCTATCACCACAGTGCGCCCTAGAGGAACCTGTCTATATGCAGTAAACTGCTCTTTGTCTCCACATAGATGATGTGTCGCTCCTGAGTCCATAATCCATTCTGAAATCGTAGATCCATCACAAGAGGTAAGAGCATAAGAACTACCTGAGGTATTAGCTGTAGTTGATGTACTGGCAGAAGCAGAGGCGACCACATCTGAGTGGCCTCCTGGCGCTGTGTCAAAAGGGATGATGTTCCTTGGTCTGGCTACGAGGTCATCGAATCGCCGATCCAAAGTAGAAGATGCAGGAGATTCAACTTGTTCTGCTACCCGTGCCGATGCTGGAAAACCATGCTTAGAATAGTATGTATCCTCAGAGTGTCCAGGACGGTGACAGTAAGTGCAGGGCTGACGGATTCGACCCCCTCGACGGGGTCCTCATCCACGAAAAGTAGATGAACCACCTCTTCCCCTGGAGGCAGCCTTTGCTGAAGGCGTCTGGTTAGCAGTAGAGCTAAGGACAGTGATCCGACTAATTCGGCGGAAAGCTTCCTTTATAGGAGGAATAGTGGCATCTGCAAGGATCTGGGAGCGGGCATCATCATACTCTGGATGAAGTGCTGCAAGGAATACACCAACCATAGTGGCATTCCTGTATGTCTTCTGCTGCTCAGGAGTGGCTGTCAAAGGCATGAAGTCGTGGAGCTTCTCAAACATCCCTCTCAAGGATGTGTACAGTGAGTGCAGAGGCCGTCCATTCTGCTTGACTGTAAAAATATCATGCTGCAGTTGAACAATCTTGGTCTCATTTCGGGCCTGCAAATAAGTCACTGCAAGAATATCCCACATGGCCTTCACAGTGGGGTGATGTAGCACGTCATTGGCGATCTCTATCGTCAATGTCCCAAACAACCAAACTTTGGCATACGCATCATCCGCCTCCCACGAGGCGTGAATCCCTGTTTTCTCCACCAGCTCATCATCGGTAAGGATGTGTTTCTTACCGTTAGACTTCATTAGGCTCATGAACTGCATTGTCGAGAGCTCGTAGTTCATCCCGTCCATCTTGACAATTGGTGCCGGACCTCTGAAGGCACCTGTGGCGGGTACGTCGACTTTGTTTTCTGACATGCTGCTGGATGAAGATCACAGTATATGTAGACCAAAAGATAGATGTCTACAATGACATATGGGGATTTGATTGCATATGTAGACCTATGCAATCAAATCCATACACCGAAGCAGACGAAAAAGGAGAGGCACAGAGACGGGGGCCGACGGCCTAAGGGGCTTGGTGGCGAGCTGGGGGATCACGCAACCGTAGGCAACGGCTGGAGATGCCCGCGAGTGGACTGCTGCGGCGCCGAGAGAGGAGGAGGGGGTGCTGGCGGCGACCCCGAGGAGAAAGAGGGGCTGCGGCAGCAGCGGGGCCGAGGAAAAGAGGGGCGACGATGACGGGGGCACCAAGAGAAGAAGGTGGGGGGCTGGTGGGTAGGGTTTAGGGTCAGGGTATACGAACTCCAGTCTAGGACCGCCGCTCTGATACCATGTTGGAAGAAAAGAGTGCATTACAATTTTAGAGAACCCTAGTCTCTCTTATATACAGGAGAGACCTATGGGTAAATTACATAAGGTGGAAACAGAGAAATAAAAATAAAGAAACGATACATATAGAATATATACATATGTAAATATCTCCACAGGGTTGATGCCCGTTTCTAGTTCCATATTGATTATTGTGTGGCTTCTGTGTTAGTGGGATTATATATATAGCCCAACACCCATTGTACTCATATCTAGTCCCATATTGATTATTGTGTGACTTTTGTGTGTTAGTGGGATTATATATAGAGCCCAATACCCATTGTACTCATTGAGAGAAATTGATAGAAGAAACAATTCCTAGTGGCTTTATATCGTGGTTTCATCTCACTCGTTAGGGAGTTGGGTTCCGCGTAAATCTTCATATTTCTGTTTTTGTTTCTCTGGCTGTTTTTTATTTTATATTTCACTTGAGCAAATCGTTCTTGGATTTGTTTAGCGATTTCAATGTGCATTTATATTCTCACTTTATTTAGTTTTCTAAGTTTCTGCTACATGAGATCTACACAATATGATTATAAATATTCTATTCTTAGTTTTCTAAACAAGATCTGTCCAAGTTAACTCAAGATCTGTCTCCACCGCATGTTTAATTTGAATATTTGATATTCTTCAATATTCGAGATCTGTTCCAAGAAAGTTGTCTACAGAAATCGAAGGCAAGCATGCAAATGCATGGTAACACTTGGTGGTGGTGCTGCGAGATCACGACCTGTGTGATTAGACAACATGACTGTAGCGTCGACGGCAATTCCTTGATCTCTCGCACTAGACTAGCAACAGTAGGGTGGCTCAACAATCCTAGCGGCAACATCGAGCACAACATTGCCCGTAGTTATCAACCCTGTAATATCAAGGTTGGTGGCACAATATTGTTGACGAGAAGTTGAGAACCCACGGGGAGAAACCTCGTATATGAAGAGGAAATCTCTCATTTGTCTCTCTAGAACCTGTGCACAACAACATTTACAGATTAGTATGTCATAAAAAGTAGGGCACAAGGCTATCTTTCTCCAAGTAAACCCGATGATTACTCTCCGAACATCAGGGTGGCAAATCTACCGCTATGGCAGCAACAGTCTTTCTTATGCGATGGCGAGTGATGCCCAACGGATGGGGGCAATGGAGAACTGAATCTTCATCATTGATGGTTCTCTAGGGGATCCTTCAGAGTTTGAAGAAGGGCCTAATGGTGTGGGGCCATCAATGCCTCAATATTTTTTTTCAAAAAAATTTACTAAAACCCTATATTGAGTGAAGACAAGGGTTAAAGCCTTTGGTGGGCTTCAAGCCCAGTTTGGTTATACTTTTTCTGATTTATGTTAGGCCTATCGGGCCATATTATTTGCTCCTTGGCTGTGGGCCCAATATGTCACATTTGTTCTGATTTAAAAAACAAACATAATAACAAGAGAAGTTTCTTGTTTGACCTCCCCTCTTCAAACATAATAAAAAGAAGAGAAGTTTCTTGTCTGACCTCCCCTCGCCATTAATTCTCTCAACTTGATCGATCATGCTAATGTTTCCAACATGCATAGGAGAAAGGAGAAATATCGAGTAAAGTTTTCAAGCTCTACCTTTGTTTGAGGCACTCTAAAATAGAGTGACCGTTTTTCTTAGAGTTCTCCAGAGAGAAGCGGCTTTCGAGGTTCGCATGAGAGAGAACCCACTTCAAGGTCTTTGTGAGAGAAAACCAACTCCAGTCATTGACATTAAAGTAGAAGTAGCCTAGACACAACATTTAAGTCATTTTGCGAAAACTAATAAAAATCAGTCAACACTGTATTTTGAAATATAATTTTAAAAAACATTAACTTACATCACTATCCCATACATGACACGATCGATGTCTCTCCTGCTGCATCAGAACATAGCCGTAAATGGATCTTGGATCCATCTGCAAGTAAAAAAAGCCTTTAACCATTTGTATAGGAAAAGATTCTATAAAAAAAATAAAATGTAGTAAATATAGAGATTTCTTTAGCAAATTGAATTAAAGTAAGGAAAATTTTGTATGGATTATATTCACTGCTGCCCTGACATTTTCATTTCTTGTGCCTTTCCCTCTTGCATTGTCACATTTATTTTTGTTTCTTCTAGTAGTCCTTAGCCCTTTGGAGTATGATTATGGTTGTGAATTCTTATTTAGACACTTGCATTGAATATGATCCAATGTTCAAAAAATAAAACATATATTCTTCCTCAACTCCTCTTTGATATCCATCTCATTATGAATTTGTGTAGACCTAGGTCCCCGTTACTTCAGTGGGGTTCTTATTGGGCATTACTTCTATGTATGACATGGTTGGCAATGTTTCTATGTCATGAACGGGAGGAACTTTCCCTAGTATACCTTTAATTGATGCTCTCAAGTATTCCATTCACCAACAAATATGTCAATTTCAGAAGGTCTTTGAGAAATGGAGGCAATTGCATGAGCACATAATTTGATATGTCTGCCAATTTTTTTGCCATGTAGTTTTTTTGCTTATGTGAACAATATATCTCTTGTGACCTTTAATCTCGTATTGCGCATATGTCGAATAACAGTAGCAAAATTAAAATGTAAATCTGGTTGCCGATCTATTATGTATATGAGTAGATCTATTATGTATATGAGTAACTATGTCCATTTGCACATGCACTCCACGTTTGTAATTTTTCTGTAACTTATTTTGTGTATTTTTTGTCCACTACCAATAGCAACAGAAGCCTCATTCGCTCTATCATTGAAATATGACCCATAATTATAGTCTTTTTTATTAATGCGCTAATGGTAAACATTGATTTGGAGAAGGCTTATAATTTTGTCCCACAGGAAATATTTTTTTTGAGGTCCAAAGTGGGGGATACACTCAGTGGTGTTCGCCCCAATCCCACAGGAAATATTGTGGAGAGTTTTGGAGAAGAGATAAGTTCCTGTCTTATACATTAACCTCATAAAGGATATGTATGATAGGGCTTTATCGTATGTAAGGATCCAGTCTGGGAAGATTGGCTATTTTGACATACAACATCGATTTACATCAAGGTTCTACTTGTCGATATATCATATCGACAAGTAGCCGATACCGATATTGATATTACCTACCTTGGTTTGTGCTATTTGGCATTCCAAAAATGGGATTATCTTTTCTCCCAATCACTTTTATAGTGAAAATGTAATCATCCATGCGATAACTCTCCTCGAGCCATGGCTCTTATAAGGTACCATGATATTCTCCCTTTTTAAATAAAGTTGGGGCGTGCACCTTTGCATCTTTCCTCTTCGTTTGCTTAAAAAAACTTTTGTTTGTACTTCCCATATAAATGCATGCTATCTATACTAATCAAAGGTCTATAAAACTTGGAGGCGAGGATGCATTGACCACCACCACCACCACCAACAACAACAAAGCCTTTTCCCACAATTAAGCAGGGTCGGCTACATGGATTCTTCGCCTCCATTCAGATCTATCTTGGGTCAATCCCGGACTTATATCCATAAAACTAAGATCCCTTCGTATAGTTTCTTTCCAACACTTCTTGGGCCGTCCTCGCCCTCTCTTTACCGGCTCAACATCCCAACACTCGCATCTCCTAACTGGTGCATCGGCTGATCTTCTTTGCAAATGACCAAACCATCTTAAGCGGTTTTCTTGCATCTTATCCTCGATCGGAGCTACACCAACTTTCTTTTTGATTGCATCATTCCGAATCCGATCTTTACGTGCGTGTCCACACACCCATCTTAGCATTTTCATTTCTGCTACAACCATTCTCTGCACATGTCTATGGTTCACATGCCAACATTCAGATCCATAGAGCATAGCAGGTCTTACAAATGCTTTGTAAAACTTTCCTTTAATTTTTAAAGGAATTTTCTTATCACAGAGAACAACAGAGGCTCCTCTCCACTTTAGCCACCCTGCATTTATTCTATTAGTAACATCTCCATCAATTTCTCCATCATGTTGCAAAATAGATCCAGATATCTAAAAGAATCTCTCTTCCGAATGTTATCATTACCAATCTTCACCTTGATTCCTTCACCATTGCTTCCATCAAAGAGCACTCCATATATTCTGTCTTAGTCCTACTTATACGCAATCCTTTACTCTCCAACTCATGTCTCCAAACCTCAAGCTTCTCATTTACTCCATCTCTAGTCTCGTCAATCAACACAAAATGCATTGACCAAAGGACCAAAAATATTGCTGAAATCTAGTGCATTGAGGTTTCATCAGGTTAGGGTGCTTTATATGTTTAATAGCATTTTCAAGTCCTGGAATGGTAACCTTCAATACATGCAATGAGTATGTCATCTCTTCATTAGATTTCTTCCATTCAACGAAGATAATTAAATTGCTTATCTTCTAGCATCACCGCGCTCTTTTTTTGCAACCTAGTCCTTGTATATCTCATGAATACATGTCTTAAGAGTTGATACCATAATAATATGACTATCCTTCACCAAGCTTAACATTGGTCGTGCCGTTAAGTTGTGGATATTTGACAGATGGATTAATGCAAGCATGGCTTTAAAAAGGGCTTAATGCACCAAGGTGTAATCCTCGAGGCTGTTTTTCATGAAAGCCCCCTCGAGGCGAGGGTAAGCCTCATAGACCCGAGGTGGTACTGAGGCATTACCTCGATCTGCTGTGCAAATTTTTGGGAAAACAAGTAATAAACCTATATGAATCTATACATTTACAATATATTAAAGCTATAACACATATATTAGTCGCAAATATACAAGTCACTCTTACTATATATATGGGATTTTTACCCGGCAGACCTATAATCTTTGCCAATGACCTCTACGACCTTTGAAACATCGATATTCCTCCCTCGACCCCGTAAACATGCTAACCCTTACCCTACAGACCCTATGGTTAACCCCCATCCATTTACCCGTTAAAACTAACCGACTGGGTTCCGTAATGTTCTTTTACATTATACCTATTTTATTTATCAAATTTACATTCAATGCCATGCCCCCTCCTCCTCCTCATCTCTGTTTCCCACCTCCCCTCCGCCTCCCCGCCCAGGCCTCCTCCCTGCCTCCTTAGCCCCATTCTCCTCCCTGTCGTCCGCCCTCCGCCCCCCGCCCTCTGTCTATCGATCCACCAGCAACATGATGACCGGACCATCCATGCACGTGCGTCCGGTCTATCCAAGCTCAGGTCGCTGCTCGTCTTTGCGCGCGACGACCGGATGGCATCTGAGCTCGGGAAGCCGTTGAACCTCAGGCTATTGCGAGTGTTGGATCTTAGGGGAGTCCCTATAAAGAAGGTGCCCAATGTGGTTTTCAGATTATGCAATCTGAAATATCTCAGCCTGAGAGAGACGAAGGTGGAGTACCAAACGTTTCCACATGGACAACCTTCTATGCCAATCTTAAAAAATTGACCCAATTGAGAACCCTGTCGATCAGCGATGTGAGCAACACGGATGGGTTAATACTGTGCAGCTCGATTATCCATATGGACAACCTTCTACGCCTGAAGGTGAAGTCCAAGAATGGGCATTTCGTTCCACTGCAATATCTGGATCCTCCTCCTCCCTATTTGCAGAAGCTTCAGTTGAACGGGCAACTGAGAAGCATTCCGCAATGGTTTCGCTCTCTCAGGAGCCTAACTCATCTGTACCTCTTCGATTCCAAGGTGCCTGATAAAACAATCGTAGAATATGTGGAGTCGCTCCCGAGCTTGGTGTTCCTTTGCCTTAACAATGAGTACGATGGAGAGAGTCTGAGTTTTCGTCGCGGGGTCTTCAACAATCTCATGACACTCTACTTGCAGCAGCTGCCCTTCTTGAGATCAGTTGATATCGACAAAGGTGCATTGCCAGGTCTTCGTAAACTGTACATGATAGAGTGCAGGTCGCTGCGGGCAGTTCCTCGGGTGGAGGAGGTCATCGGCCAGAGAGAGGGGGGAGAGGGAATGATGAGAGATGGAACATGGGGGTGGAATATCCACCGTTGGATGTCCATTGGTTAGATTAACTTAAGACTAACCCAAGCAATTGACTCAAATAAAGTATCCCATAATGGCAGGGTCTGAGACGGAGCAAGTTTACGGGGTCGAGGGAGGAATATCGATGTTTCAAAGGTCGTAGAGGTCATTGGCAAAGATTATAGGGTCTGCCGGGTAAAAATCCCTATATATATAATATGACGTTATTGACGCGTCTCTAGCAATAAACCTCATATATTGAACAAAACCTATATGTACACATATATGTTAGTCGTTTTTCCTCATATATATGTGTGTACCCATCTAATGGCCTGGTGGTAGTGCAATGCGCCTACTACCTAAAAGACCATGATTCAAATCCTCCCTTGTGGGGGTTGCTTTAAGTAGTCGACAACCATCATAGAAAATAATCGGATCTTTCAACATGGATTTGAGCAAGAATCCATGTAGCCGACTTTACTTAAAGTGGGAGAAGGCTCTACCTTATATATATTATTAATAAAAACTCAAAAAGATATTATAGTATCATTATATATTAGCCTTGGACTATATTATTTTATAAATATACATTAACATTTATATTACAATCATCATTGCATCGAAGAAATCATGCAAGTGTGTAATGATTGCTTCTAATAAGAATGAACAAGTTTTATATCAACAAAGAGGAAAGGGAGCCTACTTTGTGAAGTAGGTAACTTACCTACTTCACATTTCATTTGTTGCAAATTTTTTTATTTTTTTTTCAAAAATACCACCATGGGTTTTCATAATTATATCCCTCTAATATGTCATTCAAATTTCGTCAGAAACAGAGACTCCTACGGCCTCCATCCATACAGTCATTTTTTAACGGTCACAGATTTGCTGTATTTTACATGTTCTGGATGAAGGCCGTAGGAGTCTCCATTTCTGACGAAATTTGAATGACATATTAGAGAGATATAATTATGAAAATCTACGGTGGCATTTTTCAAAAAAAAAATAAAAAAATTTGCAAAAATTGGATGTGAAGTAGGTAAGGTTACCTAAAGTAGGCTCCCTTTCCTCATCAACAAATTATATTCAATAGCTTGTAACACTACAATGAGTATGGTATATGTTCAAGAAACTATATATTTTTGTAAGAATATTAGAAATTCACATGTTTACAAATTACAATATTAATATTACATAATCACAAATTCAAACTAGTATATATGGTTAATATGATATATTGTATACATCTATTAAATTTGAAAATATTCAAGTTTAGGATGTATGATAACATATTTTGTGAATATTTAAAGTTTAAGATTTTATGACAATATAATTATGTTTAATAATAGTTTTTACATATATTTTCTCTATAAATTGAGGCTTACACCTCAATTGCCTCGAGGCTCACACCTCTCCTCAATAATGGACAACTGTCTCAATCCGCCTCGCATTTTTAAAGTCTTGAATGCAAGTATGGGGACCAATAAGCTTAGATGTCATCCACACGTCGTAGAATATCTGGAAATGCCCATGTAAGAATTCTTTACAACCCTTTGATTCCATCATGCACAAGATGGATCAAACCAAGGTCGCAGATTCTTCGATTGTGAAGTTATAGTGGAACAAAGTATGATATTTCTTCGTAGTGTAGAGTAGATCATCTTTGATCTTGAAAGTATGGCCCATCCGAAGTTCATAACAATGGTTATCAATCCCACATTGATTTCAAAAATTATCTTCAAATGTTGCAACTTGCAAGATAGTCCTGTTTTTGACATCATAGAATGGTATGGGTGAGACAGTAATTTGATTAATGGGTTCAGAGTTGGTTGGTCGTTTACACCTTAAGTATCATTTTTTTGGCCAATTTCATCCTCCACCTCATCATCGGTGACTTGGAGCAGACTATCATTGATATCACAATTCACTTCTCTCGTGACAACTTTACTAATGTTAGTACTCTCATGTGTATAGAGTAGCTGGGACACTATATTCTGGATTTTGACAAAGGAAGCGATACGAGAGCTCAAATACTATGCACATATATTGGGATTACGATCGGAGCAGTCTCAGTTATCATCTCAATCAGGATGATTTCCAATCGCCTTGGCGTAAAGAAACATGCCCTGAATGTCATCATTGTCTAGGATAAATGTTATGATGGTGCCAGAGCCCATTCTACATTGAATGCGATATTATGATATTTTGATCATCCCCTTGCTTAAATCTAAACTAAATTTCTGGCATATCAAGTCCAACATCTCCTTAAATGATGTTTTTGGCACACACGTATACAGTTGATACGCTTTTTTCTTTCAAAAAAAATCTTCAAATGACAAACGTAAAAAAATCTTCAAATGACAAACGTAAAAAAATCTTCAAATGACAAACGTTCGCAACCCTAGATCTCGCCCTACGAGACCATGTAACTCACCACTACCAGCATTCAATTGGAACATGCAATTCATAGAAATAATGGAAAATCAAAAAATTATCACGACAGAACCTTAGTACATATTTATATTAGACTATAACATACAATACCATGTCTCATGAATAAAAGCCCCCCCACCCCACAATGCAAACCCTAATCTTGATAACAACTTTGGGTTTGACCGCTCATCGGTGAAGAAGATGTGAGTGATACGATGTTAGGGCACCTACGTAGGAGTGGCGAGAGTGTCATCGTTTGAGGATTGACGAAGTGAGGGTTGCATCATACAAGGAGTAACAACATGACATGGGGAGCTGTTAGACATTGAAGGGAGACTGGGTAAGGGGGGCCAGAGTACGATTGGAGTTCTAGATGTCAGCAGCTGCTCAAGAGGCTACTATTAGGCAATAACTCACAAACTACTTAAGAGAATATTGCTATTTAAAGTTGCGAATGTATATTGTTGAGCATATATGTGATATGGGAAGCACAACAAAGAATTGTGATATTGATATCGCGTAAAGAATATGCATATAGTTGCAATATTAAGAGAAAAAACTAACCACATTTTGTTAATTAATGACATTATTTATGATGAGATACCTTGGTGTATGTTATTTGCTGATGATATTATGTTGATTGATGAGACTATATAAGCCCGAGATTGACCCAAGATAGATTTGAATAGAGGTAAAGAATCCATGTAGCCGACCCTACTTAATTGTGGGAAAAGGCTTTGTTATTGTTGTAATGACATTATTTATGAAATTAACTAATATGTATAAAGAGGCAGTGTGCATTGGCAAGTGATGACACTTGCCCACTGTGGGTAAAGAGATGGGATACATTGAGTTTTTTACTTTCACAACCATATTACGTGAGAGGTTTGGTGATGGTTGGACATCCTTAATTGGATGCTTTCTCCATGGAAGCGTTTTTAGGCTCCTTCAGAGAGGGAAGACATATTACTAATGAGGTGACATAGATTGATTACATAGTTAGACGTTTAGACGTAGATTGCTGAGTTTACTTGGCTTCTGAAAAATGATGTGATTTTCCAGATTGCAATGCCTTATGTAGAAATATGCATTTGATTTTTCATTATTAGATCTCATCAAGGATTCAAACTTTATATAGGTATCGAAATCTATTGGGTTTGATATAATAGATCTCCTTTTCATGAGTAGTGGTTGATATATCGTCGCACATTTGATGATTTCTAGTCTCGTATGCTGACATCGGTGAAAATTGAAGTATTCATTGAAAAAAATTCCACCATTTTGATCAGTATCGTTGATATTACGTTGCTCTATCATCAATATAACCCTTGATGCTTAATTTTGTTGCTTGTTTTGTGAGGGAAAAAACTTTGAAGGTATTATTTTTTTATTTTTTAAGCTTTTAAATGTTCATTTATTTGGGTTTTGTAAAGCCACTTCTAGAATGAACACATTTATATTTATAGTTTTCTTTCGGAGGCATTGTTCCCTTTGACCCCTCTCTCCTGCATTTTTGAATAGGGAGATTTCCCTTATTTTGGTGATGGGGAATAAATGTCGTTAACATCGATCAAGGAAGACCTACATATGTATATTGTATATGTTACTATATTAATATTTAGTAGTTACTACTTATCGTGTTAGCAATTTAATGACATGGATTTGGAATGAGATTCAATAGGTAGTATCTTTAGTTCAAGGGAAATTTTAGGAGCGGATTAAGGGAGGCGAATACGGGCCACCACTCATGAGGTTTCATGAGAGCGGGTAGGGTTTCTCCCCAATGGTGCCAGGGGTGGGAGAGTTTTGAGGGAGTCGGGGAGAGGAGTGTGGGCTCTCGACGTTGTGGGGCTTTTCCCCCTAGTTGTTGCATCGATGGGCATTGTCCGGTGACTCTGCTGGGAGGAGCAACACAACCGTCCGAGCATGCACCATCGCTAAATGTTGTTGTACAGGTTGCCGCACTGCCACTGAGGAGCCATGAACCTTCGCATCAGACTTCTGTGTCGCTGCTGGGTTTTTTTGGATCTCCACCTCCTTTGTCTTAGGGTTTGGGACCCCTTTCTCCATCTCATGGGTGTTTTAGGCCGCTGCCTGAAGGCCCCTCATCTTTGCCTTGGCCTAGTTGGACTTTGACTGGTTTACTGAGAGCTTTTGGTGGTCTGTCCAAGCACATTGGGATTTTGCCGAGGTTGCTCCTAGGTCTCCAGAGCCTTCGTTTGGACATCATGTCCCAGTTGGGGATGGTTCTTCGTTTCATGGGGATGACTGCCGCTGCTTTTGATGATGGGTGGGAGGAGGTGTGACTTCATTGGTCTCGGAGGGGTGTTCTGACGCATTCATATGCCACCTTTCATTGCTATAAGTGTGGAGTTTGCGATCACCATCGTCACGAGTGCAACATTCGGAGTGTGTGGCAGCCTCGGGAGAGACCCTCTTTGAGATCGAAGAATCTACGGAGGCTGTGGGGATGTTGGTAGGTCTCGGATCTTTCTTAATTGCATTTGTGGGCTATAGTGACTTGATGGTGAAGGTAAAACGGTTCTTCCAGGCCTTCATTGTGAACTATTTCTTGGGGGATGTAGTGCCTTTAAAGCCTTCGTTTGCTTGTGTATGTAATGTCTCTACCTCGCAAGCAAGGATTTTGTTGGCAACACATGTTCAGGTCTTAAGAGTTGTGTCGAGAAGGCCTCGGTTTAGAGATGGGGCTTTGCCTCGACAAGTGATTAGGACTTTTACATCTCTATTATGTCGTCCACTTCATGAAGGATTGACTGTTTCCAGAGTATGCTATCTGGTGTTACTAAGGTAGTGGAGATTGTCTCGAATGGACTACGACCTGGGGGTAGCATTGATGCTGTGATAATGGTTGAGGGGTGCACTGGAAGTTAGGTGTTTGAGATTGTGCATGTGGTAGGCCGTATTTCTTTCCGTCTGCTACTAGAGGAGTGCTTGTTGTCATCATCTGATAGTGGGTTCCTGTTCATGATAGCCCATATGAGTGCTCATTCAGACTGGTGGGTATGACTTTTGATTGGGTTTTGACCCTTTGTTCGCTATATACTGCTCCAGACGCTCGACACCTGGGGACCTTGTATTTATGGGTAGATTTGGCACGAGATGCAACTTATTTGGCTTTGTTATACTTGTCCTTGGCGTGTCACTCAAGGTGGGCCATGATGGAGGTTTGGCGATTGTGGCTGCCCCTACCTAGAGGTCTGGTTTTGTGGATGTATGCCTCAAGACACGCAAGAAGAGGACTCCACGACTTCAGGGATCGAAGATGCTTGCTGTTACATTCTGTAAGGTAGATTGTTGGAGGGGGTGTGTTAGTTGTCACAGGCGGAGACCCTCGGGGTCATCACCGCACTCGACAGGAGTGTCACTAGCATAGGTTGGTGATGATGAAGTACCACAGGAGGGAGGGGGCAAGAGAGTGCGCATATGATGAGGGTGGCATCTCGGTGAGGTCTGTTGCCTCCTTAAAGAATATGGAGAAGTGAAGAGAGGTTGTGTCTTGCATAGGGGTCTTATTGGTGGGACGTCCCCATCTGTTGCATAATGAAGATTGGCTCTTAGAATGTCCATAGCCTTAGCCTTACGGACAAGAGGAGAGTGGTATAGTTCTTTTGGAAACTTGGAAGGTGGATGTAGTCTATTTGTAGGAAACAAAAATGAATGCGTGCGTTACTTTCATTTGGAGTGATTTGGTCGGATCTCATATTAATGAATTCAGAATGATGCCGCTGGTGGGGGCATCTGGGGGCATGATTATTGGTGGGAACAAGGAGTACTTGGAGCTTGTTGAGGTGGTGTATGACACTAGGGTTTTGTCTATTGTGCTGCAAAGAATCGTTGATCGTTTTAGTTCCTGTAGTCTATGGCCTATTACCCCATTGGCACTCCATCGTCGGTGATGTGGGAGGAGCCTCGTCTGATGCATGTGTGCGTTCCAGATCGTGCATGGCTAGTTGGTGGTGGCTACAACACCACTCTACTTTCTGCTGACTGGTCTCGCAATATAAGTGGTGTTGATCCTAGCTTCTCATCTTTTGTTGAGTATATTGGCGATTCGGAGATGGAGGTATTGGATGCGACGAACTTGAATTCACTTGGAGGATCTCCATCGTAATCTCGTATGGATTGCTTTTTTAGTTTGGTTGGGCTACTAGAGTGCTTCTCTTGGGGGATATGAGGACCTTGTCTAGGCTGCATTCGAATCATACTCTCATCTGCTAGGACTTGGGGGATGGCCAATGCATGGTGGCATTTTCCAATTTAAGCATGTTTGGTTGTAGGAGGACGACTTCTTAGAGAAAGTCACTAGGTGCTGGCCGGAAAGTGAGGTTGCAGGTTCAACATCCCGTAGGATCGTAGTGAAGCTCTATTCAGTTTAAGAGGAAGTCTCAAACACTTCGTGGGTAGAGGAGGGATGCTATTAAGGCTGTTGGTGGAAAAAGTTATTCTATTATTCCAAAGAACCCTAGGCTCTCTTATATAGAGATAACCCATGGGTAAATTACATAAGATGCAACCAAGAAAATAAAAATAGCATAAACGATACACCAACTACATAATTATATCTACACTTCCCCTCAAGATGGAGCATAGATATCAATCATGCTCAGCTTGGAAGAACACTTCTGGAATGGTCCTTTGAGCAATGTCTTGGTGAAGATGTCGGCAGTCTACTCCCCTGAACTAACATGTGAAGTAGAAATTTGGCCCATCTGGATCATATCTCTAGTGTAGTGGCAGTCTAGCTAAATATGTTTTGTTCTTTCATGAAAGGCAGGATTATTGGCAATGAACAATGCGGCTTGATTGTCGCACTGTAGCTGCATGGGTAGAGGTACATCTATATGCAAGTCTTCTAGTACGTCTCGAACCCACATCATCTCATACTTGCTTGTGCCATGGCCCTATATTCAGATTCAGCACTAGATCTAGCCACAACTGTTTGTTTCTTGCTTTTCCAAGGAACCAGAGAGCTGCCCACAAAAAGTGCAAAACCCGAAGTAGACTTCCGATCCTTAAGACATCCTGCATAATCCACATCCACACATGCCGAGATAGATAAATTTGTTTCCTTTCTAAACAACAATCCTGTGCCTGGAGACGACTTGAGATACCTTAGTATCATATGTATGGCATTCATATCCACCTGTCTCGGTTGTTCCATGAACTGGCTCACCCGACTGATTGCAAAGGCAATATCATATTGAGTTATATAATGTAAAGAAGCTTACCCACTATTTCTCTATACCTTCTCCTATCAGCTTCCTCTGTATTATTATCATATAATTTCATGCTGGGTTTCGTAGGAGTACTTGAGGGTCTACACCCAACCATCCCCGTCTCGACAAGCATATCTATAATATATTTCCTTTGGGTCGTCATAATGCCTTGTGCATTCCTGGCAAACTCCAGAAAGTATCGTAGAGTACCAAGATCCTTCCTAACAAACTAACGGTCCAAAAATGCTTTTGCCATCTTTATCCCCTGAGTATCATCTCCTGTAACCAAAATATCATCAACATACACCATGATGACAACCGTACCTGTTAAGTTAAAATATCGTGTAATATGTATCTTTTCCTAATATCTTTTTCTCATTGTACTTATCGTGTAATTAACCCAGGGCTATTCTCTTATATAAGAGAGCCCTCGGGTATGTCTAAGGTATCAACATTGTTTCTCCCATCATGGTATCGGAGCAACAGTTCTAGATCGGGGTTGCGTTACCCACTACCCAAAACCCTAACCCTAGACCCCCCCTGCGTGCCTCTCTCCCACCGCCCAGGCAGCACCGCCTCGCCCCGCCTCTCCCGACGGTTCCGCGATGCGCCAGGCGTCGCCCCGCCTTTCAGGCGGTCTCCAACGCTGCCTCCAGGTGCCTATTCGTACGCCTCTCCAGCCACCCTTCCATCGCTGGTCGTACGCCTCCCCAGGCGCCTCCATTGCCGGTCGTGCGCCTCTCCAGGCGCCGCCCCGCTCTTCCACACGGTGCAGCGCTGCCCTACCGGCCCCGCGTGACCCTTCCCAGTTCCTCGAAGCCCTGCGCGGTCCCTCTACTGGGCACGCGCAAACACTGAAGGTCCCGCGCAGTCCCTAAAGGGCCCAACCCATCTCCCAGCGGCACTAGAAACATCGTGTCGCGCTCCGGCGGGTCCTAAGCATCTTCACAGCCACTGCGGGTCTAACCGACTTCTCCAGCGGCACAGAACTAAGGTCGGCGCTTCAACAAGACCTAGGGATAGTTGTATGAGTCTACACATACAACCTTCCCCTCATATGGTTGTGTAGATCGCCTACTTTGTTATCGACGTCGGTCCTAGGCTCTTCATTAATCATGCCAGACAATAAGGGTGACGTGTTTACATCTTCATGTGTCTTCAAAGGCCCCGCCCCTATAATCAAGATGGATGGGACCAACTATGAGCTATGATCTATGCAGTTCCGCACCCTTATCCAGTGCCACAACAAGGAGCACATTCTGACAGAATCCGAGCGGAGGCCAAGACTGGAACAAATGCGACATGGAAGAAAGATGATGCATATGCCCGTATTTGGCTATCAGAGATGCTGACAACGGAGATTGCAAATGATATTGTGTACCAACCCACAGCTAAGGCTATGTGGGATATCCTGGCTGCGACATATGGGCAGTCCAAGAATGAAAGCAAGATTCTCCAGTTATAGTTCGATATCTTCTCTACAAAATAGAATGGGAAGCCCTTACATGCCCATTTCTCTCTTCTACGGGGCATGTTAGAGAGACTGCATAGCTTCATGCCGATCACTGCCAGTACGGAGCAACAACAAGCTTACAGGAATGCTACGATGACTGGTGTATTTCTGTCCTCCCTTGATTAAGAGTACGATGCTGCTCGTACTCAACTTCTGACTGGTGAGTCCATTCCACCAATGGAGGAGGTATATAGGAGATTGAGTAGGATTACTACTACATCGGCGTCTATAGCCCAGCCTACACCCACAGCTATGGCTGCCACTCGTGACAGAGGAGGAACGCCACATTTTCGGGGTCGTGGACCTCGTGGTCGAGGGGGAGGCAGACATCGTGGCCCCTGTACTCACTGCTATCGACCATGCCACTCTGAAGAGACGTGCTTTCATAAGCATGGGTATCCAGCCTCTGCGCGGGTTGCAGAGCAGTCTGAGGCTACATCCACACCTCTTCAAGATACTCACTTTGATGATCTCGTCTCACGACTTCGTGATATTATCACTGCACCCTCGTCCTCATCTCCAGGTTCAGCGGATGCTGCAGCATCGGCCAGAGCATCTTCTAGCTCATCAGGTATACCTTATGCACTTACCAGTACTACTTGCTCGAACCTGACAGATTGGATTACGGATTCCGGAGCCTCTCATCATATGTGCGGCGACGGACAACAGTTTAATACGTACAGAGCACTTGCCCCAGGACGATCTGTGGTCATTGCCAATGGGGTCCGATTACCCATAATTGGTCAGGGGAAGATCACCCTGACATCTTCTTTGACCCTTCAGAATGTCTTACATGCACCAACCTTCCAGATGAACCTGTTATCAATTAGTCAACTTACAAAAGATTTACATTGCCGTGCCATCTTTGACCCCTCTATGTTTGTGTTTCAGGACATACTGACTGGCAGGATGATTGGAAGTGGCCGTGAGCAGAAAGGCTTGTATAAGCTTGTTATATCATCTTGTGCTGGCGCCGCTACTATTCTCTCAAGATCCATTTCTCCATTCCTTTGGCATCTTCGATTTGGACATCTACCTCTGCAGAAGATGTGTCATGTCTTGCCGCAGATATCTACCCGTACCACATTGGATTGTGAAGCATGTCAGCTTGGGAAACACCATAGGTCTTCATTTCCAGTTCGTCGGAGTCGTCATAGTAGTCAGTCTTTTGAACTATTTCACTTTGATATTTGAGGTCCGAGTTGTGTTCCTGATCTTCAGGGACATAGGTATTATATGGTTGCTGTTGATGATTTTTCCAGATTATCTTGGGTATTTTTGTTAAAACAAAAGTCTGAAGCTGGTGCCATTATTCAAAAATTTATTCTGGAAGTTAATAACATCTTCTCTACCAATATCAAAGTCATTCAGACGGGTAATGCTTTAGAATTTTCAACATTACATTTGTCCGATTTCCTCGCTCACATGGAATTATTCATCAAACTTCGTGTAGTTACACTTCGTAACAAAATGGTATGGCGGAACGCAAACATCGCCACCTTCTAGATGTCACTCGGACATTGTTGATCTATAGTCATGCCCCTCATTCTTTTTGGGGGGATGCGGTGCTCACTACATGTTACTTGGTGAATCGTATGCCATCTACAGTTCTAGGAGAGGTCCCCTTCTTGATTGCGTTTCTCGAAACGGATCTTTTCTCCCTCACACCTCGTGTCTTTGGGTCTGTTGCGTTTGTGCATAATTGTACCCCTGGTCGTGATAAGCTCTCCCCAAGAGCTATCAGATATGTGTTTGTTGGGTACTCTCGTACTTAAAAAGGGTATCGCTGGGGTTAACATCTCAAGTCGAGGCAACTCTGGGCGATGTTGAACTGACTGGAGAGCGATGGGAGCGAGAGGGTGCGGTTCTCTGGAGGGCGGTGCGAGTGGTGGGGGTCGCGAGGGCGGCCTCTTCGTCGGTGAGGCCTCTCAGGCGTTCGTGGTGGGGGCTGCTCGTGGGAGTCGCTCCAGGGCGTCTTCGGATGGGTCGAGGGCGGTGCATGTGGGCTCGGAGATTCATGCCAATGGTGCGCGGGTGGCGGTTAGCAGTTCGGGGGGTGTGGCTGTCGTCTCCGTGAACGAAGACGTTGTCTCCACCCATTCTGCTTCATCGGCGGGTTGGAGGACGGTTACTCGTAGGAAGCCTGGGAAGCGGTGCTTCAGGTGCGGGGAGCGGGGTCATATTGCCTCTGCTTGCCCTCAACCTCCGCGTTGCTTTGCATGCGGGGCTGCTGGTCATCGTCGTGCCTCTTGTGGGTGGCTCCGTCAGCGCGGTGTCCTTCGGTCTGGGGGAGCTTCCTTCTCGGTGCGTGCGGTGGCGGATCCTCCCCCCCATCCCTCCATCCGGGGGCGGTCGTTCGCTGAGGTTGTTGCTGCTCCTCCGCCTCTGCTCCCTGCCAGGGTGGGGGCGGAGTCTGGTGGCCTTTTGGATGGCACGCCTAAGGCTGTTGGTTGCTCTACGGCAGCCTTGGGCGGTGGGCCTTCCTCTGTTCTTATCGGGGTTGCTCGTCACCCAATCGTTGACTGGGAGGCGGTGAAGGCGATGGTTCTGCGCGTGATTGGCCCATCCTTCCTTGGGGACTTCTGCGTTTTGGATGCCTCCCACTGTTGCCTTCGTGGTCTCTCTCCACAGCTTCAGGACTTCTTGCTCTCTCATGGCTCTAATGATGCGGTCTTCTGGCGTCCTCCGCGAGTGGCTGATGGAGTCTCGCTCTCGTCCGAGGTGTGTCTGGCCTCCATATCGGGGGTTCCGCTTCTCTCAAGATCCATTCCTGTGCTGAACAAGGTCTTCCGCCGGTGGGGATTGATTCTCTCCATTTTTTACGACGGCCTCTCCCCCGGAACTGACTGGCAATCTATGAAGGTGCTATTCGAGTGCAGTTCCGCCTTCCTCCGCGAGTCCAACGGGCGATCCGTCTTCGGCTCTCTAAAGATTGGCTCCTGGAGCTTTCGTCCGGTTCTCACTGTTCTCCCGCCCCCTTCGTCGGACTCGGGTGCTCCGTCGATGGTTGATGACCTCCTCCCCCCTCCCGCGGCGGACATCGTCCTGCCGGAGGCCGTGGACGCTTCGTCTTCGCCGCCCCACGTGGCACACGACGGTTCTTCTTCTGGTTGCCACGTGGAAGCGCAGCCGATTTTCTCTGTGGAGGCGCCGTTCTCGAATGATGTTGGTGCCTCGTCCGAGACGCCCCTTCGGTTTTCTCGTCTGACAAGCGAATCTCCGTATGCTGATGGGATGGAAGATATCGAGGGCGATTCACCGTCATTTTTAATTAGATTCGGTTCGTCTCCTGTTATGCGGGTCGGGTGTTCGGACTCGGTCGCGTTTCGTCCTCAGTCCTTGGGCGGATCGTGCCCGCGATTGTCTGGTTCGGGACCTCGGATGACCCGCCAAGCCCCTATGGTGTTTCATGTTGAGCCCTTTCGGTTGGCAGCTTGCTCCACGGTGTTGACCTCGACTCCGCCTCGCCCTCCCCCTTTCCCCTCTCTGGCTCTTTCTCCTCAGGTATCGGGAGCCCTTCATACAGGTGCAGGCTCGGCATCCTCCTTCAGGCGATTCGGGTCCACGTACTCCAGACGCGGCTCCTCCTCCAAGCCGCCCGCTTTGGTTCTTTCATGCGCGACCCTTCGTCAGGCTGTGGCTGACGCAGCGGGCGTGCGTGTCATTACGGCTGGCGCGGATTCTTCAGACGAACAGGTGCAGGTGGCCGATGCTCCGGGGTCGGTTGCTTCCGACTGAGGGTGGCGGTATACGCGTGGCGTCTTCTCTTTCGGGCCGTTCTCCTCGTGTTTTTAATGAAGCTTCTGTCTTGGAATGTTCGTGGCTTGGGTGACGTGGTTAAACGAAGAACTCTGGGCTCCCGGCTCTTGGAATGGGAGTGTGATGTTGCGTGTATTCAGGAAACTAAACTCGCAGATCTTGATGGCTTCTCTTGGCGTTCCTTTGGCGCTGGCTCCTTCTCTGAATATCGCGCGATCAACGCGGTGGGTGCTGCGGGCGGTTTGTTGATTACGTGGCAACCTCGTTTGTTCTCTTTTAGATCTATGCTCACTGGTCGCCATGTTCTCTCGGTTGTGCTGGATAACGTCCGCTCGGGATCCCCTATCGCTATCTCATGTGTATACGCCCCTTCTTGTCACATTCGGCGTCGGGAAATTTGGGATGACCTTCGTACTGCACACGCCTCTTTCTCCGGGATCCCTTGGATTATTGGCGGGGACTTCAACGTTACCATTGACGCCTCTGATCGCCCTCGTGGTCGGGGTGGTCGTGATCCGGACTCGCTTGATTTTCGGGAGTTAATTCATGATTTGGCGCTTACTAATTTGGTTCCGAATGATATCGCCTACACGTGGCGGAACAACTCCTCTCGATCCAGAATCGACCGCTTCCTTGGCAACGGTGTGGCTCTGGACACGTTCCCTCTTTGCTCTGTTGGCTCTCGTCCACGTGCCTTCTCGGACCATTCGCCCATCATTTGGGACGACGGAGCTGGCCTTGCTGCTCGTGGCATCTTTCGTTATGAGAAAAGCTGGTTATTGGAACCATCATTTAAAGACATCGTCTCGAACCACTGGACTCATTTCCCGGCCTCGGGGTCGGCGGCTGCCATTCTATCTCAGAAGCTCTCCTCCCTCCGCCGGGTGCTGGTTGATTTCATGGCTTCCACTAGGCATTCGCGCATGGTCATTCGTTCTGAGGCTGAGAGTATTATAATGCGCCTGGACTCCATTGAGAACGATCGCGACCTTTCCGGGGACGAGCTTCATGATCGCTCGAGTGCTATTACTCGGGTTCAGTCGGAGGATAGAAAGCGCTGTATTGAATGGCGCCAAAGATCTAAGGTTATATGGCTCAAGGAGGGCGACGCTAACACTTCTTTTTTTCATCGGGCGGCTAGCAACCGGCGTCGATTAAATTGTATCCGGTCAATCTCCATCAATGGGCAAGTTCTCTCGGACGATCGTGCGATGGGTTATGCCATCTCTGAGCAATTCCGTCGTTCCTCTTCTGCCCCTCCCCCTCGGCGATGGCGTTGGCTCGGGGAGGGGGCCCCACGGGTCTCCGACGCTGACTCCTCTCTTCTCACTCGCCCTATTTCCATGGCTGAGCTTAGGATCGCTGTGTGGAGCCTGAATGGGGATTCCTCCCCGGGCCCGGATGGCTTTCCAATATCTTTCTACAAAGATTTTTGGGAGGTGGTCTCGGGGGACGTGCTTGCGGTGGTGTCTGAATTCTGCTCGGGCAACCATGGGTTCGATCGTATCAACAAGGCTCACATCGTTCTTATTCCAAAGAAATCTCCCGCTCTTCACCTTGACGACTTTCGCCCTATTGCCGTATCCAACGCTATTTACCTCATTGTGGCCAAAACCTTGGCCAACCGCTTATCGCCGATCATGCACGGCCTCATCTCGCCGGTTCAAGGTGCGTTCATTAAAGGTAGGCAGATTGCGGATTGTATCCTTGTGGCATCGGAAATTGTGGCTGATTGGAAGAGGGAGAAGAAGAAAGGAACCTTATGGAAGATCGACTTTTCCAAGGCCTACGATTCGATTGATTGGCGATTCCTATGGTCTGTCCTTCACCGGCGGGGCTTCCCGAATGCTTGGATTTCCTGGATGCGCAGATGTATCTCCACGGTCTCTCTTTCCGTGCTTCTCAACGGCTGTCCGGTTGGTGGATTCTTCCAGCCGCGTAGGGGGGTGCGTCAGGGCTGCCCCTTGGCCCCTTTGCTCTTTGTTCTTGCCTCGGATGTCTTGTCTCGGATGGTGCACGACGTCGTTGATGCGGGCCTCTCCGCGGGCTTTCAGAAGGGAGGCTTATGTGTCCCTATTATTCAATTCGCGGACGACACTATTTGCTTCATTGAAGGGGACTCCGTCGCGGTGGCTGGGATGGCACATACGATCTCCCTATTTTGTGATCTATCGGGTATGTCGATTAATCAAGATAAATGCTGTATGGTGCCCTTTGGTTTGTCGGCATCTGAGGAGGACGATTACAGCCGTATCCTCGGCTCTCGGATTGGGTCGCTCCCTCTCCCTTACCTCGGTGTTCCCCTCTCGCTTGGCCGGAACCGCCTTATTGACTGGAGGTCTATCTTGGAGCGGGTGGACTCGCGCCTGGCGGGCTGGAAGGCTTCCTTGCTTTCCCGGGGCGGTCGTCTTGTTCTTCTAAAGTCGGTTCTCTCTGCAATGGAAGAAGAAATGGCAGCCTTAACTGCTCGTGGGACATGGTCTATTGTCCCTCCTCCACATGGTGCTTCAATAGTAAGCTGCAAATGGATATTTTCTATTAAGCTTAATGCGGATGGAAGTGTGGATCACTACAAGGCGATGTTGGTGGCCCGTGGCTTCACCCAAACATATGGAGTGGATTATCAAGACACGTTCTCTCCAGTAGCGAGACACTCGACGCTCCGGATATTACTAGCAATTGCTGTTTCACGTGATTGGCCGTTATTTCAGCTTGATGTGAAGAATGCATTTCTATACGGGGATCTTCACGAAGAAGTTTACATGCAGCAACCACCTGGGTTTACTGCTGAGGGGGAGTCACAGAAGGTATGCAGGATACATAAGGTCATATATGGACTAAAAGCGAGTCCTAGAGCTTGGTATCAAAAGCTGTCAGAATTGATTGAGCAACAAGGATTTAAGAGGTCCACTGCGGACCACTCTCTATTTGTTCAGAAGACACATCGAGGTATTGTTGTCATCCTTGTCTATGTAGATGACATTATTGTAATAGGAGATGATGCTCAAGGCATTCAGGTTGCCAAGAAGTTCCTAGGTAAAGAGTTTGTGACCAAGGATCTTGGCACCCTTCGTTACTTCCTGGGGTTAAAATTTGCTGGGAATCATCGGGGTCTAGTAATGACCCAGAGGAAGTTTGTCATGGATCTCCTTTCTGAGACAAGTATGACTGGGTACAAGCCAGTTATGCCGCCTATGGATCCAAATGTGCTGAAGAAGTTGATAGCATGAGGTACAAGGAACTTGTGGGGAAGCTCCTATATGTGACTATTACTAGCCCAGATATTATGTTTGCTGTAAGCAAGGTTAGCCAATTTATGGAGTGTCCCAGAAAGACTCATATGGATGCTATCTATATGATATTAAGATATCTGAAGAACTCACCTGGTTCAGGACTCCTATTCAGTAGGGGCAATTCATTGGAGGTAACAGCGTATGTAGCCGCTGACTATGCAGGATGCCCCACTGACAGGAAGTCTACTTCAGGGTTTGCCGTTTTCGTTGTCATTCACTTGTCTCATGGAAAAGCAAGAAGCAGACTATAGTTGCCAGATCAAGTGCAGAGTCTGAATACAGAGCCATGGTCCAAGGGAGTACAGAGATGATGTGGGTTAGATCGGTACTGTCTGATCTTTCCATAGATGTTCCTCTCCCTATGCAACTATTATGTGATAATCAAGCTGCATTATTCATTGCAAATAATCACGCTTTCCATGAACGAACGAAGCATATTAAGGTGGATTGTCATTACACTCAAGATCTGATCCAAAAGGGACTCATATCCACATCTCACGTGTCTACAGGAGATCAGACAACATATATCTTCACCAAGGCTCTAGCACGAAGTCCATTTCAGAAATGTTGGTCCAAGCTGAGCATGATAGATATATATGCTCCAACTTGAGGGGGAGTGTTAAGTTAAAATATCGTGTAATGTGTATCTTTTCTTAATTTCTTTTTCTCATTGTACTTATCGTGTAATTAACCCAGGGCTATTCTCCTATATAAGAGAGCCCTCGGGTAGGTCTAAGGTATCAACATTGTTTCTCCCATCAGTACCTCTAGGAGTCTTCTGGACGAACAACGAGTGATCCGCATTTGATCTCTTGAATCCTTGTTCTTCAATTAGATGTGAAAGCTTCTGAAACCACGCCCTTGGGCTTTGTTTAAGGCCATTTATTGCCTTATAAAGTCTACACACCATATGATTCTCTCCCTTAGCAGCGAACCCCAGAGGCTGCTGCATGTAGACTTCTTCCTGCATATCGCCATACAAGAATGCATTCTTAACATCAAGTTGAAACAAGGGCCAATCATGTACCACATCAATGGACAGAAGAATATGAAGAGTGGAATGACGAGCAACTGGAGAGAAGGTATCCATATAATCCACGTCATATGTTTAAGTGAAACCTCACACCACTAGCCTTGCCTTGTAACGGTCAAGACTACCATATGCATAATACTTAACACTGAATACCCATTTGTAGCTAACGACAGATGCTCCTCAGGGAGCAGGAACCAAGCTCCATGTACCATGTGACTGTAGGGCAGCCATTTCCTCCTCTATAACAGAACAACATCAGTCAATCTTCAAAGCATCCTGATAATTCCGTGGTATCTCCACGGAAGACAAATCCACAATAAACCTATGAAAGTCTCCTGTGAGACGATGAAAGGAAACCTGTGAAGCAAGAGGATATGATGTACAAGTGTGTTTCTGCTTCCGTATAGCAATAGGAACATCTAGATCATTAACCATAGTATTCGCCGGTTCACATTCCTCCTGCACTGATGAACCCTGCATATGCACACTATCCGACCCATCATTAGCAATAACATCTGGAATACCTGAGGCGTGTTGGATGATTGACGTTCAGCATGATCAGGACCTGACCGACGTGTATAATATTTAGGTAATGGCGAGACAGGTGGCTTTGATGGTGGCGGCGGCGGCGGCGGTGGTGGTGGGGATGATGTTGGCATGACAACAGGAACGGGGATGTATGTTTGTGTACTCAAAGTAGGATGAGTAACATAGACCTCGTCATTAGATGTGGATGATGCCAATCTGTCACCTGCAGGTGAGAAGTACATAACAGACTCAAAGAATGTAACATCAAAACTGTCTAAGTATTTCATGTTTACATGATCATAGCAACGGTATCCCTTCTGAGTCCAAGAGTAACCCACAAAGACACACTTGACAACCTTAGGCGAGAGCTTATCAAGTCCAGGAGACAACTGATGAACAAAAGCAACAACACCAATAACACAAGGAGTAAGTGCGAATAATTTCTTGTCTGGAAAAACAACAGAAAGAGGAATTTTTCACCAAGTACCGAGGATGGCACACGATTCACAAGGTAACAAGTTGTAAGGACGATATCTCCCCAAAAAGGAATAGGTGCACAAATCTTGATAAGCAGGGTTCGAGTAATATCAAGAAGATGACGATGTTTTCTCTCTTAGACTTCATTTTGTTGAGATGTGTATGCACATGTGGTTTGATGAATAATACCTCTTGATGAATAAAATGTGAGAGAGCACGAGTGCAAAATTCAAAAGCATTATCCGTACGAACATATTTCACATGAGAGGAAAAAACATTTTGCACTTCATTTATAAGATTTCTGATAACATCCCCTGCTTCAGATTTATTCTTTAGTAGAAATACCAATGACAAACAAGAGAAATCATCAACGACTACAAGATAAATCCTGTGTCCCTGGTGATCAGGAACACGACTCGGACCCCAAATATCGACATGAAGTAATTCAAAAGGGGAGCTACTGCTCTAGCTCTATGGTGCTTTCCTAACTGACAGACTTCACACTGGAAGGAAGAACTCAGAGAAATCTGAGGCAAGAGATGACACATCTTCTGAAGAGGAAGGTGACCAAAGCATAGATGTCATGTATACGGAGAGATTGATCCGGCTGAATGAGAGGAGACGTCAGCGTAGGAATTCCGAACCAGACGATAAAAACCATCATGCTCAGAACAACAGCCAATCACCCTGCCCGTTAGAATGTCCTGAAATATAAGAGATGATGGGTCAAATATAGCGCAACAATGCAAATCCTTTATAATCTGACTAATAGAAAGTAAGTTCATCGAAAAATCGGGGGCATGTAAAACATTCTGTAGATGCATGGAAGGTGACAAAGTAATCTCCCCCTGTCCAATAATGGGTGAATGAGTCCCATCAGCTATTACCACTGACCGTCGGTGGAATCTCCCTGTATGATGTTAGTCTATCTCTGTCGCGACGAAGATGGTGTTGCACTAAATTCCATAATCCAATATGAGACATCAGAACTATGACATGATGGAAAAGGACAAGCACTACCTGAGGTGCTAGAAGTGGCAGAAGTACTAGCAGACGTTGAAGCAACAATATCCAAAGAGCCTCCTAGAGAGTATGTAGATACGGGAGGCATAATATCTCGCAATCTCGCAACGAGCTCTTCGAACCTCTGATCCGAAGTAGATGCTGACGGAGATGCAACATGCTCGGCTACTCACGTCGAGGCTGGAAATCCATGCTTAGGATAACATGTATCCTCAGCAGACTGTCCTGTGTGATGACAAAAGATGCATGGCTGGCGAAAACGACTGCCTCGACCACGAGGTCCACAGCTACAGAATGAAGGACTACCCTCTCCCTTTAGAAACAGCCATCACCGAGGGTGGTGGAGTAGAAGCACTGGACAAGACAGAGATGTAGCTAAGTCTCCTGTAGACTTCCTCCATAGGAGGAACGGTAGCATCGGCAAGAATCTGTGATCGAGTAGCATCATATTCTTGATCAAGGGCTGCAAGCAGGACCCCTACCATGGTAGCATTCCTAAATGTCTTCTGCTGCTCGAGGGTGGCCGTGAGAGGAATGATACTGTAGAGTTTTTCAAACATCCCCTGTAGGAACGTATACAAGGAGTGAAGTGGCCGTCCATTCTGCTTTATTGTGAATATGTTGTGCTGGAGCAGTAACATCTTGGTCTCGTTTCACACATGTGAATATGTTACCGCCAATATGTCCCACATCGCCTTAGCGGTGGGCTGATGGAGAACATCATTAACAATCTCCATCGATAATGTGCCTAAAAGCCAGACCTTGGCGTACGAATCATCAACCTCCCAGGAGGCATAAATCCCAGTCTTCTCTGCCGGCTCTTCTTCGGTAAGAATGTGCTTCTTACCGTTTGACTTCATGAGGCTCATGAACTACATTGCCCAGAGCTCATAGTTCGTCCCATCGATCTTGACGATTAGCGCATGACCTTTGAACGCGTCTATGGAGTGCATATCGACCTTATTTTCTGATATATCGCCGGAGATGAAGAACTAGGGTTTGTATACGAAAAGACAAGTGTCTACATACACTTCGTAAGATTTGAGTGCATATGTAGACTTTACACACTCAAATCCATATAGATGACAGGGGTGGAGGAGGGGGGGGTGGGGGTGGGGGTGGGAGCTACGAGTGGGGCCGACTGCGATAGGCCGGCGGTTGTAGGGGTCGGCGAGGAGGGGGCGACGAGGTGGCGGCAGGCGGGAGGAGAGAAGAACGCGAAGGAAGTGGCGAACGATGGCGCCAGGGGGGAGGGGAAGTGCGACGGTGCTGGGAGAAAAGGTGGGCAGTGAGGGTTTAGGGTTTTGTCTCTGATAGCATGTTGGTGGAAAAAGTTATTCTATTATTCCAAAGAACCCTAGAGACAACCCATGGGTAAAATACATTAGATGCAACCAAGAAAATAAAAATAGCATAAATGATACACCGACTACATAATTATCTCTACAGTGGCAGATGTCGTGCGCCTTATATAGTGGAGGATGCCAGGGAGTTGCATGAGGAGGGAATGTCTACGAGATGTGGGCATTTTTGGCATCTACATGGGGGAGGATGGGGAGTGTGAATGTGAGGGGATGTTGCGATTGAGGCATAAAAGATTAAAGGAAGGGGGGGGGCACAAATACCCGTTTCTTTCATGAGATGGCAAGTGGCGGCATGGGATTGAACCTGATCCACTCGATCGAGGTGGACGACGAAGAGTTTGTTGGAGATTGGTACATTGGTGACGCAGTGAGAAAGCATTACATAGAAATTAGTAATGTGTTCCTCGCAATGGGGTGAGGTGGTTGGGAAGAGATATCTCACATTTAATTGACTTGTGGTTTGAGGAGTTTATTTGACCGTTCATGTTATCTAAAATGAAGCGAGCTTTCGTTGATCTGAATGTGGATGAATCCCCCGGACTAGATGGTTTTTCGATTTTCTTCTTTCAGGAGTCTTGGGACTTGGTTGGCCAAGTGGTGCTGGGGGTTGTGGAGGAGCTGCTGCAGATGGATGGTGGTTTCGAATAGTCAAACCATTCTCTTATTTTCCTTCTACCTAAGAAGGACGCCATAAAGTGGTGAAGGATTTGTGCCCTATTGCATTATCTAATGCCATTAATTTGATTATAGCAAAGGTGCTAGACAATAGACTTCGTGAGGTCCTTGGTTCTATTTAAGATATGCTCAGATAGTGTTCATACCTAGTCATCACGTGATGGATGGCGTTGTGCTGGCGTCAGAGATTATTGCAGAATGGTACATGAATAAGACCAAAGGGCTCCTTTGGTAGGTGGAATCTTATGACTGCATTGACTGGCAGTTCTTGTGGTCGTCATTATATCTTAGGGAATTTTCGAGCGAGTAGATTGATGGGATGAAGATATGCATGACAATCGCTTCATATGCGGTGTTGGTGAATGTCATGTAGATGGGATGCTTCTTTCAGCTGTAACATGGAGTCAAGCAACGGTGCCCATTGCGCCTTTACTTTTTTTGTGGTGGTAGCTGATGCGTTGTCTAGGTTGGTGGTGAAGACTGGTGGGGGCAGATTTCTTGCAAGTTTGGTTTTCGTTCCCATTCTTCAGTATGCTAACAACACTGTTTTCTTTGTGGATGGGGGATGTTACTGCAAAGGGGGTGGTCATCGTTCTGGATCTTTTTGGCTTGGTTTTGGGTATGTATATTAATCATGCTAAGTCTTCTTTTGTTCCTTTTGTCATGGGTGAGGAGGAGGTGGCATCATGTGATAGTGCTTTACAGATATGATGAGGGGCTCATCCTATCACTTATCTTGGGTTGCCTCTAGTGGGCAGTTGGTTGCGGTAGTCATAATGTATGTATCTTATTGAGAAGTTGGAGAAGAAGCTGGCAAGATGGCTTATTGGATGTCTGTCGAGAGGTGGTTGTCTTGTACTTTTGAAGGTGGTTCTATCGGTAACTCATATGCTCTTCCTTTCTACTCATCTATTGCCTATTGGAGTGAGAGGGAGCTTGGAGGCGATTATTAGGCGGTTCTTCTGGGCGTCCTCTTGGGAGAAGCATAATATGTGTTTGTGGAGGGGAAAACTCTGATGCTGGCAAAGGAGGATGGTGGATTGGGGATACATAGACTGGAGGCGATGAATCATGCTGTACTAGCAAAGTGAGTGACCTGAATTCAGGTAGGAGGGTCAAATCTGCTTTGCAGGAGTTTACGCTCAATCTATGGTTATCCCTTGATCCCTCGGTGCATGTTGATGGTGTACCTTTACCTTCCGATTTCTGGAAGGGGATTTTCTCTGTGCTTCCACATGTGGTGCCGCTCGTGGAACATGTCTTAGCGGATTAGCGTGGCTTCAAACTTTGGAGAGATGATTGGACTGGTCTTAAATCGTTGTGATTCGTTTTCCACACCTTTATACATTGGCAGCTGACATCGAGGTTTCCGTTAGAGCTTGTTGGGTTGGCGATAGATGGATGCCTTCTTTTTATATGTAGTTGTCGGATCTTCGGTTCGAGGACCTATTGATGTTGCTGGAGGCAATATTAGCTAATGGAGGGATGGGTGGTCCTATGGACCATTGGTCCTTGTCTGATGGGCATTCCATTGTACGGAAGGCTTGTACGAGTCTTTATTATTTGGAGGTTTTGGATCAGACATTGGCATCGAATCGGTTTGGTGACTTGTGGATCTAGAAGATGCCAATATGTATCCAGATTTTTATTTCGCTGTTGAGGATGAATTATCTTTTGATTGGTTATAGACAAGCTTGGTTCTTTCCTAGGTGTGATGGTACTTGTGAGCGTTGTTCAACATAAGTTGTGCATCTATTCTTGGGATACTCTATTGCTAAGAAGGTGTGGGCTGCAACCATCATGGAAAGAATATCGATGGTGGGTTGGAATGAGCTTTGGCGGTTCCTTGACGCTCTTTAACGTGGTAGTTGCCCGACCAAAGCGTGGATGTCAGCTATCTTGTATTCTATATGGCTTGCGTGGGTTGGGTCTATCTTCATGTCAAAATGAATGGATATGGAGAATGTGATTGAACATGCTAAGAGCTTAACGACTTGTTGGTCTTTGTATTTCTTTTTATGTTACTGTGACCATGTTATGAATAAACTAGCCTCGGGCGGTCCTTTTTAGACTCAAGGCGTACACCTCGGTCCAGTCTAGTGAGGAGTGCACCTCAGGAGGCTGAGACGTAGCCTCGAGGCATTCCGCCTCAAGGCGATCGAGGCATTTTGCGAGGCATTTTTTCTTTTTTGAGGTAATTTTTTATGATTTTAATAGTTTACTTGGTAATTTGAGAAATATATAAATATCTGCTTTTCAGGATAATGATTATACGAGATAATGCCTAAATATGACATTTCTTTCGTGCCCATAACTTCATATTTACTATTAATTGTGTCCAATTATTTTGCAATCTCTTACTATTTTTTAATAAATGGATTCGTAAATATCAAATCCAACAATACTCGTAAACTTAATGAGCTTTGCAATATATCAAGCAAAATGAAACAGAAAGGGTTCACGATTTATCATGATGGCATATCTGTTTGACATATAACATAAATTTTTTCAATGTATATTTAATCGTACTTTTGATTACAACAACATTTCAAAGGTTTGCTCGAAATGGATATGGTTCATGGTTTCTCGTGTGGCCATATATTATATGTTACACGTAATATACATTTCTTTGACGTATATTTAATCGTACTTTTAATTACAACAATATTTCAAAGATAGATATCTATCGTTTAATTAATTAATTCTTTCATAACATTTATATACAATGATTTCCTCTTTGTGTGGATGAAAATGTGTAGAAAGGGATATGATGTTGTTCTATCTTCTATTCTGATGTTCTTATCTCGGTGGTGGCGGCATGATGGTCGGATGGAAATTGGTTTCCGGCTTTCTCATCTTCTTTCTCAGACCGGAGGTTCGAGGATTTCCTCGCGTTACTGGATGCTATCAAAGATGCGAGGCGTCCTACAGTGGGGAGAGACCACTGGGGATGGCTTGCGGGTACGTTCACGGTCAAGAAGGCATTTGGGGTGATTTGCAGGCCTCCGCCATCTCGCTGGGAGGGTGTGATCCGTGACTGTGCGTTTTTCTGGGGTCTCAAGCTCCCGGAACGGATTGGGTTCTTCTTGTGGCTCTTATGCAGACAAAGGCTGATGACGAGGGATCGGTGTGCTAGACTTCTGGGCTCCACTTCTGATAGATGCCTTCTCTGCGAGGAGGCGATTGAGACTGTTGAGCACCTATTCTTTAGGTTCCCCAAGGTGATTCAGAGCTGGGAGGGGGCCAGATTGGCTTGGTTATGCGGTGTGGATTTGGCCTTCTTCTGCGACTCGATGATTGCAAACAAGAGAAGATCTCGGAGGGAGATCGTATATCCAGTCGCCATTCTTTGGGCTGTTTGGCTGGGAAGAAATGCGTTACTCTTTTCGGGGCAACGCTTTTACAAGGAAAACGTGGGGATTCGTGCCGTGAGATTGGTGGAGGAATGGGAAATGTAATGGCTATTTTGTGTTCCTTTCGCCGTAACCTTTTCACTGTAACCTTTTCTCTTTAATTTTTGTTCTATAATAAATCTTTGGGGTGAACACCTCTGAGTGTCTCCCCCTGTTTTTGGCTTCAAAAAAAATCTCTATTATTTCATCGTATTTTATAGTGTTAAGTATTATATATTGGGCAAAGAACATATAATTACATTGCCATATATATAATTAGGAAAAAATGGGGCTGCCTTCTGGGGGAAGCCAACATGGCTGCCCCCATCTCATTTTCCATATTTTTTTATTTTTTTGAAAAATATCACCATGTATATTCATCCCCATATCCCTCCTATATGTTGTGAACCCCCGAGGATCCGAGTACCCGTTTACGCGCATTTCGCAATATTTCATTCACATTGATCGATGAAGTTGTAGAAAAATAGGGAATTTTTTTTCGCGTAATTATGACATTCAATTCCAACACATAACCACAAAGTAAAAGAGACACATAGCACCAAAATTTCTTTTCATTAATATTCATATCAACATGTACAAGGATCTTCCATTTTACAACATATATCCCAAGTGTGATACAAAAGAGATATGAAAGGGGAAGCATTTACATCACTATCTGAACAAAAACTGAGACAAAGTAATTCATACCGTCTAGTGTATACTCTGTCTTCAGGAAGCATGTATAGCTACTGAGCTGCTACTGAACTGCAGGCTGTTTGCCTGCCAAAGATGTTAGGAAAGAAGAGGTGTCAGCGGTTGCTGGTACCTCCCAAGAACTTATATAAAATATCAGACATTTATTGTGATCAAAAGCAGGCAAGTAGAGAGGCAAGAACAACTCAAATTAAAATTTATTTCTACTTGCAAATATAAAAGGTTTCCAATTTCTAGTAAGCACTTAGCCATTATCCCAACATTTCCCTCATAAGAATAAAACAAGTATATACATTTCATTATCATATTACTCAGAGATCATACTGGGGTATTTTGGTCATGGAAAAGATGAGATGACAAGATATATTATTTATTTAATTCTTAAGTCTAGTGGATAGTCTGTGGTCTTGATTCATGTGAAACCTCACACTATGACTCTAAGACTTGGAGAATGTCTTAGGGTTGGGGTGCCTCCGTAGGCATGCGGTGTTGTATAATGCATCCTAACTAAGTTCCCAACACGTCCACTAGCTTAATGAGATTTCGATTCAGTCGTAGTTACTTCTATTTACTCATCTTTGATTGTAATCCCTTCAAATTTCAAGTGCAACTGTATCAGATGTAACTCTAGATGATGTAGATATAGATATGAATGATCTGGATATAGAATCGCCAAGTCTGTTGGCGAAAGAAAACTCAAGCGGTGAAGAAGCCAACAAAAGAGCTCTTCCGTCTCGCCCTCTAATTGGAAGCGCGGTCCAATAGAGGGATAGGTCTACTCCCAAACTACGCCACTGAGACGGGTGAGAGAGACTTCCCGGAAAAGTCACTCTAGAAAACAGCCCGACTAGTACGGGCAACCGAGCTCGTACGTAAAACTGAAAACCAAGGATCCCCCGCCTAGGTATCCTAAACAGAGGGTCAGCGTAACTGGTCTAAAGTCGGGATCCCAACGAGGCGTAAAAACACTGCGAGCTCGCGTAAAAACCGAAAAGGGACTGGGATCCTAGACCCGCGCACTTGGCGGCCGCTGCCCGAACTGGGCTTCCTATCTTCCGCTCAGTTGAGGGTCACCACGCCCTCGCACGATCATGTGTAAAAGTCATCATGACCGGCATATGAATTTTGTTTTTATACAAGTCACACATATATGCATGTACTCGATTTCTGATTCAATTCTCAATGACACATTTGTAAAGGATAACGATAATACATTACTTGACTCTACTGAACATGCAAAATAGAAGTTGCCAACTTATAACTAAGATCTCAACATCAATTCTACCAATTTCTTGTAACAAGAGTTTTAACAAGATTTCTTGAAGATATCACTCTTGATTCAATAAGATGTGGTATTTCCATCTTAATGGAGATATATATTCTTTAACTTGAATCAAGATGCAGATTTGCAGAGTTTACAATTGAGGACTGATTCTTTTCAAAGCTATATCCCTAAATAGAATTTATTGAGCAGGATAAGGATAACCATGTAATCAATTGTTTTGAGTTATTTATGAAAATATTTCAGCTCAAGTATTATTCACAAGATTCCTCTTAACCAAAATATCATTCACAGGAGCTTTTCTTGATATGAAAATATTATAATGTAAAACTTTTGGCTCTAGTTGATCGCTGCATGATGATATCATTTAGTTTGATTCAACCTTTCAATATGACCCAACCAAATATGATCAAGTTGAATGTATACTAACACCAGCATGTAGCTTAAACTACCCATAGTTAATGTATTAACTTCCCATCGCAAGCACTTAAACTACCCATAGTTAATGTATTAACTTCCCATCGCAAGCACTGTACTTAGAATGGTTGGGTGCCCTGTTAACAAAGCTGTGATTTGGTGCTAAAGACTTAATCATGGAAGATGTCATAAAAAGTTAATATCCATGCACCATGTATGTTTTTGAAAGATTGAATAAAATTTTAATTTATCAGATGTCCCCACGTTAATCTGTGTGTGCACCTTTCATGGCAGAAGAAAAGGGCTTAAACATTCAATGAAAGCAGAGATGGAAGTAAAGATACAATTCTGTTAAAAGAGAAAAAATTTAATAACCTCAAGAAGAAGTCTGGAACAAAGCAGGATTTAGAATAATTTTCTAACATTATAATCCAACACAAGAACATGATTAAATGGCCCGACAAGGCTATAATAACACTTTTTTTTGTATTACTTAATAACATATAGAAACCTTATAATCCTGGCCAATCATTTTTTTTACATGCATCACAATTTCTGTACTTGAAGTCTTATAATAATAAAGAGTAAATACCTTTTAGCAAAAACTTCATCTAAATCACTCTTAAGACATCCAGCAGAGAAATCCAAATTTTCACCATATACTTCTCAGGGAAAGATGTCAAAAGTTTGTAAATTTTCATGCTTTGCAGCACAGATGAAGGGAAAGGGATTGTACAGGAGAATTATTTCAGATCTAAAAGCACTAATTCACTAAGATGATATGAACAATCAGGATCCAAACAATATTCCCATAGAATGTGAAGAGGCACTATTCCATTTGATTTGAAATGTGTAGAAAAACACATGAATGGCAGCAAGAAGGAGGGGGATTGTACCTATAATCAAATCTTTCTCCAAGTTTTGGAGCAGAATCACAACATGCAGTACTGGAAAAATTGGAGCAGCAGCAATTGCTCCATGTTTTCTTGGATTTGGAGCAGCTCCAAAGCTCAAGACTGCAGCAAGGGTGGCTCCAGGAACTCAAAAATACAAAAGTAGATTGAATATATTTGAAGAGCAACAAGGTGAGAAAGAGGAAAGCACCAATGTGTAAAATGCCATCCATGCATGGCAGTAAGGAGGCATAAGAGGGGATTGTACCTTAAAATCCCTAAATTTTGGGAATTAAAATAGCATGCAGGAGTCTGAAATGAAGGATCCAGCAACTAGAATGGTTGCATTCAGCAAGGGATTGATTTGGAGCAGAGAAGCAGGAGCTCCAATGGTGCAATAGTGGCAATGGAGAGCCCTGGAGACTCCAGCAATTTCTGAACAGCAACCAAATATGGAATATAGAGGAATAATGGTTCCTCGTTGGAGAGATTAGAAGGTGAATTTGAGAAGAGAATGAGATTTTGGGAAAGATGAAGCAAAGAGGAGAGGGGAAAGGCTATTGGCGTTAGAAATAGAGGACGAGAGGGGAAAGGCTATTGGCGTTAGAAATAGAGGACGAGATATATATAGGAGATGGAATGAGGGGGAGGGAAGTTTCTTGGAAACTTCCCCCCTCTCTCTCTATGTTTTTTTTTGCAACAGCCGTAGCCTGCAATGTTACTGTTCAGCAATAATATAATATATATATATTTTAAACCAAAGTTTCTTCTTATTTAACATACATAAAAATCTACCGTACGCGCACCTCGGGCCTTAGATTTTGACGCGCAATATCTGTTTGATCGTCTCTAAACGACGATCAATATGAGTATAATATTGATACACTTCTGATCAGGTTTTGAATACCCGAAATTTTCGGATACGATTTTTGTTTAAGATTAAATTTTGTGATTTAAAAATATCAAACGACCTCCGATTGACGAACGGTCGATTCCATTGGTCTTCTTTCGTCGAATCGGATTAAATTATGGTCTCGGTTCGTTTCACGGTTTCCGAATTTGCGTCGCGACTTTTTCACAGCACGCATTACGATGCGACCGATTTTTGGTCGTTTTCGCCTGAATGACTTTTGATTCACGATCAATTGATCGATCTAGGTTGTTTGACATTGAGAAACTACTTTATTGGGTTAATCGGACCCAAATCGGGTCGGGTTCGGATTTGGCGGATTTCGGATGTTACATATGCCATTCGAATTTCATCAGAAACAGACTCTTACGGCCTCCATTCAGACAATCATTTTTTAATAGTCGCTTGATTTTTTAAATCAAGTTCATCTGGATGGATGTTGTAGGAGCCCGTTTCTGACGAAATTCGAATGACGTATCGGAGAGATATAGTGATGAATATACATGGTGATATTTTCCAAAAAAATAAAAAATTTTGACGAAAAATGGGGCAGGGGCAGCCATGTTGGGGGCAACACCATGCAACCCTTATAATTATAGTTTTCTGCATATTTTCTCTATAAACTGAGCTTACGCCTTGACCGCCTTGATACTATGCCTCGCCTCGATTTCGAAGAAAACACCTCATTTCGCCTTTCGTTTTTTCAAACCTTGACTGTACTATATATAAGTTACAGGGTATGCGTCTTCTCGATGTCTTACATGCTTTTTCCTAAAAACAATATTTAGTTCAACCAAAAAGTTCAATTTCTAATTTTAGTTATCTTCTTTTCTTTCAAAATTGTGGTTATTATTAAAGGTGTCCTCTCAAATACATATGTTATTGTGCCGTTGTTTATTTGATTGATTCCTACTTTCACCCAGTCTTTTGCTTATACGTAAGTACGCTGAGGTAACATAATGTTATTGTTCTAGATGCTCCTCCTATAAATTTAGAAGAGTGTACTATGTGTTATTAATTATTCTAAGAACTAATATTCTTGATTCAGGAAAGACCATCTTTGAATCATTTTCAAGATTACCACAGATATCAGCGGTATATCCCTTTCCAAACCTACTGATATGGCATCCATATCTTAAAACCTTTGACTACGTTGGAGGGAGAACCTGGATTCTTGTCATTGTTGGTGGTGCAATTGCCTTATGGCATTCTTTTTCTAAGACTTAAACTTTTTTTTTATTATGTAGGTCATAAGCTATAAAGGCTTGAATCTAATTGATTACACGAGGGCCTTCCCCATTGGTGTGGCCTTCTAAAGCACAATGCATCATGTGGAAAATAGTATGTATTTGATTTCCCATTGCTGGACTGCTTGGAGGTCATTCATGTTGTTGTTGGTGGTCTAATTGCCATTTCACTTAAAAAAGTTTTTTATAATGAAGGTCATAAACCATAAAGGCTTGAATCTCAGTGACTGCATGAGGGCCTTCCCTATTGGGGCAACATTTTATCACTTACTACAAGATTGTGAAGTCTACATTATACAATACGAGGTCCCCCTTCGCAAAAGTTTAGTGTTCAACTAGCTTGTTATAGTCCGTGGATATGTCCCCCCAATTAGTCAAGGTGTCCTTCCTTCGTTAAGTGCAGGGCTACCTAAAATTATGAGATTGTTTATTGGTTGTTTCATTACAGGTCCCATTGTTAGGAAAATGCTGCAAAATATTCTGAAAAGGTTGTAATATCACCAGCAGATTAAACAACAACAACAAAGCCTTTTCCCACAATTAAGTAGGGTCGGCTACATGGATTCTTCGCCTCCATTTAGATCTATCTTGGGTCAATCTCGGGCTTATATCCAAAAAACTAAGATACCTTTATGTAGTCTCTTTTCAACACTTCTTGGGCTGTCCTCGCCCTCTCGTAGTCGGCTCAACATCCCAACACTCGTATCTCCTAACTGGTGCATTTGCTGATCTTCTTTGCAAATGACCAAACCATCGTAAGCAGTTTTCTCGCATCTTATCCTCGATCGGAGCTACACCAACTTTCTTTCTTATTACATCCTTCCGAATCCGATCTTTACGTGTAAGTCCGCACATCCACCTTAGCATTTTCATTTCTGCTACAACTATTCTCTGCACATGTCTATGGTTCATGGGCCAATATTCGGATCCATTGAGCATAACAGGTCTCACGGCTGCTTTGTAAAACTTTCCCTCAAATTTTAAAGGAATTTTCTTATCACAGAGAATAGCAGAGGCTCCTCTCCACTTTAGCCGACTTGCATTTATTCTATTAGTAACATCATTAATTTCTCCATCATGCTGCATGTATCGGTTGATTAGTTGAAATAAAAATCAGAAAGTGAGGAGCTGTTAACTCAGCTAGATGGATTGCATAAGGCCACATTGGTGGGAGTTGCCACATGCGGTGGCTGCAGGCGACGTCCGCTAGGATAACCATAGGTGATGGTAATGTCTTGCTAGGGTAGGTACATTATGACAACCTTGGACAGCGGGGGAGATGGTCAAGAAAGAATGGACGGGCTGTCCTCTGGACCCTTTTCCCCTTTTTAATTTGGTTGAGAGAAAAGGAAGAGAGATCAATGGGGTATCGACATCCATTTACAAATTAGGATAAACTCTCCGATTGCTTGTTAGAGAAAATCACTTGTCTTATTCCACTATGAAACCTAACCCTTTATACGAGAAACAAAAAGAATAAATAACATCATGAAAGGACACACAACACTATATAAGGTAGACTGAGTTCCATTTTGACTTAGGTCCAAGGAACCTATACTTTCACAAGGAATCATGACCAAGAGAAGATAAGGTAGTAGATACGGGTGTTTCCTTATGTTCGTTGCCTGAGAAATGAGTTTTAATATACGGGGATACTTTTTGATAGCCTTCTCTCAAGATCTTCTGACGACATAATGCTCTGGTGTTGGTTTTCTAAATTGTGAATTTAGTCAAGGCCTTGACAATTCAATGGTGTATTCATTAGTGAAGAAAGTGGATGCATCTCCTTTTTGGTTTGGGTGTAGATGCTCCCTCCTTGATTTGACATTGTGCAGTAGGAATCAAGCATCCCCTAGAAAAACATTGGTTTCCAAGTGACAATCCAAATCAACTACTAAATTGGTGAAAAATTAGATGCTTTATGCATTAAGTTTTGGAGTTGGAGGTGTTCAACTATCACCAACTCGAGCACGTCGTATTAAGAAAAGATTATGATACAATGAATCAATGCAGAACTATATGGCGGTAACTAGGAAAGATCGCCTCTACATGCATTATAACATGTGGATTGTGAGCTCTTAGTATGATTATAACTCTTAGTAAGCAGAAGACTTCATCAATTTAATTTTCGATGTTCGTATGCTAATAAGTCTTCTGCCCCCTTGTTCATCTCTTTCTAGCATTACAACATCATGGGGTAAAGACTAAAGATTCACAACTCCTACACTTTCTTTTGATTAATCATAAAAATGTCGACTAAATATTGTGTTGGTCGGTAATTAGGGAGATGCCAACAATGTGCCTTCTAAGTGGGGGCCATTGTCTCATGATGTTTAAGACTAAAATAAAGATGTTAAACACATTAATACTGGTATAGAAAAGATGACTTTAATGTGGTTTGAGACTTTGTTAAGAATTGTCTACTCCACGAGATAAATCATGTGGAGTAAGATCTTGTAATTAGTTTTCTCAACGAGTACACAAGGTTTTTTAAAAAACGAACACAAAAGGTGTGAAACTCTTCATGTAGTCCTACCAACACATCCAAGTCCCATTATCAGGAAACATGGGACTAAGCACATGGTATATGTGCAATTGGATCATAGATTGATCTAATTTGGGTTCAACCATTCATTATTTTCAACATTTTCCCTCAAGCTTGAGCATGCATCACTCAACTTGGACAAACTAAAAACTCTCAATATTTGACAACATTAGCCACCTCAACTAAACACACTTTTACGGATGTTGACGGCAACAATGTGTCGTGGTCTTGCTAGTGAGTGTGATGTATTAAAGGGCTTGAGTCTGAAATGATGATCTGTGGAGCAATTTGGGTGGAAATATATCTTATGTGTTATAGTATTGCGATTGGTCTCTCTGTCAGAGCTCTATCCCGTAACATGTCTCCTTAGCGAAAGATGACTCCATCTATCTCGCGATTCACGACCGATAAATGGCATATGAATAGTCTTGACAATGGGAACTTTGAAGCAAGTTTCTCGTAGAAACATCGAAAGATTCTTGTATTGGGGTGGAACTTGCATCTCATTAACGAAGATGGATATGAGTCTCATTCTGGACAACTCGAAGAATGATAGAGTTTGAAAACTCTACTTTTATACTCCCTCTTTGTCCCCATATTTGTTAGATGTGTGAAGATAGTCAACCAAGTTGGAAAAAACTAAAGAGATTGGTCACTAAAAACCTTTTTTCTTCATCTTTTTCTTTTCAACTTTATTATTTTTTGCATTTCTTTTTATTTTTTCCATTTTTTGGACAATCCCATTTTTATTTGATTATTTTATTCTTCTAACCCTTTCAATTCTGTTAGAGTATGCGTCCATAGGTGGGTAATGAGAACCCTCTAGGGTCCAATTACCACATGTAACTATGTTAGTTCCGCATCATCTATCACCAGGACTCTGTCATCCCGGTGGGTTATATGATAAGCCCCACACTGATTGTAGCATTCGAGAGATTTCAATATACATACCTGGTCCTTGAGAGGTCTTCTCCTGTGGTTTCATGCTGCTCCTTATGGAGTAGGATACTATGTTAAAACCATGTTGTTCTTCCACTTTTTATATTTTTTATCGCTGATATTCTTTCACATTCTCGTTTTCTACATGGTATCCAAGATAGCTTCAATCATGTGATTTCTTTTGAAATTTTTTTTCTATTGATGATTGTTATTACTGGAGATATGATGAATCTCCATTTTATCACCTTTATTCTTTCATTTTGGCCTTAAATCCATAGTTAAATGCATGTATGTATCTTTATTTTGTCAAAATAAACAATGTATAAATTGTACGAAATAATGTATTTAATAAAAATTAAATTATAAGGGAAGAAAAAAATAAATGAGACACCATAGGTGTTAAATGACACTAGACCCCGAGATCGGATCATCATGATGACTTGGTCGAGTAGGAATAAAGTACGACGAGATAGGGCAAATGAATTGTACAGAAAATGCAATAAATCCAAATTTATTTTATCAAATAAATTGCATTTTGGCACCTATTTTATTTTATTAAATTTACATTTCAAATAATAAAACCCTCAACATGAATATTGTAGATAAAAATACAAAAAATGCAAAATTGAGTTCACTAAAAAATAATGCAGTGTGCTCGGGATGCACAAAATAAAACCCGAAATAAAAACTTTATAGACCTGTATCTTCTCCATACTATATCAAAATGGATCAAAATCACCTTAATTGTATATAACTTTTAATAAAATATTTAATGAAGGTGATTTCATCTAATTTGAAGTTAAGATGCAAAATTTAGGTTTTGGACCCCCATTGTGCACTATACATGTATATTTTATTCAATATATTTACTCTTTGTATTTTTTAAATTCTTTTATTTTATTTTTATAAAAATGTAAATACTATTTAAAACATGTACATAATTAGCATAAAATAAAATCAAAATAAATAACACATTGTAATACATAGGTAAAGCATCCCTATATATATACCTATAATATCTATACATATTTAATTATGTGTACGTATTAACTCAAAAAATACAATACAAATACCCAAGTAATGCTTAAAATAAATTAAAAATATATAAAATACATGTACAAAATATTAAATTAGACAATACAAAATAAACACATGTATTTATACATGTATATTATTTGTAAATAGTAACTCATAATAAAAAGCCTCGGAAAATGATCAAAAATATTTATAAAATACTACGTTAAATTACAAACATTTTTCGTATTTTAAGAAAAAGTTAATTAAATTAATTATTATTTATTATTTATTTTACAAGGATTTTCTTCTAAGGAATTTTCTGGTTGGTCACTAGAGTCTTTCCCGCGTTGACCTAAGTCAACACAACCCCCCCATTCTCTCTTCCTCGAGCTGTGAATTGTCATAACCCCATTCTTCGCCTCTTTTTCCGCTCGAGCTCATCATCGCCTGCCTTGGCGTTCCGTGCGATTTGTGGAGATGGAACCTCCTTAATTCTTGCCATGGCCAAAGATCTCATCGATCTCCCTCTATCTGAACATCAACCTCGATCGAGCTTCCTCCCTTTTGCAGCTTATAAACGAGCTCCTCCAGCTCGGCTTCCAATTTTGATCATTCTCAGCACACTCTTAGACAACTCGAGATTGAGAGGTTCTGTAGCGAGGAGGGAACAAAGGAGCAAGATCTGACCACCGCCAGAACCTACCGCCAGGTGGTTTCACCTCCTTGGTTCCTCGACTAGGTCGAGGCCTCTTTCTGCCGTTCCTAGGTATATCTTTAATTCTAGATTCATTTCCGTCTTTTAATTTTAAGTTTAATCACATATTAGCCGTTAAATCACATATCCCCAATTGTCTGAAGCTCGAGTTCCAGGCCAATTCATAGTAATCTTGTCGTTAATCCGACCCGATTTCCATCTTATTCTTTTCCCTTTCACTTTCTCTGTCGATCGCTCCATCTTTCCACCTAGATCCATCGTGGATCTGGGAGTCGAGCTCCACTCCACCGCCATTCGCTAGAGCCCCATCTCCATGACACTTCATGTTGCTTGCAGCTTCACCCTTTGGTCGAGGAGATAACCCTCGAACCATGGATCATTTTGGTGCAGGTTTGCGACTCCACGAGGCCTTCTGGATCCTCGTCGGACATCTGGAGCAACCCCAGTTCCTCAAACGCCGTCTTGACTCCCTGAGCTCCCTTGTCTTCATCCGTTCATCGGAGTGGACCGTTGCACGCGGAAGAAGCCCAACAAGCTGCTGGGTATGTCAGAGGGGAGATCCATCGCCAGAGCAAGAAGAATCGTCAAATCAAAGCCCTCCGGAGTTCAGTTCTTCTTGAGTTCTTGTCCGCCGTCCAGTCAAGAACGCGTCCCAGATCTAATTTGGGTTGTCCAATTTATTCGATGTGGTGTGTGGAGATGACCCTTGGATCAGACATGTGGTCTGCTCTCGACGGTTGGATTCGAAGGACGTAAGTGGTAAAATTGCAACCAACCCCTCTGAATTTTTGTATTACATGAAAAGTGCTGTAAATATTTAATCAACTTTCGTACGCAATTTTGGATGGAAGCAGGTTTCTTCACTTTCCGAGCCATCCATCACAATAGTTTAGAATCCAAATAAACTAAATAATAAGTACACATCTTTAATAAACATATAATCAAATGATATAATTAAACTCATATCAATATTGCATTATATAAACAATCGGCTGAAACAAATGTGGGGTGAAATAACATTATGGCATCATAAAAAAAGGTTTTAGATTGTACATAGATGACAACAAGAGGGGGAAATGAATTGTACATTTGAGATCTCCAAATTGTGGATGAATATGGCATGCAGCAGCTTCCTGAAACCAAAGAGGAGCAACCTCAACAGGCAATGGTGACTGCTTTGTAGCAGCAAGAACAACATAACAATGGCTTTTCTTCATACAAAAGCAGCAACTGTTGGTAGCAGAAATCTCCAGCTGTTGTGTAGAATTTTTTTTGAAGAGAAGGGGCTGTGGGCTGTCACTCACGGCTGGAGTTGGGAGAAGAATAGAGTAGAATAAGGGAGGTCTTGGGTGGTATTAATAAGGGAAGAGAGATGGACTTTTGTTGCCAAATGGAGGGGCTTGAGGCCAAGTGGTCGCTGATCTGTACACAGTAGTCTGCTGTCCTGAAAATTTTATTTTTTTTTAAAATCATTTTTTCTATCATTTAATTGAGATATCAATGTCGTCCGTGTTGGAGTATATATGTCCTATGTAAGATGGATAAATGGATCCTTCCAATATCCATTTACCACATCCATTGTTTAGTCCCACATCTACCAGCGGTGGGACTTGGAGGGTCTATGGAGGCTATATAAGAAGCCCCAGACCTCCTGTATCCAATGAGAAAGTGCAATGCATACATCAGCCCTTTGAGGCATTCTCCCGTGGTTTCATCTCGCTCCTTAAGGAGTAGGGTTCCACGTTAATCCCCACGTTCTTTCTTGTTTATCCTTATATCTCTGATATTCGTTTTCACATTCATATTTTCTAACATGGTATAAGAGCGGGTTCAATTCTCAAGGATTTATTTTATATTTTTGTTCGAGATTCTATTTTTTTTTCTGTTCTTGAATATTAGTTGTTCAAGCTTTAGGGTTTTCTGAAACCCTAAAATCTGCAAGATCTGATCGTTGAAGATTCTGCATGTTGCCACCGTCTCTGGGTTCTTGAAGATTCTCGTTGAAGATTATTTGTTCATGCCGTGCTATTCTGCACATGTGCAGAGTTCTCCATCTCTAGCACATGCCGTGCAACAACTCCATCACACATTCCAATCTATTCCTGCTTGCGGCTGATGGCGGCAGCCATCCCCCTCACGATCAGATTCAAAAAAGAGGAACATCCACATGGCACGAGAGTATTTGGGAATATACTCTCCCTATCCCTTTGAGTATCCGAGAGGATCACCTTCCCGTACATGCTCAAGCAGCCGGGGCTGAAGGAGTCAGCGATGCAACGCTCCATAAAGAGAGAGAAGATGAAGTACTCCCCAGGAAGAGGCCCCTCCTGGCGGCACTCCTGGCGGAGGCTCCTCCAATCGAAGCTCGATTCTCCTCTCCCATTCAACCTCCTCCTTCACGCACCCAGTTGGCGCGACACCCCAGCAGGCAACACTTCTTCCGCGATTCCATGAGCTGCTCCAGAGGGGGCCCCTTCTTGATGCTTCTGAGGAGGCAGAGGATTTCCACCTTCGTCTGGACGACGGCAGCACAATAGCTCAACAAGATATGCACTTTCACTAAGTAGAAGAGAAGGCGCGAGCTTGTTCTCAAAGGCGAACCTTAGTGGCGTACAGGAGGGGGGGGTGCTCGATGGTCCTTTTTATTAATTTTTTGCTGCTATTATTGTACGGGCTCAAGTGGGCTAAAAAAAGAAAAAGAAAAAATGGGTGAGCCCAAGTTGCATTGGGCCCAAGAAGAAAATTAGGGGCTGGCTTAAAAAAAGGAAATAACTGTTAAAAAAGGAGGATCATACAGAAAAAACCTACGGAAAATATTTTCTAAAAAATTTATCTTGAAAAAAAATGAAAAATCAATGAATGATTTGAAAAGCCAGAAAAATGTGTTCGGCTTATTGATTTTTGTTCTCCTCATTATCTTGTCTTCTCCTACCTTTGTCGATGTCATTGTTTTCCGACAAGTATGAGAGAAAAGGGGAGTATTGTGTAGAGTTCTACATGCCAGATTGTCAGATTCTCCAGATTCTTCAGATTCCAGATTTCAGGTTAATTGGATTTCAGACTCTGCAGTTATTCAGTTTTCAGACTCGACATTCAAATTCCGGGTCCTCTGTCAATGTGCACATGTTTGTCATCTTTTTTATGTGGTCTCCATCTTTTGTTTTTGGTCTTAGGGTTTTCATGTGATCCTTAGGGACTCCATAGTAGAGATCCCATTCTCTATGCCATGTAGGCGAGGGTTTTCATGTGGTTTCATAGGGACTCCAGAGTAGAGATCCCATTCTCTGAGCCATTATTGGAGAGACCCAGTTCTCCGGCGAGGAGACTTTTTCAGACTCCATTCTCCCACGACAGTAGACTCTGATGAGGATTGTCTCCACAATTCTTTTCCAGTTCATCCCTTTCAAAGATGGAGCGTTCGTCCACACTATTGTGGCGGGCTAGAGCTCTCCAAGAGGAGACTTATTTTCAGTTGCAGTGACTCTGACATGCGCAATACAGAGCACATGCTCTCCGACGAGGAGATTCGGTTTGACTCACACTACAACCCATTTGTCCTCACCTGCACGAAATGAGAAGGAACATCCTCGACGACAGACGACAGTTGTGCGCATTGAGTTGATATTGTCTGCAGTGTCTTGTATTGTAAGTTGAGATTTCTTTCTGTTTATCCAAGCTGAGCATTGCATGCTCCAACTTGAGGGGGAGTGTTGGAGCATATGCATCATATGTAACATGGGTAAATGGATCCTTCCAAGATCCATTTACCACATCCATTGTTTAGTCCCACATCTACCAGTGGTGGGACTTAAAGGGTCTGTGGAGGCTATATAGGAAGCCTCATACCTCCTGTATACAATGAGAAAGTACAATGCATACATCAACCCTTTGAGGCGTTCTCTTGTGGTTTCATCCCACTCCTTAGGTAGTAGGGTTCCACGTTAAATCCCGCGTTCTTTCTTGTTTATTCCTCTATCTCTAATATTTTGCTTTCACATTCATATTTTCTAACAGTCTGCACTCACGCCTTGAGTCTCAGATTTAGGTGCACAATGTCTCGTTTTGACCGTCTATTCATGATGATCAAATGATATAAATTTCATACTTTTCTGGTTCAAGATGGATACATAGATTAACGAAATACAGTCTTGGTTTTTGATTAAATTTTACGATCATAAATTATCAACTGACGTCTGATCGACAAACGATCGATCTCATTCTTATTTTGTCGAAATAAATTTTCTGACAGTCTCGGTTTGTTTTGCGGTTTTCGATTTTGTGTCATGACTTTTCCGATGGCATACATTACGATGCAATCTACTTTTGGTTGATTGCGTCCGAACGAGATTCGATCTGGGATCTACAGATCAAACGAAAGTTATTCAATATTAATTGAATATTAAATGAACTTTCGGACTCCTAATCAGGTCAGATTCAATTTATTCGGATCCAGATGTTACATTACGTCTGTGTTGGAGCGAGCACTGACATGAGTGCTTGGTAACATTGATGTTGCCTCGAACATCTTGCAGAGTTCGTGATGCTGCAAAATATATACTCACCCCACCTTGCTACATCCGTGGTGCATCGCCTCCAGGGTGCACCAACCCCCATGCATATGATCACAATCTGACTGCGCAATGTTTTATAAAATATACGTTAGGCTTAAAAAATATTTTGGAGAACTTTGAAAATAAAGATAGCTGGAATAGATTGAACTGATTTGCTTTAATACCACAGTGAATATTGAAAAAAAATATTAAACATGGTATCAATATTAAAATATGAATTTACATGGTTCAAGAGGGTCCCAAAGGACCGTCTTCCAAGGGAGAAGAACCTTGGGGTTGGATCTTGTTATTAGCTTTCACAATGGATATAAAAGGTGTGGGGCTTGTTATATATTCCCACAAACACATCCAAGTTCCCCCGCTAGAAATGTGAGACTTAAAACCTAAGAGGCGTGTAATTGGATCATGGAGAAATCCAATTACCCAATTGAGTCAATACTTCATCATTCATGTGTAAGAAATCCAATTACCCAATTGAGTCAATACTTCATCATTCTCTACACATGGCATACTTAAACATTCATGGTGGTCGTCCGTATGTGGTTTGGTTATGGAATCCAAAGTCATGGTTGTTTCCCCATGGCAATTTCATTTGTGTTGGACTTAATGTTGGCTCTCCTTAACCAGATTATGATGCCATTTCCTAGGGCACATAAGGTTAGGAGGCTCAAGGTTAAGCATCTGAGCTTTTTTGACGTCAGCTATACTTGAGAGCTTCATCATAGAGAGTGATCCTTAGCGGGGGCCACGGTAAGCTTATGCACGTAATATTAGCTCAGCCTTGGATCTACATGGACAAACTCATTATGTGCTATCTATTATCTAGTGCATGACTTTCAAATTATCTTGGGACAATAGCGAGACTGAATTTGGCTATTTTACGCCTTTTGAGGAAATTAGATAATGTGAAACTTATTGACACACGTGTCTAGTGTGGGATTTTTCTCATGGTATTTTCCCCGCGTCAATACTTCCATGAATTCACATTGCTTCATGCCATTGTTAGTAAAATTGAAAGTCGATCTAGGTCATCTAGCTATCAAATTGAAAGGCAACTTGCACCTTTAACATGAAGTGCACTGTTTTCAACAAGATTTGTGTCCAATTGAATTACTTCCATTTCATATCACCGCCTATAAAATTGGATTGATAATAATGTTTCTTAAATTTAACGTTTAGTGCACTATTCTTGGGTTGTAGAAAGTTTATGCCGTACATTGGGTCCGAGTGGATAGATATTCTTCCACCGAAAATGCCTATCTTGATGGGAAGCGGCAATTGGAGATTTTACTAGCAAGGATACAGAAAGTCCAGCCGTATGTAAAGATCTTTTTTAGATGGTATGTGATTGTTCATCATATTTCTGTGGTTATCGCCACTAAGTATCCTGCTGCTAAAAATATGTAGACCAAAATTATCTGGTGGGCATATTGGAATACACACTCGTCAATTTGGGGGCCCTTTAACAAAGTCAACAATGACAGCTGAAGCATATAAGAACGCAGTTCTGCAAGCAAAAGAACATATCTTAGCTGGAGATATATTTCAGATTGTCCTGAGCCAGCGCTTTGAACGCCGAACATTTGCTGATCCTTTTGAAGTTTACAGAGCTTTGCGTGTTGTCAATCCTAGTCCTTATATGACTTACTTGCAGGTACTCCATCTCAATATGCATGGTAACTTTTGTTAATACGGAGGTGATCTAGTCCCCTTTCATCTACTTATCAACATTTTCTGCTTTGAAATCAATTCAATATGTGCTACAGTTTTCAAGTATTGTGATTTTTAATCCTTCCATATCAGGCTAGAGGATGCATTCTTGTAGCTTCGAGCCCAGAAATTCTTACTCGTGTAAAGAAAGTAAGTGGATACAATTTTGTTCTTTTCCTGAGAAAGCCTTACATGTCATACAGGATTTCAATTTTTAGATTATTGCAAGGCTATGATCTAATTTAGGTATTGGATGCAGCAAAGCCATATAGCGAACTTTACTTAAAGTGCAAGGGTTGGTTACAATGCTTTGTCCCTAGTAGACCACTGGACATGGGAGTATATAAGACAGAAAAAATATGTTGCTTTTCATCTTGCACAATGATGATTGTTTTCGCGCCCTCACATCTTTTCTGCGGTTTCTGAAGTATCAATTACTTCTATATACTTACTAGCTCTCCACAGGAGCTTTGGTGACTGGAGTGAAAGCGCTAACAAGGACAATCAGATTGAAACCGACTTTACTGATTGACTTTACTATCTGCCTAGGAAACCAAGCCTTCGTGGTTCTCTGGCAGAAATTGTATTTTATTATTTACATACCAAAGTCAAGTGGATCAATGTTAGTGATTACTCCTATACTACTAGAAGTTCGTAAGATACCTTCCTCTACCTGATATATTATATTATGACTTGTTAGTATTAGAACTTCGAAAACTAAAATGTGGGCCAGTGCTTCTTTATCGGCCCAATGACTCAATGGGTTTTAACAACATATGCTTGACATTGTTTTTGCTTTCTATGTAGGAACCTTTTGTCAATGGCCAAAAATGTGTGTTTTCCAATAGTAAATACACAATGCGACAGTATCATTCCCCTCTTCTCTTGGGCTACAAAGTTGCCCTGTAGTTGATCATTGCACTTGGATTATTGCAAAAAAGGTGTTTTGACCTTGACCCGTGGCCTTCAATTTTGGCCTATGATTTAAGAACATCGAAGACCTTAATGAAAAAAATTTGTTTGAGAACCATTTCCATGATTTCCAATGATATCATCGAAATTTCTCAAAATTTCCTTCAAGGTTTTTATCACTTGTGCCTTTCTTAACTTATGCAATATCAGTTATGCCCCTCCCATCTTTGCAATATTAGTTGTGCCCCTGACTTCTTACAACAGTTCTACCCTTTTAGAATATCAGTTATGCCCTTACTTTACATGAAGGTATGGGCCTAAATGTAAATTTTGTAAGAAGTTAGGGGCACAATTGATATCGCAAAAAGGGAGGGGCATAACTGATATTGCACAGATTAAGAAGGGTATAAGTGATAAAAATCCTTTCCTATCTGGGCGAAACTGTACCAAAATCAACACTTGTGGACCTTCTTTGACCAACAACTAGTTTAAGCTGTTTCCTCAGAGTGGATTTCTACTATCCCCCCGTAATCATCCTTTGGTATTAGAAAGCGGTTGATTAGGGGTTACATATTGTGGATAAATATGTGAGTGGATCTTATCAAGGGTCCATTCGAGACTTGTGGTCTGTGCTTGATCCCGCCACTCAATTTGAAGATATTCACATCTTTTTACTTGAGAAGAAAGATAATCTTTTGACCCTTCTGTTTACCTTCAGTGTTGTAGGATAATTAATTATCATCATGTGGCTATGCTAATTTTGTTTTTATCGCATCTATTCTCCTTTACACCCCGAGTATTTTGCTCCATGGCCTTTTTTCACCATCTGACGCCTGGTCGTGACAAACTCTCCCATAGAGCTGTCAACTATCAAGTATGTCTTGTAGGCTACTCTCATATCCATAAGGGGTACTGTTGCTTCGATTCGGTTCGAAGGAGGTACTATGTTAGTGTCGATGTCACATTCTTTGATTCTGTTATGTATTTTTCTCCTACATGTGATAAGTTGACTCCGTTTGACTTTGGAGAGGAGGTATATGTGCCTCCTCCTATGACACCACCACCACCACCTCCATACCTCTACCATCACCTGCTCCTGTGGCTACTCCTACACCACCACATAGTACCTTGGCACAAGTGTTGCCACATTTCTATGTTTGCATGCCTCCCACAGTTCCCTCTTTTAATGAGCCTTCCCCATCATCTCGCACATCCCATGTATGTACTGAGCACATTGTTTCTACTGATGGCACCAGTGATTTGTGCATATAACATGCTACTTTATAGGATGAGCATGTGCCCTCTCAAGAGGATAGTTACAAGTTGATGAGGAGGCATGCGATCTTGATGTGTCTATTGCTCTACGGAAGTGGAGATGTACTTACGCTACTTATCCTCTTGCAACCCATTTTTTTGGGTTGACTCTTGGAGGATTTCAGAAGGTTTGTCGTGGGGCTGTCAGATGTGGAGATACCACTGATATATCAGAAGGCGATACATGACAATCAATGGTGTTTTGCAATGGAGGAGGAGATGGCTACACTACAATCACGTGGCACATGGAGCATTGTTACAACTCCTATAGGAGCATCCGTTGAGGGATGCAAGTGGTTATTCACAGTGAAGCACCGGACAAATGGCAACATGAATCGCTACAAGGCGAGGCTTGTGGGTTCACTCAGACACATGTGGTGGACTATTACGCTACATCACGGATTCTTCTCTCTGTTGCAGCGACATGGGATTAACCCCCTATATTTGCTTGATGTGAAGAGTGCAGTTCTGTATGGTGATTTGCACGAGGAAGTCTACATGCAATAGTCACCATGGTTCACTGCTGATGGGGACTGTCATGTGTTTGCAGACTTCATAAGTAAAGTCCAAGAGCATGGTTTTAGAAGATCTCAAACTTGGTAGCGCATGAAGGGTTCATGAAATCGACTGCATATCATTCACTGTTTCTTTAGAGACCTCAAAGAGGTATATTGCTATACTGGTTTACGTTGATGATATCATTGTTACAGGGGATGATGTGCATGGCATTCGAGCAGCTAAGGATTTCTTTGGTCAGTTGTTTGTAATCAAGGACCTTGATAATCTACGTTACTTCCTTGGACTTGAGTTCGTCAGGAACCAACGCGGTCTTGTGATGACCCGGAGGCAGTACGTTACATATATTCTCTCTGAGATAAGAATGGCGAATTGCAGGCCTGCCACTACTTCCATGGATCGAGCTTGTTGGGAAGCTCATATATGTGACCATCACCAGGCCAGATATATTCTTCGCACCGAGTAAAGTGAGTCGGTTCATGGGGCAGCCTAGACAGGCACATATGGATGCAATTTATATGATTCTGAGGTATCTGAAGACCTCTTCTTACACTAGTCTTTTATTTAGCGAAGGCACACTTCTCTTGCTGTGGCAACTTGCACAGATACAGATTATTCGGGATGTCCCAATGACAAGAAGTCTACCTTTGATTTTGTATAGGGAGCTCCTTAGTGTCATAGAAGAGCAAGAAGCAGACAGTAGTCACTGGATCTAGTGCGGAATCAGAGTACATATCCATGGTACTTGGGGGTACAGAGATGATGTGGGCGAGATCCGTTATGACTGACCTAGCTGTTGAGGTGCATATTCCCATGCACCTCTAATGCGACAACCATGGTGCTCTTTTCGTTGCCAACAACTTAGACTTCCACGAGAGAAGCAAACTCATTGAGGCAGACTGTCACCACACTCGAGACATGATTCATAAAAGTTTCATCTTCACATGTCGTGTCAGCTCAGGTGAACAGACAACATACGTGTTCACCAAGATCCTAGTTAGAGGTAGGGGTGATCATGGATTGGATAAATACGTAATCTGATCCAATCTGATTTTATTAGATTTTATTGATTTGATTTTATCTTTCTATTGGATCCGATTGGATTAAAAATTTTAAACCCGTCAAAATGGATTGGATCGGATCTTGATCAAAATCCAATCCGATCCAATACGTTAATCTGTTAGCACAAGCATATATACATGCATGCATGCATACATATATAATATCTATGTGCACCTATTTCGAATTCCCTATAGGAGCATAATTAGTGTCATTCATGCCATATTTTCGTATCAATCTTGAATAACTTCTTTCTTGAAAGGTAAATATTAAATATCCAAAATAATAAAGTATGAATATAACTTGTAAAATTGTAATCTATATTAAGTTATTCCCCTCTTAGTTTCCTGTTCCTCTCATTTCATTATTGACCTAAATATTCCTCCCAGTTCCTTCTCAATCCATTTCGATGACACCCCATCTCTTGTACAATGTCATTCTCCTTCTGCACAACATCACCGCCCCCTCTCTCGCGATGCCGCCACCCATCTCAAACAACGTAATCTGCCTCGCATGCGATACCATTTGGCCTTTGTATACTACCACTATTCTGATCTTCGTTAAAAGAAAATATACTTGGGATAGTTGCCTGGTGTAGAGATATATTTTAGCTTATGATATTCTCGACTGTACCTTTCTCATATTTTCTTTTTCCTGTTGGACTCTTTATGTATTTTACCCATAGGCTACTCCCCTATATAAGAGAACCTAGGGAGTATGGAATAAACAAGTTTTCTCATTTTCCCAACATGGTATCAAAGCGACGGTCCTAGATCGGAGTTCTCGAACAAAAACCCTAACCCTAGCCTCCACCCTCAAGCCCTCCGCACGCGCCGAGCACCGTCTCGCGCCGCCTCGCTCCGCCTCGGTGTCGGCACTCCTGTGCGCCGCCTCCTGCTCGATCGCGCACACGTCTGTGCGTAGGAGCACGCTCCTGTACGTGTGAAGACATGTGCCTGAGCGCCTATGCGCTGGTGCACGTGAAACCTGTGCTCCTGTGTACTGGTGCACGTGAAGCTGTGCTCCTGTGCGCGTGAACCTGTGTATCTGCGCACCTGTGCACGTGAAGTTGTACGCCTGTGCGCGTGAAACTCTGTTCAAGGGGAGATTAGACTGACACCATCCATGCATCTCAAGAACGTGTTACATGCGCCTTATTTTTCGATGAATATGTTGTCCATCCACTATGGTGGGTGTTTTTCTGGCTGCCCTTGATCCAGAGTACGAGGCAGCATGTTCCCAAATCTTGGCGGATTCCACTGTTCCTCCTATGGAGGAAACCTTTCATTGGCTGAGTCGTATCACTGTTCCTTCGTCTATTGCAAATCAGACTGCTTCACCCATGGCAGCCAATCGAGGTCGTGGGGGTCATCATCAGTTCTGTGGTCGTGGACCTTAGGGCAGAGGAGGCCGTGTTCGACCATCATGTACTTTTTGCCATCGTTATGGACATATCGAAGACACATGCTATTCTAAACATGGGTTTCCTGCTTCTGCACGAGTAGTTGAACAGATTGAGCCTCCATCTGCTTCATCTATGGGTCAACGCTTTGATGACCTTGTAGCCCGTCTGAGGGGCATTATTCCTCCATCTGGTCCCGCCGCAGCAACGCCTACTTCTGAGAGCCACTCTGACATTGCTGCTTCTGCATCGACCAATACATCAGGTAGCACTTATACATTCACTAGCAGTAGTGGATCAAATACTTTAGAGTGGATTATGGACTCTGGTGCCACGCATCATCTGTGTGGTGATCAAGGTCTACTTACATGATACCGACAGGTTTCTCCAGGCCGCACTGTGGTTATTGCTAATGGGACACATTCCCTGATTATTGGTCAGGGGGAGATTAGACTGACACCATCCATGCATCTCAAGAACGTGTTACATGCGCCTTATTTTTCGATGGATATTTTGTCCATTAGCCAACTTACGAAGGATTTACATTGTTGAGCAATTTTTGATCCATCTTCGCTCATTTTTCTGGACATCCTTACGGGCAATGTGATTGGGCGTGGCTATGAGCAAGGCGGCCTCTATCGCTTTAGTTGGACCCCTTATGCTAGAGCCTCATCTCTACCTGCTGGATCCATCTCCCCATTACTGTGGCACTTGCGTTTTGGACATCTACCTCTTCAGAAACTGCGTCATGTGTTAACTCAGGTTTCACCTCACACGTCCATACAATGTGAGGCTTGTCAGTTGGGAAAGCATCATCAGTCTACCTTGCCCAGCCGTCAGTGTCAAGGTAGTACCTCCAAGTTTGAGTTGTTTCTTGTCGATATCTGGGATCATAGTCGTGTTCCTGATCATCAGGGACACATGTTTTATATAGTTATTGTGGATGATTTCTCTCGTGTTGTGGGTCTTTCTGTTAAAGAGTAAATCTAAAGCGGGGGATATTGCCATCAATTTCATTAATGTAGTTCATAATGTTTTTTCTGCCTCCGTTAAAATTGTGAGAAGTTATAATGCACTGGGATTTTGTACTCATACCCTCTCCAATTATTTTTCATCTCAAGGGATTATCCACCAAACATCCTGCGCTTATACTTCCCAACAGAATGTGGTTGCTGAAAGGAAACATCGTCATTTACTTGATGTCATCAGGTCGCTACTTATACAGAGTCATGCCCCTCATTCTTTTTGGGGCGATGCTGTTCTTATGCCATGTTATCTCATTAATCGTATGCTGTCATCTGTCTTAGGTGAGAAGATTCCTTTCTCTCTTGTTTTTCCTGACAAAGAATTGTTCTCCCTCACTCCTCGTGTGTTTGGTTCGGTTGCCTTTGTCCACCAATTGTCTCTAGGGATTGACAAGCTCTCTCCTAGGGCTATCAAGTATGTCTTCGTCGGGTACTCAAGAACACAAAAGGGGTATGTTAACGTATACAATAATAGTAGTATCTGTACCTTTCTCTATTTTGTTTTTCTTCACAGTATGCTTTGTGTAATTTACCCATAGGCTACTCTCCTATATAAGAGAGCCTAGGGTTCATGGAATAAACAAGTACGGTCCTAGACTGGAGTTCTCGAAACCCTAACCCTAGCTCACCCCACCCGTCGGCCTCTTCTTCTTCTCTCTCCATCTCATCGGCGCCGAAGGAGATTTCCATTGCCACTTCTCTAGCGCCGCTGCTCTCTCTCTCGCGATCGCTGCTCTCGCGCTTCTGCGCCTCTGTGCGATCGCACGCCACCGTGCCGCCGTGCGCCTCTGTGCATCTGCGCGATAGTGTGCCTCTACGCCTGTGCCACCGTGCTGCTCCTCTGCGCGATCCCTTCTTGCGCCATCGCGCGCCTGCTCCTCTGTGCCATCACGCGCCACAGCAACTAGCATTGCCTGCGTGCTGTCCTGCGCTAGTGCGCAAGCCCATCCAGCGCCTGTGCGCTGCAATCTAGCACGCGGGAACGCGTGTTAAGCCCTAGGACACACACACACATCTTGATCTACATGGGGTTAGTTGCTTGAAGTCTACACATGCAACTAATCCCATCCATGTCATTGTAGACAAATCACATATTTTGTCAGACGTTTCAGTCTTCAGTATCCAGTATGTCAGAAAGCAAGGCAAATATCCCATCGATTGGCGCATTCCGTGGTCCAGCGCCTATTGTAAAGATGGATGGTACTAACTATGAACTGTGGGCAATGCAGTTCATGAGCATGATGAAGTCTACGGGTAAGAAGCACATTCTTACCGAACCGGAGCCTGCTGAGAAGACTGGAACCAATGCCTCTTGGGAGGCTGATGACGCATACGCCAAAGTTTGGCTATCTGGCACGTTGGCAATTGAGATTGCCAATGACATCCTCCATCAACCCACAACGAAGGATATGTGGGACATTCTGGCGGCTACATATTCCCAGGCAAAGAACGAGACAAAGATTCTGCAACTCCAGCATGATATCTTCACCATCAAGCAGAATGGTCGGCCCCTACATTCTCTCTATACATCACTTAGAGGGATGTTCGAGAAGCTATATAGCTTCATGCCCTTGACAGCCACACCAGAACAACAGAAGACATATAGGAACGCTACTATGGTGGGAGTGTTCCTAGCTGCACTTGATCCTGAGTACGAGGCAACACGATCACAGATTTTGGCCGACTCTACAATTCCTCCAATGGAGGAAGCCTTCCATAGACTAAGTCAGATTACAGTTCCCTCAACTGCTGCAAGTCAGAATTCTTCAGCCATGGCAGCAACCAGAGGTCGTGGTTCTCATTACCAGGGCCGTGGACGTGGACCCCGTGGGAGGAGTGGCCGCACTAGGCCAACATGCACCTACTGCCACCGAGTTGGACATAATGAAGATACATGCTATTCAAAGCATGGATTTCCTGCATCCGCACGAGCTGCTGAGCAGATAGAGCCCCCATCTGTTGCCCTTGGATCAACGATTTGATGATCTAGTTGCCCGTCTGAGGGGCATTATCCCACCATCTGGTCCAGCACCGACTACAGAGAGTCATTCTGATGCTGCTGCTTCTGCCTCCACGTCTACCAGTGCTTCAGGTAGTATACTTGCACTTCACAGTAGTAGTTCTGATACATTGCCATGGATTATGGACTCAGGCGCTACACATCACCTATGTGGCGACCAGAGTCTACTTACAGGATATACTCAGATCCCTCCAGGACGGACAGTAGTCATTGCAAATGGTACACATTCCCCCATCACTGGTCAGGGGGAGATTAGACTGACATCGTCTATGCAGCTCAAGAATGTGCTACATGCACCTGATTTTTCAATGAATCTATTGTCAATTAGTCAGATTACGAAGGATCTCCATTGTCGGGCAATTTTTGATTCATCTTCTTTGATTTTTCAGGACATCCATACGGGCAACGTGATTGGTCGTGGCTATGAGCAAGGAGGCCTCTACCGCCTGAATCAGATCCCATTTGCTGGAACCACATCCTCTCCTTCTGGCCAAGTATCTCCTTTACTGTGGCATCTGCGTTTTGGTCATTTACCGCTTCAGAAGTTGCGTCGGGTATTGCCTTATAGTCTTCCTCACACATCTGTTCAGTGTGAGGCATGTCAGTTGGGAAAGCATCACAGGTCGTCCTTTCCCAGTCGTCCTGGTCGGAGTAGTACCTCCAAGTTTGAGTTATTTCATGTTGATGTCTGGGGTCCGAGTCGTGTACCTGATCATCAGGGACACAGATTTTATATTGTATTTGTGGATGATTTTTCTAGAGTGTCATGGGTGTTTCTGATGAAAAATAAATCTGAAGCCGGAAATATAATTATCCATTTTCTGAATGAAATACAAAATGTTTTTTCTACATTTGTGAAAATTGTGAGAAGTGACAATGCTTTAGAATTGTGCACTAACTTTCTTGCCAATTACTACTCATCGAAAGGAATTATTCACCAAACATCTTGTGCTCATACATCTCAACAGAATGGGATTGCTGAAAGAAAACACCGTCACCTTCTTGATGTCACTAGATCTCTACTTATACAGAGTCATGTTCCATATTCCTACTGGGGTGATGCAGTTCTTACTGCATGCTACCTAATTAATCGTATGCCTTCGTTTGTCTTGAATGAACAGATTCCGTTCTCACTTATTTATCCTGACAAGGATCTGTTCACTCTCACTCCTCGTGTGTTTGGGTCGGTTGCGTTTGTCCATCAGTTGTCGCCGGGTACTGACAAGCTCTCTCCTAGGGCTGTCAAGTGTGTCTTTGTTGGGTACTCCAGAACTCAAAAGGGGTACAAATGTTTTGATGCTGTGCGTCGGCGGTATATGATCAGTGCAGATGTTACATTTTTTGAATCCATTATGTATTTTTCAGCATCTGGAGACAACCAGCTTCCACCTATACCACTTGATGCCATATACATGACACCACTACCACCTCAGATGCCATCATCAACACCACCACCACCACCACCACAACAGCCTATCTCACCGTTCCCGTTCCATTATACCCGCAGGCTTCCTCCACCAGCTCATGGTCACGACTCGTCCACTAGCTCGCCTATGGTATGTCATGAGAATATTAATGTTGATGGATCTGACGACATTTCTGAGCAGGATGTGTTGCAGGTGCCAGATGAGCCTACAACTGATTTGTATATTCTAATTGCTTTACGGAAGTCGACGAGGAGTTGTGCCAAATATCCATTATCAGCTTCTGTATCTTTTGAGCGGCTATCTGGAGATTTCAGGACGTTTGCTATGGCACTCTCAGCCATAAATATTCCACGGAATCATCATGAGGCTCTGCAGGATAGTAGATGGCGGCTTGCAATGGAAGAAGAAATGGCCGCACTTCAGTCCAGAGGAACTTGGACTTTGGTTTCTGTACCTCCAGATGTGAACCCAGTGAGCTGCAAGTGGGTGTTCACAGTGAAGCACAATGCAGATGGCTCTATTGACAGGTACAAGGCACGTCTTGTGGCACGTGGCTTCACACAAACATATGGGGTGGATTATCTTGACACATTCTCGCCTGTGGCACGTCATTCCACCCTAAGGATCTTGTTGTCAGTTGCAGTTGCTCGAGACTGGCCGCTCCATCAGTTGGACGTGAAGAATGCATTTCTATATGGAGATTTGCAGGAAGAGGTGTATATGCAACAGCCACCTGGTTTTGCTGTTGAGGGGGAGTGCTCCAAGGTATGCAGGTTGCATAAGGCTATCTATGGCCTTAAGCAGAGCCCCAGAGCATGGTTTCAGAAGCTCTCGGATCTCTTCGAGAAACAAGGATACAAACGCTCCAATGCTGATCATTCCTTGTTTGTACAGAAAACAACGAGAGGTATCATTGTCATTATGGTTTATGTTGATGATATCTTGATTACAGGAGATGATGAGCAGGGCATAAGGCAGGCGAAAGAAATGCTGGGTAGTGAGTTTGTCACTAAGGATCTTGGGGTCCTTAGATACTTTCTGGGGCTTGAATTTGCCAGAAATTCCTATGGACTAGTCATGTCACAAAGGAAATATGTTACAGATCTGTTGAGTGAAACATGTATGCTTGAGTGTCGACCTGCTACGACACCAATGGACCCCAGCATGAAGCTTTATGAAGATAACACAGAGGAGGTGGACAGGAGAAGATATAGAGAACTGGTAGGCAAACTGTTGTATGTCACGATCACTAGACCAGATATATTATTTGCAGTGAGCCGTGTGAGCCAGTTCATGGAGCAACCACACCAGGTGCATATGGATGCAATACATATGATACTTAGATATCTCAAATCTTCTCCAGGTGCAGGTCTGCTATTCAAGAAAGGAAAGGGGATTTCTATCTCAGCATGTGCAGATGCAGACTATGCAGGATGTCCCAAGGATAGGAAGTCCACCTCAGGGTATGCTGTCTATGTTGGAGATGCCCTAGTCTCATGGAGGAGTAAGGAACAAACTGTGGTAGCTAGATCTAGTGCTGAATCCGAATATAGGGCTATGGCCCAGGCTACTACAGAGATGATGTGGGTGAAAGCTGTGCTTACAGATCTATGTTTAGATGTACCACTTCCTTTGAACTTAGAATGTGATAATCAGGCTGCTTTGTTTATTGCAAACAATCCTGCATTCCATGAGCGGACCAAGCATATTGAGGTGGATTGTCACTTCATACGTGATATGATTCAGAAAGGATTCATTGCTACATCTCATGTTACTTCAGAGAATCAGACTGCAGACATATTCACCAAGGCATTGCTTCGAGGTCCATTTCAGAAGTGTGCTTCCAAGCTGAGCATGATTGCTATCTATGTTCCATCTTGAGGGGGAGTGTTAACGTATACAATAATAGTAGTATCTGTACCTTTCTCTATTTTGTTTTTCTTCGCAGTATGCTTTGTGTAATTTACCCATAGGCTACTCTCCTATATAAGAGAGCCTAGGGTTCATGGAATAAACAAGTTATTCAGTTTTCCCAACAGGGTACAAGTGTTATGATCCATTGCGCAAGAGGTATTTTGTTAGTGCTGATGTTACCCTTTTCAAATCTGTTATGTACTACTCATTTACAGGTGATCAGTTGGTATCCTCTGACACTACTGATGCTATTTACATGCCACCACCACCATCACCTCTACCACCTCCATCGCTACCATTTCCTACACGTCCTGTCACTGTGCCTGTTTCACCACTGCTATTCCACCATACCCGTTGGCCTATTTCAACTCATGGTCACCGTTCATCATCTAGCTCGCCTGAGGTATGTTCTGAGACTATTAATATTGATGGATCTGATGATTTCCCTGAGCGAGATGTGTTACAGAGGCCAGATTAGGAGGCAGGTGATTTAGATCTACCTATTGCTCTTCGAAAGCAGAAGCGCAACTGCACGTCATATCGTATATCATCTTCTATGTCTTTTGATCGCATAACTGGAGAATTCAGGAACTTTGTAATTGCACTATCAGCGGTGGATATTCCACGGAATTACCAAGATGCGTTGAATGATAGTCGATGGTGTTTAGCATGGAAGAAGAAATGGTTGCTCTTCAGTCCAGAGGCACCTGAAGCCTTGTTACTGCACCTACTGATGTATCTACAGCGAGCTGCAAGTGGGTTTTTACAGTTAAGCAGAATGCAGATGGTAGCATTGATAGATACAAGGCACGCCTGGTTGCTCGTGGCTTTACACAGACATATGGTGTGGATTGTCTTGATACATTCTCGTCGGTTGCTCGCCATTCCACCCTACAGATCCTGCTCTCTGTTGCGGTTACTCGTGATTGGCTACTATACCAATTAGATGTGAAGAATGCATTCTTATACGGTGACTTACAGGAGGAAGTCTACATGCAACAACCACCTGGTTTTGCTGTTGAGGGGGAGTATCCTAAGGTGTGCAGACTTCATAAGGCTATGTATGGCCTTAAGCAGAGCCCCAGAGCTTGGTTCCAGAAGCTCTCAGACCTGTTTGAGAAACATGGGTACAGACGTTCTAATGCAGATCATTCCTTGTTCGTACAGAAGACACCCAGAGGTATTATTGCAATTATGGTGTATGTAGACGATATCTTGATTACAGGTGATGATGAACAGGGAATTCAGGGGGCAAAAGAAATGTTGGGTCGTAAATTTGTCACCAAGACCTTGGAGTACTTAGATATTTTCTGGGACTGAAATTCGCCAGAAATCCTCATGGGCTGGTAATGACCCATAGGAAATATGTCACTGACCTGTTGAGTGAAACCATAATGCTTGGTTGCCGACCTGGCACTACACCTATGGATCCCAGTATGAAATTATATGATGACGACGCTGATGAGGTGGATAGGAGGTACAGAGAACTGGTGAGCAAGCTTCTCTATGTTACTATTACCAGACCCGATATCTCCTTTGCTGTGAGTCGAGTAAGCCAGTTCATGGAGAAATCACGTCAGGTACACATGGATGCTATACATATGATACTCGGGTACCTTAAGTCATCTGTTGGTGTAGGTCTGCTGTTTAAGAAAGGCAAGGAGGTTACTATCTCAGCATGTGCAGATGCAGATTACGCAGGATGTCCTAAGGATAGGAAGTCCATCACTGGGTTTGCGGTGTATGTTGGAGATTCTCTAATCTCATGGAGAAGCACGAAGCAAACGATTGTAACAAGGTCTAGTGCTGAGTCTGAATATAGGGCTATGGCCCAGGTCAGTACAGAAATGATGTGGGCAAAGGCTGTGCTTACAGATCTATATATAGAAGTCCCGCTTTCTATGGCTCTGGAATGTGACAATCAGGCGACTCAATTCATTGCAAATAATCCAGCATTTCACGAACGAACCAAGCACATTGAGGTTGATTGCCACTTCATACGTGATATGATTCAGAAGGGGTTTATTGTTACATCCCATGTTAGCTCAGAGGACCAAAATGTAGACATCTTTACCAAGGCATTACTTCGAGGGCTGTTCCAGAAGTTTTCGTCCATGCTGAGCATGGTTGATATGCTCCATCTTGAGGGGGAGTGTAGAGATATAGTTTAGTCTATGATATTCCCGGCAGTACCTTTCTCATATTTTCTTTTTCCTGTTGGACTCTTTATGTATTTTACCCATAGGCTACTCCCCTATATAAGAGAGCCTATGACGTATGGAATAAACAAGTTTTCTCATTTTCCCAACACCTGGTATATTTGTTAAATATTTTTGACTCTTTTGCTTACTTTTACTTGCTCTAACTTGCAACCTTATTTTATGGATGAAACTGGATCATTTACATAACCAATGTGCTGCACCATATAAGAAGAAATAAGCATTACTCCAAATCCTTTCATTTTTAAATTGATATACATTTTTCATTAAATTTACATTTTTTTGACTATAGTTATAATCTTACAAATAAATTCCATTTTAATTTTATTATATGAGAAACATGATGCCTAACTGGTGGGCTATATTTAAGTTCGTTTTGTCTTGCATACTCAAACATATATGAATATTCTATGATTCTTATTTTTAATTGTTTATTGTAGTCTTGAAAGATGTTCTTGGGAGTGGTTGGGCTTTGACATAGCTCAATATAATCATTGACTTAATCAATATTTGATTACATGGATTATTATTTTATTAATCTAGCTTGTCTTTTGTATCCTTATTTGGTAACTTATATTGTTTTTATTTGAATCATTTGATGGTAATAAATTGCAAAAAATAAAGTACTGCATTATTTATAAAAAAGTCAAATTTCAAATTCAATATACTCATTTACCCTGATTGTACGACCTTTAACTGTTGGGAGAAATGAGCAAGTTGTTTATTCCATGAACCCTAGGCTCTCTTATATAGGAGAGTAGCCTATGGGTAAATTACATAAAGCATACTAAGAGAAAAAACAAAATAACAGAAAGTACAGATACATGTATACGTTAACACTCCCCCTCAAGATGGAGCATAGATATCAATCATGCTCAGCTTGGAAGCACACTTCTGAAATGGACCTCGTAGCAATGCCTTGGTGAATATGTCTGCAGTCTGATTCTCTGAAGTAACATGAGATGTAGCAATGAATCCTTTCTGAATCATATCACATATGAAGTGACAATCCACCTCAATATGCTTGGTCCGCTCATGGAATGCAGGATTGTTTGCAATAAACAAAGCAGCCTGATTATCACATTCCAAGTTCATAGGAAGTGGTACATCTAAACATAGATCTGTCAGCACCGCTTTTATCCACATCATCTCTGTAGTAGCCTGGGCCATAGCCCTATATTCGGATTCAACACTAGATCTAGCTACCACAGTTTGTTTCTTGCTCCTCCATGAGACTAGGGCATCTCCAACGTAGACGGCATACCCTGAGGTGGACTTCCTATCCTTGGGACATCCTGCATAGTCTGCATCTGCGCATGCTGAGATAGAAATCCCCTTTCCTTTCTTGAATAGCAGACCTGCACCTGGAGAAGATTTGAGATATCTAAGTATCATGTGTATTGCATCCATATGCACCTGGCGTGGTTGCTCCATGAACTGGCTCACACGGCTCACTGCAAACAATATATCTGGCCTAGTGATCGTGACATATAACAATTTGCCTACCAGTTCTCTATATCTTCTCCTGTCCACCTCCTCTGTGTTATCTTCATAAAGCTTCATGCTGGGGTCCATTGGTGTCGTAGCAGGTCGACACTCGAGCATACCTGTTTCACTCAACAGATCAGTAACATATTTCCTTTGTGACATGACTAGCCCATAGGAATTTCTGGCAAATTCAAGCCCCAGAAAGTATCTAAGGACTCCAAGATCCTTAGTGACAAACTCACTACCCAGCATTTCTTTCGCCTGCATTATACCCTGCTCATCATCTCCTGTAATCAAGATGTCATCAACATAAACCATAATGACAATGATACCTCTCACTGTTTTCTGTACAAACAAGGAATGATCAGCATTGGAGCGTTTGTATCCTTGTTTCTCGAAGAGATCCGAGAGCTTTTGAAACCATGCCCTGGGACTCTGCTTAAGGCCATATATAGCCTTATGCAACCTGCATTCCTTGGAGCACTCCCCCTCAACAGCAAAACCAGGTGGCTGTTGCATATATACTTCCTCCTGCAAATCTCCATATAGAAATGCATTCTTCACGTCCAGCTGATGGAGCGGCTAGTCTCGAGCAACTGCAACTGACAACAAGATCCTTAGGGTGGAATGACGTGCCACTGGCGAGAAGGTGTCAAGATAATCCACCCCATATGTTTGTGTGAAGCCACGTGCCACCAGACGTGCCTTGTACCTGTCAATGGATCCATCTGCATTTTGCTTCACTGTGAACACCCACTTGCAGCTCACTGGATTCGCATCTGGAGGTATAGGAACCAAAGTCCAAGTTCCTCTGGACTGAAGTGCGGCCATTTCTTCTTCCATTGCAAGCCGCCATCTACTATCCTGCAGAGCCTCATGATGATTCCGTGGAATATCTATGGCTGAAAGTGCCATAGCAAACGATCTGAAATCTCCAGATAGCCGCTCAAAGGACACAAAGGCTGATAATGGATATTTGGCGCAACTCCTCGTCGACTTCCTTAAAGCAATGGGTACATCCAAATCAGCTGTAGGCTCATCTGGCTCCTGCACCACATCCTGCTCAGAAATGTCGTCAGATCCATAAACATTAATATTCTCATTACATACCATAGGCGAGCTAGTAGACGAGTCATGACCATGAGCTGGTGGAGGAGGCCTGCGGGTATAATGGAACGGGAATGGTGAGATGGGCTGTTGTGGTAGCGGTGGTGGTGGTGGAGGTTTGGATGACGACATCTGAGGTGGTAGTGGTGTCATGTATATGGCATCATGTGGTGTAGGTGGAAGTTGATTGTCTCCAGATGCTGAAAAATACATACTAGATTCAAAAAATGTAACATCTGCACTAATCATATACCGCCGACGCAAAGGATCAAAGCACTTGTACCCCTTTTGAGTTCTGGAGTACCCGACAAAGACACACTTGACAGCCCTAGGAGAGAGCTTGTCAGTACCCGGTGACAACTGATGGACAAACGCAACCGACCCAAACACACGAGGAGTGAGAGTAAACAGATCCTTGTCAGGATAAATGAGTGAGAACGGAATCTGTTCATTCAAGACAGACGAAGGCATCCGATTGATTAGGTAACATGCAGTAAGAACTGCATCACCCCAGTAGGAATATGGAACATGACTCTGTATAAGTAGAGATCTAGTGACATCAAGTAGGTGACGGTGTTTTCTTTCAGCAATCCCATTCTGTTGAAATGTATGGGCACAAGATGTTTGGTGAACAATTCCTTTTGATGAGTAGTAATTAGCAAGAAAATTAGTGCACAACTCTAAAGCATTGTCACTTCTTATACTTTTCACAGACGTAGAAAAAACATTTTGGATTTCATTCAGAGAGTGAATAATTATATTTCCGGCTTCAGATTTTTTTTTCATCAGGAACACCCACGACACTCTAGAAAAATCATCCACAAATACAATATAATATCTGTGTCCCTGATGATCAGGTACACGACTCGGACCCCAGACATCAACATGAAATAACTCAAACTTGGAGGTACTACTCCGACCAGGACGACTGGGAAAGGACGACCTGTGATGCTTTCCCAACTGACATGCCTCACACTGAACAGATGTGTGAGGAAAACTATAAGGCACTACTCGACGTAACTTTTGAAGCGGTAAATGACCTAAACGCAGATGCCACAGTAAAGGGGATACTTGGCCAGAAGAAGATGATGTGGTTCCAGCAAATGGGGTCTGATTCAGGCGGTAAAGGCCTCCTTGCTCATAGCCACGACCAATCACGTTGCCCGTATGGATGTCCTGAAAAATCAAAGAAGATGAATAAAAAATTGCCCGACAATGAAGATCCTTCGTAATCTGACTAATTGACAATAGGTTCATTGAGAAATCAGGTGCATGTAGCACATTCTTGAGCTGCATAGACGGTGTCAATCTAATCTCCCCCTGACCAGTAATGGGGGAATGTATGCCATTTGCAATGACAACTGTCCGTCCCGGAGGAATCTAGGTATAACATGTAAGTAGACTCTGGTCGCCACATAGGTGATGTGTAGCGCCTGAGTCCATAATCCATGGCAATGTATCAGGACTACTACTATGAAGTGCAAGTATACTACCTGAAGCACTGGTAGAAGTGGAGGCAGAGGCAGCTGCATCAGAATGACTCTGTAGTCGGCGCTGGACCCGATGGTGGGATAATGCCCCTCAGACGGGCAACTAGATCTTCAAATCGCTGATCCAAGGTAGCAACAGATGGGGGCTCTATCTGCTCAGCGGCTCGTGCAGATGCAGGAAATCCATGCTTTGAATAGCATGTATCTTCATTATGTCCGACGCGGTGGCAATAGGTACATGTTGGCCTAGTGCGGCCACTTCTCCCATGAGGTCCACGTCCACGGCCCTGGTAATGAGAGCCACGACCTCGGGTTGCTGCCATGGCTGAAGAATTCTGACTTGCAGCTGTTGAGGGAACTGTAATCCGACTCAATCTATGGAAGGCTTCCTCCATTGGAGGAATTGTAGAGTCGGCCAAAATCTGTGATCGTGCTGCCTCGTACTCAGGATCAAGTGCAGCTAGGAACACTCCCACCATAGTGGCGTTCCTATATGTCTTCTGCTGTTCTGGCGTGGCTGTCAAGGGCATGAAGCTATATAGCTTCTCGAACATCCCTCTCAGTGATGTATAGAGAGAATGTAGAGGGCGACCATTCTGCTTGATGGTGAAGATATCATGCTGGAGTTGCAGAATCTTTGTCTCGTTCTTTGCCTGGGAATATGTAGCCGCCAGAATGTCCCACATATCCTTCGTTGTGGGTTGATGGAGAATGCCATTGGCAATCTCAATTGCCAACGTACCAGATAGCCAAACTTTGGCGTATGCGTCATCAGCCTCCCAGGAGGCATAGGTTCCAGTCTTCTCAGCAGGCTCTGGTTCGGTAAGAATATGCTTCTTACCAGTAGACTTCATCATGCTCATGAACTGCATTGCCCACAGTTCATAGTTGGTACCGTCCATCTTGACAATAGGCGTTGGACCACGGAATGCACCAATAGATGGGATATCTGCCTTGCTCTCTGACATATTGAAAATGAAGACTGGAACGATTGACAAACACTGTGATTTGTCTACAAGGACATAAATGGGTTTAGTTGCACGTGTAGACCTCACGCGACTAAACCCATGATGATGTTCTGGGTCTTAGGGCTGGAAACCGTGCACCCGCACAGGAGCTACAGGACTCGGAGCACTTGATGCGCACTGGATGCGCAGTAGATCGCGTGTGCCGTGCACTTAGTGCGCTGGACTCGCGCACTGGATGCGCTGGGCACGCGCTGTGAATGCGCGTATGGCTCACGCACGTTGTAAGGTGCTGTGGATGCGCTGTGGATGCGCTGTGGATGCTCGGTCAGGCGCTGGGAATGCGCAGATCATGCGCGATATCGCGCACTGGATGTGCGCGCGTAGGTGATGCGCAGATCACGCGGTGGCGCGTGCCGTAGATGCGCCTGAGGTGCGTCGAGATGCGGCTGGGATGTGCCGCAGATGCGGCTGGGATGCGCCGCTGATGCGCTGGAGAGGCACCGTTCGGAGGAGAAGCACCCGAGGAGAAGGGCGGCGCCGATCTGCAGAGAAGAGAGAGAGAAAGAGGGCCGGCGGGTGGGGTAGGGTTAGGGTTAGGGTTTCAAGAACTCCGGTCTAGGACCGTCACTCTGATACCATGTTGGGAGAAATGAGCAAGTTGTTTATTCCATGAACCCTAGGCTCTCTTATATAGGAGAGTAGCCTATGGGTAAATTACATAAAGCATACTAAGAGAAAAAACAGAATAACAGAAAGTACATATACATGTATACGTTAACATTAACTTTTTATAAAGTATTTATGGAAATCTTCAACTTTCATTTGATTATGCGGTCTTTCGTTCTTTCTTTACATCAATTCATATTAACAATTTTAAGTCATTATTAATATGTCGAGGGCTAATGTGTTGTAAAGTATAAACATGGAGAAGCACCTTTGCCGTAATCCGTAATCCTATGTATTGGATCGGATTGGATTTAAAAAGTTAATGGATTGGATTGGATTCGGAAAAATAAAAAATTTGTTAAGGTTGGATTAGACATGAGTTAAGCTAAAACCCGATTCAATCCGATCCACGTGCACCTCTAATTAGAGTGTCATTCCATAGATGTGTTCCAAGCTAAGCATGATTGATATCTACGCTCCAGCTTGAGGGGGAGTGTTGAGATATTTGTTATCTTTTGTTCATTTTATGTATTTTCTTTTTTCTGTGTATATTATGTAATTTGCCCAGCATGTTTCTCCTCCATGTAAGAGAACCCTAGGACCTCGTGAATAAATAACTCATTACTTTCTCTCCACGGTTTGAGTGAAACTCTTTCCAACGAACCTTGACTCGAGTCGTCCATATTTCAATCGATGGTGTGCTTGGTATTGGACACCCATTTGCAGGTAATAGGGAGACTTATGGCGGGCAAGGTATAAGATCCCAATAAATATGAGGTAGATATGTGAATTGCTTATTGTTATAGGAACTATATTTATATTTATCTGTTTATTTTCTGTTCTTTTCCTTTCTTGTGTATTGCCCTCTTGGGTTTCTTCTCTATGCAAAGGAGTCTTAGGACACATAATAAAAGAATTACTCATTTCTTAGTGCGATGGTCTTGGACCAGAACTCGGTATCCTCTTGATACCCTAACCCTTATGTCAATCTTTCTTCTCTCATGTGGCACCAAGGTAACTCGCTTGGGGTCCAACTGCTCTGCAATGGTGCCCGTTGCTCCCCAATAGCACCCAACCGCCCACGCTTCCACATCCAATCGTGCCCAATGCCTCTACGCATAATATGTGTTGGGCACCTCATGCATCCAACACACTATCATGCATCACACACTTTGCTTGCTTGAACCTTGTGCACTCCCTTCCCGTCTTTCAAATGCCTATCTTGGGCCATTTGGTTCAGGTACAATCATCTAAATCTGATGATCATCCCTAAAGCACCAACAAGGTGATGTGAAATGTTGTGATTTAGGTTTGCACATACAACCTATTCCCTATATTATCGTGTAGATGAAGACTGATATTTCTCCCAATCTTCTCCTTTTGGCATTTCCTTTTTCCTTCGTGGTAGAAAGTAAGGTCGATATTACTTCATCCTTTGGAGCATTCAAATACCCTTATTCAATCGTCAAGATGGATTTTTTTTGAAGCCCAAAAAAGGGGGAAACACTCAAAGGTGCCCGCCCAGAGATTTATTAAGAAGTATGAAAGAAGTACAAGAAAAAGAAAAAGTTACAAGAGCCAGACCTCCAACAACCTCGCCACCTGGATGAAAACACTTTCCCTATAAAACCTCCGTCCCTCAAACACCAAAGCATTCCTAGCCAACCAGATGGCCCACACGAAGGCTAAAGGGTAGAGCAACTCTCTCCTTGGACGATATCTGGCGCTGTAGATTGACTAGCAGAATGAGGTTAGGCTTGACGTTCTCACCCAGTCAAGAGCCGAGCCCTCTCAGATAGACCTCGATTCCTGACACAAGAAGAAGAGATGCTCAATTGATTCAATTTCATTGCCACAAAGGAGGCATCTGTCAGAGATTGATCCAAGCAATCTAGCACAATGATCTCTCGTCATTAGTCTCTTTCTCCTGAAGAGCCACAAGAAGAATCCAATCCTTTCAGCAAGGCCCAACCCCCACATGAATTGGCAATCCCTAACCAGGTTAGCCGATTGCGAGGGAGGTGGTATGTAGATCGTCACATAGGCTTTCTTGACCGAGAATGAACCCCCTCTCCACACCCAGTGGTCTCGTTCCTCAGACGGACCAGCAAAAGCCCTCAAGTAGTCCAACAGAAGGAGAAATTCCTCCAGGCGTTGGTCTGAAAAACTCGCACGGAACAACGTCATCCAGTTCCCGTCTCCCCAACAGGAGGCAACCCGCGTGTCACGATCAGCCGCTAAAGCAAACAAGCGTGGAAAGCATGTAGAAAGCGCACCCCCATCCATCCAGTCATCCGTCCAAAAAGCAAAGGACTCTCCATTTCTCAGAACGAGCGTTGGCACCGGCTTGAAAAGCCCAAAAAAAGATGGGAGGGTCGCGACGATGCCCTTTCAGTTTCAGAAAGGGGATAGATGAGACGAACTATGAATTGCAGGCGATGCAGTTCATGAGCGTCATGGAAAGCCATAATAAAGAGTACTTCTTGATGGAACTTTGTCGACAGACAAGACTGGTGCCAACGCTTCATGGAAGAGGAACACTGCATGGGATTGTGTATGGCTTTCTGGTCCTCTCACAATAGAGATAGCCAATGATATTCTTCATCATCCCACAAAAAAAGTGATATGGGCTATTCTAGCTAACACATATTCTCAAGTGAATGAGCCAAATATTCTTCAGCTACAATATGAAAATTTCACAATAATATGCCATCTATTCCAGGCGTGTTCAAGAAACTCCATAGTTTCATGCCGCGAGTACTAGTATTTAACAATAATTTTTCTATAGGAACACCACAATGGTTGGTGTCTTTCTTGTTGCCCTTGATTCCACCTATGATTTACGGTGCCTCAATCCCTCCCATGAATGAGGTATACAACTGGGAAAGCTTACAGTCCTGCGTCTCATATCTTCTCCGCTATGGCAGTGCCACGAGGCAGATGAGGATCAACTCAATTCATAGGACGTGGTGTTTGCGGCATGGGAAGTAGCAATCATCCTCATTCACAGTGTACATACTATAAGTGTATGGGTCATTTCAGGACACATGTTATTAGAAGCATGATCTCCCTACTCCAAGCATTCTGAGACCATTGTTGCAATTGCTAGTCATAAGTATGATGTTCTCATCTCCCATTTGAGGGATATTATGGGACCTTCAACTTGTAGTATCGGTTCTCCTCCTCCTGTTTTGTTAGACTCTACTGCCTTCGCGAGTACCTAAGGTGCTGGTTATGCTCATACCACATGTCACAACTTTGATATTACAGAATGGATAATGACCTACGACACATTTCATCATATCTATGGCAACATAGAATAATGAATATCTTACAAAGTCATTCCCCATGGCCATTCTACCATCATTGTTGATGGGAGACATTATCTTATCACATGACATGTTGAGATCCAATTGATACCCTCCATTTATCTACTGAACGTTTTACATGCTCTAGAATTTCTATGAATCTACTGGCCATCGGTTAATTTACTAAGGAGCTAAACTGTCAAGCCATTTTTACCCCCTCTTGTCTTGTGTTTCAGGATATATTCACGAGCAAGGTGATTAGATGTGACCGTGAGCAAGGGGGTTTGCACATACTGGTTTAATCACAATATGCCAGAAAATCTTACATCTATACTGGTTAGATTCTTCATAGCCGTGGCATCTTTTGTTTGGTCATCTTCCACTGTAGAAGTTGTGCAGAGTCCTTCCTTCGATCTCTCCTCAGTCTAGTTTTCAGTGTGAGACGTGTCCGCTTGGGAAGCATCATCACAATAATTTTTCCAATCATCAAGGTCATACCCGAACTTTTTTATTTGAATTGTTTCACTTTGATATTTAGGTCTTAATTATTACAATTTCTTGGGGCAACATTTTTATTTGGTTGATGTTGATGACTTTTATAGACTATCGTGGGTCTTCTTGATGAAACATAAGTCCAAGGCCTGGTCTAGTATGGAAACTTCTATCATTAAAATAAAGAATCTTTTTTCTGCTTCTATCAGATGTGGTTGCTCTGATAATGCTTTAGAATTATGTACTGGCCAATTATCTTAGTTTTTCTTGTTTCATAGGATTTTACACCAGACTTCTTGCACTTATACTTCTTTAGTTGAATAATACTGCTGAGCGAAAACATTGACATCTTTTAGATGTTACCAGGACTCTTTACCATCTTCTTTTTCTCCTTAACATCTTACATCTTGGGTGTGCGACAGCTTTTGTCCCTCACTTGACCCCTGGTCATGATGAGCTTTCGCTGAGATCGGTTAAATGCATCTTCATTATCTACTCTAGAATCTAAAAAGGTTACCTCTGCTTTAATCCTCAAATGGAAATTCTATGTCAGTGTTGATGCCACTTTCTTTGAATCCGTTATGTATTTTTCTTTCACGGGTGATGGGATGTCTCTTTCAATGTTTGTCACTGACGTTTACCTACTACCTCTGTCTCATGCTCCTCATCCACCGACTTTAGTTGAGATGTTACCTCGCGTGTACTTCCAATGGTCTTTATACTCTATCCCCAACTCTTGTACCTTCCACATCATTCAACATGTCCCAGGTAAATGTTGAATACATGGTTTCCATTGATGGCACTGTTGACATTTCTGTATAGCAGGAGAATATGCAGGAGGAAATAATGCTGTTAATTATGAGATTTCTGTTCAAAAAAATGAGTTAGTGGATCCATTAGAGGATCTGCGCCAACCCTCCAGTCGTCTGAAGATGTGAAATGCATTTGCCACTTATCATTTATCATGACATATTTCTCTTAATCATTGTTTAGAGGGCTACATAAAATGTGGTGGGATTGTTAACTGTTACAATCCCACACACATCCGGAGGCGCTGTAACTAATCACATCTGGCTATAGAAGAACAAAAGAAGCAATAAATTGTGGTTTGTCAAAACCCTAGGAGCTTCTGGAATACAAGGAGATCTTCGTAAAATTGTTGATTATGAGTGTTACAATGATTCGATTGGGTTGTCCAATGGAAAAAAGAAAGAGATTCATTAGCTCGTTATGTAGTACGAATAGGAGAAATGATAGAATCTATGCAAATTATTCAACAAGCTCTGGAAGGAATTCATGGGGGGCAATGAAAATTTAGAAGTACGACTCTTTGATAAAACAAACAATTCAGAATGGAATGGCTGCTCTACAGTCTAGAGGCACATGTACCTTGGTTACTGTCCTTGTAAGGGAATCTGTTGCAGGCTGCAAATGGGTTTTCATGGTAAAGCATCGAGCAAATGGCAATGTCGATCACTACAAAATAAGACTTGTAGCGAGAAGTTTTACTCAAACATATGGAGTGGACTGCCAATACATCTTTTCTCCTTTGGCTCGTCACTTCGCCCTTCAGATTCTTCTTTCCATTGCGATCGTAAAGATTGGATGCTTTCTTAAATAAATGTCAAGAATGTGTCTCTGTATGAGACGTGCAGGAGGAAGTTTATGCAACAACCATCTGGGTTTGCTGTTGAGTAGAGCTTTTTAGCTTCATAATGCAATTTTTGGCCTTAATTAAAGTCTGGCAACATGGTTACAAAAACTTTCATGCTTGATAGAGAAACAAATCTTTAAGAGATTGATTGCAGAATGCTTACCACTCACTCTTTGTACACATGACACCGCACAATATTGCCTTTTTTAATGCACGCTAATGACATCATCTTTACTGGAAATGATTTGCAGGAGATTAGTAAGGCAGAATCATTCCCTTGGACAACAATTTGTAAACAAGGATCTTGGAGGATTGCAAAACTTTCTTGGGCTTGAATTTATTAGGAAACAAAGAGGACTAGTAATGGGTCAGAGAAATGGTGTGACTGTGTGACTGGCTTTCTTGTAGAATTGGGATACCAGATTGCAGACCTGCTACTACTCCTACGGAACCAAAATGAAACCTCTATTATGATGATACAAATAAGGTATACAAGAGGAGATACATGAAGTTTGTTGGAAGCCTCTATATATGACCAACACCAAATCAAACATTTCCTTTACCGTAGGGAAAGCCAATATGTTTATGGAACATCTACGAGATGACCACATTGATGCAGTTACAATGATACTAAGGTACTAGAAATCTTTACAGGCATATGATTGCTCTTCAACGAACGGGCATCTCTTGAGATCACATCCTGTGTAGATGTTGATTATGTATGATATCCTAAAGATTGGAAATTAACCTCGAGGTTCACAATGTTTTCTGGAAGCTCTCTCATCCCATGGAAAAAAGGGTTGTTGCTAGGTAAAGTGTCAAATTTGAATACAAAGCCTATGGTGCAAGGTGAGATGATATATGTCAGGTACACCATAATTGACCTTACTGCTGCAACACCTTCGTTTATGATTGTTATGTTACAATCATGCAACTATATTTGTTGCCAACAATCCAATGTTACTTGAGAGAACCAAATACATTGAGGTGGATTGACACTATACCAAGGACATGCTATTTGAAGGACTTCATCTCTACATCTCATGTCAACTCAGTTGCACAGATATATTTGTTAAAGCACTTGCCATCAGACCATTCTAGAAATCTTCATCCAATATGAGTGTGATAGACATATATGCTCCAACTTGTATTGCCCTCTAGGGTTCTCTATACAAAGAGCCCTTGGGACACATAATAAGCCAATTACTCATTTCCTTTCACACTTATTACTAATCGAATAAGCCAACGATCACATAATATAATGAGTGAAGATGAATGGTGTATGAGTTTATCCTTTAGAGGAGGACATCATGAAACTATAGGCAACCTGCCTACCTCAAGTAGCATCACTGCCCATAATGCATTTACTTCATCTCCCAAGTGGATCCTCGACTCAGATGACTATAATCATAAGACCAGGGACCAAGAGAGTTTCAAGAATACAGTATGAAAGGAAGGAGTAAGGTAGGGGAAAGAAAAAGGTAGGTTTAAACGAATGATGAGATGCCTCACTTGTTTGTGATGCGTATCTTCCTCATCAATCTTTATGTAGACGCATGTACAAGGACCTTCACTATGAGTAAAAGTTACTTGAGAGTGAGTTTTGAGCGTCTTTTTTTAGACCGAATTTTGAGTGTCTTCTTGGACAGTTACAGATCTTTTTGGATACAAGAGTTTTACTTAGGGAAAATGGGTAATGCGTTCACTAACTCTTAATATGTCATGAGTGTAAGATTGGCGAAGCTGGTCGATGCTACTCACTTACGGATTACTCTTATTGATAGTATTCATCTTCATCCACACTCAAGCTTTTTGGCGTTTCATTTGCACCTGAGTTCTCCATGAGCCTGTTGTTTCTAACAAACTATGGTCTCAACTTGATTGTCGAGTCATTTATATAGATTCTTTTGTTACTTCCAGGACATTCGATCACAATAAATTATCAGTGGAAGATATGAGAAGGATGGTCTCTATTATTGGATGTTTAATCTAATTCTCCTCTTTATCCGTACTTCATCAGTCTCAACTGATCACTCGATTACATCTTCACATTGGTTATCCCCTTGCTTCAATTCTCAATATGATGTTTCTTGAAATATTCGATGCTTAGGCTTCTTGACTGTAAAACACGTCAACTCAGCTACATAATCGGGCCTCATTTCTTTTATGTGTGTGGTTCCATCGTACTCCTCCTTTTAATTTAATGCATTGTGATGTAGGGGCATGTCTTGTATGTACAATTTTGGATCAATACTATTTTGTCGATTATGATGATGGATTTAGTAGTTAATAGGGTCTGCTGAAAAAAAGAATGATTTAAGATAAATTTTCTTATTATATCCTTAAAAGTGTCGTTAGTTTTAGTATTAGAAAAATCAACCTATAATGATCTAGAGTTTGTGCAGAAGGATTGGCTACTTTATGTCATAGAGCACCTTCCTCTAAACTCCATGTTATATCTCACATCAATAGGGCTGCAAAGAGGAAACTAAGACCTTATTGATGTTCTTCGTACTCTTCTTACTTAGATGAATGTGCCTAAGTCTTTATAAGGGATGTTACTGCTAAGTACTTGATAAACACGGCTCCATTTTTCTTGGAAGGGAATCACTTCTTTATTTTTATCCTAATAATGCATCACTTCCACTTCCTTCACACATTTTGAACGACAATTTTTATAGCTTTTGTCTTGTAGATAAACTCAACAATCTTACATTCAAGTGCATTTCTGAGGTATCCAAGAACCTAGAAAGTGTACAAGTCTTATGACTCCACTACTCACTATTGCCATGACAAGGCTACTAGTTTCTTTGGGTAGAGTCGCAAAGACTCTCTCTTCTCCATATCACATCCGAGGGCCAGGTGTCCTGTTTTTTTGTCATTTCTCTGATAGTCAGGCACTTGCCCGTACTGATTGGCGGTCACGAAATGTTCGCAGATTATGTCCTCATACAACTTGATAAGTTTAACTTGATTCTAGGCATGGATTGGTTATCTGCTCATCATGTCCTTGTTGATTGCTTTAGGAAGACAGTTGTCTTCAGGATCCCTGATTTACCCGAGTTTACTTTAGAGGGTACTATACGTAACTCCACTATGGAGTACATTTCAGTGTCGCGAGCTCAACGACTTGTTGATCAGGGTTGTGATTCATACCTTGCATTTGTTCGGGAGGTGTCTGATCAGGAGCCGATGATACATGACATCCGAGTAGTATCAGAATACCCAGACGTGTTTCCTGATGAGCTACCAGGATTACCTCCTGAAAGAGAAATTGAGTTTGAGATCACATTACTGTCAGATACAAAACCGATCTCGATGGCTCCTTACCATATGGCACCAACTGAGTTGCGGGAGCTGAAGGTGCAGTTGCAGGAGTTACTTGATTTGGGATCCGTGATGCCAAGCACTTCACCTTCGGGTGCCCCGGTTCTATTTGTCAAGAAAAGGGATGGATCCATGAGATTATGCATCGATTATCGGCAGTTGAACAAGAGAACGGTGAAGAACCGTTATCCCTTGCCGCGCATCGATGATTTATTCGATCAGCTCCAGAGATCTTCGGTGTTCTCGAAGATCGATTTTCGCTCCGGCTATCATCAGCTGAGGATTCGCGAGTCAGATATTCCGAAGACAGCCTTCAGGACTCGCTATGGACACTACGAGTTTGTGGTGATGCCGTTTGAGCTCACCAATGCACCTGCGGCTTTTATGGATATGATGAACCATATTTTCCGTCCATACTTGGACAAGTTTGTAGTGGTGTTCATAGATGATGTGCTCATATACTCACGGAATGAATGGGATCATGCGAATAATCTACGGATTGTTTTGGACACATTGAGGGAGCGCAAGCTATATGCCAAGTTGAGCCAGTGTGAGTTCTGGTTATCCTAGGTCTCATTTTTGGGACACGTCATTTCTGGGGCAGGTATCGCAGTTGATCCCGCGAAGATTGAGGCAGTTATGTCTTCGGAGCAGCCCAAGATAGTTACACATATCCGGAGCTTCCTCGGGTTAGCGGGTTATTACAGACGCTTTGTCAACGGATTTTCACGCATCGTTCGCCCTTTGACACGATTGACACAGAAAGGAGTTCCATTCATTTGGGACAATTCATACGAGCATGCCTTCAGGACGCTGAAGGAGAGATTAACTACAACGCCTATTCTTGCTCTTCCTTCAGGCACTCAGGACTATGCGGTATACACAGATGCATCTGGGGAAGGTCTAGGAGCAGTATTGATGCAAAGAGGACAGGTGATTGCTTACGCATCACGGCAGTTGAGACCGCATGAGCGGAACTACCCCACACATGACTTAGAATTGGCAACAGTTATCTTCGCTCTGAAGATCTGGCGACACTATTTATATGGGGTAAATTTCGAGATCGTCACAGATCACAACAACCTAAAGTATATCTTCGATCAGAAGGAGTTGAATATGAGGCAACGCAGATGGCTCGAATTACTAAAGGATTATGATTGCACGATCTCTTACCATTCCGGTAAGGGAAACGTGGTAGCCTAGGTCTGGTTATCCTAGGTCTCATTTTTGGGACACGTCATTTCTGGGGCAGGTATCGCAGTTGATCCCGCGAAGATTAAGGCAGTTATGTCTTGGGAGCAGCCCAAGATAGTTACACATATTCGGAGCTTCCTCGGGTTAGCGGGTTATTACAGACGCTTTGTCAACGGATTTTCATGCATCATTCGCCCTTTGACACGATTGACACAGAAAGGAGTTCCATTCATTTGGGACAATTCATGCGAGCATGCCTTCATGACGCTGAAGGAGAGATTAACTACAACGCCTATTCTTGCTCTTCCTTCAGGCACTCAGGACTATGCGGTATACACAGATGCATCTGGGGAAGGTCTAGGAGCAGTATTGATGCAAAGAGGACAGGTGATTGCTTACGCATCACGGCAGTTGAGACCGCATGAGCGGAACTACCCCACACATGACTTAGAATTGGCAACAGTTATCTTCGCTCTGAAGATCTGGCGACATTATTTATATGGGGTAAATTTCGAGATCGTCACAGATCACAAGAGCCTAAAGTATATCTTTAATCAGAAGGAGTTGAATATGAGGCAACGCAGATGGCTCGAATTACTAAAGGATTATGATTGCACGATCTCTTACCATTCCGGTAAGGGAAACGTGGTAGCTGATTCACTTTGCAGGAGAGCACATGCAGAGGGTACGACGAACTGGCTATACACGTGGGATAAGCTCGCATCTTTGACTGATTGGCATCCTCAGGAGAGCGCATCCATTTCTACTGCCATGCCTCCACGATTCAGCAGTTTGTGGGATCGCATTGTTGAAGGCCTGAAGACAGATCTTTGGATTCAAGACAGATACATACGCGCCGTTAAGGACGAAGTTGATGATTTTGTTGTAACAAAGTCTATTTTATGGAAGGCAGGACGGGTCGTTGTACCCAATGACGAGCAGCTTCGCAGAGACATACTTGATGAGGCACACAGTTCACAGTTATCTATCCATCCAGGCAACACGAAGATGTATCGTGATCTACGCCGACATTTCTGATGGGATGGAATGAAGCGCGATGTGGCGCTACATGTCAACATATGCATGACCTGTCGAGCACAGGAGAGCGCCAAGATTGTTGTAGTCTCTCCCTATTCCCGATTGAAAGTTGGAGAACATTTCTATTGATTTTGTCACAGGTCTGCCGAAGACACCAGGTGGCCATGATTCCATTTGGGTCGTTGTTGATAGGTTGACCAAGTCAGCCCATTTCATACCTGTCAACACGACTTACACTCCATCTAGATTGGCCAAGCTTTATGTGCATAATATCATTAGACTTCATGGTATACCACGGGAGGTGGTGTCTGACAGAGATTCGAGGTTCACTTCACATTATTGGCATCAGTTCATGTCAGTACTACATACAGAGCTGAAGATGAGTTCTGCCTATCAGCCGCAGACTGATGGGCAGAGTGAACGCACCATTCAGACATTGGAGGATTTGCTCCGCGCTTGCACTTTAGAGTGCAAAGGGTCCTGGAAGGACCATCTGCCATTAGTAGAATTCACGTACAACAACAACTATCATTCCAGTATCGGCATGACACCATTCGAATGTAGCATCCGATTTCCAATCAAACCCGAAGTCGTCCGATTTTCGGTCTAATGAACCCAAAAACGTTGTCGGTCAATACTAAACAACCTAAAACGACCAATTAGTAATGAATCAAAAGTTGTTCGGGAGAAATCGACCCAGAATCGGTCAATCCGTACCGCGCGCCGTGAAAAGCCGCGACGCAAGTTCGGAGACCGCGAAACAAACCGAGACCGTCATTAGAGCCGATTCGACGATACAAGACCAACGGAATCGACCGTTCGTCAATCGGAGGTCGTTGGATATTTTTAAATCGTAAAATTTAACCTTAAACAAAATCTGTATCCGAAAATTTCGGGCATTCAAAACTCGACCGAAAATATATCAATATTATACTCATATCGACCGTCATTCTGAGACGGTCAAAATGAGATGTTTCGTGTCAAAATCCGATACTCGAGACGCATACATGATCGATTTTAAGTATGTCAAATAAAGAGTTTTTTTTAAACAAAAAAAAAGATATAAAAAAAAAATAAATAAATTTGGCTACAGTAACTGTAGCAGTCAGAGTTCGAATACAGTGTTGCAAAAAAAAAAAAAATTTAAAAAGGAAATGAGGAAGGTTCCAGGAACCTTCCCCACTCCTACTACCCCTCCCTCCTCTATCCTATAAAACCCAATTCCCACGCCATCTTCTCCCCAATTTCCTATTCTTTCTCCACCGTTTTGCTCCTCAAATTCTTCCCAATCTTCTTCCAACTTTCCAGCCGTGAGCCTCTTCTTCTCCAATTGCTAGAGCTTCTCCATGAGCACATCTCCTTGCTTCCTTGCTGAATTTCAGCAACCCCTCTGCTCTTCAAGCCCTGCATGCAAGATAATCTTCAAGTTTTGAAGGTTCTTATGTACAATCTCTTCTTCTTTTTCTTAATTCTCCAATCTTTCCTTGTTTCCTCTCAAATTCCAAAGAAATAAAGCTCTTGCAGCCCCAACTTCATGCTGGAAGTCTCTTTGCAGATTGTACCTGCTCCAGCATGCACAACCCACCACTCCAGTCTGCTATTAAAGTCCCACACAGCAGCAAATTTCAAGTTGCTATTTGCTGGGTTCAGAAGCTTTATTCCAAGGAGCTGCCATTCCTCTTTGGATTGGTAATCTTGCATGCAAGATTTAAGGTCTAAAGGTACGCTCCCCATTCCTCTTTGCTGCCATGCATGCCCATTACACATCTTGAAGTCTTTTCTTGAATAAATCATGAGGGAAAGGAGTTTGAATATAATTATATGTTACTGCAATATGTTATATAAAAAAAAATATGAGTAGGAATTTTATCCTGTAGTAAAAATAAAAATCAGAAAAGTTAATTTCTGTACATGCTACTTAGATGATATTAAATAAATATAAGACATTGATCACTTCACTGTTCTTTGTTTACTAATCCTCATGTCATGAGGATTTGAAACCTTGGAAAGATACTTTGTTGATGGTTCAAGAACAATGAAGCTATTGATATTGATTTACAGCATGCTTGGTGTTGAATTGAACTAAAAGTCCACTCCAATGTTTACAACAATAGATCTACATGAGCAATCACATCTGAGATGATTTGTCATGACAAAGTTACTCATGTTCATGTTTAAGTCTTCACAGATTAATCACACAAAATTATTAATTCTTTTACCTTATATCTGGAATATATTCTAAAAGTTGAATCTATATAAATTATACAATACACACACACATTACCATCCCGGTATAGTAGACCTAAATCACTAATTTGTGAATAACATCTATAATGATGGGGTATAGTATGAATTCAATTACGGGTCTTGTGAATGGCACAGTTGATACCTTACTTCTCATGCTTGAATTCCCAAGATCTCCATATTTCATCTCTAGACGGGATCAATGCCTTGGGACTGGAAGTAGAGATCTTCTAATATCTTTTATTATAGTGTTAATAACAAATTCCTTAACATCTTAAGTTAGTTAATAATTAATATGTATGGTAATTATCATTCACTTCCAGTTATAGTTAGAGGAAATAGTCATAAACATAAGCAACATAATTCTTCTCTATAGGAATTGTTGAAATCCATGTTTTATTTTAGGATATTAATTCAACAAATCCTTTCTTATAATTAGATATAATGCCACCAAGTTGACAAGTCCATCAAAATATGTACCAGTATGTAACCTGTTTATATCATATCACATCCTTCATTGTAGAAGACAGTATTTCCCTCTTAAAAACCAATTTAAAAAGAGGATAGGATAGTCTGGATACATCAGCTTTTAGCATTTCAAAAAAAAAAAAAATTAATTAAAGGACTTCCCCTGCTTATAAGATAGATTTAAGCTCATAGTAGAGACAATAACCACAGTATTGGTGTATTACTTATATATATACACACACACACCCATATATATATATATATCACTGGTATCATCCACCAATATAGATCATTACTATCTATAAAGTCATGGACAAAAGATCTAGATCTCTTCAGTTAATCACATAAATTATCCAACAAAGGGTGAATCTGTCTAGAAATTTGGTACACGTAGAGTTACCTATTCTGAATTACATCATCTTCAAGAAATCATCCATCAGAAATACTCTATTACCTATGAGACATTATCAGTAAGATGGTTGAACAAGAAACCTAGATTTATACAAATACTCTCAGAAGGAATTGGGAAAGAAATGAGTTGACAAAACAAGTAAAGTGAGCTATTGTGGGAAGGGGCTTGTTAATCTGTCTTTCGAACAATATATGACATCTTGTAAGACTCCATGCATGCACAAGGATCATTTTAGATTTCATGACTCTTAGTACTCATGTAAGGATCGCTTTAGAGCTTCAAAGATAACAATACAAGATTGTAGATTAAGAGAGCTAGGTTTGTATCAAATATTAATACTCTTCTTTTATGAAGTTGGTAAATGATTTCCAAGATTGAATATGAAGAGAGCTAGATCTGTATTACTAATCTCAAAAAGGGAATTGAGAAGGAAAGTAGACAAGCAAATGAAATTGATTGTGAGTAGCTAATGACTTATAAATTATATTGCCGGTCATGGTGGCCTTTTACCCCGGACCGTGCGAGGGGGCGGTGACCCTCACCTGGGCGGAAGAAAGGAAGCCCAGTTCGGGCAGCGGCCGCCTAGTGCGCGGGTCTAGGATCCCAGTCCCTTTTCGGTTTTACGCGAGCTCGCAGTGTTTTTACGCCTCGTTGGGATCCAGACTTTAGACCAGTTCCGCTGACCCTGTTTTAGGATGCCCAGGCGGGGGATCCTGGTTTTTCAGCTTTACGTACGAGCTCGGTTGCCCATACTAGTCGGGCTGTTTTTCTAGAGCGACTTTTCTAGGGAGTCACTCTCACCCGTCTCAGTGGCGTAGTTGGAGAATAGACCTATCCCTCTATTGGACCGCGCTTCCAATTAGAGGGCGAGACGGAAGAGCCATTTGTAGGCTTCTTCACCGCTTGAGTTTACTTCGCCAACAGACTGGCGATTATATATCTAGATCATTCATCAAAATTATCTGGAGTTATATCTAAATCATTAAAGTTAAGAATTTGAGAAGTTACGATCAAAAGACTATTCTCTCTCTACCCAAGAATTTAAATAAAGTAATAGATCTCTACAATCTCAACTTTTCCATTTTTTCACTAACCAACATGATCTCTAAGGAAAATGATATATGCATTCCCCCTCACACACTCATGATTACGCAACTGCTATCGAAATAATGTTACATATGGGAAATGCCGGGTTCAGGGGAAAGTCATTAGAAATGCATTACGAACATTTGAGATGCTTACAAGTAATCTGAAAAACCGTTTTCATTTGCAAGTAGAACTAAATCTTAATTTGAGTTGCTCTCGCCTTTCTGCTTGTTTCTTTTGTAAATAATAAATGCCCGTTATTTTATATAAGTTTTTGGGAGGTACCAGCAACCGCTGACGCCTTTTCTTCCTATTGTGTGTGGCAGGCAAACAGCCTGCAGTTTAGTAGCCGCTCAGTATATACATGCTTCCAGGAGATATAGTGTACACCCGACGGTATGATTTACTTAGTCTTAGTTTTTGTTCAGATGATGATGTAAATGCTATCTCTTTTGTCACATTTTGGGATATATGTTGTAACATGGAATATGCTTGTACATGTTGTAAATGGATATGAATATTAATGAAAGGAAATTTTGGTGATGGCTGTCTCTTTTACTTGTGGTCATGTGTTGAGAATGAATGTCATAGTCGCAAAAAAATTTTCCCTGTATTTTTACAACTTGGGCGATATAATTGTGAATGATATCTTGCGAATTGCGCGTAAACGGGTACCCGGATCCTGAGGGGTCGACAGTTTGGTATCAGAGAAGTGGTACCCCGATACGCACATTCGCGATATTACAATTCCGATCGCATTAAGATCTCGAATAGCGACAGTCTACCGACTTGTCGTGAGTTCGAGAAGGGAAATATGACATTCATATTCAATAACCACAAATGTCACCAATTTCATTAATTTTCATCTTATATCCCAAGAAGAGAAAAGCATTTATGATAAATATCTGTCTAGGGCATTTTTATGACTAATTATGGTTCTTATGCAGAGCCATGGCATCCCGACCAGGTCAGGATACTTCTGATCAGCTGGCACGCATACTGAGCGCACTTACTGATCTTCAGCAGCAGCAGGCTGCTATGAGAGGCCAGCAGGAGCAGATATTGGCCCAGCAGACCGAGATTGCTGACAGGCAGACGAACATAGAGATGAGATTTGAGGATCTGTCAGATTTCACGTACCATCCATCTCAGGATGGGATACGGCAGGACCAGCACCAGTCCGTTGAGGTGGAGCAGCCTCATCCTGATGATCCACTAGAGGCCATTCCAGAGCATGGAGCTGAGGAGGATGCAGACTTAGACAGGGAGCAGGACCCTGTTGACTTTGCTGACGAGGATGCACACGAGTTTGCAGCCATTCACAGGCACCAGTCAGTCTTCACTTCTTATCAGCGGGCCAACATACCCTTGTTCGAGGGCACAGGTCCACCAGATGACGCTGAGCAGTGGCTGATGAGAGTAATGAAAGTGCTCAGGGCGATTAATGCGCCACGAAACACGTGGCTATCTTTCGTAGAGTACTCACTGATAGACTTCGCCGAGCGATGGTGGATGGCCGTAGTGTCCGAGTTAGGCCGAGAGCCTACTTGGAACGATTTTGTGACGAAGTTCAGAGCCCACTTCTTTTCTGCGAAGTGGAGGGAGTCCCAGCGCCGACTGTTTGCAGAGCTTCGTCAGGGACAGATGACAACCCGGGATTACTTTATCAGATACACAGAGCTGTCACGACACACACGAGCAGCTGGCGCATTTCCAGAGGAGAATCTGGAGAAGTTCATTGGCGGCATGCGAGAGGAGGTGCAGGAGAAGCTGGCTGGACTACACATCACTTCTATCTCCGAGGCTACCGATGCTGCGGAGAAGTTCGAGGACATCAGAGGGAGACGTTACGGGAGCTCGTCTGGAGCACCGCCTAGACCGCGGCGATATTTTGGGCCGATACGTCGACCATTTCAGCAGCAGAGGTCAGCCAGACGGTTCCGACCTACAGGTTCGACATTCTCTGGCAGTGCTCGCTCTTCTCCATCGACTACTCTAGGAGGAGCACTTGCCGGACGAGGTACAGAGTCCGCTCGACCATCTGGGTCGCAGCGAGCTGATAGACCACCTGCAGGACCAGCTCGGAGCACGGACACAGCTACTCCCTCTACTCGACCAGTCCGGTGCTACCGATGTCACGAGTGGGGACATTACAGAGCACAGTGCCCACAGGCTTCTGGCGAGCCTCAGCCACAGCCTTCTCAGCCACAGCCTCAGACACAGCGTTCAGGGAGTTTCCGTGGCAGGAACTCCAACTTTAGACGGCAGCAGCAGAGACAGACGCAGAGTGTGGCAGGTTCTAGTGCTGCATCAGCCAGGCAGGGACAGTTACATGCCGTTACTGAGGAGCAGGCACGTTCAGCGGCTACTGTAGTGAAAGGTATGGTCTCAGTCTTGGGCCGACCTTTCCATGTTTTATTTGATTCCGGCGCGACACACTCTTTCCTTGCTTCGAGATTGCTTGTTTCTTTAGATAGAGTTGCAGAGACGCTATCGTCTCCATATCACATCCGAGGGCCAGGTGGCCAGTTATTTGTCATATCTCTGATAGTCAGGCACTTGCCCATACTGATAGGAGGTCATGAGATGATCGCAGATTGCCTACTTCTGCAGCTTGATGAGTTCGACTTGATATTGGGCATGGATTGGCTATCCACTCATCATGCACTTGTTGATTGCTTTAGGAAGACGGTTGTCTTCAGGATTCCAGATCTACCAGAGTTCACCTTTGAGGGTACTACACATGACTCCACCATGGAGTACATTTCAGTGTTGCGAGCCCAGCGACTTGTTGATCAGGGTTGCGATTCATATCTTGCGAATTGCACGTAAACGGGTACCCGGATCCTGAGGGGTCGACATCGAAGCCCTATACGGGCGGAGATATCTTACACCCCTCAGTTGGCGGGAGGTAGGTGACCATGCTCTCTATTCCGTAGATCATTTAGAAGAGACCGCGAGAGCTGTTGATCTTGAGAGACGGAGGCTTCTGACGGCACAAAGCCGCCAGAAGAACTATGCGGATCGTCGGAGGAGAGACATAAAGTTTCAGGTAATCTAATTATTTCCTCTTCACCATTCAATTATGACATAAATATGTTCAACTTAATCTCAAACTAACGGCATTCCTACAAAATATAGGTAGGAGATTGGTTATTCCTCCATTTATCTCCCATGAAGGGAGTGCAGAGATTCGGTGTCCGTGGCAAGTTGGCGCCACGATATGTTGGACCGTTCGAGATTCTTGCTCAAGTGGGGAAGGTTGCTTGCTGAGTAGCCCTTCCTCCACATCCTTGAACTATCCATGATGTCTTCCATGTATCCAATCTGAGGAAGTATGTGCACGACCCTCGGCACATTATCAGTTACGAGAATCTTGACGTGGAACCTGACTGACATATGAGGAGAAGCCAATACAGATACTTGACAGTGTTGTGAAGAAGCTTCGCAGCAAAGAGATTCTATTATTCAAGGTGTTGTGGCATCGACACGGCGTCAAAGAGGCGACGTGGGAGACCGAAGCCGACATGCGGGCACGATACCCGCAGCTTTTCTGATATAATCATCAAAACAAGCTTTTGTAATTAATATATGATAAATATATGGCTTGTTTTCTCTTTGAGGTTTTTATGGGTTTAAAACCCTTTGAGATTTTTATGGACATACGAAATCCAAACAAAAACACCTAATGGCCTTGACTCGAGTCTCGAGGACGAGACTCCCTTTGAGGTTTTTATATTTGTAACATCCGGATCCTAACAAACCCGGCCCGATTAAGGTCTGTTTAACCCAATAAAGTTGCCGGTCGGTATTGGATGATTTATATCGATTAATTGGTCGTGAATCAAAAGTCGTTCGGGCAAAATCGACTGAAAATCGATCACTTTGTAATGCGCGCCGCGAAAAGCCGCGACATAAATTCAGAAACTGCAAAACGAACCGAGACCATCATAATTTCTGATTCGATGAAAGAAGACCAACGGAATCGACCGTTCGTCAATCGGAGGCCGTTTGATATTTTAAAATCACAGAATTTAATCTTAAACAAAAACCGTATCCGAAAATTTCGGGTATTCGAAACCCGACCGGAAGTATATCAATATTATACTCATATCGATCGTCGTTCAGAGACTATCACATCGAGATATTGTGCGTCAAAATCCAAGGCCCGAGGTGCTCGTACGGTCGATTTTTAAGTATATTAAATAAAGAGATTTAAAATATATATATATAATAATAATAATAAAAATATTTTCAGCAGCAGACAGCTACTGTTGACAACAACCAAATTCCAGCCGTGGGTTTATCTTCCCTCTTTCTCAGCCACTTTGTTTGACTCATTATATCACTTGGCATCCAAAAGACCCTTCCCTTGACTATATAAACAACAACGTACCAAAACCCTTCTTATTTCCTCAAATCCTCTCAAATTTCCGTCGAGAGAAGAAAGGGAAGCTCTGTTCTTCTCCTCAATCTGCAGCTATGTGCATGTGGAGATCTCCCAAATAGAAGAACTAATCAAAGGTATACTCCTCTCTTTCTCCTTTTATTCCAACGCTGCCTCTCTTCTCTTATCTTTTTTCCCTTCCTCCACTGTCCCTTTCTCCCTATTCCTTCCTCGACTCCAACGAAGGAGAGACTTCAGCCGTTAGAAATTCCAGCCAAAGAAAAGTGGGATACTGTTGTTGATACTCTCATTTGGGTAGCTATTTTCTGCTCCAATTTCAGCCAAAGGAGCTGCTGGAAGCCCCTCTCTTGCTACTGATTTCTCCATCCAACAGTTGGGGAAATTGCATGCAATTGCAGCCCCAAATTTCCAGCACTGCATGCACAGATCTAATCTCCAAAACTTGAGATTTCAAAGGTACCTCTCTATACCTCCATTTGCTGCCATGCATGCACATATCACTCATTCTTTTTGCTACCATATATGAAGATTTTACATATTCCCTTTTATATGATTAAGAGAGAAGTTTGTGATCCATTCCTCTATCAAAAGATGGATACTCTGAGTAGACCTAATGGGTATAGTGACAATCTTGTAAATCATGTCAATAGTAGGTAACTCTTAGCCTTAGGACCTATAGTGGGTGTAATAATATACTCGAAGGTCATGTCAAGGTAGTGCTCATTACCAACAATGGCTTGTTTGGAAACGAGATGTCCTCTACACCTTTCCTATTACCTATGAGATGAAGGATTGGTACGCTGAACATGGCGAAAAATTGCATTCACGTTCATGACTAGAATAGCAATGTTTTTCTTTGCATCCTCTGCTAAAGAGACCAGATTCACAGCCTTAACCTCCATGTCTACCAAAAGTAGCTAAACAGAGCTCTCTGGAAACAATGCTGGAGCAGATAGGGTAACATCAAGCTCATGAAGCCGAGCAAAGAAAACAAATAAAGATGGAACCATATTAGAATAGAGAAATATATTTTTACCATCTAATAGGTTGGGCCTAGGACAAAAAGAAACACGTATGCTTGCTACACTTACTTTTTTGTTACAACAAGTGGAATGAAACATAGTCGACTCATTAAACCATGTCATGTGTGTACTATAATAGTGAACAAGAGTGGATTCCCCATAAAATCCTAACCATGCATGTGCATGCCTATAATGTGTAGCTTGGTTGTATGTTAAGGATAGTGTCTGGGTAAGTTCTTGCATATGTCTATGTCCTTGGCCATCTCATTTTAGAGAAAATTTACAGCAATAGATCACCTAACACTATTGGATATGCAATTCATGACATGATAGTTACGTGCTTCCATGGTATCATAGTCTTTGTCGGTTAGGACACATATTTCTTTGTCCACCCAACAACACCTTAGAGGTCCATGGACAAAGAAACCTTTTAACTAGATAGAGATGCCTTGAACAACCCCAATAGATGTATTTGATATCTAGAATGTCCCATTGGAGGTGTAAGCATGATAGTCAAAAATCCAGAAAACCTATAGCAAAGGGAAGGTATGGCCATAGACCAAACTCATATAAAGATCATTATCCTTTAAAGGATCCTTGCGCACGTGGTTTTACGTACAATAAAGGGCTAAGGAAGTTGATGGCAACTAGTTGATTGTAGGCTTGATGGGGTTGACATCTTCGATGATTTGTTCAGGTTGTGACCGACTTGAGGGGATCAGGATGATGATCGACTAAATGGGGCTTAACATCTTTGAAATAGGTTTATGTTGGCAGCAATGGCACTACAAAGGCATGATCGATCAAAGGGGTGCGATTGACTTGGTAGGGCTCGATGACATGAGAAGAGTCTGAGCTGTGACCGCTTTATTGAGTTAGGATTTAGGTGAGGGATTGGAGGGCTTATTTAGATAAAGATATGACTATGAGACTAACATTATAGGATTGTTGCTCAGACATGTGTGAGAAAATACACAACTTGTTTATTATGAGAGCCTAGACTCAATTTATATAGTCAATAGGAGTATATTGTTAAAAAGGAAGATTGCATAAATAACCCAAGTAGAGAAGAAATAAGAAAATGAGAAAATAAATAAAGAAATACAAGAATCTCCCACAACCCACCTTTTTAAGGAAAATGAGAAAGCAAATAAAGAAATACAAGTATCTCTCGCAACCATACCTCTTTTATTTCTCCTCTCAACTTGTGAATCTTTTCGCGTTATCCTCTCTTCCCTCGCTTTTATCGTTTTGCATCAATAGCACACATGTCCTAGAAAAGGTAACAATGGTGTCTCTTATATTCTATTTTTTATCAAGTCTTTCAACTGCCTCAGAAGTGAAGATATCCAAGAGATTGTATTAGTTGATGAGGCCACTTTGGATGGGTTCATTGGCGGCATTAGTTAGAGCACCTTTGGTGTCTTAGAAAGAGATTTGCATGTGGACCGTGGCCTTGGTGTGAGAGGTCTCATGACTTAGAATTCTGCTCTAACGGCGGTTGATTGGTTCTGCTCTAGGACTTGGAGTTCAGCCTTAGGGGAGGTAGATTGGTTCTTCTGAGATTAATTCTATATTTTTATCGATCTTTTAGCTGCCTTTGAAGACATCCAAGAGATCAGACCTATTGAGGAGGTCCCTTTGAAAGGGGATTGGTAGGACTTCTAATTGAATTGAATCATTCGAATTCGATTAGGATTCGTTCGATAAAAATTCGAAAAAGTTTGGTTCGAAACCAAATGAACTAAATTTGAATTTAAGTTGTGGATTCGATTCCCAAATTAATTGAATCTGAATTAACCTGAATTCGTTCAATAAAAATTCGATTCGGTATTTATTTACACACATACATGTATATATGCATCCATATATTTATATTCATATACATAGTACATACATATATGCATGTATGTAATACATATATATTTACATACATACATGTAACATCCCCACTTTAGGTATATTAGGATCCTTTCCAAATATTCTTGTGCAAGGAATTATAGCATAATTACATCAAAAGATTGACATGCATTTATTCGAATTCATTTATAAGTAAATAGATGCATAAAACAATGTATTATTTCTACTAAAAGTTACGACGTTTAATTTACATTGAAAGATTTAGCATTTGCATTATATCTCTAAGCATAACATGTGCAAGCATCTAAGGATACTCCAAAATGAACTTACTATATTTATTAAGTGGTTACTTTTACGTTTATAATCATATCTAGGCTCGATTGGTATGATTTATCATGTCCAGACTTCAGCGTTATGATTTCCATAATCCCACAATACACTGACATGACTTTTCAATGCGTGCCATGTATGTGCAATATCATGCACCATTAATGAGATTCAATCTCTCCCCTTTCCCCTTGATAACTAAATTCAAGTGGTTTGACTCCGAAGTATGTTATGAGTCAAAGATGTTATGAGTCGAAGATGTGTGCCCATCCATCGGTTATATAAAACATCTAAATTCCTGTCTTTACTTCTTATTTTAGCCTAATGACAATAGCTTAGATATGAATTACCTTATATAAGTAATAATAAATCTTAGCATGTTATTCAGAAATTTGGAGGCATTAAGAGGATTGCAAAGGACTCTAAGTCATCCCAATTTAATATGTATGTACGCGCGTATGTGTGTGTGTATGCTTGTATAATCCTATTAGTTAAAGACTAAATATTGAATACAAAAAAGAATAAAAATGTATATGTCATAAGATCTAGTAGGAAAGATCAAATGTTTAATATTGTTATTCTAATTCCTCACCTACACATTTGCCATATTCCTTACACTGCCTTTTCTATTCTCTTTTTCATTATCTACCAAATATTCCAAAAGCCTATGGTAGATTATAGTGGCCTTTCTCCTAACACATGAAAATTATGATTTTGCTATTTATAGTTCCTCAACATTTGTCATGGCTCGAAATTTATCTAGATATCTACTTTTTTTGTTTTGATTTTCCATGCATGGCAATCCATGATTATCGTTGTCAAGATGGCATAACATTATTATGATAATGTAAGTTCCTTTGTACATCAAAAATTATGTATATTTCATTTTACGGCTTAATTTTTCGATGATGAAGATCCTCATGCTCAATGAAGAGGTTTTATATTGCTACGTTATTTTATTATTCTCATTGTTTTAAATAATTATGTTAATTTGTATCAACTTTCTATAGAAGTTTGATCATGTCTTGCTCCCGATTGTATTCTCATGATTCTTGCATATGATCCAGAAGTGAAATGTTCATGTGTATGTCACCGTCAGTCTTCCTGGACTTATTGACATTGCATTTGTATGTTAAAGCTTGCTCACTCTACTTATAGACCTTGAAATGTTTTTTGTTATAAATATTATATTAGTCCTTGTCTCCACTTAATATAATCAAGAGACTACAAGTATATGCTGGAGATCCTCACGCTCAATGAAGAGGTTTTATATTGCTACGTTATTGTTTACTATTCTTGTTATTTTAAATAATAATGTTAATTTGTATCAACTTTCTATAGAAGTTTGATCATGTCTTGTTTTAACATAAAATGACAATTATAGCCTGTTTAACTTTTTCGTCAATCATATTTTAACTCTTTAATTTCCTCATATAATTATATTGCATTTATATATTACTTCTCATAGAAAAAAAGCATATTTATATTGTAAAAGATATATAATACTTGTAAAAATTAGGTACTTTTTTCCATTCTATTGTATTCGTTTGATATTTTCCTTGATTATATAGTTTTTTGTAACGTATCTCGGTGATATATATTCAAAATTAAAATTATACAATAAAATGTTTATATTATATTATTCTTCATGTTGTAATAGGCTATGTTTGTTAGTCTCAAGAGATAGGCTATGTTGTAAAGACTGCAAAGTAATCCCAGGAGAGAGTTTGACAACCCATCATCGTTTAATAGTCTTGGATGTACAAATGAAAGGGTTGGTAAAGAAAAGGAGGGTTTCTAAGATAACTAGAACTAGATGGTGGAATCTTCCACTGAAGCAAGCGAGCTTCAGGGAGAAGGTTTTAGAAGACTTATCTTGGGATTATAGCGGTAGTGCAAACGAGATGTGGGAGGCAGTAGCATCTTGTATCCGAAAGGTAGCCAAAGAGATGCTAGGCGAGTTAAAGGGAGGAGCTCCATGTCAAAAGGAGGCTTGGTAGTGGAGTGAAGGGGTGCAAGAGAGGCTAAAAATAAAAAGATCTTGCTTTAAAGCTATGTCTAAGGATATGACAAAGGAAACTATCACAAACTACAAAATAGCGAAGAAGGAAGCAAAGAAGGCCGTAAGCGAAGCTAAGTCAAAAGCTTATGAAGTTTTGTATAAAAATCTCGACTCTAAGGAGGTACAGAAGGATATATTCAAGTTGGCCAAAGCAAGAGAAAGAAAAACCAAAGACCTTTCTCAAGTGAGATGCATTAAGGACGAGGAAGGTCATGTGCTTGTTACTCAGAAGGATATAAAGACTAGGTGGGAGCAGTACTTCCATAAACTTTTCATTGGGGAAGGAAATAGAGATATCACTTTGGGTGATCTAGCTTGTAGTGAAAGTTACTTGAATCTTGCATGCTATAGACGGATACAAAGAAAGAAAGTTGAGGAGGCTTTGAAGGTTATGAGACCTGGAAAATATGTAGGACCGGATGATATCCCTGTAGAAGTATGGAGAGTTTTAGGTGAGCGTGGTTTGACTTGGCTTACGAATCTATTCAATGTTATTTGGTGAAGTAAGAAAATGCCTGAAGATTGGAGGAGGAGTATCGTAGTGCCTCTTTATAAGAATAAAGGAGACATTCAAAATTGTTCAAATTATAGAGGTATCAAGCTGATGTGTCACACTATGAAAATTTGGGAACGTGTGATCGAAAGAAGGTTGAGGCAAATTTCCAATGTAAAAGAAAACCAATTCGGATTCATGCCTGGTCGCTCAACGACTGAAGCCATTCATTTGCCGAGGAGAACAATGGAGATTTATAGAGCTAAAAGGAAGAACCGCCACATGATCTTTATTGATTTGGAGAAGTCTTATGACTCTGTCCCACGAGAGATATTGTGGAGAGTGTTGGAGAAGAGACAAATACCTGTCCTATACATTAACCTCATAAAGGACATGTATGATAGGGCTTTATCTTGTGTAAGGACCTCGTCTAAGAAGACTGATATTTTGACATCAACATTGGTTTACATCAAGGTTCTTCTTTGAGTCCATTTCTTTTTACTTTAATTATGGATAAGTTGACCAGTCACATTCTGGATGAGTTACCTTGGTGTATGTTATTTGTTGATGATATTGTGTTAATTGACGAGACTAGAGATGGAGTAAATGAGAAGCTTGAGCTCTGGAGACATGAGTTGGAGACTAAAGGATTTCGTATAAGCAGGGCTAAGACGGAATATATGGAGTGCACCTTTGATGTAAGCAATGGTGAAGGAATCGAGGTGAAGAATGGTGACGATAACATTCAGAAGAGAGATTCCTTTAGATATCTGGGATCTATTCTGCAACATGATGGGGAAATTGATGGAGATGTTACTAATAGAATAAATACAGGCTGGTTAAAGTGGAGAGGAGCCTCAACTGTTCTCTGTGATAAGAAAATTCCTTTAAAGATTAAATGAAAGTTTTACAAAGCAGCCGCGAGACCTGCTATGCTTTATGGATTTGAATGTTGGCCTGTGAACCATAGACATGTGCAGAGAATGAATGTAGCAGAAATGAAAATGCTAAGGTGGATGTGTGGACACACACACACACACGTAAAGATCGGATTCGGAATGATGTAATCAGAAAAAAAGTTGGTGTAGCTCCGATCGAGGATAAGATGCGCGAAAACCGCTTAAGATGGTTTGGACATTTGCAAAGAAGATCAGCCGATGCACCAGTTAGGAGATGCGAGTGTTGGGATGTTGAGCCAACTAAGAGAGGGCGAGGACGACCCAAGAAGTATTGGAAAGAGACCATACAGAGGGATCTTAGTTTTGTGGATATAAGCCTAGGATTGTCCCAAGATAGATCTGAATGGAGGCGAAGAATCCATGTAGCCGACCCTACTTAATTGTGGGAAAAGGATTTGTTGTTGCTATTGTTGTATTATATTATTCTTCATATAATATTAGTTATATAAACTCTAAAACAACAATTTACGTTTCAAATTCAAAATAAAATGAATCGAATTTGAATATTCGAAACTCAAAATGAATTGAATCTGAATTTAAGTAAGCAAATTCGTTTAAAATTCGATTCGAGTTCGGGTTCGAAACTTTTATAACGAATTGAATCAGAATCTTAGTGGATTCGAAGGTATTCGATTCGATTAGCACCTCTAGGGACTTTGCAGTAGTAGGAGTAGCTTTTGGTGGATTGAGAGAAATTGCAGACTAGGCGAGGATGGAGATCTGAATATAAGACCTTAGGATTTGGAAACCAGCTCTACTTTCGTAGTGGAGGAGACTGCTTGCAAACAATGATGATTTCTTCAGAACTGGTATCTTCTCGAGCTGTGGAAGACTTTAGATTTGGAGGAGAGAGCTAATGCTAACACCATGACCTTTGATCTTAATAAAGGTTTCATGAAGACCATTCGTATCATGTGTCTGTTTGCAAAGAAATCTGGGGAATAATTGATATTGTGTTGGAAGTTTGGGAAAGGGATTCCCAAGACTTCTAGACTTGGTCGTTAAATTCTAGGAGTTTGTTGCTGCTTACTGGGATTGTTGTGAATCGTGAAAGCACACACAAACACGATCAATCGCGCAAGCACGAAGACACATATTTACATGGTTCACCTGTAAGTCTGTAACTAAGCTACGTCCTTGAGCATTGACGATCGATTTTCATTATGTGGAGAAGAAGAAAATACAGATGATACCGAGAGCCCTAACTCTAGAAGAGTTTATATACTACGCCCGTACATACTGATCCTTGATATAAATGGATCCATATACCCGAATACAAAGAGAACACAACAACAACAACAAAAAATCTGTTTCCCACATTAAGCAGGGAATGTGGGAAAAGGCTTTGTTATTGTTGTTGTGTTCTATTTGTATTCAGGTGTATGGATCCATTTATATCAAGGATCCGTCCGTACGGGCATAGTATATAAACTCCTATAGGGTTAGGGCTCTCAATATCCTCAGTATATAAATGGATCCATATACCCGAATACAAATAGAACCGTTAATAAAAAAATCGCCGGAGGCACTGACCCCACACCTCCACAAGCGGGAGCGCAACAAGACCCCCCGTCTTGTTAGGGTATGGTACGACAGGAGGGCGTGCATACTACGGTTCTTCAACTTGAGTCAAATGGTCAGGATTCCAGCATATCAACACGGACATACCTGAGAACGGACCTGGTATCTGGGCCCCTACTTTTTCCTTGCACTGTTTGACGCTCAGCTCAATGAGTTCGTGTATATTTTCCTTGATGGAGGGCCTTGAGTTGCAACCGGATAGCTGAGTCTGTTATATCTGGGCTGTTTGATCTTTATATCTGAGGGAGGCACGTAGAAAATTTAATTCCCTAAAGATAATTCTGATCTCACTCCATTCCTCGATTGTCGGTGTGCCTGGAAAGCAAAGATTCTGATAAAGGTCATGATCTTACTTTGGCTAATGGAGAGACCATTGATCAAAGTCTACTGGCTGAAATGGGTCCTTGAAGTTGACTGTTAGTGTTTTGTGCTCATCTGATGAAAGTGTTAAGAATTTTTAGTTCATTGTCCTCACTGGTGAGGTTTGGAGGCAGCTTGCTTGCAGTGACTTGATAAAGGTTCTTTAGAAGCTTTCAGCGTTCCACCAGGGAGGGCAGCAGAAAAGATACTGCCTCAGTTTACGGGTATGGTGGATCATTCAAGGCCTAGCCGTGATTTGCTTGCAACTTTTAGATCAGGCCAGCCTATGTTAAATTTACTCCTATCTATATAGGGTCATTTCTAGATGCTGGTATTGTTTGTAATCCTTGATGTATTGGAAAAATTATTTAGATGACCACAAACTCTAGTAGTCATCCTTTCATTTATATTTTTTTTTTAAAAACCAAGAAGAGGAGCTGTGGTACAGGAACTGAAAATATCTGCAGTTGGTTTCGCCTATTTGCTAGAGGTTGAGGTGCTACCCAAAGAAATAAATGCACAGCGGGTAGAGAACATCTTCAAGAATACAATCTCCTTGTATTCTTGAGACTTACGAATCTTTTTATATGTCTCATTTTATTCAATCATCTTAGTTTTGTTTGATGTTCTGTCTGAGAAGATAATTTTCGGAACTTCGTCTTCTTGTTGCTAGACAGTACATGCTATAGATTTTCCCTATATTTATGAATTATTAACATCTTGGTATTCTTTTAACAGGGGAAAATTATCAACCGACCGCTTGCGGGAACAGTTAGGAGAGGCAAGACAGAGGCTGAGGATAACATGTTAGAACAGCAACTCCTGAAAGACGAAAAGCAATGTGCAGAACACATCATGCTTGTCGATTTGGGGAGAAATGATGTTGGAAAGGTATGGTATAATCACACCAATTTGTAATTACCATATTAACATGAAGTTATAATTGCCAACTTAACGTGCCATATCTGAGGTGCTTTGGAATTTGTTTGTTGCATGTGTTTTGTGGTTACTTGATTACAATTCTTATGATTTTGAATTTCTGTCTCTTCATGTGGTTCATGCTTCTGCATCTTGTACATCATTCATCCTTTGTTACAAGTAAAGCCAGTGTCCGGATAAGGCGTGATTATCAACTTCCTATATGGTTATTGCATGTTTATCTAGGCGAGTTATTTTGGATTTTGTTCATATAATATTTAACTTGTGTGGGATTGGGTTGACAAAACCACACAATCAAATAATTTTCATAGATGTCCTTTTTCGATTACTCTAAGCAAGTTTGTAATGAGGTCGTGAGAGTGCAAGGGAAAAGTTACAAAAAAGTGGAAGAAAGGGAGTTTTACATCCATGCCCATTTAATCTTTCAAACTTACATGATATCCCCTATAGTCTTTTTAACTATGCCACGACCCCTGCAGTCTTTATTTTAGGTCTATGTACTTGCTGCCATTTTACCTCTACGAGTTAATCCAACCATATCTAAGAATTTGAAGGTGAAAATTCTTCTTCTTTCTCGATCGTCTCCCTCCTTTCTCTTACATATAACCTCTTTAGAGGATATTCTCGAAGAGAAATTCTATAAAAAATTTGTTTGCGGAGGGGGAGGAGCTCAAGCTTGTAAGGGATGGAGGTTGCGACGAAAGGAGATCTTGTTGAGTTGGATGGTCTCCTAATGGGATAATAGAAGGTTGTGGTGGGACGGAGCTTAGAAATGTTTGAGTTGCTGGGGTGGGGGGATGAGGGGCGCTCAAGGCGGAGTTGGATGATCTCAAGAAGGACTTTAGGAGGAGACGATCAATGTGTGTAGGTTGGGTTGGTGGGGGTGGGAGGGAGATGGAGCTTTAGAGGGAAAGGGATGGTAGTTGAACTAAGAGGGACTTAGCAAGTAGGAACGATCAACTTTGGGTTGGTGGGGGGGGGGTCTCTTGAATCTTTTGGGTTGTGCTCATGAGTGCGCAAGAAATACCAAAGGGAGCTTGATGGGGGAAGGGCATAAGGGGAAATGGGATTATAAATGCTGACGAGGGTGGCTACCAAGCTTGCAAAAATCGGCCGACTAGGCCGACTAGTCGACTCGGGGGGGGGGGGGGGGTAGCTGACTCGACTAGGTCTAGTCTGCCGACTACTCGGCCAACTTTTACAACAAGCTTTTATACTTTTTTGGTTTTTTGCTTTTTTTAAAGCAAACTTATTCTAAATATGCTTAATGTTATATTTTAAGTCATTTACTTCCTTTGTTTCATTATGTAAGTATAGAAAATATACAAATCTATGTTAATGCATAAGCAAACTTATTCTAATATGCAATAATGTTATATTTAAAGTCAATTACTTCTTTTATTTCATTATGAAAGTATAGAAAATGTACAAATCTATGTATAAAAATGATTTATATATTTAAAATAATTAAAAAAAAATTCAAAATCGACTAATGACCGACTAAATCCGATTAGTCGCCCGACTGTCGATTAATCCTTAGTCAGTGACCCTGCCGATCGAGTACTGACTACGCTTTCTGCAACCTTGGTGGTTACGGAGGGGAGTTCACGGAGATGGCGATGATGGCAAGGGTGTGATGCTAGGTTTGGGCTTATTGAGGGGGGAGGTAGACATGAGGGGCTTATTGAAGTGTAAGGGAGGAGGTCCTTGCAACAAAGCGGTGTTGGGTTGTGTGTTGGAGCTGGGAGAAGAGGCCGTGGAGATCGCTATGGTTAGGAAACTTATGGAGGGATCGAGGAGCTCATTACAGTTAGAAAGAGATGGGGGGTAGAGGAGCTCGTTGCAGTTGTAGAGATGCGGGGTGGAGCTCACATAGCGGAAGGGGGACGAGGTGGTGATGCCAATCAGAGAAGAAAGAGGAAGGTGACGAGGTGGATGGCATCCACACCGTGATATTTGGAAATTTGAATAACATATAACGGAAACTATTATAATTTTTCATCCACGTTATCCTTCTTGATGGTTATAAATAATCGACCTTAAGGATGACTGAGAGTTTCTTTCAACCCCAACATAGGTGAGACAGGGTGCCCCCTGATGCCTATATAAATTCGTAATTACAACAATGTTTTAAGTGTAATTACAGGGTTGGCTGTGCAAAGCGGGTTTTTCAGAGGGTTACGATAGGTGAATGCTCCATTATTATTTTCCAACATGCTGATGACATCAGTTTCTTGGCGGAGGGGGTTGGGGAGGCCGAAATTCTTGCAGCATTAGTCAAGATTTTTTGTGGAATATCGGAACTACGTATAAACAGGGACAAAGATTCTTGTATACTCTTTGGACTAATCTAAGGATGAAGCAACAATTTGTTGTGGTTTACTGGGAACACCTGCATTACTTAGGCATCTTGTTGCCTGTTGAGGATTGAATATCTTGGCTAAGAAGAAAGAATATAACTTGCGGGATGGAAAGCCAGATGTCTTGCAAGAAGCAGATGTTTGGACCTGATCAAGACTGTGCCATCAACAATACCAATTATTTATATCTCTGTGAAGGATACGGGAAAAATCCTCAAGCGCATAACGGAAGCGTGAGGATCGCATCGAATGCGATCGGGAGCGACTAGTCGCACTAGTTGCTCGATGCAGCGGAAATAAAAAAATTTTCATGTGACGAAACCACATGATCCAAGAACACTTCTTGGATCATTTCGTCTAAACCACAAATAAGTAATAGGATTACCTCTTGAAGCGTGGTTGCAACCGAGTCTTTAAACGAAGAGACCTCCTATCTCAAGTCCGATCCGACGGAGGAGACGCTTGCGAGCACGGGGATGAATCACGTGCTTCTCGCAATCCATGTTGATGATCCAAGCGGCGAATCACCTGATCTCGACACACGAGATCCGACGTCTTCTTCACGAGCGAAGCGCACCGAAGGAGACGGAGATCCACGAGCAAACGATCGGGCATCATAACGACGATGCCGCGGCGATGAAGAACCCCTCTAGGGCATCCATGGTGGACGGCGATGAGAGAGGAAGAGAGAGGATGTGTATAGAGAATAAGAGAGAGAGAGAGAGAGACTCATCGAGTCGGTGCAAATCGAAGAGCAAGGCATGCCTCTTCTTATATAGGGTTTTGGGAGTCCATGGATCCCAATCCATGGACAACACACAATCAATGATTGAGATTGATTTGTGTTTCTTTCAATGGCTATGATCTTGTTTTAAAAACACAACAACAATTAATTTAATTTAGTTTAATATATATTGATAAATCAATATATTTAAATTCAAATTAAATCAATCAATTATCCTTGGAGATAATGAGGAGATAAACCATATCCCCTAAAAAGGGGGGATGGCTACCAACACCTCATGAGATCTCATGAGATCTCATTATCTCATGAGATACATTATCTCATGATATCTCATGGATTTACAACAACAATTGTTGTAAATTATTTCACAAAAATAATTCATAATTGGAAAAATGTGAATCACATTCACATCCCAAAACAAAATGTAAATTATATTTTAATTAATTATCCAATGTGAATCCACTTCACATCAATAATTAATTAACAAATATAAATCACAAATAGCTCTCTCTTATATATTATAAATCACATTCATAATATATATGATTAATATGGATAGTACTATCCATGACAATTAAATCGTATTTAATCATCTTTGATCTCTATTCTCATGTGACCAAATAACATGAATCACATTCACATTATTCATATCTGTGATAATTAAATCACATTTAATTATCTTAGATATCTCTCCTTATAATATGAATCAAATTAATATTATCCATGATAATAAAATCACATTTAATTATCAATTTTCTCGATGATTGGATACTTATATCTACAATGAAATTATCCATGAACTCTTTCAAGGATAATGCGCTTTCTCCGCGGATACTTGGAGATAAGGACAGGGCGATTGTATTGTTCCACATATAGTGAATTGGATATTGAGATCACATCTCAAATCCAGATCTCGGGCCTCCCATAGATGCTTGATTTAAATCAAGATCGTAAATCTAATCTTCTCATTGCATCTGAATCACATTTAGATCAATGTCCAACATTTGGACCAATATCAGATTACTTCTCTACTGAGAGGAGTCACTAAAATCCAGACCCGTTTCATCACTCCCTAGAAATGGAAGCGTCATGAGGGGGAGTGTTAACATATATATTGGTGTTCTTTGTGTCTTTCTGTTAATTTTATTTTCAGCTGTATGCTTTATGTAATTTACCCATAGGCTACTCTCCTATATAAGAGAGCCTAGGGCTTATGGAATAAACATCTCTTTCATTTTTCCCAACAATCTCCATCATGTGGTCCCCATTTTTTCCACAAAAAACTATAGAATATATATATCTACTATCATGTTTTATTGGTTTTTAATATTTTTAGTTAAAATATTACAAATCGTTGGATATGGTATCTTAGAAAAGAATGAGGGTTGCTTGTCGAAGGTCATCGTGGAAAGGAAATTAGTGAAAGAATTATTATGTCCATATAAAATGCCACTTGTTTGTATCTTTTAGGGACCCAAATATAAGAGTTTTGAAATACAGTATCAAAAAATCAATACATTAACCATGAGGGGTGTTATATCAAAAATGTGAGATGCAGTTCGTTTTTATGATTATCTTGGGTTATTTTGCTGGAGGTTTATAGATGGTAAAATTATAAAAATATATTATTTAACATTTTTTTATATTAGATTGCATTAAATTAACAAGTATAAAGTAAATATCTAATATCATGTTTTACTATTGTGGTTTTAATATTTTTAATTAAAGTATCACAAATCACATAACCCACATACACACTCGTATACTCCATGTATCCGTAGGGGTAGCTTGTCGAAGGTCATTGCAGAAAGGCAATAAGGGGATCGATTACTATGTTCCATGAGATTCTCTTTTTATATAGAGTAAATCCGAGAGGTGAAAATAGGTTGCTATATTTGGCTACATAGATGCCCTTTTGTCATTACACATAAAGAGAAATAAAAGGTTGTCATAGTCTTATAAGTACATGATTACTATGAGATCTCCTTCAAATTGGAGCACATATATTTATCAAGCTCGGTTTGGATGAATACTTCTGGAATGGTCCCTTGATGAGTGCTTTAGTGAATATGCTAGCCATCTATTTTGCAAAACTGGCATGGGAAGTAGAAAAACAAGGACCCAAGCCATGAACATGTACTATGATTCCGTGCTCAATCGTGCCACCACTATCAGCTTCTTGCTTTTCCAAGAGACTAGAGAGCCACTAATGAAAATAAGAAAATCAATGGTTGACTGTCTTTAGGACTACCAGTATAGTCTGCATGCACAACCTGATATAACAAGGGATGTCCACTTACTGAAGAGCGGTCTCATATCTTGTGAAGATTTCATGTATTTATGAATCATTGTGACTACATCCATGTGGGCTTGTGTGGTTGCCCATGATATGGCTGATTGTGCAACAAAGGATATATCCAGTTTGATGAAGCTCACATAGAAGAGCTTCCTAATAAACTCTATATATCTCCTCTTGTCTACTTTCTCTCTGTCATCATCACGGGGTTTCATACTGGAATAAATAAGAATAATTGTAAGTCTGCAACCTACCATCTCAGTCTCTTAAAAAAGACTAATCACACTTTCTTTGATTTTTTGCAAGCCGTGAGTGAATTCTAGTAAATCCTTTTTTAGTTTTTTTAATATGAATATACACTTTTTCAGAGGTGACTCCCACCATGGGAGGACACCCGAACTTTCATTCAAAAAAATGAGTGAATTCTGGCAAACTTTAAGCCAATGAAGTATCGAAACTCCCCAAGCTCCTTTGTGATAAATTGCTTCACAATGGATTCATTTGTCTCATTAATAACATGCATGCCGTAACAATGATATCATCTACATGCACCAGAATGACAACACCACCTTTCAATGTCATGTGCACAAATAGTGAATAATCGGCAATAGATACGATGACGCCCTATTTCTATATCAAGTCTGAAAGCTTATGGAACCATGCTCTTAAGCTTTGCTTAAGACCATAAATAGACTTACAAAGCCTTCATATTTTTTGACGCTCTCCCCCAACAACAAATAAAGGTGGTTGCTGCATATATACTTCCTCCTACGTGTCTCCATATGGAAATCTTTTCTTGACATCCAGGTGAAAAAACACCAATTTTTGGTGACTACAATAGAAAGAAAAATCTCAAGGGTAGAATGATGTACCGCATATGCATATTCAACGCCCTTATTGAAGTACAACCATTATGAGGTGATTATGTGGTCTGAACACATATGTGGACCGCATAAACCTCATATGTGGTCTATGCGATGTATATAGGTGTATAAGCGATGCATAAAATAGAACTTGTACGGATCATTTAGGGATCCAAATGTGAAAGATTTGAAATATACCCTTTTATGTAAAAAAATCAATACATTAAGCATGGGGAGGGATATTGTGTCAAAAATACGAGATATAGTTCTTTTTTATTATTATCTTGTGCTATTTTTCTAGAGGTTCATAAATGGTAAACTATATATATTATATTATTTAAAATAAATATTTTTAGACTACATTAAATCAACACCTAGCAAACAAATGTTTAAAACATGTTTTACTATTGTATTTTTTAATACTTTAAATTAAATACCACACTCGTCAGAAGCGACTAATTCTACTAAGAACGACTCTGTAAATGGAGGGGAAGCAAGGCACCTGAGATGAAATATCTCATCTATTGGACCTGGAATTCCTGGTGTATGCTCCTGCGATGCTTCCTACACTAATTTGGAGGTTGTATGGGGCTTTGAGCTCCCACGAAGACAGAGTTCACCGAAGAAAATACAAGTCTTCATTGAGTTGGTCGAAGAGAGATGAACAATGGATGTGGTTCTTGTCGAAAGCATGTAGACGATAGAGGAGAAACCTTGCCCCCACCCCCACCAATGAGTTGGTCGAGAGTGAATGGTAATGAACAATGGAGTATTAGAGCATGGACGATGAATAGAGAGAAAAAAACGATAAGTATGCCCATATTTGGATGTAAACAGAAAATTGGAGTGCATATATGGTCAAAATTATGAAAAAGGAATTAGAGTTGATGCAATGTCCTAAATGATTGGTGAAGAGCTCAGGTCGGATGAGCGAGCACATCGACTGCGAATAGAGCTTCAAGGTAGCTCTAGGTTATCGCCTCTATAGATGGAGGTTATACCAGCTCAATTGAGCTCGAACAACGCTTCTAGAGCCTTGGATCGACGCATGGCAGAGAGAGAGCTTCCTCCTGGGTGATCCTAGAATAACTCAAGTAGTCAATGTGACCGGTAATCGAGCACCTGATAAATGTGTTCTAACCTCCCCTATTAGTGTGATGCAATGCTGTAAAAGTCACCCGACTAGCCCAACTAGCAGATCCGACTAGTCTAGTTAGTGGGGTGGTCGGCCGAGTACCGACTAATTCCGACTAAGTCCACTAGTCAACCAATTTTTGCTTGGAGATACCATATATTTTTTACTTTTTTAAAAACAAACTCATTCTCATACGCTTAATGTTTTATTTAAATTCAATTACTTATTCTGATTCATTATGATAGTAAATATATATAAAAATCTATGCAAAAATATAATAATATATGTAAAAAATGATTTATATATTTAAAAAATCAAAGTCGATCGACTAAATGCGATTAATTGCTCGACTGTCGATTAATCCTTAGATAGTGACCCGACCGACCGACTACCGATTTTTGCAACCTTCGTGTGATTGGGCAAAAGATGAAGGTGGTGTGAGCTATGAGGATGGCGAAGGTCACAGTCAGTGTTGCAGAAGTCGATATTCAGTATTCAGTTAGAGGGGTCATTGAACAAGGAATATTCAATATTCAAGAGAATATTCAGAATTATATGATTACACATTTTTTATTACTTTAAATATAAAATGCAAGTCTAATATATATTCTTGTATATTTATACATGTATGGTCATCAGTCAATAACAATCAAAGATAAAAATATAAATTAACAAGTTACACATATGGAGCTCTAACGTTTGTAACGATACCAAGAAAACGGTAACCTTTAAAAAAATAACGATCTATTGCAATAGTCGATTGAATATTCAGCAGAATACCTGAATATTTGGGTCGAATATAGGAAATATTCGAGTTGGATCGAATATTCAACGAATAGTATATTCTATTCGGTCAACCCCACCGAATAAGAATATTCGACTGACACATTTGAGAGGCTCAATCGATAGTCAAATAAGTGGGTACAGCTGGCGATTTCAATAAGTGGATTAGTGTTTTATGTACATTGAGGTTTAATGATAAGACTGGGTGATTTGAACTTATAGAAAAATAGATACATGTCATGCAAGTTGGAAGTTGGCAAATTGGGGTTTGAGATTTCTTCCTAGTTATTGAGAGTTTTTGTTTATTTTTTATTTTGTATATAAATTGATGTACAAAACGAAATAAGGATCGTTTCAAAAGGAGTTGAAATTAATTAATTAGAGTTCTTTGAAGCTTAGGTATATTATATACATCTATTTAGTGCATAAGTGAAGTTATTTTTTGATTTATTATTGATTTTTCTTATCTAATCGACCTCTAGGTTAAAGTCATAGTTCACGACCTAATTTTTTCTTGTTTTTCTTGATAAGTATGTAAACATATAGATATTGTACAACATTATTTATTCCTTTTATTTTCCTCGTTTCTTTTTTGTTTTATTTTGGGGTTGGTAAGGGTTTTATGGACACTGTTATTTGTACAAAAAGGGCATTTTTTTAGAAAAGGTTGGAAGGAGTTCCTTTAAAAATCCATCCAATAAATATCAAAATGAAATAATACTACATCTATCATGTTTCATAAAGGGCTCTAGCATGCCCAAGAACATTCACGAAATAAAACATCAAAGACAACCGCATTTCTGGCCAGCCATATCGCCCAAACTTATGCACAAACCCTAGTCTGCCCTTCATCTGAGCCTGACCAATCTCATCCAAGCGAAGCCCAAAAGGAATTTTATCATTCCACCGGATGCTTGGAATGTTTGTGTTTCACTAAGAGTCCGTTGAACTGGGACACTGAAAGAACATATGATCAACATCTTATGCAGCTCCTTCACATATTCTATAGACCTCCTCTACTCTTGAAAAGAATATGGTTCGATGAGCATTTGTCTATAGATTCAATCTCTTCTTAATAATCACAAGAACGCCTTGACCCTTGTAGGAATCTTCCATCTCCAGATCCTAACATAGTCTCGAGCAGGGATGTAAAAAATGACCTAAACGACCGTTTACACGCATGCGGACCTGGATCGCACCGATTATGCCCAGGCGGGCACATATGCGGCCATGCTGCTTAATCAATGTTAAACGGTCATTTAAACCCCGTTTTTTACATCAACCTTTCAAGAATGTGTTTGTTTTCTCCCTAACATGGGCCCCTTCAAGTCCTCCAGGCTCGTTGATCAGTTGCATGATTTACACCAAGACCCCTGTTCTGGTAGGGTATGGTGCGACAGGAGGGTGCATACAATGGAACTTCAACTTGGGGAGCTTCACCCCCTTTGGATTTGTGCAATGGAGATGAAACAACTCTATAGATATTAGATTTTAGATATCTGATATAGCTTGTTCGTTTCATTCCTTTTGTTGTTTATCTTCACAAATCGAAATCGAGATTCCAAATCTTGACTATGGATTCTACTTGTTTATGCTATTTTTGACAATGATAGGAAAAAAATCATTGAATATGATAATATTTGATATAAATTGTGAATATGTGATTATATTTTATAATTTAGTTATGTTTCTTATTAATAATATATATGTAAATATATTTTATTAATTAAAAATACAAAACTGCATAACCCAATTAATTTCCATTTAAACTCTCGCATACTGTTTAAACAGTAATCAGTGACCCTACCGGCTTAATACCGCATACCGCTTTTTTACTGTGAAAGACAGAGAAACTCCTCCAGCCTCTGATTTAACAATTCTGCCACAAAATCAAGAGTCCAAGAACCAACCAACTAGACGTTTTGCTAGACACATCTCCTTATCCACAGCTAAGTAAAGAGTCTGGGGAACAAGTCAAAGAGAGGCCCCTCCTCCGACCAATCATCTGTTTAGAATCAGAAACTGCACCCATTACCCAAGAGCAGGCGCATTGAATAAGCCAGAATTGGTACAAGTGAACAAATGTCACTCCAGAAAGTTGTCAGTGAACTCATGACATCACAACTAGGACTAAGGCTAGAGGAACGCATAAATTGAACGAACCAGTCTAGAAAGTAAATTATTTCCACCACCACAAATCCTCATCACTCACTTCGCAAGCAGTGTCTTGTTCATATCGCCAATTTGCAACACCCCATGTCCCCCCTCCTTGATTGGCGTAGTCACTGTAGAGTTATATTTGTCTTTGTACTGTTTTCTTATTTTTCTGTTCTTCTGTCTAACTTATGTAATTTACCCATAGGTTTCTCCCCAGAGAGACTAGAGTTCAAGGAATAAACAAGTTTCTTGTTTTTCCCAACATGGTATTAAAGCGACGATCCTAGATCAGAGCTCTCATATCAACACAAACCCTAACCCTAGCCCTGTCGTCGTTGTCTCTCCTCTCTCGTTCTCAGCTCCCCGCCGCCGCTGCTAGGGGCCACCGCCACTGCCCTTTCTCTCTCTCTAGGGATGCTGCCGCATCTCCTCTCTCCAAGGGGTGCCTCCATCGACCCCTCTCTCTAGGGTGTCGTCGCTAACCCCTCTCTCTCTATGGGCATCGTCGTCGACTCCTCTCTCTTGATGGGATTGCTTGCTTGAGTCTACACGTACAACCAAATCTCTGTATGTCAGTATAGACAAAAGGTTGTCTAGTCTACAACCCTAGTCTTCTCTAGCCGTCATGTAGGAAAGCACGACAGATATCCCCACCACAGGCGCCTTCAGAGGTCATGCGCTTATAGTAAAGATGGATGGGTCAAACTACGAACTGTGCAGTTCATGAGCCTGATGAAATCTACAGGTAAGAAACACATTCTTACAGAGGAAGAGCCGGTTGAGAAGATCGGGGTTAACGCCTCATGGGAGGCAGATGATGCATATGCCAAGGTTTGGCTTTCAGGTACATTGGTGATAGAGATCGCCAAAGATGAGTGACATCAGTCCACAGTCAAGGCGATGTGGGATATTCGCGCTGCTACTTATTCACAGGCAAGGAATGAGACAAAGATTCTGCAGCTCCAACATGATATTTTTGCTATCAAGCAGAATGGACGACCCCTTCATTCGTTATATACATCCTTGCGTGGGATGTTCGAGAAGCTCTGCAGTTTCATGCCTCTCACATCTACTCCTGAGCAACAGAAGACTTATAGGAATGCCACCATGGTTGGTGTATTCCTGGCAGACCTTGATCCCGAGTATGAAGCTGCTCGTTCCCAGATTCTGGCAGTTGCCACTATTCCTCCCATGGAGGAAGCTTTCCGCAGGCTCAGTCGGATCACTGTCCCATCCACTACTGCTAGTGAGACTTCTTCAGCGATGGTTGCCTACCGAGGTCGAGAAGGCTCTTCTCAGTTTCGTGGACACGGACCTCGTGGCAGAGGAGGTCATATTCGTCAGCCTTGTACATACTGTCATCGTCCCGCAGAGGATACATTCTACTACAAGCATGGATTTCCTGCTTCTGCTCGAGTAGTTGAGCAGATTGAGCCCATGGCTGCTTTTTCTTTAGAATCAAGATCAACGATTTGTTGACCTTATAGCATGATTGAGGGGCATTATACCTCTTGCAAGTCCCATTACTTCTTCATCGGTCTCAGGGATTCATTCAGATGTGGCAGCATCAGCTTCCTCCAGTACCTCAGGTAGTACTTATGCACTAACTAGCTGTAGTGGATCTGATGTTATAGAAGGAGTATGGACTCCGATGCTACACATCACTTGTGTGGAGATAGAGATCAACTTACATCTTACAAAAAGGTTCCTCCATGATGAACTGTGGTTATAGCAGATGGGGCGCATTCCCCGATAGCTGGACATGGGGAGATTAGCTTGACACCCTCTATGCGTCTACAGACCTGACTCTTCTATGAATATGTTATCTATTAGTCAGAATACGAAAGATCTATATTGTCGAGCTATTTTTTATCCATGTTCTCCTGTATTTCAAGACATCCTTACGTGCAACTTGATTGGGTGTGGTCGTGAGCCGGGCGGTCTCTATCGCTTAGTTCGAAATCCTTATGCTGACATTTCCTCTCTTTCTGTCGGACCCGTCTCACTCTTTACGTGGCACATGCGCTTTGGCCATCTCCTGCTCCAGAAAATATGTCGTGTTCAGCCTCAGATCTCTCCTCACTCATTGTTTCAATGTGAGGCATGTCAGTTGGGAAAGCATTATCGGTATGCCTTCCTCAATCGTCAGAGTCAGAGCAATAGCTCTATTTTTGATAAGATATTTGGGGTATTTTAGAAAATAGGAATGCCGAAGCATATCAAAATAAAAGATAAAAAAATTGAAGAACACACAGAATTTTACGTTGAACCCTACTCCCTAAGGAGCGAGATGAAACCACGGGAGAATGCCTCAGAGGGTTGATAGTCTATTGCTTTTCTTAATGGATACAAGAGGTTTAGGGCTCCTTACATAGCCTACACAGAATCTCCAAGTCCCACCACTGATAGATGTGGGACTAAACATATGGATGGGGTAAATGGATCCTGGAGATATCCATTTACCCATCTACATCATAAGAGGCGCACTATCAAATACTCCAACACTCCTCCTCAAGTTGGAGCATGCAATGCCTGGCTTGGACATACAGAAAGAAACTCAACTCACGCTACATGACACTACAGACAATATCAACTCAACACGTACAATTGTCGGTTCTTGTCGAGGACGTTGCTTCTCATGTCGTGCATGTGAGGAGGACGAACGGGCTGGAGTGTGAGTCAACTAAATCTCCTCGTCGGATAGCATGTGCTATGTACTACACCTGTCAGAGTCACTACAACTGAAAAGATTCTCCTCGTCGGGTTACTCTGGCCCACCACAATAATGTGGACAATTGCTCCATCTCTGAAAAGGTTCGAACTGAAAGGACATGGAGTGCAATCCTCGTCAGAATCCACGATCGCTGGAGAATGGAGTCTGAAGAAGTCTCCTCGTCGAAGAACTGGGTCTCTCCCATCTGGCACAAAGAATGTTACTCTACTCTGGAGTCCCTATGATACCACATGAAAACCCTTGCCCACATGGCATAGGGAATGGTCCTCTACTCTAGACTCCCTATGGCTCACATGAAAACTCTGGCTGGCAAAACAAGAAGAATGATGGGGACCACGACAAAAGATGGCAAACATGTGTATATCTGAAAAGGCTGCATATGTGTGTGTCTGAAACTGAAGACTCGGAACCAATCGTCGAGTCTGAACATCAACTGTAGAGTCTGAATATCTGACCAGTCTGGAGAATCTGAATCTGGAATAAGACTTGTGACTCTACACAATACTCCCCCTTTTTCCCATACTTGTCAGAAAATGACATCGACAAAATTGGGAGAAGACATGAAGAATGGAGACAATAAAAACCTAATAAGCCGTCACATTTTTTCTTTTACGACTTTTCACTTCTCCCTCTTCTTTTTCTTTTTCCCTTTTTTTGCAAATTTTTTCTTAGCTATATTCCTTTTTTAATAGCCAACTCTTCTCTACTTTTTTATAAGTCGTTTCAATTTTTTCTTTCCTATCTTTTTTTTGAAAAAATACCTCTCCTCTTTTTTTAATAAATACAATTGAACACTCCCTCTCCTCTCTTTTTTTTTCACATTTTTTAAACTACCCGCCTTGGTGTTGGACATGCGAGCCCACAGCGAGCCATTATGCAATAAATGTTATTGCTATTCACTCCTCAATCTGAAATGAAGAATGACTACTTTGCATAATAGCCTAATAGGTCCCTTAGTACAATTAGGATTATGTACCATGGTCATCTTAATGATCATACAGTAGTTGATTCAATTATTAAATCATAGAGGATGGTGCTTGGATGAATATCTAAAGAGTTAGATTGAGGACTCATCAAGCACCGTCAAATGATTGTTAAGATGTGATCTTCAACCTGAGTAGGAGATGGCAATCCTTATCTCTAAAGGTTGATATATGACCAACCTCTTGATGTATGGTCCGTTCAATTATGAGCAAAGCACGTTTACCTCTTAGTTTCTGGGGATATGTAATAGAGACCGCAATATATATCTTGAACAAGATTCCTAGCAAATCTATACCCAAGACTCCTCACGAGCTCTGGTATGGTACCAAGCCTAGTGTTAAACACTTGAGGGTTTAGGGTTGCATGGTCCATGCGAAGAACGTGTATGCAAGTAAGCTAGAATCTCGCACTTGTGAGTGTTACTTCATTGGGTATGTTAAAGCTGGTATTGGATACCAGCTTTATGATCCTAAGATCCGAAAGGTTTTTGTCTCTAGGGATGTGAAATTTATAGAGGATGATTTCCTTAAAGGTCAAGACAGAAATGAAGTAGAGGAACTCATTGAATCCCCTGAGGATTCAGAGATTTCTGAACCAGAAACTAAAGAGAAATAAAGATAAAACACCCATACCTCTTCGAAGGAGTTCGAGGGTGGTTGCACCACCTGAAAGGTATGGATTCCATGTGTCAGGTGAGACTGACAATGATCCTTCTTCATTCGATGAAGCACTCGCGGATCATGACATGGATAGATGGATGCTAGCAATGAAGTCAGAAATTGACTCCATGCATAAGAATGGTATATGGACCCTAGAGGATCCACCTAAAAGGGTAAAACCCATTGGGTGTAAATGGATCTTCAAGAGAAAAAGGGGACCTGATGGGAAAGTAGAGACTTTCAAGGCACGGCTCGTAGCCAAGGGCTACACACAAAGAGAAGGCATCGACTACGATGAGACGTTCTCTCCTGTGGCCATGCGTAAGTTCATCAGGACACTGCTGGCTATAGCTACATCTCTTGACTACGATGAGACGTTCTCTCCTCTGGCCATGCGTAACTCTTTATGTAGATGATATCCTTATCATTGGGAATGATACAGGAAAGATGATCAGTGTGAAAATTTGGCTATCTCATACCTTTGAGATGAAAGATCTTGGAGAAGCCTCTTACATCTTAGGCCTGAAGTTGTTCAGAAACCGAGAAAAGAGGATATTGGGATTATCACAACATGGATACATTAAGAAGATTCTTGAACGATTCCGTATGGATAACTCCAAGAAAGGATTCCTCCCCTTAAAACATGGTATCCATCTGTCTAACGGGATGACTCCTCAAAGTGTTGAGGAAAAAAAGGCCATGGCTAGATGCCCCTATGCATCAGCTGTAGGAAGCTTAATGTATGCCATGATGTGTACTAGGCAAGACATCTGCCATACAGTGGGAGTGGTAAGTCGTTACCAATCCTGCTATGGAGAGCAACACTGGAATGCAGTAAAGAACATATTCAAATATCTAAGACGGACGCAAGATTACATCTTGGTCTATGGAGATGATGATCTCCAAGTCTTGGGATATTCAGATTGAGACTTCCAGTCAGATATTGATGATCGAAAGTCGACATCAGGGTTTGTATTCCTATTGAACGGTGGTGTTGTGAGCTGGAGAAGCAAGAAGCAGGACTCTACGGCATATTCAACAACAGAAGCCGAATACATTGCCGCATCGGATGCTGCAAAGGAGGCGGTGTGGTTGCGCAAGTTCATCTTGGAGCTTGGCGTAATTTCCTCTGATACTCCCATCTCGTTACTCTGCGATAACACGTGAGCCATTGCCCAGGCAAAGGAATTCAGATGGCATCAAAAGAGCAAGCACGTGGATTGAAAAACCACATCATTCGAAATATTCAAAAGCGTGGTGATATCATCATCACCAAGGTGGCCTCTGCCAACAATGTTGCTGATCCTCTTACCAAACCTCTGACACAGAAGATTTTCGACCAGCATGTAATGAGTATGGGTTTACGTATTGTCCATGAATGGTTCTGAGGGCTACTGGGAGATTGTTGGACATGTGAGCCCCGGACGAACCATTCTTACAATAAATGTTATTGTAATATATACGTTTATCAATAAAAGTTATTGATGTTTGACTCCCTTTCTAAAATTAAATGAATGAATGCACTATAAGGTCCCTCTGTACAATTAGGGTTATGTACCATGGCCATCTTAATGATCATATAGCTGTTGATTCATTAAATGGATCATAGAGGCTGGTGTTTGGATGAATATCTAAAGAGTTAGAGGACTCATCAAGCACCATCAAATGATTATTAAGAGATGATCTCCAACCTGAGTAGGAGGTGGCAATCCTTTTCTCACATAGGTTGATATCTGACCGACCTCTTGATGCAGGTCCTCTGGATGGGGGTAGTGATTCGGAGGTGTCAGATTAATTAGGTCAACGTGTTGACTTAACGAGATCGAGATAACCTAAGTCCTATGTTGAATACTGTCACAACATAGGCACACATCCTCTGACTAGAGACAAATGTGTTACTATAATCTGGGTGTGTACATTTGGCAGACCAATAGGTTGATGACCTAACCAAGGTTTATACATCGGCTCGTTGGTGTGCATGTAAGGGCATATAAGTAATACGATCTCTCAAAGGGATCATACATGTTCACTTATGAACTGGAAGACAGACCTCACTCATGAGGTATTGGGACCCGATCAAATTCCATGCATGGTCGTCGTGCTTTGGAAGCATGACAAGAATTTGAAGGCATGATATATGCTTTGGAAAAGCATATGATCGATACCGATTCCCAATGACCAAGATTGAGAAACTTAGTGATCAAACCCTGAAGAAGACAGTGTAAAATTGATCTACATCTTCAGGTTGATCATAAGTCTTCCAGTATGCAGGATGTACAGGTATTGGGAATACCTGAGGGTAATGTGATCATAAACGATTGTATAACCATGACGCTTCCATTCCGAGGGAGTAGTGAAACACGTTTGGATTTTAGTGGCTCCTCTCAGTAGAGAAGCAATATGATCTTGGTCCAAGTGTTGGACATTGGTTTGAATGAGATTCAGATGCAATGAGAAGATTAGATTTGCGGTCTTGATTTAATCAAGTATCTGTAGGAGGTACGCAAGATCTCGATTTGAGATGAGATCTCAACATCCAAGTCACTATACGTGGAAGAATACAATCGCCATGTCCTTATCTCCAAGTATCTGTGGAGAAAGCACATTATTCTTGAAGGAGTTCAAGAATAATTCATTTGATGAATTATGTATCCAAGCAACAAGATGCTGATAATTAAATGAGATTTAATTATCAAGAATAATATGAATGGGATTCATATTGTGAGAATGATTATCCAAGATAATAAATGGGATTTAATTATCAAGGAAATGCAAATTGTGGATAGTGTTATCCATAATATCTGAGTATATATTATAAATATGATTTATAATATATTAGAGAGAGATCACCTTTGTAAATAGCATTTGTTAATTGTTAATGTGAATTGGATTCACAATAAGCAATTAATTGGAAATGTAATTTACAATTTAGTTTGGGCTGTGAATATGATTCACATATTTTCAATGGAATGATTGAAATATTCACTAATTAATTGGGAATTAATTTAGTGGATAATTTTGCAATAAATATACACTAATTAATTTGGAATTAATTTAGTGGATAATGTTGCAAATAAATAAGAGATAATGATATGAATTAAAAAGGAAGATAATCCACCTAATTACATGAGGTGCCGTCACCCATGACTTGGTCATGGGTGACGCCCCATGTGATTTAAGTGGATAATTATCTTTTAATTATCATCTCATTATCTTATGTATATTGATTTATTTATTGAATTAAATTATGTCGATAATAATGCAACATATATTTAATTTAATATAGATTGATATATTGTTGTTAAACAACAATGATCATGGTCATTGATTAAATACACGTATCAATCTAACCATTGATTTTGTGTATGCCATGGATTGTAATCCATGGACTCCCAAACTAGTATATAAAGAGGGCAACCCTAGCCCTTTTGAGATACAATATATTACACGCCTATTCTCTCTCTCTCTCTCTCATTTCTCATTCTCGCCATCTCTCTCTCTCTCTAAGGTGGTTGTCCACCTTGTGTTTTGAGAGAATAGCAATCGCCTCTACGTCCTTGTGTTGTCGCTTTGATTGCTCGTGGATCTCCATCTTCTTTGGAGCTTCTTACTCTAGAAGGAGGCATCGGATTTCGTTGGACGAAATCAGGAGATTCAAGGCTTGGATCTTCATCGAGGATTGCAGAAAGCACGCGTGTCATCATCGCGCCCGCAAGTGCCATCTTCGTAGATCGGACTTTTTTTTTTGATGCTCAGATCGGACTTGAGTCACGAGGATCTCTTGCTTTAGAGATCTAGTGATCGCAACCACGCTTCAAGAGGTACTTCTAATACTTTGTGGTTTAATGAAACGATCCAAGAAATGTTCTTGTGATCATGTGGTTTCACATAGCGACTAGTGCGACTAGTCGCCCCGATCGCATAAGATGCGATCGTCACGCTTCCGTGATGCGCTTGAGGATTCCTCGTATCCTTTAGTCCAAATGTTGGACATTAATCTGAATGTGATTCATATGCAATGAGAAGATTAGATTTGTGGTTTTGATTTAATCAAGCATCTATAGGAGGTTCGCAAGATCTGGATTTGAGATGTGATCTCAATATCCAAGTCACTATACGTGGAATAATACACTCGCCCTGTCCTTATCTCCAAGTATCCACGGAGAAAGCGCATTATCATTGAAGAGTTCAAGAATGATTCCATTGTTGATTTATATATATCCAAGCATTGAGATATGGATGATTAAATGTGATTTAATCGTAAAATATAATATGAATTTGATTCGTATTATTTATCCATATAAGAAAGAAGAGCTATCTAAGATAATTAAATGTGATTTAATTATCAAAGATGTATATAATGTGAATGCGATTCATATTATTTGGGCACATGAGAAAAGAGATCTAAGATGATTAAATGTGATTTAGAAAATATACATGCAGAAGCGAACATGTAAAAATATAAAGAACACGAAGAACAACGGGGTTTAACGTGGAATCCTACTCCGTGGGGAGCGGGATAAAACTACGGGAGAAGCCCTCAAAGGGGCGTGTTATGCATTGCACTTTCTCTCGTTGGATACAGGAGGTCCGGGGGCTCCTAATTTAGCCTTCCTAGAGCCTCCAAGTCCCACCACTGGTAGATGTGGGACTAAACCCTGCATGGGGTAAATGGAGCTTCTCCAGGATCCATTTACCCTCTACAACTCATATGGCGCATACAATGATTACTCCAACAAATAGCACTATCCACATTAATCATATATATTATAAATGTGATTTATAATATATTAGAGAGAGCATATTGTAATTTTTATTTGTTAATTAATTATTAATGTAAATTGGATTCACATTGGATGATTAATTACAATATAATTTACATTTTATTTCGGGATGTGAATGTGATTCACAATTTTCCAATGGCATGACTGCAATATTTCACAAGATAATTATGAATTATTTTTGTGAAATAATTTACAACGATTGTTGTTGTAAATCTTGGAGATATCATTAAATAATGGTATCTCATGAGATAATGAGATCTAATGAGATGTCGTTAGCCCTCCCCCTTTTTAGGGGATGTGGTTTATCTCCACATTATCTCCAATGATAACAAATTGATTTAATTTGAATTTAAATATATTGATTTATTGATATATACATTAATTTAAATTAAATTAATTATTGTTGTGTTTTCACAACAAAGTCATGGCCATTGAAAGAAACACAAATCAATCTCATCCATTGATTTTGTGTTGTCCATGGATTGAGATCCATGGATCCCAAAATACTATTTAAGAAGAGTCACCCCTTGCTTTTCATGTTACATGATCAATCCATAAACTCTCTCTCTCTCTCTACACGCCAAAGGAGCTCTCCCTCTCTCCCATTGTGGTCGTCCACCATGGAGCCCAAGAGAGAGTCATCATCGCCGCAGCATCGTCGTTATGTTACTGGATCATCTACTCGTGGATCTCCCTCTCCTTCGGTGCGCCTCGCTCGTGAAGATGTTGGATCTCGTGTGACGAGATTAAGAGATTCGCTGCTTATATCATCAACATGGATTGCGAGGAGTACGCGCCTCATCAACGTGCTCGCAAGCGTCTCCTCCGTTGGATCGGACTTGAGACATGAGGTCTCTTGGTTTAGAGACTCGATCGCAACCACGCTTCAAGAGGTAATCCTAGTAGCTATTTGTAGTTTAGATGAAACGATCCAAGAGGTGTATTTAGATCTTGTGATTTCATCATTTAAAATTTTTTAAATTCTACTGCCCGGAGCAACTAATGCGACTAGTCGCTCCTGATCGCATTCGATGCGATCCTTACGCTTCTATGATGCACTTGAGGATTTCTCCATATCCTTCAAGTGGTATCAGAGCCAGGTTGTCGAAGGTTTTGGATGAGATCCATGAATCTACGAAGATTTGGGCTCATTGGTGTTCGTGAAAATTTTTTGTGGCATTTCAATTTTCGCAGCCCTGTTTTGTGATATTTTTTCGGCCATGTTTAAAATGTTTAAACATGAATTCATCACATGGATAATGTTCCCCATTAAACAAGAAAAATGTGGAATTTGAGTTTACGTAATTTGGATTTCGTTTGCTCAAGATATGATCGTTTTAATGACCGTATGTCCATCGTTTCGGGAATGGCGATTAGTGGCGTAATTAAGATGTTAGTTACTATTTTAAAATGCCTGGAAATATGTGCTAATCACATTGTTTCTATTTTAAATCAAATTATCAAACTCTGAAAAATGATTTTGCTTAATTTGGATTTAAAATGAAAAAGATATGCTAATTTTGGTTGGTGAGGGTCACTGCTGAAAATTACATATTAAACCATGAAACTTGTGATTGTCATTTAAGAATCTTGTGAAATTAATGGTTAATTTCCTGGAATAATTACGGATAATATTTAAAAAATATTAGAATAATAATTATTCCTTTAAATGAGATTACCTCAACCAATGAATGATTAGATTAGATCTAGATCACCAATTGGTTACTTGGTACACTTTCATCAAACTTGTTACTTGCATAGGTTTTGGGAATTCGTCTAGAAAATTTCCTTATAATCAAAAAAATGATTTTTGATTATTACTATATGGTATAATTTCGGTTGAAAAACCGATGATCTCAAGTACAAAGTGATTGACTCGGCATTATTTCTTCCCGAGGCGGATATGGTGCCTAGTCGGGGAGCATTGGGGTAGCAGGTTGCACTATGTGTGGTCTGTCTCACTCTTGTCGGTATTGGCCATGAAGCAGGTAGGAAACGAATGATTCTTGAGAGATCATGATGTATTTTCTAATTATTAAAATTCGAATAATACGTACTTTGAGATAATACCACTATCTTAAGTAACAATCAAGTTTGATGATTGAATTGGATTGATAATTATTTAATGAGATTAAATAAATTATATCCAATTAATACATTCTATTATGATAGATGTGTATTTCCCTTGGAAGAACTAATTATAGTGAATGTAATTCATGATAATTAATTAAATTTGAATATGAGGTGGAGGATCACATAAGTGATATCCATGGTCTCCCGTCAAGGCGAAGGGTTCCGTCGTCAGGGATTGTATGTGGAAGACGCATGTCCGAAGTGAGCTCCTGCATGCAAGCACATCCAGATCGGGCTCTTTGCTTCTCGAAAGAGTAAGGTCGTATGCGTAGTGACCCTAGTATCGGTTCCTCATATTATTGGGATGATATTGGATTGCGCATAACAAGTTCCATTCCTTTTGATAGTTGGTTCAATTAACAACGGGTCAACATCACCTTAGGGGTGGTGGGCTCCGGTGTTAAAGACCGAATTGGGAAATGCAAGTTGGACTTGCAAGGCAGAATGAGTTCCCGCTTCTTTTTATCTGAGCTGTAGTTTCTCATATTATTAGGATGTAACAAAGATAGGAAAGGAGATATGAGATCTTGCTAGAGATATAATGGTAAGAATATCTCTTACATTGAAAGTGATTAAGGGAATGAACTTTCAATGTTGACAAGGCAAGAAAACTTTGATATAAAAATTCCTAAATCAAAGTAAAATATGTATATATTTATGCAAATTTCTTATTTCAGATAATCCACATTAAAGCCACTCAAAGCGATAACCAGTGTAATATCATGAATTGAATTCATGATCAAGATATTATCCTTGCAATTGGATACATAATGTACGTGGTTGCAATGTGCAAGTATCCTCATAATAATGAGGAATGACAATTAAATAGACAATAGGACTACGACCTTAGAGTTTGTATGTCTCTATAGTCTTGATCTCATCGAATGTAATTTGGAAGTGACATGTCGATGATGATCATAATTGTCAAATAATCCCTATAAAATCAAAGAAGATGTTTTGGCATACATATGTGCTATCAACATTTAATCATGAATGACGTGGTTCAATGCATTATGCAGAACAGTGGCTCTACTAAGAGATGACGTATTCAAAATGTTTGAATACCAATCTGAACCTAAGTTTTTAAGAGTTAAGATATATGTAGATATGACGAGTGTCATCATCCTATTATCTACACTCTAGTCATTCATGAAGCTTCATAATGTTCATACTGTATGAATTAAATGAAGCATATATAAATGTCGAAATACTCTAAATCTTTTGAATTCAACATAAGAGATCTTTTGTCTTAAGCAATGGTTGTTTAGAGATGAAATGATCGTTGTGGAAGCATGGGTTGGACCCAAATTAGAAGGAAAGTCAAAGAGTTGACTGTATTTCTATGATTTCTATACATATGACATCCAAAGAGTTGGATGAATGCCAATACTGCAATAAGTCGATGTATTGATAGTGTGACTATCTAGTCTATCTAGGATCCTTAGAGAAGAACTCGAATAGTGCATCGAAATAATCTACATCTACATATAATCATTGAAATTGACTTTCTTATTTGATAAGATTAAAAGTCTAATAATTGTATCTCATTCTTCTAATAACACTTGCAATTGGTTGCATATGTTTTAGAAGACTAGAAACTTGATCTTAAGGTTTAATAGTCATCCACATGGACGTTGATGCAATTGTTCAAACAGCCTCTATCGGATAGATAGACTTCATATTTTCAGTGGGAGAGTCCTTCGTCTTAGAGAATGTCTCGATGACCTGGATATTAGAATACACTCATAGTTTATTTCTAAGTGTTAGAAATAAACATGAATTCTGGAATAAACCTATGAGTTATGATGGATATATTTCAGATAGTAATCTAACATCTAGTGGACTCTACTAAATTAGAAAATTAATGAATAGTTCATTAAGACTTCTAATACTGAAAATTAAACCTTATAACATCAATAGGAGGATGAAGATCATTTGACAATGATCTAGCATCAAGCCTTGGACTTTTGTATGTTGATTTGATCAATAGAGTAGTAAGAGATGAAACTTTAAAATGTCTAAAATTTCAAAACTCACATACTTATGAATATTGTATTCAAAGCAAAATATCCAATATACCCTTCTCTAGGAATGGTGTTAGATGATGAGGTATTCAAGATCTCATACATTTGATGTATGTGGATTATCTATATCAGAATAAACATTATGGATATGTCATATCTATTGATGATTATTTGTGATATGAGATTTCTTCCATTCACCTTAGAAACCCTTGAAATGTTCAAAGATTTCACAATTTTGGTTTAGAACCAAAGTTAGAAGGAAGATGGAATGAATTTGATCTAACCAAGGTAACAAGTACCTATTAGATGAATTCAAGGAATACCTTATGGAGATAGGAAGATCATTCCTATATCACTTCTCCTAATACACCTAAACTCAATGGAGTTGTAAAGAGATACAATTAGATCATGTGTGACATTATTTGATAAATGATTAATCTTAGCATAGTTATCTCTTAGTTTCCAAGGTATATATGTAGTAGAGACTACAATATATATCCTTAATAAGGTTCCATTCAAGTAAGTTGGAGTCTAGCACCAGAGAGTACTACTTCATTAGGAAAATAAAGAATGGTATTGGATGCCTACTTTATGACCTTGAGATTCTTAAAGAATTTCATCTCTAAGAATATGATTCTAAGAAGATGACTTTCTCGAGAATCAAGATGAAAATGAAGTGAAGGAACTCATTGAATCTTGAGAAGATAATGAGGCTCCTTAAGTCGGAAACTAAAAGGACAACTAAAGATGAAACACTAATACCTCTTCAAATGAGTTTGAAGATGAATTCCATCATCCATGTGCCAGATAAGTTTGACAATGATCTGACTTCATATGATTAAGCTTCTGAAGATCATGACATGGAGAGATGGATGTTAGCAATAAAGTCTAAATGTAGACTTCATATACAAGTGTTGTATATGGACCCTCGAGGATCCACCAATGAGGGTAAGATCCGTTAATATGTAAATGAATCTTCAAGAGAAAGAGGGAACCTGATGAGAAGGTAAAGACTTTCATAGCACGGCTCGTATCCACAAGATACACACGAAGAGAAGACATCGCTTGCGATGAAACTTCTTCTTCAGTGACCATGCTTCAACCCATCAGAATATTTCTAACTATAGCTGCACAACTTGACTTTGACATCTTCGAGATGGAAGTCAAGATTGCATTCCTCTATGAATACCTCTCCGAGGATATTCATAAGTAGTAGCCCCAGGGCTTCATGGTTGAGGAAAGCGAGGTGTCAAGTTGAATAATTCCATCTATGGACTCAAATAAGCTTCTTGTAGTTGGAACATAAGATTTGATGAAATTATCAATGTTATGATTTCAAATAGAATCTTGATGAACCATGTGAAGCTTAGTGGGAGTACCAATGTGTTCATCATGCTAAATGTAGATAATATCCTAATCATTTAGAATGATATGAGGATGATAATAAGCGTTTTATGATCTGGCTATTTCATACCTTGAGATATGATCTTAAGGATACCTCTTAGATCTTAATTCTGAAGTTGTTTAGAAGCAAAGAGAAGAGAGAAAATTGTGATTGTCACATTATTGGTATATCATGGATATATTATATCCAAGGAAGGCTCCTTTCCCTTAAGATTTGGTACTGACCAATCTGAAGGGATAACATATCAAGTATTGATGATGCTAAAACTGCTTGCTCTTGTGCATCGGTTGCTAGAAGCCTGGTATATGCTAGATATGTACGAAAAGTCAGATGTCTGCCATGCAGTGGGAGTAGTAAACTGTTGCTAATCCTATTATGGAGATAAAACACTTAGTTGCAGTAATAAAACATTATCTTCAAAGATGACAAGACTTAGAGATAATGATGAATGATATCAAAGACTCATTATTAAAAATCTAAGACTTTATAGATAGTAATCAAAAAGGTCTTAACTGCAGATACCTTAAGAGATAGAGATCTCTAGGAATAAGGGTATTCTGATAAGGATAATTGAAATTACACACTGGTTATAACGATCGTTGAGTTGTAGTGTCAAGACATTATGACTACCTCAATATTGAGTATTGGTTGCATAAGATGCAACATTCGCATTGGATGCGAGCACTGTTACTGAGGGATATGCAAGTGCCGTAAAAGGACTTGGCATAGTCTCTCGAGAACAGAGTGACTGATCAGCTTACCTGGATATATTAAATAGCCTACAATTGTCACATGAGTGTGAGTTTAAATGATTAGTCCATTAATGACTCTTTGGGCTAGTGGGAGATTGTTGGACATGCGAGCCCACAGCGAGCCATTATGCGATAAATGTTATTACAATTCACTCCTTGTTGGGAAAATGAGAAAACTTGTTTATTCCATACGCCCTAGGCTCTCTTATATAGGGGAGTAGCCTATCGGTAAAATACATAAAGAGTCCAACAGGAAAAAGAAAATGTGAAAAAGGTACAGACGAGAAAATCATAGAATAACATATATCTCTACACTCCCCCTCAAAGTAGAGCATAGATATCAATCATGCTCAGCTTGGACGAACACTTCTGGAACGACCGTCGAAGTAATGCCTTGGTAAAGGTGTTTGCAGTTTGGTCCCGTGAGCTAACATGGGATGTAGAAATAAATCCCTTCTGAATCATATCACGTATAAAGTGACAATTCACCTCAATGCGCTTGGTTCTTTATGAAACGCTGGATTATTTGCAATGAATAGAGTCGCCTGATTGTCACATTCCAGAGCCAAAGGAAGCGGGACTTTTATATATAGATATGTAAGCACAGCCTTTACCGACATCATTTCTGTACTGACCTGGGCCATAGCCCTATATTCAGACTCAGCACTAGATCTTGCTACAACCATTTGCTTCTTGCTTCTCCAAGAGACTAGAGAGTCTCCGACATACACAGCAAACCCAGTGGTGGACTTCCTATCCTTAGGACATCCTGCGTAATCTGCATCTGCTCATGCTGAGATAGTAACTCCCTTGTCTTTCTTAAACAACAGACCTGCATCTGGAGATGACTTAAGGTACCTGAGTATCCTATGTATAGCATCCATGTGTACCTGACGAGGTTGCTCCGTGAACTGGCTCACTCGACTCACAGCAAAGGAGATATCAGGTCTGGTAATAGTAACATAGAGAAGCTTGCCCACTAGTTCTCTGTATCTTCTCTTATCCGCCTCAACAGTGTCGTCATCATATAATTTCATACTGGAGTCCATGGGTGTAGTGGCAGGTCGGCAACCAAGCATTCATGTTTCACTCAATAGGTCAGTGACATATTTCTTCTGGGTCATTACCAACCCGTGAGGATTTCTGGCGAATTCCAGTCCCAGAAAATATCTAAGAACTCCAAGGTCCTTGGTGACAAATTCATGACCCAACATTTCTTTTGCCCCCTGAATTCCATGTTCATCATCACCTGTAATCAAGATATCGTCTACATATACAAAAATTGCAATAATACCTCTGGGTGTCTTCTGTACGAACAAGGAATGATCTGCATTGGAATGTCTGTACCCATGTTTCTCAAACAGGTCTGAGAGCTTCTGGAACCAAGCTTTGGGGCTCTGCTTAAGGCCATAGATAGCCTTATGAAGTCTGCACACCTTAGGATAATCTCCCTCAACAGCAAAACCAAGTGGCTGTTGCATGTAGACTTCCTTCTGTAAGTCACCATATAAGAATGCATTCCTCACATCTAATTGGTATAGTGGCCAATCACGAGTAACCGTAACAGAGAGGAGGATCTGTAGGGTGGAATGGCGAGCAACCGGTGAGAATGTATCAAGATAATCCATCCCATATGTCTGTGTAAAGCCACGAGCAACCAGGCATGCCTTGCATCTGTCAATGCTACCATCTGCATTCTGCTTAACTGTAAAGACCCACTTGCAACTCACTGTAGATACATCAGTAGGTGCAGTAACAAGGCTCCAGGTGCCTCTGGTCTGAAGAGCAGTCATTTCTTCTTCCATGGCTAAACATCATCGACTATCCTTCAACGCATCTTGGTAATTCCGTGGAATATCCACTACTGATAGTGCAATGACAAAGTTCCTGAATTCTCCAGTTAAGCGATCAAAAGACACAGAAGATGCTATAGGATATGACGCGCAGCTGCGCTTCTGCTTTCGAAGAGCAATAGGTAGATCTAAATCACATGTCTCCTCATCTGGATTCTGTAACACATCCTGCTCAGGGAAATCATGAGATCCATCAATGTTGATAGTATTCTCAGAACATACCTCAGGCGAGCTAGATGATGAGCGGTGACCATGAGCAGAAGCGGGCCGACGGGTATAGTGGAATGCCAATGGGGAAACAAGAGCAGTGACAGGAGGTGTAGGAGATGGTAGCAGTGGAGGTGGTAGAGGTGATGGTGGTGGTGGCATGTATATAGCGTCAGTAATGTCAGAGGATACCAACTGATCACCTGTAGATGAGAAGTACATAATAGATTCGAAAAAGGTAACAACAACATTAACAAGATACCTCCTGCGCAATGGATCATAACACTTGTACCTCTTCTGTGTTCTGGAGTACCCGACGAAGACACACTTGACAGCCCTAGGAGAGAGCTTGTCAATCCCTTGAGACAACTGGTGGACAAATGCAATCGAGCCAAACACACGAGGAGTGAGGGAGAACAATTCTTTGTCAGGAAAAATAAGAGAAAAAGGAATCTTCTCACCTAAGACAGATGACGACATACGATTAATGAGATAACATGCCGTAAGAACAGCATCACCCCAGAAAGAATGAGGGGCATGACTCTGTATAAGAAGTGATCTGGTGACATCAAGTAAATGACGATGTTTCCTTTCTGCAACCCCATTTTGTTCGGAAGTATAGGCACATGATGCTTGGTGGATAATCCCTTGAGATCAAAAGAAATTGGAGTATGAGTACAAAATTTCAGGGTATTATCACTTCTCACAATTTTAACAGATACAGAAAAAACATAACGAACTTCATTGATGAAATTGATGATAATATTCCCCGCTTCAGATTTTATTCTTTAACAGAAAGACCCACGAAACACGAGAGAAATCATCTACAATACCTATATAAAACTTGTGTCCCTGATTATCAGTAACACGACTAGGACCCCAGATATTGACATGAAACAACTCAAACTTGGAGGTACTACTCCGACACTGACGATTGGGAAAGGTACACCGATGGTACTTTCCCAACTGACAAGCCTCACATTGGATGGATGTGTGAGATGAAAACTAGGGTAACACATGACGCAGTTTCTGAACCGATAGATATCCAAAGTGCAAATGCCACAGTAATGGGGAGATGGATCCAACAGGTAGAGATGAGGCTCCAGCATAAGTGGTTCGACTAAGACGAAAGAGTCCGCCTTGCTCATAGTCGCACCCAATCATGTTGCCCAGGGGATGCCTAGAAAAATGAGAGAAGATGGATCAAAAATAGCTCGACAATGTAAATCCTTTGTAAGTTGGCTAATGGACAATAAATTCATCAAAAAATCATGTGCATGCAACACGTTCTTGAGATGCATAGATGCTGTCAGTCTAATCTCCCCCTGACCAGTAATCGAGGAATGTATCCCATTAGCAATAACCACAGTACGGCCTAGAGAAACCTGTCAGTATCCTGTAAGCAAACCTTGATCACCACATAGACGATGTGTGGCACCAGAGTCCATAATCCACTCCAAAGTATCTGATCCACTACTGCTAGTGAATGCATAAGTGCTACCTGATGTACTGGTGGATGCAGAAGCAGCAAAGTCGGAGTGACTCTCAGAAGTAGGCGTTGATGCAGCAGGACAAGATGGAGGAATAATGCCCCTCAGAGGGCTACAAGATCATCAAAGTGCTGGTCCATAGATGAAGCAGATGAAGGCTCAATCTGTTTTACTCGTGCAGAAGCAGAAAACCCATGTTTGGAATAGCATGTGTCTTCGGTATGTCCAGAACGGTGGCAAAAAGTGCATGATGGTCGAACACGGCCTCCTCTGCCCGAGGTCCACGGCCATGGAACTGGTGATGACTCCCACCGCCTCGATTGGTTGCCATGGCTGAGGCGGTCTGATTTGCAGTAGATGAAGGAACAATAATACGACTCAGCCTATGAAAAGCTTCCTCCATAGTCCATAGGAGGAATAGTGGAATTCGCCAAGATCTAGGAACGTGATGCCTCGTACTCTGGATCAAGGGAAGCTAGAAAAACATCCACCATATTGGCATTCCGATAGGTCTTCTGTTGCTTTTTAGTGGATGTGAGAGGTATGAAGCTATAAAGTTTCTCAAACATTCCACGTAAAGACGTGTACAATGAGTGTAGAGGCCGTCCATTCTACTTGATTGTAAAGATGTCATGCTGAAGTTGCAGAATCTTCGTCCTTTGCCTGTGAATAGGTGGCAGCCAGAATGTCCCACATTGTTTTGACAGTGGGTTGATGGAGAATATTGTTAGCAATTTCAATTGCTAATGTTCTAGATAGCTAAACTTTGGCATATACGTCATCTGCCTCCCATGAGGCATTGACCCCTATCTTCTCAGCAGGCTCTTCCTCAGTAAGAATGTGCTTCTTACCGGTAGACTTCATCATACTCATGAACTGCATGGCCCACAATTCATATTTGAACCATCCATCTTTACAATAGGCGCTGGACCTCTGAAGGCGCCGGTAGATGGGATGTCTGCCTTGCTTTCTAACATTATGATATTGCTCCCCCACGCCACCCTCCCTTTGCATGTCTCCCTCTTTAGCTAATGTGACCCTCTCTATGTGCCCTCTCCTTTGCACGGCTTCTCTCTACCATGGTTTCCTAATGCCACTTGATCCCTTGTGGTTGCCACCTCATTTCCCCCGATCCAATATCCCCCTCGGTTTCCCCCATAGTTTCCACCTCCTATCCAGTCAAAGCAAAGCATATTGAGAATCAGTCCTTTGTCATTTCCCTGTCCCCAGATAGTCAGAGACCCCCTTTCCTTTGTGAGGCTCTGCTATGGAGAGGACGCATAATGCCACTTGATCCCTTATTCCCCCCGATCCTTGTGCAACTCCTTCTGCTCCCCTCCCAATGCTCCTTGCCCTCTCACAATTTGACCACCCAATGAGCCCTGCCCCCCCTCCCCCCCTTGCATCTTTGAAGAACACACGCTTGTGCAATTTTGATCCCCGGAATGCTCAAGCTTTATTATGTTCACCATGCCTGGTTCCATATACGACTCTCGTAAGGTAAATTCTCATGTCTATCTCGTTCGACGAAAACCTCCTTTGCCTCAACGTGGCTCCAGCAAAGTCCTCTTTTTGTGGTGTCTTTGTGACAAAGGGAGGGACATTGAGATAGAGAGCATATCAATCATTGGGTTGTTTTAAAATTTGTATGTTAGGGCATTGTTAGATTAACTGAAGGGTGGTTAGATTTATGGTGTTAGAATAAGGACCATGTAAGTTCACCTAAGTTTATGTGGGCCATGGAGTAAATATGAATTATACATGGGTCAAAATTTAGTCAAAATTTAATTAGGTAGTTCTATATCAACATGTCTTTAACTATCCCAACTGACATGGTCTAGTTAGCCTCAGATTTAGTTTCAACCATGCTCCTATATCTTCTCACATCTACAAAGGATGATTATCATTTTGTTTAGTTCCACCTTGACCTCTACAATAACGAAAGAGGACTTTCAACCCTTGTAAACCTGCCTTCATAAAAATCCCACGTATACTTTTTATGAAAGAATACTATACCATTAGAATCATAAGTAAACTTATTACTAGAGAAACATTTGAGCTGCTTCGAATCCCTGCAACATGTTTTTTACGAGAAAATTAGTATTGTGTTTCCATGCCATAAACAAAAAAGTGAAAAAACTACAAGGATAACACTATCAGAGTTATAAATCATTTTGAAGATTAAAAGATTTGATGCAGATCTGTACAAATCACTGCTCCTCACCTCATTATTCATTTTTTGGAACTCATAAGTGAACCTCCATGAGCGGCCCATCCAAAAATTATATTAATCACAATGGTGAGGACTACTGTTTTAACCATCCAGAGTCCTGCCAGTGGGTGTTCGCAGGAGGTTGGAGTCATTGATGCGTCGTTTTTTTGGGCATCAGCTCAGAAGGATGTGGGTCTCGCTTTGGTGGGTTAGTCGACTGTGACCACGTCGATTAGAGAGGTGGGCCGGGGGTGTTGCAGATTGGAGACATGAACAAGGCTTTGTTGGCAAGGTGGGTTATGAAAATTTGGGGATCGAGGAGAGATCTCCTTTCAAACTTGATTCGATTGATTTATGGGGAACCTGGCGGCGTCCGCAACGAGTCCCTGTGGGAGGATTTGCGTACGGCTCGAGAGAGATTCCCGAACACCCCTTGAGTGGTCAACGGGGATTTCAATGTGACTTTGTTTGCTCGCGATCGCCCGGGTCAGAGAGGAGGAAGAGACATGGGATTGGATGGTTTTGCAGAATGTGTGAGTTTTTTAGGACTGCATGTCATGGATGTTGGTAATAGAAAGTTCACTTGGCGAAGTTCTTCCGCGAGATCGAGGCTGGACAGGTTCTTGATCTTTGTTGAGATGGTGGGGAGATTGCCTCTTGTTGTGGCTCGGGCTCTCCCTCGGTCGCGATCGGATCACATGTCCATTTGCTGGGATTCAGGTGGGGGGGTGGTGATCCCTCGATCGTTGTCTAGGTTCGAGAGGTCCTGGCTCTTGGATGACGAATTGAAGGACTTGGCTTCTCGGTTTTAGGGCTCCTTGAGAGTGAAGGGCTCGACAACACAGAGCTTAGTCAGGAAATTAAAGTTGTTGCGGGAAAGATTAATCGTCCACAAGGAGTTGAGGCGAAATAGAGCAGAAAGGCGCGAGGGGGCGGTTGCAGAAATTGCAAGATTGGACGGGTTGGAAGACAATCGACCCTTGAGCAGTGAGGAGAGGGTAGTGCTTGCGGCTTCACATAGAGTGGTGATTGAGGAAGATAGACACAGGGAGGTGGGATGGATACAACATTCCAGGCAGAAGTGGGTCAAAGAGGGGGATGTGAACACTCGTTTCTTCCACACGGTGGCGAGTGGATAGAGGAGGAGAAATATGATTCATGAGCTCAGGACGGTTGATGTTACTGTACTTGGTGATGGGGGGATTTTGAGGGTGCTGGTGGAACATTTTTGGGGCTTCAGTAGGCGTCTACCATCGACAGGGGCTACTTGGTCAGGGAGGGGTACTAGGTGTCTGTCCGATGAACAGCGGCAAATACTTGTGGCGGAGTTTTCGAGAGTGGAGGTCCGTAAAGCGGTCTTCGATCTCATTACTGACGGTTGCCTTAGGCCAGATGGATTCGCGGTCTGCTTTTTTAGGGAGTTTTGGGATATTTTGGAGGGTGATGTCATGGTCATGTTGAATGAGTTTAGGGGGGTGAACATAGGACTGGAGAAGATTAACAAGGCGTTGCTTTTCTTGCTGCCGAAAAGGGAAGGGGCTGTACGGGTTGGGGATTTTCGTCCCATCGCCTTGTCGAATGCGATTTATCTCATTTTGGCCAAGGTTTTGCCCAATCGACTTCGTGTTGTATTGGATAACCTTATCTTTCCCTTGCAATCCACATTTATTCCTGGACGCCAGCTCCTTGATGGTGTGGTTATGACATCAGAGATGGTTTTGACTGGAAGAGAAGAGGGACCTCGGGCTTTCTCCGGAAGGTTGATTTTTCAAAGGCGTATGATAGTGTGTGATGGAGGTTCATTTAGGCCTCTTTGGTGCGGAGAGGCTTCCTGAATATATGGATGGACTGGATGAAGAGATGCATCACTAATGCTTCGTTGTCGATTTTAGTGAATGGGAAGCAGGAGGGTGGTTTCTTCCAACCACAGAGGTGGGTGAGACAGGGGTGTCCTCTGGCCCCGCTGTTGTTAGTCCTGACGGTAGATGCTTTAGCGGCTATGATCAGGGTGGCAGAGGAGGGCATTTTCTTCAGAGGGTTCTCCAGAGATGGTCTTTTTGTGCCTTTTCTACAGTATGCTGATGATACTTTATTCTTTGTGGAGGGTGGAGTGGAGGAATACATGGCGGTAAAGGTAGTGCTTGATATCTTTGGCGATCTCTCGGGTCAAAGGGTGAATGGTGCCAAATCGACGTTCGTGCCCTTTTCCGTGTCAGCTGCGGACTCGGCGACGTGCAGTGCACTTCTTAATACACCGTTGAAGTCACTGCCTATCTTATACTTAGGTTTGCCTCTTTTGACTAGGAGATTGCGGTAGGTTGACTGGTTGCCTCTGGTTGAGAAGTTGGAGAGGAAGCTTTCGGGGTGGAAGGTGGCTTTCTTGTCTAAGGACGGTCGCTTGGTCTTGACTAGGTCAGTTCTCTCGGCCATTCCGGTTTTCTTCATGTCCACGAGGGTCTTGCCAGTAGGGGTTTAGTCCAAGTTGGAATCCATGATGCATAGATTTTTTTGGTCGTCTTCACATGGTGACAGAGGCATGGCTTTGGTTGATTGGTAATCGATTTCTACACCTATCTGAGAAGGTTGCTTGGGTGTTCTGAATCTGGAAATTATGAATAAAGCGTTACTGGCAAAGTGGGTGCTAAAGATTTGGGGTCCCATAGCAGATCTGTGCTCCACTCTTATCAGGGCGATCTATGGAGTTTCTTCCAACCTGGTAGTCCATGCAATAGGAGGGGTTGCAACAACCACATTCTGGAGGGGGGTTTGCTCGGTCTTGCCAGATTTATCGGGTCACTTGCGGCCTATACATGGGGATGGTCGCAATTTTCATTTCTGAAGGGACGATTGGACGGATGGGGGTGCTTTCTGCAATTTGTATCTAAGATTATTCGCACTAGCTTCAAACAGTGATATCATTCTGACAGAGGTGTGGGCAAACGGGTCTTGGTCTCCTACCTTTATGGCAGAATTGTCGGATCAGAGAGTGGTTGATTTTCTTAGTTTGTCCGATCGGTTGTCCAACCGAGCGGGTCCATCAGGGGGCATGACACTTGGGGTTGGCGAGATGGATCCTTCTCGGTTAGAAAGGCCTACAGATCTTTGGTTGTCCAACCGTCCAATGTGGATTCTGCAATCTCGGGGGACTGTGGTATGATCTGGTCTTGGCGGATCCCTCCCAGGATAAAGATTTTTCTTCGGCTTCTGAGGAGGGAGCGGGTGTTGACGGGGCTAGAAGAGCAAGGCTCTTCCCTAGAGTTGTGGAGGTGTGAACCATTTATTTTTTGAGTGCCCTGGTTCGGTTGATGTTTGGCAAAGAGCGATAATCACATGTCTTCATTGGAGTAACAAGGATAAATTCTGGGACTCTTGCACGAGATGGAGAGGCTCATATAACGGGAGATAAAAGATTTGTGCGACAATCTGGTGCATCTAGTTGGGTAAAAATAGTGTGATCTTTAAGGAGTCGAGATTCTATTCCGAAACCGTACTTGGGCATGCCGGAACCCTCGTAGAATCCTGGCAGGTGTATTTTTTTATTTTGTTATTGGTATATTTTCTGGATGGTCCTCTAAAGGTGGCCCATCCCACCGTTTCTCAAAAAAAAAGTTTGGCGGCTCAGACAAATTGTGTTCCGTCATCAACTATCTTTTGGAGAGGGGTGTATTTTATCCAGTCGAATTTGTCTAGGTCTTTGTGATCGGTGTTGGGTAACAGACTTGGTTTCCGTTTTTGGACTGATGAGTGGTCGGAGGTGTTGGACATGAGAGTCCATGGCGAGCTATTATGCAATAAATGTTGTTGCGAATATCATCCCCTGATCTGAAATGAAGAATAAATAATTTGCATAATAGGTCCCTTACTACAATCAGGGTTATGTACCATGGCCATCTTGATGATCATATAGCTGTTGATTCAACTATTGAATCATAGAGGCTGGTGTATTTTTTTATTTTGTTATTGGTATATTTTTTGGATGGTCCTCTAAAGGTGGCCCATCCCACCGTTTCTCAAAAAAAAAGTTTGGCGGCTCAGACAGATTGTGTTTCGTCACCAACTATCCTTTGGAGAGGGGTGTATTTTATCCAGTCGAATCTGTCTAGGTCTTTGTGATCGGTGTTGGGTAACGGACTTGTTTTTCGTTTTTGGACTGATGAGTGGTCGGTGGTATTGGACATGCGAGCCCACGTCGAGCTATTATGCAATAAATGTTATTGCGAATATCATTCCCTGATCTGAAATGAAGAATGAATAATTTGCATAATACGTCCCTTAGTACAATCAGGGTTATGTACCATGGCCATCTTGATGATCATACAGCTGTTGATTCAACTATTGAATCATAGAGGCTGGTGCTTGGATGAATATCTAAAGAGTTAGATTGAGGACTCATCAAGCACTGTCAAATGATTGTTAAGAGATGATTTCCAGCCTGAGTAGGAGATGGCAATCCTTTCTCATTTAGGTTGATATTTAACCGACCTCTTGATGCAGGTCCTCTGCATAGGAATAGAGATTCGGAGGTGTGAGATAAGTTAGGTCAAAGAGTTGACTTAACGAGATCGTGATAACCAAAGTCCTATATCGTATGCTGTCACGATACATGCACGCATCCTCTGACCGGAGACAGATGTGTTACTATATGTCTGCTTATGTACATTTGGCAGACCAATAGGTTGATGACCTAACCAAGGTCTATACACCGGCGCTGGTGTGCATATAATGGCATATGAGTAATACGATCTCTCAAAGGGATCATACATGTTCATTTATTGAACCGGAAGGCATGAGCTCACTCATGAGATATTGGGAAGAATCAAATTCCGTGCGCACGGTCGTCTCACTTTGGAAGCTTGACTGAATTTGTAGGTTTGATATATACTTTTGGAAAGTATATTATCAAGACCTAGGTATGATATATGCTTTTGGAAAGTATATGATCGATACCAACTCCCAATGATCAAATGAGAAACTTACTGATAAAACCTTGAAGTAGATAGTATAAACTTGATCCAATACTTCAGGTTTATTCTGAGTCTTCCAGTATGTAGGATGTACAGGTATTGGGAACACCTGAGGGTGATGTGATCATAAACGATTGTATAACCATGACGCTTCTATTCCTAGGGAGTGATGAAACGGGTCTGGATTTTAGTGACCCCTCTCAGTAGAGAAGTAATCTGATCTTGGTCCAAATGTTGGACATTGATCTGAATATGATTCAGATGCAATGAGAAGATTAGATTTGCGGTCTTGATTTAATCAAGCATCTTTGGGAGGCCCGCGATCTGGATTTGAGATATGATCTCAATATCCAAGTCACTATACGTGGAACAATATAATCACCCTGTCCTTATCTCCAAGTATTTGCGGAGAAAGCGCATTATCCTTGAAAGAGTTCAGGATAATTCATTGTTGATATGTGTATCCGAGCATTGAGAAAATTGATGATTAAATGTGATTTAATTATCATGAATAATATGATCATTGATTCATATTATTAGGAGAGTTATCTAAGATAATTAAATGAGATTTAATTATCAAAGATGTAAATAATGTGAATATGATTCATATTATTTGGGCACAAGAGAATAGAGATCCAAGATGATTAATTGTGATTTAATTATCATGGATATGAATAATGTGGATAGCAATATCCATATTAGTCATATATATTATAAATGTGATTTATAATATATATGAGAGAGCTATTTGTAATTTACATTTGTTAATTAAATGTTAATGTGAATTAGATTCACATTAGACATTAAATTGAAAATGTAATTTACATTTTATTTTGGGTCGTGGATGTGATTCACAAATTTTTCAATGGCAAGATTGCAATGTCTACAAAATAATTGTGAATTGTTTTTGTAGAATAATTTGCAACAAAAGTTGTTGCATAATCTTGGAGATTACAATATAGAGATGAGAGCCACCTTCCATATATATGGAGTGGACGGCCTCCACTCTTATTAGGAATGTGTGGCCGTCCCCTCCTTCCAACATGGAAGGAGGCACTCTCTCTCCTATGATCTCCAAGAGATCTTGATTTATTTTGGTGATTGAATTATATTGATTTATCAATATGTATTTAATCAAAATTAAATAATTGTTGTTGGTTTTTTCCAACACAAATCTTAGCCATTAAAAGAAACACAATCAATGAGAGCCATTGGATTTATGTTGTCCCATGGATTGAGATCCATGGATCCTAAAATGTTATAAAAGGAGAGGTACCCCATTGCTCTTCTTTACACAATGCTCGTGAAGCACATCTCTCTCTCTTTTTCTCTACACGTCTGCCCTCTCTCTCCCTCTCATAGCCGTCCACCGTGGATGCCTTAGAGAGGTTCTCCATCGCCGCAGCGTCGTCGTTATTCTGCCTGATGGTTTTCTCGTGGATCTCCGTCTACTTCGGCGTGCCTTGATCGTGAAGAAGACGTCGTATCTCGTTTGTCGAGATCTGGAGATCCGTGGATTGGATCATCAACATGGATTGCGAGAAGCATGCGGTTCATCCCCGCGCTCGCAAGCATCTCCTCCGTCGGATCGGACTTGAGACAGGAGGTCTCTTCGTTTAGAGACTCGATCGCAACCACGCTTCAAGAGGTAATCCTATTACTTGTTTGTGGTTTAGATGAAACGATCCGAGAAGTGTTCTTGGATCATGTGGTTTCGTCGCATGAAAATTTTTTAATCTCCGCTGCATAGAACAACTAGTCCGACTAGTCGTTCTTCGTCGTATTCGATACGACGCTCACGCTTCCGTGATGCGCTTGACGATCTAACCATATCCTTCAGGAGGAGGGAGCGATTTGTGATATTTACCTCATGATATTCGCTTTGGCTTCTTGCAGAATGCTTCTGTCGCGAGGTTTGATCACATGGCTCGTGGACCTGATTTTGTGGCAGAGTTGTCTGATCAGAGGGTTGATGAGTTTTTAGATCTCTCTACCAGGCTGGCTAGAGTGGAGGCACCTTCAGATGAGAGGGATTCTTGGTGCTGGAGGGAGGGATCTTTCTCTGTCAAAAAGGCTTACACAGTACTTTCTGCTCAGTTACCGAATGTGGATTTAGAACTCTCGCGAGACTGTGCAAAGATCTGGAGCTGGAAGGTTCCAGTTAGGGTGAAGGTGTTCTTATGGCTACTAAGGAGGGAGCAGATCTTAATGGCGACCAGTGTTAGCAATGTGAGCCCGTGGCGAACCATTCCTACAATAAATGTTATTATAATAAATGATTTATCAATAAAAGTTATTGATTATTTTTCACTCCCTTTCTGAGATTAAATAGATGAATGCACTATAAGGTCCCTCTGTACAATAAGGGTTATGTACCATGGCCAACTTGATGATCATACAGCTGTTGATTCATTTATTGAATTATAGAGGCTGATGCTTGGATGAGTATCTAGGGAGTTAGATAAAGGACTCATCAAGCATCATCAAATGATTGTTAAGTGATGATCTCCAGTCTGAGTAGGAGATGTCAATCCTTTCTCATATAGCTGATATCTGACCAACCTCTTGATGCAGGTCCTCTGCATGGGAATAGTGATTCAGAGGTGTCAGATTAGTTGTGTCAATGGGTTGACTTAACGAGATCGAGATAACCAAAGACCTATGTTGAATGTTGTCATAGCATAGGCATGCATCCTCTGACTAGAGACAAATGTGTTGATATATGTCTGAGTGTGTACATTTGGAAGACCTATAGGTTGATGTCCTAGCCAAGGTCTATACACCGGCGAGCTGGTGTACATGTAAGGACATATGAGTAATACGATCTCTCAAATGGATCATACAGGTTCACTTGTGAACCGGAAGACATGAGCTCACTCATGAGGTATTGGGACTGATCAAATTCCATGCATGGTCGTCATGCTTTGGAAGCATGACATGAATTTGAAGGTAAGATATATGCTTTGGGAAAGCATATGATCTATACCAATTCCCAATGACTAAGATTGAGAAACTTAATGATCAAACCCTAAAGATGACAATGTAAAAGTGATCTATATCTTCAGGATGATCATAAGTCTTCCAGTATGCAGGATGTATATGTATTAGGAATACCTGAGGGTGATGTGATCATAAACGATTGTATAACCACGACACTTCCATTCCGAGGGAGTGTTGAAACAGGTTTGGATTTTAGTGACTCCTCTCAATAGAGAAGTGACCTAATCTTAGTCCATATATTGGACATTGATCTGAATGAGATTCAGATGCAATGAGAAGATTAGGTCTACGATCTTGATTTGATCAAGCATCTGTGGGAGGTCCATGAGATCTGGATTTGATCTCTCCTTTTTTGCTTGATCTAATTTAGGATTGAATTATATTTGACATGCCAAATATATTTGATTTATATTTGATTTTGTCAAATTTATTTGATCTAAATTAAATCATAAATTGTTGGCTTTTACCAACAACAATCTTGGCCATTGGATTGAACGTAAATCAATCTCATCCATTGATTTTATATGTCCCATGGATTGAGATCCATGGATCCCAAAACCCTATAAATAGAGAGGCATACCATGCTCTCTAAGGCTATGCAATTTTGGAGCACATCTCTCTCTCTCTCTCATTTCTCTCACACGTCAACTCTCTCTCCCTCTCCTTGGTGGCCGTCTACCAAACCCTAGAGGAGAAAGTCGTCGACGCCTTCGCCACCATGTTGTCGCTTCGACGTTTCTTCGATTCTCCGTCTTCTTGGATTGCTGCACTCTCGAAGAGGATGTTCGATCTCGTACGATGAGATCAGGAGTTCACCGTGCTTGGATCATCTTGTTGGATTGCGAGGATCATGCAGTTCATCCCCACGCTCGCATGCGTCTTCTCCGACGATCGGACTTGAGACAGGAGGTCTCTTTTCGTAGAGACTTGATCAGCCACACTTCAAGAGGTATTCCTTTATACTTTATGTGATTCTAGATGAAACGATCCGAGAATCGTTCTTGGATCATGTGGTTTCATCGCATGAAAAATTTTTAAATTCTGCTGCATAGAACAACTAGTACGACTAGTCGTTCTACGTCGTATTCGATACGACGATCACGCTTCCGTGATGCGCTTGAGGATAATACCATATCCTTCAAGTGGTATCAGAGCCAGGTTGAGGGTTTGGGATACGATCTGCAAACCTAGGATGACTTGGGTTCGTTAAGGTCGCGAAAGTTTTTTGTCGCATTTGATTTTCGCACATCTGATTAGTGAATAAATTCGGCCATGTTTAAAATGTTTAAACATGATTTAATTACTTGGATTTGGTTCCCCATTAAATAAGGAAATCATAGGATATGAGTTTACGCAATTTGGATTCCGTTTGCTCGAGATATGGTTGTTTTAATGAACATGTATTCACTGTTATGGGAACTGTGAATCTTAACATGATGAATGAGTTAATTACTATTTTAATCTGCCTCGAAATATGTGAAATATCACTTGAGTTTTGTCCTAAATCAAGTTTGCAATCTTTGAAAATTGAGTTTGTCTAATTTGGATTTAAATTGATTGAGATATGTTAATTTTTATAAGTAGGGGTCACTGCTGAAATTACATTCCTAATCAAGAACCATGTGATTGTCAATTAGTGAAATTAATTGTTAATTTCATGAAATAATTATGGAAAATATTTGAGAAATGTTTGAAGATGATTATTTCCTTAATTGACTTGACCTCAACCAATAAATTGATTAATTGGAAACACAATCATAAAACTTGATGCTTGAATAGGATTGAGAATTTGTGTAGCAAATTTCCATATAATTAAAAATGTTTTGATTATTACTATATGGTATAGTTTCGGTTGAAGAACCGATGATTATCTCAAGTACAAATTGATCTATTTGGCATTATCCTTTCCTGAGGTGGATATGGTATCTAGTCAGAGAGCATTGGGGTAGCGGGTTGCAACATATGTGGTCCGTCCCACTCTCATCGATACTGGCCATGACAGCGGGTAGGGACTCTATAATGCCCGAGAAATCAAGATGTATTTTCTAATTATTAAAATTCGAATCAATACGTACTTTGAGATAATACCATATACATATTCAAGTAAAAGCAATCAAGTTTGTTGATTGAATTGGATTGATAATTAATTTAATATGATTGAATTAATTATATCCAATTAAAAACACTCTATTTTTTTTATGAATAGATGTGTATTTCCCTTGGAAGAATTAAATATATGAATATGATTCGTTATATTTAATTAAAATTTGAATATGAGGTGGAGGATTACATAAATGACATCCATGATCTCCTGTCAAGGCGAAGGGTTCCGTCGCCAGATATTGTATGTAGGCTTCTCGAAAGAGTAAGGACTTATGTGTATTGACCCGAATATCGGATCCTCATATTATTGGGGCGATATTCGATTGCACATAGCGAGTTGTATTCCTGTTGACAGTTGGTTCAATTAATGATGGGTCAACATCTCCTTAGGGGTGGTGGGCCCGTGTATTAAAGACCGAATTGGGAAATGTAAGTTGGACTTGTAAGGCGGAATGTGTTCCCGCTTCTCTTTATTGGAGTCATAGATTCTCATATTATTGGGATAGATAAGGAGGAGATCCCAGTTCTTGCTAGATATATAACAGTAAGTATATCTCTTACTTTGAAAATGATTATGGGAATAAACTTTCAAGGTGGACAGAGCAAGAACAATTTGATTTAAAATACCTTAATCAAAATATGAATATATGATTATATGTTCTAATATAGTGCATTCTTAATTTCAGAAAATGAAGTCCTTGAACCCACTAAGCAGGCTTCTTGAGGTCAATCAGTTAACCGGTCCAAATTACTCGGATTGGATCCGTAATTTAGAGCCTGTTCTCTCTGTTGAGCGCATAAGTTATGTGCTCTCTGAAGACAAGCATGAAAGCCCTAAATCCAAGGAAGAAAAGGCATACAATGACAAGTATGATGAAGATCATGTCTTGGATAGATGTTATATCCTGGGTTCTCTCTCCAATGTTTTTCAGAAACAACATGTGGAGATGAGCACATGCCAGGAAATAATGCAGAATCTGAAAGGTATGTTTGGTGACATAAACCGCACCCAGCGTTACAATATTATGAAAGAACTCGTTCGCTGCAAGATGCAAGAAGGAAATTCAGTTCGACAACATGTGCTCACAATGTTTGGGTACTTGTCTGAACTGGAGACTCTTGGGCCAGCGTGGATGCAGACATACAAGCTGATTTATTTTGTTGTCCTTGCCTAAAGTCTTTCAATAATTTTGTGGTTTCATTCAACATGAACAAGTTGGACTTGTCGAAAGCTGGTCTTCTTGCTGCATGAAAGTCTGCAGAAGACGTAATAAAGAAAGATGATCCCACTAGCAGTGCAATGATTGCACAGGTCAGAGGGAAGCACGATCGGAAGCAAGGTTCTCGGAAGGGCCCGACCCAGAAGAGAAAGAAGAAGAGTCAAGGCGTTGGCTCATCTTCTAGTGCATCCACACTGATAGAGCCGAAGAAATCCGACATCTGTCACCACTGCAAAAAGCCGGGGTACTGGAGGCGTAATTGCACGGAATACCTGAAGTCGGCAGACAAAGGTAAAACCCCAGCAGGTATGAAATCTACTTTCATCATTGAAACTAGTTTTCTCGTTAGACGAGAAGGAAGTTGGGTTGTAGATTCTGATGCTTCTGTTCATGTAAGCAATTTGTTGCATTTGTTTCAGGAAACTAGAAATCTTGAAGAAGGGTAGATGGTCATCCAGATGGGATCTGATGCAAGTGTTGCAGCAGTCGCCGTCGGGACTTGTCGACTATCGTTACCTAGTGGTAGAGTCCTAGTACTTAAAGAATGTCTTTATATACCTGAAGTTAGAAGGAATTTAATATCTGTATCTAAGCTAGTTAGAAGTGGATATTCATTCTTTTTCTATAATAAGTTAGTCATAAATTATTATGATAAATATATTGCAGATGGTATTTTAACTTCTAGTGGACTCTATGAATTGTGCATTGATGAGCATGTCATAAATGTTACAACTACTAATAAAAACCCTAAAAGATCCAGGGAAAATCTTTCGAATGAGATTTGGCATCAAAGGTTTGGTCATTTATCTGTTGATAGGATCAATAGATTGATAAAGGATGGACCTTTAGGTTTTCTACAGGTTCAATCTTTGCCTACATGTGAACATTGTATTCGAGGTAAAATGGCTAAGATGCCTTTCCGTAACAAGGTTACAAGATGCGAAGGTATTATTGACATAATACATACCGATGTATGTGGTCTCTTCAGTATCGCGACTCGAAATGGATATCGATATTATTTGACGTTTATTGATGACCATTCGCGATACGGGTTTGTCTTCCTATTACGTCATAAATCTGAAACCTTTGAAAAGTTCAAATAGTTCAAGGCTTTGGTTGAGAACCAAACCGATAGGAAGATTAAACGGATTCGATCTAATCGAGATGGCGAGTACCTCTCAGATGAATTCAAGGAATATCTTAAGGAGAATGGAATTGTCTTCAATCTCACTCCTCCTGAACTCCCCAACTTAATGGTGTTGCTGAAAGACGAAACAAGACCATCATGGATATGGTCCGTTCAATGATGAGCAAAACACATTTCTCTCTTAGTTTCTGGGGATATGCAGTGGCAACTGCAATATATATCTTGAATAAGATTCCTAGCAAATCTGTACCTAAGACTCCTCATGAGCTCTGGTATGGAACCAAACCTAGTGTTAATCACTTGAGGGTTTGGAATTGCTTGGTCCATGCGAAGAACGTGGATGCAAGTAAGATAGAATCTCGCTCTCGTGAATCATTGGGTATGTTAAAGATGGTATTGGATACCAGCTTTATGACCCTGAGACCCAAACGGTTTTTCTTTCTGGAGATAAGAAATTTCTGGAGAATGATTTCCTTAAAGGTCAAGACAAAAATGAAGTAGAGGAACTCATTGAATTCCCTGAGGATTCTGAGCTTCCTAGACCAGAAACTGAAGAGATAAATAAAGATGAAACATTCATACCTCTTCGAAGGAGTTCGAGGGTGGTTGCACCACCTGAAAGGTATGGATTCCATATGTCAAATGAAACTGACAATGATCCTACTTCATTTGATGAAGCACTCGTGGATCATGACATGGATAAATGGATGCTAGCAATGAAGTCAGAAATTTACTCCGTGCATAAAAATGGTGTATGGACCCTGGAGGATCCACCTAAAGGGGTAAAACACAGTGGGTGTAAATGGATCTTCAAAGAAAAAGGGGACCTGATGGGAAATTAGAGACTTTCAAGGCACGACTCGTAGCCAAGGGTTACACACAGAAAGAAGGCATCGACTACGATGAAACATTCTCTCATGTGGCTATACTTAAATCCATTAGGACATTGCTAGATATAGCTGCATATCTAGACTATGACATCTGGCAGATGGACGTCGAGACGGCTTTCCTCAATGGATACCTCGAGGAGGATATCTACATGGAGCAGCCCCAGGGCTTTATAACTGAGGATGGCAGAGTATGCAAGCTGAAGAAATCCATCTATGGGCTCGAGCAAGATTCTCGTAGCTGGAACATCAGAATTGACGAAACCATAAAGAGTTATGATTTTGTGCAGAATCCTGATGAACCTTGTGTGTACAAGAAGCTTAGTGAGAGTGCCATTGTGTTCATCGTGCTTTACGTAGATGACATCCTTATCATTGGGAATGATATAGGGATGATGACCAGTGTGAAAATTTGGCTATCTCATACCTTTGAGATGAAAGATCTTGGAGAGGCCTCTTACATCTTAGGCCTGAAGTTGTTCAGAAATCGAGAAAAGAGGATATTGGGATTGTCACATCATGGGTACATTAAGAAGATTCTTGAACGATTCCATATGGATAGTTCCAAGAAAGGTTTCCTCCCCTTAAGGCATGGTATCCACCTGTCTAAAGGGATGGCTCCTCAAACTGTTGAGGAAAAGAATGCCATTGTTGGATGCCCTTATGCATCAGCCGTATGAAGCTTAATGATGCCATGATGTGTACTAGACCAGATATCTGCCATGCAGTAGGAGTGGTAAGTCGTTACCAATCCTGCTATGGAGAGCAACACTGGAATGCAGTAAAGAACATATTCAAATATCTAAGACGGACGCAAGATTACGTCTTGGTTTATGGAGATGGTGATCTCCAAGTCTTGGGATATACAGATTCTGACTTCTAATCGGATATTGATGATCGAAAGTCGACATCAGGGTTTGTATTCTTGTTGAACGGTGGTGGTGTGAGCTGGAAAAGCAAAAGCAGGACATTATTGCATATTCAACAACAGAAGCCGAGTACATTGCCGCATCAGATGCTGCAAAGGAGGCGGTGTGGTTGCGCAAGTTCATCCTGGAGCTTGGCGTAGTTTCCTCTGATACTCCCATCCCGTTACTCTGTGATAACACGGGAGCCATTGCCCAGGCAAAGGAACCTTGATGGCATCAGAAGAGCAAGTACGTGGAAAGGAAATACCACATCATTCGGGAGATTCAAAAGCGTGGTGACATCATCATCACCAAGGTGGCCTCTGTCGACAACGTTGATGATCCTCTTACCAAACCTCTGACAAAGAAAGTTTTCGACCAGCATGTAATGAGTATGGGTTTAAGGATTGTTCCTTAATGGTTCTGAGGGCTAGTGGGAGATTGTTAGTAATGTGATCCCAGGGCGAGTCATTCCTACAATAAATGTTATTGTAATACATGATTTATCAATAATAGTTATTGATTATTTTCACCCCCTTTCTGAGATTAAATGAATGAATGCACTATAAGGTCCCTCTGTACAATAAGGCGTATGTACCATGGCCAACTTGATGATCATACATCTGTTGATTCATTGATTGAATCATAGAGGTTGATGCTTGGATGAATATCTAAGGAGTTAGGTAGGGGACTCATCAAGCATCATCAAATGATTGTTAAGTGATGATCTCCAGTCTGAGTAGGAGATGGCAATCCTTTCTCATATGGTTGATATCTGACTAACCTCTTGATGCAGGTCCTCTGCATGGGAATAATGATTCAGAGGTGTCAGATTAGTTGAGTCAATGGGTTGACTTAATGAGATCGAGATAACCGAAGACCTATGTGGAATGTTGTCACAACATAGGCATGCAATCTCTGACCAGAGACATATGTGTTGCTATATGTCTGAGTGTGTACATTTGGCAGATCAATAGGTTGATGACCTAGCCAAGGTCCATACACCGACGAGCTGGTGTGCATGTAAGGACGTATGAGTAATACGATCTCTCAAAGGGATCATACATGTTCACTTGTGAACCGGAAGACATGAGCTCACTCATGAGGTATTGGGACAGATCAAATTCCATGCATGGTCGTCATGCTTTGGGAGCATGACATGAATTTGAAGGTAAGATATATGCTTTGGGAAAGCATATGATCTATACCAATTCCCAATGACAAAGATTGAGAAACTTAATGATCAAACCCTGAAGATGACAGTAAAAGTGATCTATATCTTCAGGATGATCATTGGTCTTCCAGTATGCAGGATGTACAGGTATTAGGAATACCTGAGGGTGATGTGATCATAAACGATTGTATAACCACGACGCTTCCATTTCGATGGAGTGATGAAACAGGTTTGGATTTTAGTGAATCCTCTCAATAGAGAAGTGACCTAATCTTATTCCATGTATTAAACATTGATCTGAATGAGATTCAGATGCAATGAGAAGATTAGGTCTACGGTCTTGACTTGATCGAGCATCTGTGGGAGGTCCATGAGATCTGGATTTGAGATGTGATCTCAATATCCAAGTCACTATACGTGGAACAATACAGTTGCCATGTCCTTATCTCCAAGTATCTGCGGAGAAATCGCATTATTCTTGAAAGGGTTCAAGAATAATTCCATAGATCTAAGCATTAAAGAATTGATGATTAAATGTGATTTAATTATCTTGATGTGTGTTGAAATTATCCAATATAATTAAATGTGATTTAATTATTGTGGATAAGAATAATGTGGATAACAATATCCAATTATTCATAATATATTATAAATGTGATTTATAATGTATTAGAGAGAGCTAATTATAATTTATATTTGTTGATTAATTATTAATGTGTATTGGATACACATTGTTTAATTAATTGAAAATGTAAATTATATTTTGTTTTAGGTTGTGAATGTGATTAACAAATTTCCAATGGTAAGATTGCAATACTCTCCAAATTCATTATGAATTATTTTTGAAGAATAAATACAACAAAAGTTCTTGGAAATTATGGGAGAAATTCATGGAGATATGCAATCTCATGAGATTGCATGAGATTGCCTCCACCATGGGGACATGGTGGACGGCCACCAATTCCCACAAGGAATGTGGTGGCCGTCTCCACCATTCGTTATGGGGATTGATCTCCATGCTAATCTCTCCTTAATTTCTTGATCTAATTTAGGATTGAATTTTATTTGATATGTCAAATATATTTGATTTAAATTAGATTGATTAATTGTTGGTCTTTACCAACAACAATCTTGACCATTGGATTAAACATAAATCAATCTCATCCATTGATTTTTGTATCCCATGGATTAAGATCCATGGATCCCAAAACCCTATAAATAGAGATGCATACCATGCTTTCTAAGGCTATGCAATTTTGGAGCACATCTCTCTCTCATTTCTCTCACACGTCAACTCTCTCTCCCTCTCCTTGGTGGCCATCCACCAAACCCTAGAAGAGAAAGCCGTCGACGCCTTCGCCACCGCGTTGCCGCTTCGACGTTTCTTCGGTTCTCAGTCTTCTTGGAGTGTTGCGCTCTCGAAGAGGACGTTCGATCTCGTACGACGAGATCAGGAGTTCACCGTGCTTGGATCATCTTGTTGGATTGCGAGGATCATGCGGTTCATCCCCACGCTCGCAAGCGTCTTCTCCGACGATCGGACTTGAGACAGGAGGTCTCTTTTCGTAGAAACTTGATCAACCACACTTCAAGAGGTATTCCTTTGTACTTTATGTGGTTCTAGATGAAACGATCCGAGAATCATTCTTGGATTATGTGGTTTCATCGCATGAAAAATTTTTAAATTCCGCTGCATAGAACAACTAGTACGACTAGTCGTTCTACGTCGTATTCGATATGACGATCACGCTTCCATGATGCGCTTGAGGATAATACCATATCCTTCAAGTGATATCAGAGCCAGGTTGAGGGTTTGGGATACGATCTGCAAACCTAGGACGACTTGGGTTCGTTAAGGTCGCGAAAGTTTTTTGTCGCATTTGATTTTCGCACATCTGATTAATGAATAAATTCAGCCATGTTTAAAATGTCTAAACATGAATTAATCACTTGGATTTTGTTCCCCATTAAATAAGAAAACCATAGGATCTGAGTTTACGTAATTTGGATTCCGTTTGCTCGAGATATGGTTGTTTCAATGAACATGTATTCACTGTTGCGGGAACTGCGAATCTTAACATGATTAATGAATTAATTACTGTTTTATCCTCCTCGAAATGAGTGAAATATTACTTGAGTTTTGTCCTAAATCAAGTTAGCAATCTTTGAAAATTGAGTTTGTCTAATTTGGATTTAAATTGATTGAGATATGTTAATTTTTGTAAGTAGGGGGTCACTGCTGAAATTACATTCCTAATCAAGAACCATGTGATTGTCAATTAGTGAAATTAATTGTTAATTTCACGAAATAATTATGGAAAATATTTTAGAAATGTTTGAAGATGATTATTTCCTTAATTGACTAGACCTCAACCAATAAATTGATTAGATTTGATCTAGATCATATTTGGAAACACAATCATAAAACTTGATGCTTGAATAGGATTGAGAATTTGTGTAGCAAATTTCCATATAATTAAAAATGTTTTGATTATTACTATATGGTATAATTTTGGTTGAAGAACCGATGATTATCTCAAGTACAAATTGATCTATTTGGAATTATGCTTTCCTGAGGTGGATATGGTGTCTAGTCAGAGAGCATTGGGGTAGCGGGTTGCAACGTATGTGGTCCGTCCCACTCTCGTCGGTAGTAGCCATGACAGCGGGTAGGGACTCGATAATGCTCGAGAAATCAAGATGTATTCTCTAATTATTAAAATTCGAATCAATACGTATTTTGAGATAATACCATATATATATTCAAGTAAAAGCAATCAAGTTTGTTGATTGAATTGGATTGATAATTAATTTAATATGATTGAATTAATTATATCCAATTAAAAACACTCTATTATGAATAGATGTGTATTTCCCTTGGAAGAATTAAATATATGAATATGATTCGTTATATTTAATTAAAATTTGAATATGAGGTGGAGGATCACATAAGTGACATCTATGATCTCCCGTCAAGGCGAATGGTTCCGTCGCCAGATATTTTATGTAGGCTTCTCGAAAGAGTGAGGACGTATGCGTAGTGACCCCAATATCGGATCCTCATGTTATTGGGGCGATATTGGATTGCGCATAGCGAGTTGTATTCCTGTTGACGGTTGGTTTAATTAATGATGGGTCAACATCACCTTAGGGGTGGTGGGACCGTGAATTAAAGACCGAATTGGGAAATGTAAGTTGGACTTGCAAGGTAGAATGTGTTCCCGCTTCTCTTTATTGGAATCATAGATTCTCATATTATTGGTATATGACAAAGATAAGGAGGAGATCCCAGTTCTTGCTAGATATATAACGGTAAGTATATCTCTTACTTTGAAAGTGATTAAGGGAATAAACTTTCAAGGTGGACAGAGCAAGAACAATTTGATTTAAAATACCTTAATCAAAATATGAATATATGATTATATGTTCTAATATAGTGCATTCTTAATTTCAGAAAATGAAGTCCTTGAACCCACTAAGCTGGCTTCTTGAGGTCAATCAGTTAACCGGTCCAAATTACTCGGATTGGATCCGTAATTTGGAGCTTGTTCTCTCTGCTGAGCGCATAAGTTATCTCTCTGAAGACAAGCATGAAAGCCATAAATCCAAGGAAGAAAAGGCATACAATGACAAGTATGATGAAGATCATGTCTTCGTTAGATGTTATATCCTGGGTTCTCTCTCCAATGTTTTTCAGAAACAACATGTGGAGATGAGCACATGCCAGGAAACAATGCAGAATCTGAAAGGTATGTTTGGTGACATAAACCGCACCCAGCGTTACAATATTATGAAAGAACTCGTTCGCTGCAAGATGCAGGAAGGAACTTCGGTTCGACAACATGTGCTCACAATGTTTGGGTACTTGTCTGAACTGGAGACTCTTGGGGCCATCGTGGATGCAGACATACAAGCTGATTTATTCTGTTGTCCTTGCCTAAAGTCTTTCAATAATTTTGTGGTTTCATTCCACATGAACAAGTTGGACTTGTCGAACGCTGGTTTTCTTGCTGCATTAAAGTCTGCAGAAGACGTAATAAAGAAAGATGTTCCCACTAGCAGTGCAATGGTTGCACAGGTCAGAGGGAAGCACGGTCGGAAGCAAGGTTCTCGGAAGGGCCTGGCCCAGAAGAGAAAGAAGAAGAGTCAATGCGTTGGCTCATCTTCTAGTTTATCCACACTGATAGAGCCGAAGAAATCCGACGTCTGTCACCACTGCAAAAAGCCGGGGTACTGGAGGCGTAATTGCTCGGAATACCTGAAGTCGGCAGACAAAGGTAAACCCCAGCAGGTATGAAATCTACTTTCATCATTGAAACTAGTTTTCTCGTTAGACGAGAAGGAAGTTGGGTTGTAGATTCTGATGCTTCTGTTCATGTATGCAATTTGTTGCATTTGTTTCAGGAAACTAGAAATCTTGAAGAAGGACAGATGGTCATCCAGATGGGATCTGATGCAAGTGTTGCAGCAGTCGCCGTCGGGACTTGTCGACTATCGTTACCTAGTGGTAGAGTCCTAGTACTTAAAGAATGTCTTTATATACCTGAAGTTAGAAGGAATTTAATATCTGTATCTAAGCTAGTTAGAAGTGGATATTCATTCCTTTTCTATAATAAGTTAGTCATAAATCATTATGATAAATATATTGCAGATGGTATTTTAACTTCTAGTGGACTCTATGAATTGTGCATTGATGAGCATGTCATAAATGTTACAACCACTAATAAAAACCCTAAAAGATCCAGGGAAAATCTTTCGAATGAGATTTGGCATCAAAGGCTTGGTCATTTATCTGTTGATAGGATCAATAGATTGATAAAGGATGGACCTTTAGGTTTTCTACAGGTTCAATCTTTGCCTACATGTGAACATTGTATTCGAGGTAAAATGACTAAGATGCCTTTTCGTAACAAGGTTACAAGATGCGAAGGTATTATTGACGTAATACATACCGACGTATGTGGTCCCTTCAGTATCACGACTCGAAATGGATATCGATATTATTTGACGTTTATTGATGACCATTCGCGATACGGGTTTGTCTTCCTATTACGTCATAAATCTGAAACCTTTGAAAAGTTCAAAGAGTTCAAGACTTTGGTTGAGAACCAAACCGATAGGAAGATTAAATGGATTCGATCTGATCGAGGTGGCGAGTACCTCTCAGATGAATTCAAGGAATATCTTAAGGAGAATGGAATTGTCTCTAATCTCACTCCTCCTGGAACTCCCCAACTTAATGGTGTTGCTGAAAGACGAAACAAGACCATCATGGATATGGTCCGTTCAATGATGAACAATGCACATTTACCTCTTGGTTTCTGGGGATATGCAGTAGCGACTGCAATATATATCTTGAATAAGATTCCTAGCAAATCTGTACCTAAGACTCCTCATGAGCTCTGCTATGGAACCAAACCTAGTGTTAATCACTTGAGGGTTTGGGGTTGCTTGGTCCATGCGAAGAACGTGGATGCAAGTAAGATAGAATCTCGCTCTCGTGAATGTTACTTCATTGGGTATGTTAAAGATCGTATTGGATACCAGCTTTATGACCCTGAGACCCAAAAGGTTTTTGTTTCTAGAGATAAGAAATTTCTGGAGAATGATTTCCTTAAAGGTCAAGACAAAAATGAAGTAGAGGAACTCATTGAATTCCCTGAGGATTCTGAGCTTCCTAGACCAGAAACTGAAGAGATAAATAAAGATGAAACACTCATACCTCTTCAAAGGAGTTCGAGGGTGGTTGCACCACCTGAAAGGTATGGATTCCATGTGTCAAATGAAACTGACAATGATCCTACTTCATTTGATGAAGCACTCGTGGATCATGACATAGATAAATGGATGCTAGCAATGAAGTCAGAAATTTACTCCATGCATAAAAATGGTGTGTGGACCCTGGAGGATCCACCTAAAGGGGTAAAACACATTGGTTGTAAATGGATCTTCAAAAGAAAAAGGGGACCTGATGGGAAAGTAGAGACTTTCAAGGCACGGCTCGTAGACAAGGGTTACACACAGAGAGAAGGCATCGACTACGATGAAACATTCTCTCATGTGGCTATGCTTAAATCCATTAGGACATTGCTAGCTATAGCTGCATATCTTGACTACGAAATATGGCAGATGGACGTCAAGATGGCTTTCCTCAATGGATACCTCGAGGAGGATATCTACAAGGAGCTGCCCCAGGGCTTCATAACTGAGGATGGCAAAGTATGCAAGCTGAAGAAATCCATCTATGGGCTCAAGCAAGCTTCTCATAGCTAGAACATCAGATTTGACGAAACCATAAAGAGTTATGATTTTGTGCAGAATCCTAATGAACCTTGTGTGTACAAGAAGCTTAGTGGGAGCGCCATTATGTTCATCGTGCTTTACGTAGATGACATCCTTATGATTGGGAATGATACAGGGATGATGACCAGTGTGAAAATTTGGCTATCTCATACCTTTGAGATGAAAGATCTTGGAGAGGCCTCTTACATCTTAGGCCTGAAGTTGTTCAGAAATCGAGAAAAGAGGATATTGGGATTGTCACAACATGGGTACATTAAGAAGATTCTTGAGCGATTCCATATGGATAGTTCCAAGAAAGGTTTCCTCCCCTTAAGGCATGGTATCCACCTGTCTAAAGGGATGGCTCCTCAAACTGTTGAGGAAAAGAAAGCTATTGTTGGATGCCCTTATGCATCAGCCGTATGAAGCTTAATGTATGCCATGATGTGTACTAGACCATATATCTGCCATGCTGTAGGAGTGGTAAGTCGTTACCAATCCTGTTATGGAGAGCAACACTGGAATGGAATGCAGTAAAGAACATATTCAAATATCTAAGACGGACGCAAGATTACGTCTTGGTCTATGGAGATGGTGATCTCCAAGTCTTGGGATATACAGATTCTGACTTCCAATCGGATATTGATGATCGAAAGTCGACATCAGGGTTTGTATTCTTGTTGAACGGTGGTGCGAGCTGGAAAAGCAAGAAGCAGGACATTATTGCATATTCAACAACAGAAGCCGAATACATTGCCGCATCGGATGCTGCAAAGGAGGCGGTGTGGTTGCGCAAGTTCATCCTGGAGCTTGGCGTAGTTTCCTCTGATACTCCCATCCCGTTACTCTGTGATAACACGGGAGCCATTGCCCAGGCAAATGAACCCAGATGGCATCAGAAGAGCAAGCACGTGGAAAGGAAATACCACATCATTCGGGAGATTCAAAAGCGTGGTGACATGATCATCACCAAGGTGGCCTCTGCCGACAACGTTGATGATCCTCTTACCAAACCTCTGACATAGAAAGTTTTCAACCAGCATGTAATGAGTATGGGTTTAAGGATTGTTCCTGAATGGTTCTGAGGGCTAGTTGGAGATTGTTAGCAATGTGAGCCTAGGGCGAGCCATTCCTACAATAAATGTTATTGTAATACATGATTTATCAATAAAAGTTATTGATTATTTTCACCCCCTTTCTGAGATTAAATGAATGAATGCACTATAAGGTCCCTCTGTACAATAAGGGTTATGTACCATGGCCAACTTGATGATCATACAGCTGTTGATTCATTGATTGAATCATAGAGGTTGATGCTTGGATGGATATCTAAGGAGTTAGATAGGTGACTCATCAAGCATCATCAAATGATTGTTAAGTGATGATCTCCAATCTGAGTAGGAGATGGCAATCATTTCTCATATGGTTGATATCTGACTAACCTCTTGATGCAGGTCCTCTGCATGGGAATAGTGATTAAGAGGTGTCAGATTAGTTGAGTCAATGGGTTGACTTAACGAGATCGAGATAACCGAAGACCTATGTGGAATGTTGTCACAGCATAGGCATGCATCCTCTGACCAGAGACAGATGTGTTGCTATATGTCTGAGTGTGTACATTTGACAGACCAATAGGTTGATGACCTAGCCAAGGTCCATACACCGGCGAGCTGGTGTGCATGTAAGGACGTATGAGTAATACGATCTCTCAAAGGGATCATACAGGTTCACTTGTGAACCGGAAAACATGAGCTCACTCATGAGGCATTGGGGCTGATCAAATTCCATGCGTGGTCGTCATGCTTTGGAAGCATGACATGAATTTGAAGGTAAGATATATGCTTTGGGAAAGCATATGATGTATACCAATTCCCAATGACAAAGATTGAGAAACTTAATGATCAAACCTGGAGATGACAGTAAAAGTGATCTATATCTTCAGGATGATCATAGGTCGTCCAGTATGCAGGATGTACAGGTATTAGGAATACCTGAGGGTGATGTGATCATAAACGATTGTATAACCACGACGCTTCCATTTCGATGGAGTGATGAAACAGGTTTGGATTTTAGTGACTCCTCTCAATAGAGAAGTGACCTAATCTTAGTCCACGTATTAAACATTGATCTGAATGAGATTCAGATGCAATGAGAAGATTAGGTCTACGGTCTTGATTTGATCAAGCATCTGTGGGAGGTCCTTGAGATCTGGATTTGAGATGTGATCTCAATATCCAAGTCACTATACGTGGAACAATACAGTCGTCATGTCCTTATCTCCAAGTATCTGCGGAGAAATCGCATTATTCTTGAAAGGGTTCAAGAATAATTCCATAGATCTAAGCATTAAAGAATTGATGATTAAATGTGATTTAATTATCATATGTGTGTTGAAATTATCCAATATAATTAAATGTGATTTTATTATTGTGGATAAAAATAATGTGGATAACAATATCCAATTATTCATATTATATTATAAATGTGATTTATAATGGATTAGAGAGAGCTAATTATAATTTATATTTGTTGATTAATTATTAATGTGTATTGGATACACATTGTTTAATTAATTGAAAATGTAAATTATATTTTGTTTAGGTTGTGAATGTGATTAACAAATTTCCAATGGTAAGTTTGCAATATTCTCAAAATTAATTATGAATTATTTTTGAAGAATAAATACAACAAAAGTTCTTGGAAATTATGTGAGAAATTCATGGAGATATGCAATCTCATGAGATTGCATGAGATTGCCTCCACCATGGGGACATGGTGAAGGGCCACCAATTCCCACAAGGAATGTGGTGGTCGTCTCCACCATTCGTTATGTGGATTGATCTCCATGCTAATCTCTCCTTAATTGCTTGATCTAATTTTGGATTGAATTATATTTGACATGTCAAATATATTTGATTTAAATTAGATTGATTTATTGTTGGTCTTTACCAACAACAATCTTGACCATTGGATTAAACATAAATCAATCTCATCCATTGATTTTTGTATCCCATGGATTGAGATCCATGGATCCCAAAACCCTATAAATAGAGATGCATATCATGCTCTCTAAGGATATGCAATTTTGGAGCACATCTCTCTCTCTCTCATTTCTCTCACACGTCAACTCTCTCTCCCTCTCTTTGGTGGCCATCCACCAAAACCTAGAGGAGAAAGTCGTCGATGCCTTCGCCACCGTGTTGCCGCTTCGACGTTTCTTCGGTTCTCAGTCTTCTTGGAGTGCTGCGCTCACGAAGAGGACGTTCGATCTCGTACGACGAGATCAGGAGTTCACCGTGCTCGGATCATCTTGTTGGATTGCGAGGATCACACGGTTCATCCCCGCGCTCGCAAGCGTCTTCTCCGATGATCGGACTTGAGACAGGAGGTCTCTTTTCGTAGAGACTTGATCACCCACGCTTCAAGAGGTATTCCTTTATACTTTATGTGGTTCTAGATGAAACGATCCGAGAATCGTTCTTGGATCATGTGATTTCATCGCATGCAAATTTTTTAAATTCCGCTGCATAGAACAACTAGTACGATTAGTCATTCTACGTCGTATTCGATACGACGATCACGCTTCCGTGATGCGCTTGAGGATAATACCTTATCCTTCAACCAGAAGGGCAAGGCTCTTTCCAGGAGCAGAGGAGGGATGCAGAAGATGTGAGTTCCAAACGGAGGACACATCATTTATTCTTCAGGTGCCTGAGATCGATAGAGGTTTGGCAGAACGCAAATATCGTGGGTCCGGTTTGGAGTGATAGGAGCTCTTTCTGGGAGTCACTCAGTATAAGGTGGTCCAGCTCTGAGGAAGGGAGAATGAAGGCTTGTGAGATTATTTGGTCATTGTGGTTGGCTAGGAATGATGTAGTCTTTGAGGGAGGGAGATTTTACTTTAGAGGGCCTCTTCGAATCTTGGTGATTGTAATTTTTATGTGTTGCTTTTTTATTTTTATATATATTTTAGATGGACCTCTAAAGGAGATTGAGCCCACCGTTTTCTCAAAAAACTGTTTTAGCCCTTATCTTGCCTTCTTAAACCAAGCCATTTTATGGGGAAAAAAATCAAGCGATTCTCAGCTATAATGAGGGATAACATGTAACAATCAGGTGGAAGGTTAATACAAACTTAGGGAAATGCCACTTGCAAAGCACTGGATACAATATCTGCTCGAACTTAGATAAAAAATATGCATTATTTTTCATCATTAATATGAGTGGCTGCATCTTGTTTACACTGTACATGGTTGAGGTTTTTTTTATCTTTTTTCCTTTGCTGAAATGAAGACTTGTTTCATTTTTGCCTGAGGTTTTTCTTCTATTGGGATTAATGATTGGTAGTCTATAATTTTCAGGTTTCAAAGCCAGGGTCCGTGAAAGTAGAGAAGCTTATGAACATTGAGAAGTACTCCCATGTTCAGCACATAAGCTCCACCGTAAGCTCATTCGTATTGCTTTATTGAACCTCTCAGAGTTATTAAAAAAATTACTTGATTGTATTTTCAGTTATGGTAAAAGATACTTCAGGTTAGTGAATCATAGATATGGTAGCACACTGTAAGCATTTCTATGAAAGGAATTTACATGTCCTCTTCTTGCAAATTATCATAAAAAGTAAGAATACAAATCATGCAGATGTTCTTTCATGGCTTGCTTGGTATTTATTTTGGATTTTCCTGAAAACGTTTTGGTTGGAGGCTTAACCTTAATTATGTTTGGTATGAAAAGACAAGCGGTTTGTCCTTTAAAAAGTAGGGGCTTGTTCCATCTAGATTTTTGATAATAGATAAGAAATCATTTATAAAATGTCCTTTTTTAATTTAAAGGTACCTTAGGCCTCCTTATATAGGATGAGTGATTGTTGATTTCATCAATGACATCTGCAACCATCAAGAAAATCCTCGGCCAATTGTGATAGTTGGTTTCATCCTACTTTGGAATAGACCCAAACGATGGAAGTCTGGCATTCCCTCCATTTCTTGCAGATACCAAGTTGTGAAATAATTATCTTGATGATCAACAATGATAGACCAGGCCTCTTAACGTAATAGGGTAGATTATCCTTCCAAAAAGTTTGTCCCCGTAAAATGAGTGATCTTTTGCACACCGAACTAGGGGCTTTCTACTTCTGCATTCTCAAGGTTATCCATTTTTTGCTTGGTTTTATAAGATACAGGATATTTAATGTTAAAAAATTCTATTTCCTGCTAAATTTCTTCCCAGGTCACAGGTGAATTGCTAGACAACCTTACCTTTTGGGATGTTCTGCGTGCTGCTTTGCCTGTAGGAACAGTCAGTGGGGCGCCAAAGGTACAGCCTCCTCGAGATAATTATTTGTGCCATTTCATGCATCCATAGCTTAGATTGAGTGTATACAAGTTTCTCTGATTTTTTTCGCAATTTGCTTTTACATCCTCTTGAGCTTCATTTTTCCCGAAGGAAGAGATATGGAGATAATTGATTTTTACAGTTATTCTCTACCAATCTTGCCAATAACACTTGTCCTCCTGACTATTTCATATTTAGACCTCTAAAAAATATCATAAAGGTTTAGAATTATTTGCAAATATTTTCATTTCGTTTTAGTTCTTTAACCGTTATCTTTAATGATTTTTCTTTCGAAAAAGTATTTTTAGTGATTTGCCCAGTATATACTATCGACGTGCCATAAGCATAAATACATGAATTGTGCCATAAGCATAAATATATGAATTTTTAAGTGTTGTGTAAAAATGAAATAGGCAGAAGCACAATTGCTGTTGGCAAAGTTGGGAATTGTGAAAATCCTGCACCCTGAAAAAAGTGTAAAAATCCCTGGAAGATAAAATAAATTAAGTTTTTTTTGCGATCTTTCTTTCCCTTCTCTTTTAGGACTTCTCATGTGTGTGGATTTATCACCACCAGTACTATTCATGCAGCATCATCATATCATTATATCTCATTGACTTAAACTCCTAAAAGCACCACAACGTTCTCCTTACCCCTTTACTTCAACGTCTCATGACATGGTGATCCCAAAAAGATGAGTCTGTTCTCTTTTTCTCTGCAATGCATGGTTCTTTCCAGAGTTATTGCTGCTTGGCATACCAAACACCCCCATAAGTTGCAGCCAGCCTCTAATAACTTCTTATCCAACGAATCCCCAACCTATCATACCTGGTTTATGCGTAGGCTGGATTACCTATGTTTAGTATTATGAATTGCATGAATCAGGTGAAAGCAATGGAGCTAATTGACATGCTGGAAATGACAAGGCGAGGACCTTATAGTGGTGGATTCGGAGGGATATCACACTCCGGTGATGTGGACATAGCATTGGCCCTACGTACCATTATTTTTCCGACCGGAACTCACTACGATACAATGTATTCGTACCATGATGGTAGTAAACGGCGAGAATGGATAGCGCACATTCAATCTGGAGCCGGCATCGTCGCTGATAGTGTCCCTGATGATGAAGAGAAGGAGTGCGAAAATAAAGCTGCAGCCCTTGCTCGTGCTATTGACCTCGCTGAGGCTGCTTTTGTAAACAAGCAAGAGTAAGAACCTCCTGTTTTATTTAGCATCTGCCTTTGTAAGTTGTTTTGGTAGGCGTAGGAGGTAGATGGGTTGATCATAGCAGCAGCAACATTATATATTTATATGTGTAATAAAATCAGCATACCTTTATAATCAATAAATGCCCAAGTGCCCCTTCTGCAGGCAAAGGGATGTAGCATCGGCCTTTGTTGTTGTCGACAACCCATTCATCTGCGTGGCTTCGTCAATGAGCGATAAGTTATCAAGCGCAATGTATGCGCCCTCCGATTCACAGAGCAATAAATTAAAATCCCATCCCTTGCCTTGAAATAATTCCTATTCACCTTTCATCCTCTTCGGATTGATTTTTGAAGGCCTTCGCTGAAATGATATCTTACGTTGGTTTTTCCTGCCTAGATGGGGCAAGAACCCAAAACTTTATCCTTCTTAGGGCATAAGGCTGAAAAATCTGGATATGTACATTATATGGAAAATCATTTGTTGTATGATCTTAGTTAAATTTTCAAGTGCTTCCTTTCGTTACTTTCAATATCAGGTACGATTAGTTTTTCTTCGTTTCAGCTGCTATTGCTATCAACTAAATTGTATATTATATGAAGAAAAAAGGGGACTTACATCTAGTGGTGTAGGTAACTACCTACACTTGGCTCATTTTTCATTTTTTTTATTGTTTTTGAAATGAATTTATTTGGAGAATTAGATCACCCTATATCATAGTGGTGTCATTCTAAATTTAACTTAATTTGGGACTTCTATCATCACCATCAAGATTATCAAATTTTAATGTTTTTAGAAATGTTGAAATTGACTCCTTCTAGATGAACGTGTTAGAAATGGTTGCATGAAATTTGAAATACGTATTTTCCTAAATATGTTAAGCAAATCCTCCTAAAGTTTTCTTAAAAATATGTAAAAATAATGAAAAAATCAGGTGTAAACTCCCAACTCCCTTATATATGAATACTTGAATATATATGTGTGTGCTGCACGTGCATGCACGTGTGTGTGAGGATAGGGAAGCTACTACATGGAGTAGCTAACCTTAGTTACTGCATGCCCATTTTTTGCCTTTTTTTAGAAGATACTGATGTATTTTCGTCACTATATTCATATAATATGTCATTTTTAATTTCGTCAAAAACATGATCTCCTATGTCCTCAATTTTAAGATCGTTAAAACTACATATTCTAGATGGAGGACATAGGATTCAGTTTATGACCAAATTGGAATGATATATTAGATGGATATAGTGATGTAAATGCACTGTGGTATTTTTCAAAAAAAAAGTAAACACGTAAAAAATGGACATTTAATAGTTAAGGTTAGCTACTCCATATAGTAGCTCCCTCCCTCTCTCTCTCTCTCTCTCTCTATATATATATATATATATATATATATATGGAAAAAAATGGGGCTGCCCCCTGGGGGCAGCCAACATGGCTGCCCCGCCCCATTTTTTGGCGTTTTTCTTATTTTTTTTTTGAAAAATAAAACCATGTATATTCATCCATATATCCCTCCTACATGCCATTCGAATTTCGTCAGAAACAGAGACTCCTACGGCCTCTATCTCGATGGTCTGTCCCCAGGGAGTAGCCAACTTGGCTACTCCCACCCCTATTTTCCCTCATTTTTTTATTTTTTTGGAAAATAAAAATTTGTATATTCATCATTATATCACTCTCACATTTTATTAAAATTTTGTCAGAAACAAAGACTCCTAAGTCCTCCATCCAGACGTCATTTTTTTAACGGTCGCAGGATTCTTTAAATCGACCATGTTCGGATGGAGGCCGTAGGAGTCTCTGTTTCTGATGAAGTTTTAATAGAATGTGAGAGGGATATAATGATGAATATACAAATTTTTAGTTTCCAAAAAAATAAAAAATGAGGGAAAAATAGGGGTGGGAGTAGCCAAGTTGGCTACTCCCTGGGGGCAGCCCCATTTACCTCATATATATATATATATATATATATATATATATATATATAGAGAGAGAGAGAGAGAGAGAGAGAGGGCCCTTCCAATGAGGTGCACCTTTCCTTGGTGCTTGGAAAGCCACTCATAATGACCATAAGATGGGGATCTAATGGATGAGATTAAAACCACCAAGGAAAAGGTAGGAGTGGTATTCGAACTAACTAATTAGCTAAGATTAAGGAGGACAATGAGCGTTTAACATAAAATTGAATATTTTGAAATATTTTGAAATCTAAACAGTTCTACAATTAATTCGAATTTCTAATATAAAACATACCTAAAATAAATTATAACCTTACCAAAAACGTACGACCTGTATACATAATCGCATCTGTTATTGTTGTTCTGTGTACATTAAATTTCTAAGATTTACAAATTATAACACACAATACAAAACACTGCAAAATAATACAACAAAAATACAGGACTTTTGTGAATTGTTGCCAGTTCTAACGAAATTGTAAACAAATATATGATATAAAACACTTCCAATTACAATATAACAATCCACAACACATTTTCTGCATTTACAATTTCAACTCTTACTACCATAACCAATTGAAAAATTCCTAAAACATAGCTTCACACTATAAGTAAAACTTACCTTAAACCTACGACTTGTAATCTGATAAGCTCAATTTGTTACTTTAAATTACTAATAATTACAATAATATGTACTACAATACAAAACAATGCAAAGGAATACAAAATAAATATTCCCATATATGCAATACTTGTCATTTAATTAACATTTTTTATCAAACTAATGCGATATGTCTCCGGAAAATACTATATGAGAACGCATAACACAATATGTGCATACAGGAGCTCTACCTTTGTAAACAAGTTTGAAAGAGAAATATTTCTATCAAAAAACTTAACAGTATTATTCGAACTTGAGTAAAATTTTGAATTCACAAGTGATAATAGCGTTGCTTTTGCTTTAATTTACATAGATTTACAAATTATAACAATACAATACATTAGAGTTCATTAAAATACAAACTATTACAAAACGAACCAGTAAATTATATCCCGTACATTACTATTTGTAACTTTGAACTACAAAGTTGCCCGACCAAATACATTTTATAACGTAAAAAATACAATATCAAAATAAATTTTAAAGTTATTAATCTTAAAATAATTAGAGGATGAAATTTTCTATATAATAAATCATGAACTTGATAAATAAATGAATTACTTTAAAAATATTAATTATTTTTTTATAAAAAATACATTATCTAATAGAAAATAAAACGATCCCTTAACATGGGTTCGATTTAATAGATAACATCTTCTGATATATAAGAAATTTTGAAAAACGTTTTATTAGCATGATATAAGACAAATTGATCTTACGAAAATTAACTAATAAATCTATTTTTGAATGAACCAATGAATACTATGTACTAACAACGATGCAAAAAAAAATTCTTCTAAATTTTTATAAATAATAGCATTGAAAAATTGGAAGAAGGATGAAAGAATTCATACCTGGAAACGTGAAGAAGCTAAAGACGTTGTGGAATGAACATTGACGGCAATAATTTTGAAATTTGAGAGTATATGATTATTTGAGAATAATAAGTTTCTATTTTTAGCTAATACAATCATCTATTAAATATTGATTATACAGCTACATAATTAATTTGACTTAAATAACTTAAAGTAATATATAGGAAGACTTTATCACCGTGATTTCCGCCTTCAGTTACAAGGTGACAGTAACAGAGTTGGCTCCCTCACCGAACGACTTTGGCGACTCAAGAACCCTAGGGGTTTTGTCACCTTCGATCCACGGCGGCAAAGGCACGAAGAGGAAGAAACTAAGAAGAAGACAACCAGGTCAGAAATATCTCTAAAATGCTATTTTGATTATACTTTAACCATCTGATTATCTTTAAATTGCATAGGATGGATTTTTAAATCATCATATTATTCATATCTCGTTACAATGATCTTTGCAAAGTTACGACAGAAAAAAAAACATGTAAACAATAACACTTAGTTGAACTGCTGTGCTAAAGCAAAAGAAAAAATGATACCAACAACATTCATGTTTGCTGTGTAATATTAAAATTACAGTTGCATATTTTATACGTTTATTCATGGTGTTTTAACATATATGAAATTATAATGTAAATATTGTAGAGATGAACTGCAGTGAATCTGATTTTGATGAAATAATGGGATCAAGAAAAATGAAAGAAAAATTATGCGGAAATTCTTCTGATGAGGACAATGTGAAGGAAGCTGCTGAATCAAACCGCACAATTTCATTGGTGATGAAAGGTACATGAAATTAATTAAAAACTAAATCATTACGTGTCTTCTAAAAATATTATGTATTTGTTATCTGTGAATTACAGGGAAGGGTAAAGTCATGAGTAAAATCCTGACATAGAAGATGCAGCTATTGAAGAATGCATGACTGAAAAATATGGCAGTAATATACAAATTACATATCCCTATAGATAATTTTCTAAATTCTTATTGTTTAATCTGTTTTATGTGTTTTATACACAATTACTATAAGAATGTATTTACTTCTTTAAAGGTAAGGGATATATACAACACAGATGCTTTGTGGAGCATTTTGTTCAATTTATAGATGCTCATAGACCAACAGCAAAGCAACAATGTCTGATTAATAAGACTGCATTCTCGAAATTAATAAACATTGGGAAGGTTGATATCCAAAGGAAGATTCTGCAATGGATTGTTGAACAATATCAAGGAGGACGCCAATTTAAATTTGGGAACCAGGTTCTTAACTTCACGGACGAAGACATAGGAGCAATATTAGGCATTCCAAGCACAGGCTTTGCAGTGACTGTGAAGGGCAGACACCTACAGTGGAAGAGCTTTATTTCATAGGAGATATTTGAATCTGGAATGATTTTCAACAGGAAGAAATTAGTCAATATTTTGATAGATTTCTACGATAGAGATGATGATGACTCGGTGGCTGTTTACGTACTTGCTTGATATTGTTCATATTTTCCACGTTCTTGTTCCCAGATTGTGGATACTCTTTCCCAAGAGACTTACTCCATTACGTGGAATCTTTGGAAGATACCCGATTTTTTAACTGGTCAGACGCTGAAGCAAAAATGATTTTGTTCAACATGGAAGATGTATTGCATAGAATACATCAGAGGAGGCAAGGATCGTCCAGAACAATACTTGGATATCTTACGGGTTGTGTAGCATGCCTATACGTAAGTAAACATGTTATTGTAAAATATTTTATAAAATCATAATTAATCGGATATTTTTGAAAATTATAATAGGTATGGATGTTAGAATACTGTTGCAAAGATCCTGTCGTCAACAGAGATCTACGTCCAAGGATACGGAAATGGGCAGGCTCAGTAAAAGGTTTGTCAAGGAGAATCGCTTCACTCACCAATGAACAGGTATGAAATAGTATATGCACATAAATAATACTATATATGACTGAATGTTGTAATTGATAGTAATTTAAAGTTGACATACCTTTTTTATAAACTACAAATGTATCAGATTGTAGGAGGTTTGCATCCACAAAAAAATGAAATATTTAAAATAGGAGCAGATGAATATGTTTTCCCTTATGAAAGATTCATTCAATACGGGTTCTCATTGAGAAGGCCACAGATAAACCTCCAATCCCGAATAAAAGTGCCTGAGAATGGACCTGCAAGGAGAGGGAGATACAAGAGGGCAGAATTTCAAATTGTAAAAAGTATAAATCAAGAAACTAACATTCGTGTTGGAAAAGGGACTGACAAGCAATGCATGTGTGATGAATTTTCAAAAGAAATAGACAGGTTGCAGAAGCTAATAGAAGAGCTGAATGATAAAAATCATGATAAGGATGCCAAAATCAAAGCTTATGAAATTCAGTTAAGATTGTTGGAAATGGATAATGAAGAACTAAGAGGGAAACTGGAAAAGGCAACTCCAGCTGAAGTGAACAAGGAAATCAATGAGAAATTGATGATGGAAGGAGAGAACAAACTGACTGAGGTTGATGATCAGAAAAATACACTTGTGGTGGAAAGCAATTCTGAAATTGTCACCAAGATGGATACAGAACAAGAAGGAGAAATTAATTTATCCAAAAAAGAGTGTATTCCATGTTTTGATCTTGGAATTGTGGAGCATGAGTCCGTTGTCACAGATAAAAATAAGATGACACAAAGGAAGAGAAGAAAGGAGAGATCAGAAGTGTATCCTAGCTCGTTGACAAAGAGAGTCAAAGAGAGGAATGCAGCAAAAAGAGATGCAAGGGAAACAAGAGAAAATATTACAAGTGAAACAGAACACGAGGTGTGTATTTGAACTAGATTATTAATCATACAATGATTTATAGTTCTTCCAGATAATATATATGACATATTTACATTTTTAATGATTAATCTTCTAAAAATGATATATATATAAACATTACAGTATCTCTGTGATCCTGCAACTGACTTTATCAGATATGCTAACATAACCGATGAACAAAGGAGATTGATTCAGGATTTCCTAAGAGACCCGGCGGACAAGTAAGTTGTGATTCATTACAAGAACTTATGTTTAATAGAAATTTATAATTACAATTTAATGATATTCTGCTCAAAACTGCAGGTTCAACGCCACGTACTTCACACCTCTTTGAATTTTTTGCAAGGGAAAAGAGATGCATCATTTCTTATATGAGAAAATGATTGAAGATAGCGTAATCACATAATTTTAATTCATATTTCTATATAAACCATAAAATACTCTGATGATTTATTTACTTGTACTGCAGATTTTGGAAATGTTCATGGATGTTCTGCGACATAGATATTGTACCGGTGACACGATCCCTTTCCTATTCACGCCTATTTACAAGATGGTTAGTCACTTCATTCACATATAAATCTCCAAATAAATCATAATACTTTAAACTTCTACATGCAGCAATATTTTGTAAATACGGTTGATAGAGCTACAAAGGAAGAGATCAATAATCTGGACAGCCTTCATGTATTGGAAGATGAAAGGCTGATTGGATTGTCTAAGGTTTTCACAGTTATTCATACCAAGAATCACTGGCATCTATTGGTCACAGACTTCACAGCGAGTAAATTCTATGCATATAACTCGATGAGAGGGTCAAAATTTTACAAAAAAGATGCTCAAAAATGGGTATGTTTATTTACAATATGTTCTTTATTGAAAACATCTTATGTTTACAATGGAAATTAACAAGTTATTTTGTTTAGCATGGCTGGATGTGCGAATGCTTTGGCATGAACCTGGTGGACGAAACTATGAATGACTGGGAGATAATATATGTGGTTGACAGCCCGCAACAACCTCCTTACAGCTTGGATTGTGGTGTCTACGTGATGAAGACAATAGAGTACTTGTGTGAAGGGAGGGCTCTGGAGTTCAGCTATGAAGACATTCCAAGATTCAGGGCAGAAATAGCATGTACTCTTTTGACATGCGGACACGTTGATAATGAAGCTGGAAATTAATTGACCGAGGATGGTGCATGGAGTTTTCATGAAAACACCCAAAAAATATTTCATAGATGTTGAACAGTGTTGACATTTAGCTTTCTGAAACAATATTTAGAAGTTTGTGTTTAAAAGTATTTCCTGGAAAGATAACTTTGGTTTGAATTTAGAAGTATTTGCTGGAATATTGAAGAATATTGGTTTGTTTATTTTGTTTACCTTACATAATTCAGCCATGTTACGACTTTTATACAGTCTATTATGAATGAATTGTATTGTTTGATGATCTCAATTTTTTGTAATATGCAGATAACTTTAAATTCATATGTAAAAACATTATAATTTAACTATATAAAATGTTAAGCATAATACATTTAAGATTATATAAATGATGTCATGAATTGAGAAGGTACCGTTAACTATAAGAAGATAATGCGATAAATAAACCAATCGACATATATGTTAACATTACAAAACAAAATATATTTTCACCTCATAGTTTATTTATTCAATTGTTACATTATAATGTTTAAATTTACTGTATTGGTCTTACATTTCCCACTGCAATAATTAAAATAATATGATATATTTTAATATGTGTTACTATATTTTACAATAACTGCAACATAGTTGCAATACTGAAATTGATTGTTTTACACATCAATGAAATACATTAATAATCCATATTTTTCCATTATATCTAAATCTTTTGATTCATCATAAAAAGTATGATTATGTACCTATAATCATTTAATAGTACGTTTGATATTCACTATTGTAATAACATCATACAAAGATCATTATATATTAAATGGATTTGAGTACATTGTCCGATATAATGATGAAATTCTAAAATCGAATCTAATGGATATATAGGACTAGTATGTAAAATTAACTTAATTATGATGTGGACAATCTGAAGATAGTGTCATATAAGTCGTTTCAGACATTAATATATTCCTGAAATTTTAAAAACTACTGCAATTGATCAGTTAGCTTTAACAATCTGAAGATAACTTGAAACATAAATCAGCTGTCATATATTTTATATTATAATACAATAAGAATGTGGATATATAATATGTTGTATAATATTGTACAATATATTCCTTTATTTTACAATATTACACTGCTATTATATTACGATATTTTGTTATATTTTACTATATCTGTATGACAAATACAAAACTGAAAAGGATTCTTAAACATTACCAACCATAAAAATCCACGAATGCTATTTATTTAGTTAATCTTGTTTGCACAAATTCAAATGATTGAGTAACATCAACATTTGTATGAGTAACACCAGATCATAACATTACAAAAAATATAACACTAAATCAATAATGAACCTCTATTGTTTGAGAAACATCAGATCATACAACCAATATAAATCAATCAACACCATGATTTATGAAAAAATACATATAAATATAATCTTAAAACATCAGTCTGTATTTTCTAATGGCTGCAACTATGTACTCTTCCATCTTGATCAAAAAGATCCTGCAAATAAAAGGGACACTACATCAGTAAGCTTGATTGAATATAATAAATCGAAAAAATATACAATTTTAATGTGTAACTTACCATGCTGATTTTAAATAATTGTGTATGTGATATCTGAAATATGTTCTCCTGAGTAAACTCTGTAGGAAAAGGGATATCTAATTATATGAAAAAAAATATAATAACAAAATAAAGTGTAAAAAATTATACCATCTAGCATGCAAGAAATTTGCAATATATTTGTTATCATTCTGACTGTCCTGAAGCATCACTGAATGTAAAAATTGTCAGATTTTAAAAACAATAGAAATATATAAAAAAATATATACTGTGTAACCGTTCATACCAGTCTGAAGTTGATTGAATCTTGTTTGAAGGGCAATTCCTAGAATCATGACCAACATTGTACTTCATGCACGCTTTGCACTGCCTGCCTCTATTTCTTTTTAATTCTTGTTGAGATATTCGACGACTACCTGAACCTTTTTGGTCTTCCTCCCCTTCCACTACCTTTAGTTTTTGCAGTAACAGGAACAAGAACATGATTATTATTATCATGAGATTCCAATTGAGCTTGATCCTGTGATACATTTGATAATCTTTTTTTTGCATTTAAGCTTTGAACTTCTTCGAGCAATTTCACAAGCTTTGCTTTGACGAGAAAAAAATGTCATCATATTCTACGCTACTTTCAGCCACAATCTGAGAGCAAATATTATTTAACTGTCCAGACCTTTCATGTTATGGATTTTGGTTGTAGATTGGATAACTACCAGAACTCTTAATATTCCTCGTCCATCTGGGCAGGATAAAAGAACTAGAAAGAAATGATTCTCCTCTGAACTTGATAACAGCAAGTAAGTGCCTGCATGGTATTCCTTGAAATTTCATTTTTTTGCATTCACAAGATAGATAATCAAAGTGATGCATTTCATAAACTATTCTATCTTTTACAGACTTATCAATTGAAGAAACATTGTAAAATGACAATCCATCTTTGATTTCAGCAACACGAACATTTAACATCATTAACTCCTTCAACTCTTTCTGAAATTTGTAAAAAATCTTTTTCGAATAAACATCAACCATTTGTTCTTCCAAAGTCCATTCGATAATTAACTTAGGCCTTCTAGTCTTTGAATCATGATCCATGTCATTCTCACGTTCTCTTAACCTCTGTATGGCTGTCTGAAATCTGGAAACAAACTCTAAAAGAGTGTTCTGTTTAGTAATAGAATTTTGTAAAAATGAGTTAATACTTTCACTCCTTTGAGTGCTACGCATCCCAGCGAAGAATGTGTCATTTGTATGTACATCTATCCATTTGTGTCTTATGTCATACTTCTCTGCTAACCATTTATTCTCAAGCAATCCAAACTCTGATATGGCTGCTGACCAACCATCTTCAAATTGATCAATAGACTCACTCCGCCAAACAAGTCTGCTGAATGTTTTAAGAGCCTTGACAATTTCCTTCATTCTACCCAGTTTAAGTTTCAGCTTTGACATAATGTGCCATGTACAAAACTTGTGAACAGTGTTAGGAAAAGAAAGACGGATTGCAGCACATATTGCTGGATCTTCATCAGTAATTATAGAAATGGGGTGTTTTCTAGCAGCTTCAAGAAATTGATTAAATAACCATGTAAAACTTTCAGTTGTTTCTCTATTTATAAATGCATTACCAAAAATAATTGAGCAACCATGGTGGTTAACTCCATAGAAAGAGGCAAATATTAATTTGTATTCGTTGGTTCTATATGTATTATCAAAAGAAATTGTATCGCCAAAAACCTTATAATCTTCAATCGATACACTGTCAGCCCATAATAAATGCGTGAGCCTATTATCCTCATCTGTTCGATAAGAGTAAAAAAATTCAGGCGTCAACTTTTTGCAATTATCAAAGAGATCTAACACAAGTTTTACGCCCAAACCATCGCGACGTCTTCTCTCATCCCTATTAAGGTTGTATATATCACGTACAATGCCACCGACTTTGTTGTTTGTAATGAAGCCGTTATCCAAAAATGCTGATTGTTTTGAGGCAGGAATATTAACATCAGTCATGGACTTGATAAGCATTTTAGCAGCTTTAGAAAACTTTCTATTGGCACGAAGATACAACCGTTTGCTGGGGATACTAGGTTATAATTGTGTTCTTCATTGAAAGAAAACATTATCCAATCATGATCATCAAACCTATATTTAACCGACATCATGGCCTTACACCCAGTTCGAACAACACCAACAGCTCTCTCTGATCTTTCAAACATACTTTCATCGTTGCAATTACTTTCAACTGAGTATGTACCTCTTGATGATGAAGAAGCTCTTGATTTTCCTTCTTTCCAACAAACAAAACTCTTAAACACAAGTGTCTTATTTTTAGTTAATCTATCAACTCTATGTCTTGTGCTACTTTTGCGTACATTGAATCCCTCTTTTGTAGCATAAGCTTCATAAAAATTATACGCATGTTCAACGGAACCAAAAACCATGCCAACAGTGGGTATATGCTGATAATTAAGACAATTTGCAGTAGGGGAACTTGGATCAACTGCATTAATTTAAATATAATCGAAAACACATTAATGTTATTAACTGAGGATATGTTGTTTGCATCATTAATAGATTTTCACAATAATATTATTACCTGGAAAGGATCCATCGGTTTCTATGCACTCTGAGTATAAAATGTTTGCAGCAGAATCCTAATATAAAAATTGCAGAGACATAAATTCTCAAAAAACAAAATTAATAATAGATCATTATTTGGTGTCTCATTACCTCAATATATGGAAGACGTTCTTCAGTAATATCTTTGGAATAAAGAGCTCCAGAAATTTGTCCTAGCAAAAAAAATAAAGTGAAATTCTGTATACTGTAGTAGGAAATAGTATTCAAGAGCAATAAAAAGTAAAATAAATACAAATAAGTTGCACTCGATATTGAAACTACATATATTATACGAAACTAATATATTGAAAAATATTAAGATATATAGTAAAATATAAATATGTATTATTTTATAAAAAACATGGTTATGTAACATATTGTTAAATATAGTAAAATAGAAAGTAAAATTGTGAATCCAATAAGGAAATGATGAAATGGATACATAAAAATCATATTATTTATATTAAAATGAAGATTTACAATAGAAAGAACAACACCTGGATGGAGAGAACCGATATCAGAATTGTCGTGACCTGTATCTATGGTGCTATTATCCTGTTTTAAACATGATAATGTAGATCAAAACGAAATAATTCCAACAAAAAAAATGTAATGTATGAACCTGGTAGATTTCTTCAAAAAAGTTTGACATAAACTCGGATGCAGAATCATCATCTGATGAAGAGGACGGATCTTCCATGACGAAGAACGATTGAGAATACCAAAAAATTAAACGAAAAAAAAGAAATACAACTAATCTACACAAAACCACATACCGTAAAATTTGGTAAAATTAGGTAGAGTAAATGACGCATTCTCGAATCTAAAAATAGGAAGTAGAATATTTAATGACGCCTTTGCGATTTTGATATATTTGATTCCGTCTTTAATTAATTAGTTTACCAAAAATAGAATACCGGGAGTGATTTTTACAGTGGTTTCGAAGGGCTGAAAACATACCTATCAAAGCCGTCGATACAGATCAGACGGTCAAGATTGGTGGCTTTCCTTATAGCAAGGAAAGGTGCACCTTATCTGAAATTTTCCCTATATATATATATATATATGAGTAAAATGGGGTTGCTCCCAACCCCATTTTCCCCTCATTTTTTTATTTTTTTGAAAATAAAATTATGTATATTCATTATTATATCCTTCTAATATTCCATTAAAATTTCGTCAGAAACAAAGACTCCTATTCCCTTCATTCAGAACAGGTAATTTTAACAGTCTTATGTTGTTATCAACTTGTTCTGGATTGAGGGCATAGGAGCCTCTGTTTTCGACAAAATTCTAATGGAATATTAGAGGAGTATATTGATGAATATACATATTTTTAATACGGGAAAAACGGGGGTGGAAGTAGCCCATTAGCTACTGCCAAGGAACAGCCTCATTTTACGATAAATCTTAAATCATGCATCTTTCTCGTTAGACTAAAGGATAAAAAACAAGAAAAAAATCAAATCGTACCATGTCTATAATAGGTAAATGCCTCATTTTCTCCAAAAGTTGTCACAATTATTCGTAATAAGATATTGGCTACAACTGAAAAGGTTTTATCAATAAAATTTCCATTTTTCCGAGATCTAGGTATAATTAGCAATCCACTCTATAAATCTTCTCATTTTCCCTTTGGGAAAATGATCTCATAAACAAAAGAATTATACAGTACAAAATAATATAAAAACAGATTATTTCTAAAAAAATGTAAACTTTATATACTAAAATTGTTCCTCTTTGAAAAGTAAGAGATAAGAAATATCTTTCGTTATTTAATTAGATAACATCCAATTCAATTAAGCAGTATAATAATGAAAGGAAGTACTATATATATGGGTAAAATGGGGCTGCTATTTTTCCCTCATTCTTTTATTTTTTTGGAAAATAAAAATTTGTATATTCATCATTATATCCCTCCCACATTCTATTAAAATTTCGTCAGAAATAGAGACTCCTAAGCCCTCCATCCAGACATCATTTTTTAACGGTCGCAGGATTTTTTAAATCGACCATGTTTGGATGGAGGCCGTAGGAGTCTCTGTTTCTGACGAAATTTTAATACAATGTGAGAGGGATATAATGATGAATATACAAATTTTTATTTTCCAAAAAAATAAAAAAAATGAGGAAAAATAAGGGTGGGAGTAGCCAAGTTGGCTACTCCCTGGGGGCAGCCCCATTTACCTCTCTCTCTCTATATATATATATATATACATATATATATACATATATATATACATACATACATATATATATACATACATACATATATATATATATATATATATATATATATACGAGGAAAGGGATCCTACTCCATGGAGTAGTTAACTTATCTACTCAACTTTTATTTTTTTGCCACTTTTTTTTATTTTTTTAAAAAATTCTTCCATGGATTTTTATAACTATATCCCTCTAACATGTCATTCAAATTTCGTTAAAAACAGATACTCCTATGTCCTCCATCTAGGACAAGTAATTTTAATTCTCTAAGATTTGCTGAAATCGATCTGTCCTGGCTGAAGGGCAAAGGAGTCTCTATTTCTGACGACATTTGAATAACATGTTATAGGGATATGGTTAAGAAAATCCATGAAAGACTTTTCAAAAAAAATAAAAAAAGTGGTAAAAATAAAAGTAGAGTAGGTAAGTTACATGCTCCATGGAGTAGGGTCCTTTTCCTCTCTCTCTCTCTTTATACTCCATGGAGTAGGTAACTTACCTACTCCATTTGTCTTTTTTTAATGTTTCAATGTATTTTTATAATTATATCCCTCTAATATGTCATACAAATTTCGCCAGAAACAAAGACTTCTATACCTTCCATCCAGAACATGTAATTTTAACGGTCTTGGATTTATTGTAATTTACCTGTTCTGGATGAAGGGCGTAGGAGTCTATGTTTATGATGAAATTCGAACGACATATTAAATGGATATAGTTATGAAAATCTAAGTATTTTTCAAAAAAAATAAAAAAAATGGGAAAAATGGAGTAGGTAAGTTACCTACTCCATGAAGTAGGATCCCTTTCTACTCCTTGAAGAAGGTAACTTACCTACTCCACTTTTTTTTTCAATTTTTTATTTTTTTAAAAAATGATTCTATGGATTTTCATAACTCTATCCCTCTAATATGTCATTTAAATTTCGTCAGAAACAAAGACTCCTACGGCATCCAGAACATGAAAAATACAGCAGATCTGTGACCGTTAAAAATGAATGTCTGGATAGAAGCCGTAGAGTCTCTGTTTCTGAAGAAATTTGGATGACGTATTAGAGGGATGTAGTTATGAAAATCCATGGAATCATTTTTTAAAAAATAAAAAAATTGACAAAAAAAAGAAAATGGAATAGATAAGTTATCTACTCCATGGAGTAGGATCCTCTCTCTCTCTCTCACACACATATGGGAGCACTTGAATTGATGTGGCACATTTTCTTGATTATGGAAAGGTATCATCTTCAACCGTTGGATGATGAGTGCACGAATGAGATTGAAACTACTACGTAGTTTTCATGCCAACTAACATTCCTAATATGATGGTGGATTAAATTACTGCTAATTTGATAAATTACAATGATCATTCTATATTTAGATTTATATAGGGGTTAAATGAGGCTACACCCTGGGTGTAGCCAATTGGCTACTCCCACCCTCATTTTCCTCCATTTTTTAATTTTTTGGGAAAATAAAAAATATATATATTCATCACTATATCCCTCTAAAATGTCATTCAAATTTCGTCAGAAACAGAGACTCCTATGCCCTCCATCTGAAGGGGGTCATTTTCAGCAATTCTGAGACCGTTAAAATTTGACAGTCTTGATGGAGGGGATAGAAGTATCGAACTAAGTCGAAATTTGAATGACATCACGGTGACATATTGTGATCCAAACTCCAATAGGTTTCATTTTAGAAAAATAAAAAAAACACAGGTAAAAAGATGTGGGAGCATGTAAGTTAGCTACACCCAGGGAGCATACTCCTTTTTCCCTTTATATAGAGTGATGTAATAATTTTCTAGAAATATCTAATGAAATAAATGTTCACTTTTTGAAATAATCATTAGCAATCTATAAACGATATTTTATAATTTTGTGTTATAAATTACAAATGTGTAACCATTGATATTCGTAAAAAAGTTCAAATCTGACGAAAATTTGTATTTTAATGTAGATGTAGTTTATAAAATATAGGATGATTTGATCATGCGCTAATAAATTGATATACACGTGCAAAAATTTCTAAAATGATGAGATTTTTCTTACAACTATATTTCCTCATATACGAGGATTTTTGTGTAACCGTGTTTTCTAAAATAAAGGGTGCTTTGATCACGTGCTAATCAATTAATATACACGTGGTGAACATTCCTTTTGTAAAATGCATTTGATTTATTTTGAAAGTAATCATCCAACATTCTGTGGAAACAATGCTTGTAAAATGTAACATTTTTTTGTAAATTTCACAATCTTTTTTCTAAACTGCATTTGATTTATTTTGAAAATTTTTATAATATGTTTTGAGAACATTCTGTTAGAGCAATGTTTGTAAACTGTGATACTTTTTTGTAACATTTGTTTCTTTTTGTAAAATTCATGTGATTTTATAAATAAGATTGTTTATTATTAATGTATTAATTATTTTATGTGTCCCTCTTAGTTGGCCCATCGAAATTTGTTATCAGTTGCAAAGTTTATGTAGATTTTGTAAAATCTGTGCTCTCATTGTAATAATTATATGATAATCTGCAAAATAAAAAATCTGTCAGTAATTTATCATTTATTTAAAAAAAAGGATACCATGTGAAAATACATGCAGAATCCTAAATCAATAATTCAAAATATAAATTATACAGTCAATTATGTAAATTAGTAGATCAAAAGGTAAAATGTAATCCACGGTCGATGGGATTTCACATCCCTTTAGTATTTATTCCGCACTTGATGGGATTTCATCTAAATTTGAATTTCTAAATATACATCATTTTTTTAGCGAAAATATAAAAAAATGCATGACTTTATACAATAAAAATCCTTTATTGATATTAGCAACCTGATACATATTCAATATGCAAACAAATATTTACATTCTTAATAAAAAAATTCATTCTTTTAGCTGACATTTTCATTCTCATTCTGCAGATTTCAATCTGTAAAAAAACTCAAAAGGAAAAAAATGAAAAGTGAGTTCAATTCAAAAGAATGGGAGAACCTAATCTTCAAAAGATTGAATATTCCAAAAAAATATGATTGAACTCAAAAGAATTAAAAATGCGTTAGATATTCTAGTAAATATGATTGAATAAAGGCGCGTGTTTTGAAATACTAGTTATCAATTTACAAAAAATTGATATATTTTACAATGATGTGTTATAAATTACAAAATCATAATCACCGGTGTTCGAAAAAAATACCCAATCATAACCACTAGTAAATCAGGAACGTTGATTCAAAAAAAACAAAGGAGAAAAATTTGAAAATTGGATTGAGATGTAATCAATACAGAAAGAAAAATTAAAAATCCAAACAAATGAAAGCAATCTAAAATAGCATGGAACTTGATTAATAGATGAATAAAAAAGAATAAGAGAAAATTACTAAGAACATGCAGCTCCTCCGTGTGCAACCACCTCATGCTATTGCATGCATCCTCGTCAACGTCACCATGCACTGCCAACGCCATTGTCTCATACCGCCATCATCTCCACGCACATCCACCGCCTTTAACTCGAGGGAAGATGAAGAACTATAGGGAGAGTAAACCCCTGTCTAGTATTATTTTGGTAATTTCGAGTAATTGTAAATGTTGATTATGATGGTCGTTATATTTAGTAAATAAATTCGAGTAATTAATGAGCAACAAGATAATAGAACAACTAAATAGAATATTTAATTTCGCTTCTAAAAATAGCGAGTTGACTGTTGTTTGGATGGCAGTTTTGGTTTAATTTGGTGGTTTTGGTTGTGACCATAGATCAAGATCCAACGGATTTATTGTAGTGTTGTACCATGATTGTGTTGAGATACTACCTTAATTCAAGTTTTTCATATATATAGGGTTGCATGGGTCTGCCCCCAACATGGTTGCCCGCCTCATTTTTAACAATTTTTTATTTTTTTTGAAAAATATCACCATGTATATTCATATCTATATCCCTACTATATGTCATTCGAATTTCGTAAGAAACAGAGGCTCCTACGACCTCCATCCAGATAGGGTCGATTTAAAAAATCCTGCAATCGTTAAAAAAAATAGCCCCCTAGATGGTGGTTTAGGAGTCTTTGTTTCTGACGAAATTCGAACAACATATAGGAGGGATATATGGATGAATATACATGGTAATACTTTTCCAAAATAATAAAAAAATTTTACGAAAAATTAAGTGGGGGCAGCCCTATTTTTTCCATATATACAGATCTCTCTCTCTCTCTCTCTCTCTCTCTATATATATATATATATATATATATAGAGGGCATATCCAGAGGGCACTGTGCCGATTTGGGTCGTGGTGAGCACCAAACGTGGGCTCGCCATGTGTATGTGTCGGTTCTATTTGGAAGGGGACGGTTTTGGCAATAACAATGTGCATGCATTATTAACATAATAAGAATTCGAATTAAATCATTTCCTTAAAAATAGGTGGTCGGTTTTAGTAAGCTAAAAAATACGCATTTAAATTATTGTCGGCATATATTCTATTTATGGAATGATCTCCACGTTTGGATTAGAAAAGATAAATTACTGATTGTAATTATTGTTTATGTCAATTACTAATGTCCATACAATAATTACCTATTACAAATATACATATTACTGAACGCATTATGATTGTTACTGAATTTATAGTTATTTTACATCGGTAACATTACATTGTACAGAGATCAGTAATTCATTCATGTTACTCAAGTAATACATATTCAGTTCTCAAGTAACTATTGTTGTGGGATCAGTAATTAAGTATGTGAATTACTAATGTCCATACAACAAGTACTGATTACAAATGTCCATTTTACTGAAGTCATTTTGATTGTTACTAATGTTATACTTACTTAATACTTTGAGTCTTACTGAAGCACCTCTTATTTACTTATATAACATTTTTAATTACTTATAATGTATCGAGTGTTACTGATAGCAATACATAAGTTACTGGTTACGTGATTTTTTATACTTATTCCAACTTACTTATTCCATTACCTTGTTTTACCTACAATTTATTATATGTTACTGATGCTTCTATATATCATACTGAATGTTATTGAACTCTTTGTAATTGTTACTGAACTCCCAATGCATATGAATGTTACTTGGCTAATTACAAATGTCCATACTGAATGTTACTGAACGCATTATGAATGTTACTGAACTCATTGTAATTGTTACTGAAGTTATAGTTACTAATATCCATACATCAATTACTGGTTATGTAATTACTAGTGTCCATATAATATTTACTGATTACAATGTCCATATTACTGAACACATTCTGATTGTTACTGAAGATATTATTTTATTATTACTGATCTCATAATAGCCATTACTTGAGAATTGTATATACATTACTGAACACACAACAAAAATTACTTGAGACTGTATATATATTACTTGAGTACTGTCTCTAAATTACTAAATTGTATTCAAATTAATAACACATATGGAAATTACTGACCATTTGTTATGGTTTTACTGACTTCACAACAAGCACTTACTTGACCATTGTACTCATATTACTAAAATATGTACCATATAAACATGTGCTATAAGATATAGATATATACATTACTGAACAAACAACAAAAGTTACTTGAGATTGTATATATATTACTTGAGTACTATCTCTAAATTACCAAATTCTATTCAAATTAATAACACATATGGAAATTACTGACCATTTGTTATGGTTTTACTGACTTCACAAGAAGCACTTACTTGACCAGTGTATTCATATTACTGAAATATGTACCATATAATCAAATGAATGTAAATTACTAACCATTGTTTGGATATTACCAATCTCGCAACAACTATTTACTTGTCTATTGTATATGTTACCGATTCCATTTGAATATGTTACGCACAATATATAAGATGTTACTTATCATTCTTACAAATAGGACGATAATCTATAAGTTACTTACGTAATTTAACAAGTTACTTGTTATACACATCATGTTAATGATATTAATACAAAATTTACTTATATTAAAACAAAGACTTATATCTAATGATATCAATTTCAAAAGATGGAACAACAGAATCTCGTGTTCTGTGGATGTAAACTTCTAAACAATCATATTGCTTTCATGATGTAAATATAATTGATAGTCATCCATCATCGTTCCTTCTCATATGATGTTCTCACGATCGAAATCCAACCAAGAATCATCATTCGTCATTGCTTCTGAGACTTCATAATCCAAATCCAATGACAAATCGAGCATCGCGTTTGAATCTGAAATCGAAAATATAAAAACAAACGATTAAACTGAGATCATAATATGAACCAACAATGACAACTCACGAGCAAAAATAAGAGGAAACATAAATTTTGCAACGACGATTGATTAAAAAAAGTTCTACAAAAATACCTTCGAAGAACGAAGCTCCTGCAATTTCAGAAGCTTGGTCGTCGCGCGAGATCAACAAGAATATGTTCGAAATGACCAATATCAAACACAAAATATCAGCGGACGCTAATTTTAGAAAGTCTGAAAATACCATTTTTAAATAGACACCAAATATTGTGACTTGTGACGTGATCCTATAATTTAGAGATTGATATTGGTAATCCAATGGCTGTGACGATGGGCTCATTCCATTCAAATGGGCACAGTGCTCTCTGGATAAATTCCCTATATATATATATATATATATATATATATATATGGGTCATATGTGGCTGCCCCCTAGGGGCAGCCAACATGGCTGCCCCCGCCTTATTTGGGCAAAATTTTTTATTTTTTATTGAAAAATAACACCATTTACATTCATCCCTATATCCCTCCTATATACCATTCGAATTTCGTCAGAAACAGAGACTCCTAAGGCCTCCATCCGGACAGTAATTTTTTAACGGTAACAGGATTTTTTTAAATCGTTACCATCGAGATGGAGGCCGTAGGAGTCTCTGTTTCTGACGAAATTCGAATGGCATGTAGGAGGGATATATGGATGAATATACATGGTTTTATTTTTCAAAAAAAAATAAAAAAAAACGCCGAAAAATGGGGCGGGGGCAGGCCCATTTTTTCCTATATATATATATATATATATATATATATATATATATATATATATATATATAGGGGATGTAGAAGCTGTGGTCGGGGGTGCAGCTAACTAGCTTCACCCGACCATTTTTTTCATTGATTTTTTGTTTTGTAAATGAAACCTAGGAGGATTTAAATAACCATATATCACCATGATATCATATCAATTTCAACTAAATTCGACATTTCTATCATTTCCATCAAGACTAGGAATGTTAGGAATGTTCATTTTGCATGAAATTTGAAACACATATTCCACACAATAAAGTAAGTAAATCCTCATAAGTTTTTTTTAAAAAAATAAAAAACCAATAAGAAAAATACCCGGTGTAGCTAGTTGGCTGCACCACCCGGTGTAGCTTCCTTTTTCCCATCTATCTATCTATCTATCTATATACATATATGAGTTCAATGGAGCTGCCCCTTGGGGGGAGCTAACTTAGCACCCCCCCTCCCCCGCAATTTCACCCATTTTTTATTTTTTTAAATTTCTTTCGTGAATATTCATCACTATATCCTTATATTATGCTATTCAAATTTCGTGCGAACACAGAGACTCCTGCGGCCTCCATCCAGACAGTCATTTTTTAACGGTAACAGAATTGTTAAAAACGACCCTTCTGGATGGAGGCCGTAGGAGTGTTTGTTTCATGTGAAATTTGAATGCCATAATATAGGGATATATTGTTGAAAATCCACGGAAGAAATTTTCAAAAATAAAAAAAATAAAAAAATGGTCGAAATAACGCAGGGGAGCCAAGTTAGCAACCCTCAAGGGAGTAGTCCCATTTTATCCTATATATATATATATATATATATATCTGTGTGTGTGCAATATAATCCTTTCGCGGTTGGGACTTCACCCTCTTTCTTCTAAAAAATGTATATATATACAGAGAGAGAGAGAGAGTTCAATGGGGTTGCCCCTTGGGGGAAGCTAACTTGGCTCCCCATTCGTAATTTTGCCGTTTTTTTGAAAATTTATTCCGTGAATATTCATCACTATATCCTGATAATATGCTATTCAAATTTCGTATAAAACAGAGACTCATACGGCCTCCATCCAGACAGTATTTTTTAAACGGTAACAGAATTGCTAAAAACGACCATTCTGGATGGAGGATGTAGGAGTCTCTGTTTCGCATGAAATTTGAATGACATGATATAGAGATATACTGGTGAAAATCTAAGAAATTTTCAAAAAGAGTAAAAAAAACGTGCGAAATAACACGGTGGGAGCCAAGTTAGCTACCCCCAAGGGGGGCAGCCCCATTATATATAGATATATATATAGGGTAAAATGTGTATGCCTCCTAGGGGGAGCTAACTTAGCTCCCCCGCCCCTTTTTCACAAATTTTTTTTATTTTTTTTGAAATCTAAAACTGTGTAAATTCATTATTAAATCCCTATATTATGTCATTCAAATTTCATGTGAAATAGAGACTCCTACAACCTTCATCCAAACGAGGTCAATTTAAAAAATCATGTTACCGTTAAAAAAATGAATGTCTGGATGGAGGTTGTAGGAGTCTCTGTTTCACACGAAATTTTAATGACACAATATAGGGATATAGTGATGAATATTCATGGAAGAAATTTTCAAAAAAATCAAAAACATGGAGAAAATGGGGCGGGGGTAGCTAAGTTAGCTACCCCCTGGGGGCAGCCCCATTTTACCCATATATATATATATATATATATATGGGAAAATGTGTATGCCCCCTAGGGGAGCTAACTTAGCTCCCCCCGCCCCTTTGACATAATTTTTTTATTTTTTTTGAAATCTAAAACCGTGTAAATTCATTATTAAATCCCTACATTATGCTATTAAAATTTCGTGCGAAACAAAGACTCCTACGACCTCCATCCAAACGGGGTCGATTTAAAAAATCATGTTACCGTTAAAAAATGACTGTCTGGATGGAGGCCGTAGGAGTCTCTGTTTCGCACGAAATTTTAATAGCATAATATAGGGATATAGTGATGAATATTCATGGAAGAAATTTTCAAAAAAAAATAAAAAAATGGTGAAAATGGGACGGGGGGAGCCAAGTTAGCTCCCCCTAGGGTCAGCCCCATTTATTCCATATATATATATATATATATATATATATATATATATATATATATATATATATATATATAGGGGGCCTTTCAAATAGGACGCAGGCCTTCCATTCCTAAGGAAGGCCGCCCCTTTTTTGTATAAAACAGGGCACTTTAGTAGAATACGTATATAGTTTGTATTATAGGTGCACGTTATAAATACAAAGCCGCATACAATACTGCGCATTATAATACAAACATTAAAACTGCACATTATAATACAAAACTGTTTATAACGTGCGCCTATAATACAAACTATATATGTATTCTACTAAAGTGCCCTGTTTTATACAAAAAAGGGGCGGCCTTCCTTAGGAATGGAAGGCCTGCGTCCTATTTGAAATAAATCCTATATATATATATATATAATGGGTCATATGTGGCTGCCCCCGCCTTATTTGGGCAAATTTTTTTATTTTTTTGAAAAATAACACCATGTACATTCATCCCTATATCCCTCCTATATACCATTCGAATTTCGTCAGAAACAGAGACTCCTACGGCCTCCATCTGGACAGTAATTTTTTAACGGTAACAGGATTTTTTGAAATCGATACCATCGAGATGGAGGCCGTAGGAGTCTCTATTTTTGACGAAATTCGAATGTCATATAGGAGGGATATATGGATGATTATACATGGTTTTATTTTTCAAAAAAAAAAAATAAAAACGCAGAAATATGGGGCGGGGCAGCCCCATTTTTTCCATATATATATATATATGGAAAAAATGGGGCTGCCCCGAGGGAGTAGCCAACTTGGCTACTCCCACCCCTATTTTTCCCTCATTTTTTTATTTTTTTGAAAAATAAAAATTTATATATTCATCATTATATCCCTCTCACATTCTATTAAAATTTCGTCAGAAACAGAGACTCCTACGGCCTCCATCCAAACATGGTCGATTTAAAAAATCTTACGACCGTTAAAAAAATGACGTCTGGATGGAGGGCTTAGGAGTCTCTGTTTCTGAAGAAATTTTAATAGAATGTGAGAGGGATATAGTGATGAATATACAAATTTTTATTTTCCAAAAAAAATAAAAAAATGAGGGAAAAATAGGGGTGGGAGTAGCCAAGTTGGCTACTCCCTGGGGGCAGCCCCATTTTACCCTATATATATATGGGAAAAAGGAGTATCCTCCCTGGGTGTAGCTAACTTACATGCTCCCACCTCTTTTCCCCTATATTTTTTTTATTTTTCTGAAATGAAACCTATTGAAAATTAGATCACAATATGTCACCATGATGTCATTCAAATTTCAACTTAATTCGATACTTCTATCCCCTCCATCAAGACTGTCAAATTTTAACAGTCTCAGAATTGCTGAAAATGACCCCCTTCAGATGGAGGGCATAGGAGTCTCTATTTCTGATGAAATTTGAATGACATATTAGAAGGATATAGTGATGAATATACATATTTTTTATTTTCCAAAAAATTTAAAAAATGGGGGAAAATGAGGGTGGGAGTAGCCAATTGGCTACACCCAGGGTGTAGCCTCATATAGAGGAAAGGGACGCTGCTTCGGAGAGCAGCTAACGTCGCTGCTGCATCAATATCATGCGTTGGATTCGAAGTACTCCTACGGTTGGATGGGCAACTGAAGAAAACCCATGTCTGAGCCCCTACGTCCTCGCATCTCGTGCCTCTATCCCTGCCCCCCTCGTGCTCGACGCGGCTCCCTCCCCGCGTGTCGTCGACGTCCTCCTCTCGGGCACCCTCCCAGGCGAGATCCTCCTCGAGTGATACCCTCCTCCATAGCACCCTCGGGAGACCTCCTTCCCTCCTCCAGCAGCCTCCTCCTCCTCGGCACCTCCGCACAACATCATCCCCTCCACCAGCAGCCTCCTCCTCCTCCTCTGCACCTCCGCACGATATCCTCCCCTCCGCCAACAGTCTCCTCCTCGGCACCTCTATGTGTCGTATGTCCCTCCTCCAGCAGCCTCCTCTCCGTGAACCCATCAACACACAGGAAAACAACTCACTGTCTAAACACCCCCTCTCCCTCAACGTTCGAACATGTTGCCTCCCGCATCCCCTATTCACGACGTTGTTATTTGCCATCACGTAGAGGAGGCAATGGGATCCGTCAATGATTTTCTTAGGAATAAAAGCTTAGATTCCTAAGTTGTGGTTGTTTTTTCCCAATATTGTCTGGAATTACTCTACAAAATTAGACTTCTGTGGTCTCCATCCAAACATGTCGATTTAAAAAATCCTGCGACCGTTAAAAAAATGACGTCTGGATGGAGGGCTTAGAAGTCTCTGTTTCTGACGAAATTTTAATAGAATGTGGGAGGGATATAATGATGAATAGACAAATTTTTATTTTCCAAAAAAATAAAAAAAATGAGGGAAAAATTGGGGTGGGAGTAGCCAAGTTGGCTACTCCCTGGGGGCAGCCCCATTTTAACCATATATATATAGGAGACCTTTCAAATGAGGTGGAGGCTTTTCTTAAATGGTAAAGACCACTGTGAATTTAGTAAAAATTCTGTAACAGTTTTGCAAGAGTATAAACTGCACATTATAAAAAATGAATTTTATAAAATGTAGCATCCAAATTTAAATTAACATTTCCATCCAATATAATAATATTTTCATAATTTTGTTTTACTATACATGTTGTGTTTATATTTATTGTTATATGTATGAAACAAGAAATTGTAAAATATATTGAAAAAATGCCTTAATTGAGGGTGGCTCACCATATATATGGTGAGACCCCGCCTCATTTGAAGTTTCTCATACACACACACATACATACATATAGGGACATTTCAAATGAGGTGGGGGCTTTTTTGAAATTGTAAAGGCCGCTTTGAATTTAGTAAAAACTCTGTAACAGTTTTGTAAAAGTATAAACTGCACATTTAAAAAAATGAATTTTGTAAAATATAGCATCGAAAATTAAATTAACATTTCCATCCAATATAATAATATTTTCATAATTTTATTTCACTATACATGTTGTGTTAATATTTATTGTTATATGTATGAAACAAAAAGTTGTAAAATATATTAGAAAGATGCCAAAATTGAGGGTGACTCACCATATATATATATATATATATATGTATGTATGTATGTATGTATGTATGTATGGGGAAAATGTGTATGCCCCCTAGGGGGAGCTAACTTAGCTCCCCCACCCCCTTTTTCCCATATTTATATTTTTTTTGAAATCTAAAACCATGTAAATTCATTATTAAATCCCTACATTATGCCATTCAAATATCATGCGAAACAAAGACTCCTACGACCTCCATCCAGACGTGGTCGATTTAAGAAATCCTGTTACCGTTAACAAATGACTGTCTGGATGGAGGCCGTAGGAGTCTATGTTTCGCACGAAATTTTAATGACATAGTATAGGGATATAGTGATGAAATTCCACGGAAGAAAATTTCAAAAAAAATAAAAAAACCAGGCGAAATGGGGCGGGGGGGGGGGGGGGGGGGAGCCAAGTTAGCTCCCCCAGGGGGCAGCCTCATTTAACCCTATATATATATATATATATATATATATATATATATATATATATATATATATATGAGTTAAATGGGGCTGCCTCCCGGGAGCTAACTTGGCTCCTCCTACCCCATTTTCTCATTTTTTGAAAATTACTTCCGTGGAATTTCATCATTATATTAATGTATTATGTCATTCAAATTTCATGATAAACAAAGACTCCTACACCCTTCATCCATACATTCATTTTTTATGGTAACAGAACTGTTAAAATCGACCCCGTCTGGATGGAGGTCATAGAAATCTTTGTTTCACACGAAATTTAAATGACATAATATAAGAATATATTGATGAAATCCATGAAAGAAATTTCAAAAAAAATAAAAACCAGAAAAAATGGGCCGGGGGGAGCCAAGTTAGCTCCCCCTAGGAGGCAGCTCCATTTTACCCTATATATATGAGGAAATGGATCCTACTCCATGGACTAGGTAACTTACCTACTCCATTTCTTTTTTCCACTTTTTAATTTTTTTTGAAAAATGATTTAATAGTATTTAATAACTATATACATATGATTTGTCATTCAAATCTCGTCAGAAACAGAGACTCCTATGCCCTCCATCCCGAACAGGTAATTTTAACGGTTTTAGATTTGCTGTAATTTTCCTATTCTGGATGGAGGGCATAGGAGTCTTTTCTCCTGTTGAAATTTGAATGACATATTAGAGGGATATAGTTATGAAAATCAATGGAATTATTTTTCAAAAAAATAAAAAAATAGAAAAAAATGGAGTAGGTATGTTACCTACTCCATGGAATAGGACCCTTTTCCTATATATAGAGAGAGGGAGAGAGAGAGAAGAGTGATCTCGTGAGAGCAAAAAACTATGAGAGCAGTGATTCTGAACCACTAGATTCAATGAGAGAAGACTGGGCGACAGAAGACATAATCTAGTGGTCCAGAATCATTGCCCTCATACTCTCATAGTTTTTTTCTCTCACAGGATTACTCTTCTTTCTCTCTCTCCCTCTCTCTCCCTCTCTCTCTCTCCCTCTCCCTCTCTCTCTCTCTCTCTCTCTCTCTCTCTCTATCTATATATATATATATATATATATATATATATATATGGACCCTTTCAAATGAGGCAGGGTTTCACCAATATTTGGTGAGCCATCAAGCTGATTCGTCAGACCTAAATCTGACGATTGCATCAAAAAGCATGTCCAAAAGGGTATTTCTGTCATGTTGATTTAATTAAGTTCGAGTTTCATTTAATAAAGTTAAATTACAATTTTAAACTTTTCCGCATTTGGTATTTTTCACTAATGTCATTATTGATTAATTTCCTATTTTGTTTGGAATGATTAGGTTCAATTGTATCTTTGTAAACTCCAATGAATATTTGTAAAAGTAATTTTTCTCTTTGTATTTTTGTTAATATTTTTTTTGCATTCTGAGTCTATGGTTTCCAGTAAAAAGAATATTAAATTCTTTTGAAAAATTTTTTGATACTTTGCAAATTTCACGCTCTTTTGTAAATATTTCCATGTAAATCCATATACAGTATTTTCAGTTTTTATTAAATTTGTATTAATCATTTGTAAAAAATGCGTGAATCTTCGTAACGATATCACACTCCTTTGTATAATTCATAAATGTTTTCTATTGCATTAAAGTTAAATTATCACGAACGTTTTCGAGCTTTGAAAATAAAAAAACAACAATGAGATTTGCAAAAAAAGTGAATCAATATATAATTGTGAATGCAATTAAGTAAAATAATGATATCTCGATGTAAATCCACGACTTACTTCCCATGTACGGTCCTCTGTGTCGTCCCTCCAGGTTTTGCACTTTGCTGCACTTTGTTGATCGTCCAATAACTTGCTTCAGTGATTGATGACACTGAAATACGATCGACTAAGGTGGAATTAATAAAAATATTGTCATTGTCATTAATAAACCAAATCGGTCATAAGAAAAATAAACCACTCAAGAAATCAATAATCACATGTAAGTGGTTTCACTATTTTATTTAACTGGTATATTAACTAGGGTCAAATACAAGGAGCACGATTTCAAAACTAAGCAATCAAATTTCTAAGAAATATAATTATTTAATAGTTTTAAATTTTTAAATTTTTAAGTTTTCAATAAAAGGCAAGCAGGTTCAAAACACACAAAAGACACACATAACACTATTTTTGGTATTTTTCAAAATAGTCAAAAATGTTCAGAAAATAAAAATAAAATATTTTGGGTTTTATGGGTTTTGAAGTGTTTTTGTAATTTTTATAGAATTGTTATGTTTTTCTATTTTTTTAAAATCAAACAATGCTAAAAACACAAAATAATGAACATCCATGAATTGTTTGTAAATTAAAAATACTTAAAATGACCAAAATTCCTGGATGATAATTTCAGTATAAACTAGATTTAAAAAGCTACAATCAAAAACTGAAAACACATTTTTTTATTTTCTTTGGTTTTATAAAATTTTTTATAAGTTTTAGGGTGTTTTGTGATATTTACGGTTATTGCGAGGATTTTTCAAATAAAATTAATAATGGAGTCAGAACACAACAAATATAACTATGGAAATGTTTATGGTAATTTTAAGACATTTTCGAAATTTTTATGATTTTTATGACTCGAAGGACACTTTTTAAGGGTTTTTGATTTTTTATAATATAAAATACAAATAAATCAATATATAAAAATTACCCTAAATATTGAACACTAGTTGGAGCATCAGGTAATTTTTAAGTAATTTTTGAGATCAATGTAACATTTATTATGTCTAATAAAAGATAAGGAGTTAAATACAGTTCATAGGGATTCAAACGCAAATATTTTAAGTTCTGGGGTCAAAGTGTAACACGTATTAGAAGCTTAGGGACCAAACATGCAGATTTTCCAACCCAAACATGCAAATTTTCCGACCAAATATCAAAACATAACATTCATAGCATAACATCTAGAAAGCACATGACCAATGTTGCAGATGACCCAACAAAGCATGTGGGGACATATGTGATGAAAATATGAAAAGTTTGAGGGTTTAACTGCAAATATGAAAAGTTTAAGGGTCTAATTGCAAGTGTCTTTAACTACACATTTATTTAGTGGACCAAAGCTAAATAAAGAAACATGCAAGGCAAAAAGGGAAATATACCCCCAAAGGCACGTGTCGCGCGTGTGGGTGCTCTAATGGGTCTGATGGTCTTCTGCAAAGTTAATCTGATGGTTCAGAGATGGTCGAGGACGTACGGACAGATCTGGTATGCCAGACCTGATGTAAAGATCTACAAGTGGTTGTGTGTTGGGCGGCTCGAATTAGGGGCCCAGAGTGGATCCCAGCGTCTAGAGAATGCATGAGCGGAGGGCTCAGATCAAATATGGGATGCATCACCAGATCGGATGGTAGAGAAGATGGGTGGATGAACATGCGTATGGAGAGATTAGTCTTAGCATGGAGGGTGATACACGGCTCAGATGAGTCTATAGAGATGTCTGGTGTGGTCGTCGTCTCACTCCGCGTCGAATGGCTATCTCTGATGCGAGGTCGGACGGTCAAAAGAGCAGGACAGTGATCAACCTCATAGAGCAGTTGTGCCTGAGCAGATGGGGCTTCAAATGATACTCCCTGCACACACGGGCACCTGAAAGTACAGGACGACTCTAGGGCATGGCTCCGATCGTGTTATTGCATAGAAAAGCAAGGGAAGCGATGGGGAATGGATTTTTGGGTCTCTGACGAAGGCAGGGGAAGGATACCTGACCTAATCCTGCTTCTACGAGTTGGTCTCCAAGGGAAAAGGTTGCGTTTGGAAGATGGAAGGTGAGTCACAAGGTCGATCTATGTGGGTGAGTGTGGGTAACGGGTTCCAAGCCCGGTGGTCGGAGCAAAGAAACTGCAACAGCGATGAAATGGAAAGAAGGATCAAATGTGGAAATAGTGACGATAAGCACGATACTTGGAACTTCTGAAGATCTTAGCAACGTCATGCGAACGTGCAGCGAAGGTTGTGTCTTCAACCTGGTTATTGCTGACTAAGAAGGCTTCTCGCAACAGAGGGCCCCGACCATGACTTGAGTTGCGGACAAATGGCCACCGAACCGAGCTCTGAAGAGGCTTTAAGCAGTTGTCACTCTGTTGACGCTAACTAGGGGGCAAGGGTGGTGCGAGGCATGAGCTGAAGCACTGGAGGAGTGGATGAGAGGATTTATAGGATTGACCAAGGGTCCAGAAAGATTGAGAGGTAGAGCAAAACACTAGGAAGATCCGGTTGTACCTAGGGATCCGTAAGGACCACAGATCCTAAAACGCAACTGGGTGGTGGAATCGAGGCAAATAGGCATCGGAGTCGGGAGCTAAAAATTGGAGAAATGCTCCGGCGAACTGAGTCTAAACACAGACCCGACTCGGCTGGAAGGAGACGTTGACCGGGATCAACGTTCCTACGTAAACCAATGAGAATTTAGTATTTACAGAAATAAAATGAAATTGAATATAAAATAGTAAATGATTTTAAATTAAAAAGTATATAAAATAAAAATATTTACTAGTTTATGGGTTGTTTTTGTATTTTTAGTTATTTTTATCAAAAATAAAATAAGATATGTACAATATAATGTGTTATGTACAGGTATATTATAACTATGTACTTTGTACAAGTATTTTTATTTTATTATTTTTACAAAAATACCTTTTATTTTATAATTTATTTATTTACACAATAATTTTAGGAATACAAAATGATTTTTATTTTATTTTTTAAATTAATTAGGGTTGTTAAATAAGTAGGTATTGTATTATATACATGTGTCTTTGGTACAAGGAATTGTTGATTTTATTTTTATTTTAATTTTGTTTTTATGATTTTTATTTTATTTTTTATACTTTAGGTCTATATACAAGTGTGTAAAAAATAGGATACTTATATTTTGTCAAAAATAAATAAACAATTATTTTATACAAGTACATGTAATATGTATATACATAGTGTACCCTTATCTCTCTCTACTTTTTTTACGACCGGGTCAAGACTTGACCTTCTCTTGGGATTTGGGTCACTATGTATTTATTCTAAATACATCCTTCCTTTTTATTGTCTCTTTACTCTTTTATTTTTGCAAAAATAGGTGTTAATTGTAAGATATTAACAATGACATGCAAAATGTTAAGTTATTGTATTTACATGTATTTATATATAGTTTTGCTAAAAGATAAAGCCAGAATAAAAGAATAAAGAATGAGAATCATAGATTCATCATCCTCCTATACTTTACCTTTGCTAGTCCCTTAGCAAACAGTTATTTGAAAAAGAAGGGAAAAAAAGAAAAAAAAGAAAAAGGAGGAGTCAAAGCTGATTATTAAACTTATCTTCATTAAATTAGAATATGGAGCTCGGTCAGACCTTTGTATTACTGGTTTAGTGGAACCTTATTGGGAAATAGGTTTAAGACTCAACATCCTTCAAGTTCCGCAGTTCTGTGGTCAGGATTCCTTAATAACCAGGTCAGAACAAGTCTACATACGCAAACTCTAATGATTATGAATATTTCCTTATACTATGTTAATGATATATAGCTCCCTAATCTCATAAATGACAAAGAAACAACCTCCCTCAATAAGGTAACTTTAATCCTCTAGTCTAGCAGCTCTTTCTTCGAGGAACAAGGTATTCCCTTCTAAGTTCAAGTACAACTAGCTCAAGAAGAGGAAGAAAGAAGAGACTGGACAGCGACCAATGTAACAACATATCCCTTGGAGATTAACTAGTGTCGTTGTCTCCAGTTGCAAGCTTTCATGAGATGAGACGGTGGAATACATAAGCTTTGCTTTATTCACTATATATACTCTGACAAGCATTTTATTTTCAATCAGGCAGGTCCCCTTTTTTAGAGTTTTTTCTTGATTTTGAACCTTTTTTTGATTTGCATATGTACAACATATTTACATGGTGCAACATATACATAAGGAGTTTTTCTTCTTCGGCCAGTAGACTATCCCTCTTTTGAAGCATTATTGCAACCCACAAACTCCTATCTTTAGATCTCAATGCCACTAGACCAGGTTGAGGCGCACATCCTTCCCTAGAGGAAGACGAGAGGTTCCGGCTAGCAGTACTACCCTCATATGCTACCCCAAGCCAAAGAATTATGCCTCCTCACCACCTCATCCATGTTGAGCTACATGTAAGGTGCATTTCCAAGTTAAGTCGTTGTCTCTGCGACTCATGCATGCATTATTAAGTGTTCTACTTAAACTCATCAAGATGACATGTAAATATAGCCTAGTGGACTCAAAACATTAAGTCACTATGGACCTGAAAAGTCTTAACCCCAAATCCTATAAGATTCCCTTGAAGTTAAGTGGATTAAGGTCTCAACTAAGCTCCATTTTTCAATTTAATTCCAGACTAGTTTAAATGTCAACCATGATTCAAAAGAATATACAAGTATAAAAAAACTATTGTTGTGCATTTTTTTTTCAAAAATATGCAAATTTTTATGGAAGTTTTTCAATGCAAGAAAGAAGGAAAAAGTTTACAAAATATTTTTTAGAAATATCTACAAACAAAATTTTGCAAACATTTATTTTCAAACATTTTTCGAATATTTTGAACTTCATACATAATTTTGATACAAAAATAATTTACAAAAAATTACAAACAAAACAATTTTTACAAACCTTTTACAAATTATTTGTACAAAAAATAATTTTTACAAAGATTTTTACAAGTAGTTCTTACAAATAATTTTATAAAACCTTTTATGTAAGAGAAAAAATTTAAAATTATTGTGATTTTTAGCCATATTATTAACCCACACAAAGTACGGGTTATGGCTAAAGCATATATACGATATATACTACACCCCCTTATACCTAGCTCGAACAATGTCCTCCGAGTGATCAAAGAGCAATAAAAGAAGACATAACTCATGCTGAGTATGGGGAAATGAAAAGAATGCTATACTATAAGACGAATGAAAGAACATAATGAATAAAATTCGGTGATCCCCTTATACTTAGTATCAAATAATCCTAAGTATAGAAGATTGTACAAAAGGGGAAAATCGAGGAATAGGATGGACAGGTTTACCTCCCCTATACTTAGGATAAAATATCCCTAAGTATGACAGCTAAACAGAGGTAAATAAAATCAAATAAATAATCATAGGTCTGATAGCCTCCTATACTTAGGGTAAAACACACCTGAAGTATATCATAACCATAAGATGAAGACTAGGTATCGTATAAAAAGAATGTATGATATGGACAATCTGGATCTATACAGCTGCGGGGAAGATGTGATAATCATGTATGAGATGCAAGTGATATGAGTCAAAGACCACATCTCATACAAATTGAATAGGGGCAATGTCAATGATCATCGGATCATGATCAAGTTATAGCTTCAGGCGCTGACCATTGACTCGAAAGGTGGAATCAGATGACAACTCGGATATATTAATGCTTCCATTGTCGTGCACCTTTCTGACCAAGTATGATCCCCTCCATTTGCTTTGTAGTTTCCCTAGAAATAATCTCAACCTAGCATCAAATAGTTGTACTCTCTGATTCGGCTCAAATTGCTTATGGCTGATATGAGAATCATGCATATTTTCCCTCCATCCTTATATTGTAGGTTACTCAAGAAGGTAGTGTCTCTCAACTCATCTAGGACTGTTAATTCTGCTTTTCTTTAATCTCCTACACTCTTGGGATGGAATAATAACTCTGTAACTGCCCAAAGTGACTTATGCAAGATCTCCACAGGCAAGTGGCATGGCTTGTCATAAATGAGATAAAATAGAGATATGCCCAAATGTGTCTTGAAGGAAGTCCCATAGGCCCACAAGACCGAGTCCAAAAGCTGTGATCCATCCTTTTGGTCTAGACAGACAACCTTGTGCAATATATTCTTGATCTCCTTGTTCAATACTTCAGCAAGATCATTAGTCTGAGGATGATATGGAGTGGCAACTCGGTGATCAATGTTGAAATCGTTAGTAAGGGCCCTTACCTTGTCATTGATAAAACAAGTCCCCTGTCTAAAATCAAAACTCTGGGTACCCCAAACCGTGAAATGATATTTTTCCTCAAAAATTTGCAAACATTCTTAGCATCTGCGGCTTGGGCAGGGATAGCCTCAACCCAACGACTCACATAATCCACAGCAAGCAGAATATACTCAAATCCCTGACTCTTAGGGAATGGACCCATGAAATCGATGTCCTGTCCATCAAAAATCTCACATAAGTGAATGGTATGCATCAACATCATATCACATTGTCCACAAGTGTCCATCCTTTGACAGTCAGTGCACCTCTTCACGAGTTCATCAGAATCCTTGAAGAGGATAGGTCATCAAAGCCTGGATTGGAGAACTTTCTATGATGTTTGTCCCCTAGAATGATGTCATCCTGTCTCAATCTTGTGGAAGTATGTGAGGATACACTGTGGTGCTCCTCCTGAGGAATACATCGGCGCCAGACACTATCTCCCTTCATGGTAAAGGGTGGGATCCTCCCAATGGTATGACTTAGACTTCGCAAGGAAGGTCTCAATTTGCTGCCTGGGCCAACCTTGTTGAACTTTCTTGATGACAAGATAGTTCACAATGTCAGCGTACCATGGAAGCAAGGTAATAGTAAGAATCGCCTCATCTGGGAATGTCTCAGTGATAGGTGTGATCTGATCAGAATCCTCAAGGTTATCTAAACGAGGGAGGTAATCTGCCACCTCATTCTTAACTCCATGCTTATCATTAATCTCTATCTCAAACTCTTGGAGTAGAAGGATCCATCTGGTCAATCTGGCTTTAGCATCCTTCTTTGCCATGAGGTATCAGATGGCAGTGTCATCTATAAATATTGTCAATTTGGATCCAAGAATGTAAGATCGAAACTTATCCAATGCAAAGATTACGGCTAGCATCTCCTTATTAGTTAGATTGTAGTTCTGTTGAGCGGCATCCAAAAACCGGCTAGCGTAGTGAATCGCAAACGACAATCCCTCACTCCTCTATCCAAGCACAACCCCTATGGCAAAATTAGAAGCGTTCATCGTGATCTCAAATGGGAGAGACCAATAAGGTGGTTGAAGAATGGGAGCCTGCACAACTAATCTCTTGAGAGTCTCAAATGACACTAGACACTTATCATCTAAAATGAACTCAAAGTCTTTTATCAGCAAATCAATGAGCAATTGGGAAATATGACTAAAGTCTTGTATGAACCGTCGGTGGAAACTGACATGTCCCATAAAGGATCTCAACTGTCGTAAATTGAACGGTGGATTGAGTCTCTTGATGATATCCACCTTTTCCAGATCGACCTCCATGCCCTTGTTGGAGATGATGTGGTCAAGGATTGTCCCCTGAGTCATCATGAAATGACTCTTCTCCCAAGATAACACAAAGTTCCTCGATGCAGTGCTGAAGTACTCGGTCTAGGCAGTCAAAACAAGCATCAAAACCATCGTCATAAACCGAAAAGTCATTCATGAAGACCTCAACACAATCACCCACCATGTCTGAAAAGATGGAAAGCATGCATCTTTGGAATGTAGCTGGGGAATTACATAAACTAAATGGCATCCGTCTAAAAGCATACGTCCCAAACGGACAGGTGAATGTCATTTTCTCCTGATCTTCGGATGCTATGGCCACCTGATTGTACCCCAAGTACCCATCAAGAAAGTATTAATGACTCTTCCCAGCTAGCCTCTCGATAATATGATCAATGAATGGCAACAGGAAATGATCATTCTTAGTGTCATGTTTCAATCATCCGTAGTCCACACAGACCCTCCAATAAGTGGATACTCGAGTAGCTATCTCCTCTCCAGACTCGCTCAAAACTATGGTAATACCCGTCTTCTTGGATACCACATGCAATGGACTAGCCCACTTGGAGTCAGAGATGGGGTAGGTAAAATTGATGCTCCACCACTTCGATATTTCCTTCATGACCACTCTCGAATATTCGGGTTCAGCCTTCGTCGGAACTCACACGATGGCTTGGCCTCCTCTTCAAGATAGATGTGGTGGGAGCACAAGGCCGGACTTATCCCATGGAGATCATCTATGCTCCATCCAATCGTCTTGCGGTTTCTTTCAATAACCTCCATCAAATGAGATTCTTAATCTTTAATCAAATCTGTTGAGATAATGACTGGGAACATGACAGTCTCACCCTTAAGGAATCTATACTTCATGCTCTGAGGAAAGGTCTACAATTCAACAAGTAAGAGATGGCAAATCTGGTCTTTGGAATGTTTGCGTAAAGGCTACTAAATCTATATGTGAGAACTCTCGCAGCAATGGTAAATCTGAGGAAGACAACCCTGCTGGTATATCTATCAACTGACCTGGCTCTCTCTCTTTGTCCTATCTGTCGGCTCTGAGGAAAGAAGACACAGTAAATAGTCATCAAAGTATTGCCAATAAAAATCAGTGTCTGGATCTGAGGGATCTGAATCTGAATCACATGAAATAAAATCTGCCTCGCTATCCTGACTGTGATCATCAGCCTCCAAGGTGTCATGTGTCATGAGTGTGCTCTCCAAATTCTCATTAACTATAATCTGTAACTCTGTAGTGTCTGAAGTGGTGACAAGAGCTCGTGCTGTTGTATCTACCCAAACTGCTTCATCATCTGTGATCACAAAATCACACTCATAGTGGATGTCTATCTCTACATTTGTCATATGCTCCGAGTCTGTATTATTCTCTGAACAAGATGAATCTCTAGCTTTGGTCTCCTCGATCATCTCTATTTGTACACTCTCACCCTATACGTGAGAGTGTACCTTCCTGCTATCATTATCGGGCACTATCGCGGCTGTAGCCAAGAAAGGTCATCCTAAGATGATGGGGGTATCGGTCATAGATTAAGGGATCTCCATGTCCAGTACAACAAAGTCCACGGGAAATTTCATTCTGAATTCTGACGACAACATCCTTAAGTAACCCCTTCGGCCTCTTAATAGATCTATCAGCAAACTGAAGGACTGTTCTAATCTGTCTAAGAGGGCCATGAAGGATACGAGTAATCCTCTAGCGCATCACGAAAGCGTGTTGATCGCATTTCATGCGATCGGGGTAACTAGTCGCACTAGTCGCTAGGTGCAGCGGAATTTAAAAATTTAAAATCAAGAGATGAAACCACATGATCATAAGAACGTTTCTTGGATCATTTCATCAAACCACAAAGTAATAGAAATACCTCTCGAAGCGTGGTTGCAATCATGAGATCTCTAAAGAAAGAGATCCTCCTGACTCAAGTCCGATCTACGAACGTGGCACTTGCGGGCACGATGATGAGACACGTTCCTCCCGCAATCCTCGATGAAGATCCAAGCTTTGAATCTCTTGATTTCGTCCAACGAAATCCGATGATGGAGATCCACGATCAATCGAAGCGACAACACAACGACGTAGAGACGATTGCTATTCCCTCAAAACACAAGGTGGACGACCACCTTAGTGAGAGAGAGAGAGAGATGGCGAGAATGAGAGAGAGAGAGAGAGTAGGCGTGTAGAATGAATATATCTCAAAGGGCTAGGGTTTCCCTCTTTATATACTAGTTTGGGAGTCCATGTATTACAATCCATGGCATACACAAATCAATGGTTAGATTGATATGTGTATTAAATCAATGGCCATGATCATTGTTGTTCAAAAACAACAACATGACGCCACCTCATGTTATTTGGTGGATTATCCTCTTTTATTCTATAATTTATATCATTATCTCTCATTTATCTTGCAACATTATCCACTAAACTAATTCCAAATTAATTAGTGTATATTTATTGCATGATTATTCACTAAATTAATTCCCAATTAACTAATGAATATTTCAATCATGCCATTGAAAATATGTGAATCATATTCACAGCCCAAACTAAATTGTAAATTACATTTCCAATTAATTGCTTAATGTGAATCCAATTCACATTAACAATTAACAAATGTTATTTCCAAAGGTGCTCTCTCTCATATTTATAATAGATACTCAGATATTATGAATAGCACTATTCACAATCTGCATTTCCTTGATAATTAAATCTCATTTAATTATATTGGATAATCATTCTCATAATATGAATCCCATTCATATTATTCTTGATAATTAAATCTCATTTAATTATCAACATCTTGTTGCTTGGATAAATAATTCATCAAATGAATTATTCTTGAACTCCTTCAAGAATAATGTGCTTTCTCCGCAGATACTTGGAGATAAGGACAGGGTGATTGTATTGTTCCACGTATAGTGACTTGGATGTTGAGATCTCATCTCAAATACAGATCTTATATACCTCCCACAGATCCTTGATTAAATCAATACCGCAAATCTAATCTTCTCATTGCATCTGAATCTCATCCAGATCAATGTCCAACACTTGGACCAAGATCAGATTGCTTCTCTACTGAGAGGAGCCATTAAAATCCAAACCTGTTTCATCACTCCCTCAGAATGGAAGCATCATGGTTATACAATCATTTATGATCATATCACTATCAAGTATTCCCAATACCTGTACATCCTGCATACTGGAAGACCTATGATCAACCTGAAGATGTAGATCAATTTTACACTGTCTTCTTCAGGGTTTGATCACCAAGTTTCTCAATCTTGGTCATTGGGAATCGGTATCGATCATATGCTTTCCAAAGCATATATCATACCTTCAAATTCTTGTCATGCTTCCAAATCACGACGACCATACATGGAATTTGATCGGTCCCAATACCTCATGAGTGGGCTCATGTCTTCCGGTTCATAAGTGAACATGTATGATCCCTTTGAGAGATCATATTACTCATATGCCCTTACATGCACACCAGCGCGCTGGTGTATAGACCTTGGTTAGGTCATCAACCTATTGGTCTGCCAAATGTACACACTCAGACATATAGTAACACATCTGTCTCCAGTCAGAGGATGTGTGCCTATGCTGTGACAGCATTCAACATAGGACTTAGGGTATCTCGATCTCGTAAAGTCAATCCTTTGACCTAACTAATCTGGCACCTCTAAATCACCATTCTTATGCAGAGGACCTGCATCAAGAGGTCGGCCAGATATCAGCCTATGTGAGAAAGGATTGCCATTTCCTACTCAGGTTGGAGATCATCTCTTAATAATCATTCGACGGTGCTTGATGAGTCCTCTATCTAACTCTTTAGATATTCACCCAAATACCAGCCTCTATGATTCATTTAATGAATCAACAACTATATGATCATCAAGATGGCCATGGTACATAACTCTAATTGTACAGAGGGACCTTATAGTGCATTCATTCATTTTATTTTAGAAAGGGAGTGAAACATCAATAACTTTTATTGGTAAACATATATATATATATATATATATTACAATAACATTTATGGTAAGAATTGTTTGCTCGGGACTCACATGTCCAACAATCTCCCACTAGCCCTCAGAACCATTCAGGTACAATCCGTAAATCCATACTCATTACATGCTGGTCGAAAACCTTCTGTGTCATAGGTTTGGTAAGAGGATTAGCAACGTTGTCGGCAGAGGCTACCTTGGTGATGATGATACCACCACGCTTTTGAATCTCCCGAATGATGTGGTATTTCCTTTCCACATGCTTGCTCTTTTGATGCCATCTGGTTTCCTTTGCATGGGCAATGGCTCCCATGTTATCGCAGAGTAACGGGATGGGAGTATCAGAGGAAACTACGTCAAGCTCCAAGATGAACTTGCGCAACCACACCGCCTCCTTTACAGCATCCGATGCGGCAATGTATTCGGCTTCTGTTGTTGTTGCTTCTTGCTTCTCTAGCTCACAGTACCACCGTTCAATAGTAATACATACCCTGATGTCAACTTTCGATCATCAATATCCGACTGGAAATCTGAGTCTGTATATCCCAAGACTTGGAGATCACCATCTCCATAGACCAAGATGTAATCTTGCGTCCGTCTTAGATATTTGAATATGTTCTTTACTGCATTCCAGTGTTGCTCTCCATAGCAGGATTGGTAACAACTTACCACTCCCACTGCATGGCAGATGTCTGTCCTAGTACACATCATGGCATACATTAAGCTTCCTACAACTGATGCATAGGGGCATCCAGTCATGGTCTTCTGTTCCTCAACACTTTGAGGAGCCATCCCTTTAGACAGATGGATACCATATCTTAAGGGGAGGAATCCTTTCTTGGAACTATCCATACGGAATCGTTCAAGAATCTTCTTAATGTATCCATGTTGTGATAATCCCAATATCCTCTTTTCTCGGTTTCTGAACAACTTCAGGCCTAAGATGTAAGAGGCTTCTCCGAGATCTTCCATCTCAAAGGTATGTGATAGTTAAACCTTTACACTGGTCATCATTCCTGTATCATTCCCAATGATAAGGATATCATCTACATAAAGCACAATGAACGCAATGACGCTCCCACTAAGCTTCTTATACATACAAGGTTCATCAGGATTCTGCACAAAATCATAACTCTTTATGGTTTCGTCAAATCTGATGTTCCAGCTATGAGAAGCTTGTTTGTGCCTATAGATGGATTTCTTTAGCTTGCATACTTTTCCATCCTCAACTATGAAGCCCTGGGGTTGCTCCATATAGATATCATCCTCGAGGTATCCATTGAGGAAAGTTGTCTTGACGTCCATCTACCAGATGTCGTAATCAAGAGATGCAGCTATAGCTAGCAGTGTCCTGATAGACTTAAGCATAGCCACAGGAGAGAACGTCTCATCGTAGTCGATGCCTTCTCTCTGTGTGTATCCCTTGACTACTATTCGTGCCTTGAAAGTCTCTACTTTCCCATCAGGTCCCCTTTTTCTCTTGAATATTCATTTACACCCAATGGGTTTTACCCCCTTAGGTGGATCCTCTAGGGTCCATACACCATTCTTATGCATGGAGTCAATTTCTGACTTCATTGCTAGCATCCATCTATCCATGTCATGATCTGCGAGTGCTTCATCGAATGAAGAAGGATCATTGTCAGTCTCACCTGACACATGGAATCCATACCTTTCAGGTAATGCAACCACCCTCGAACTCCTTCGAAGAGGTATGGGTGTTTCATCTTTATTTATCTCTTCAGTTTCTAGTTCAGGAATCTCAAAATCCTCAGGATATTCAATGAGTTCCTCTACTTCATTTCTGTCTTGACCTTTAAGGAAATCATCCTCCAGAAAGTTCACATCTCTAGAGACAAAGACCTTTTGGGTCTCAGGTCATAAAGCTGGTATCCAATACCATATTTAACATACCCAATGAAGTAGCACTCACAAGTGCGAGATTCTAGCTTACTTGCGTCCACGTTCTTCGCATGGACCAAGCAACCCCAAGCCCTCAAGTGTTTAACACTTGGCTTGGTACCATATCAGAGCTCATGAGGAGTCTTGGGCACAGACTTGTTAGGATTCTTGTTCAAGATATATATTGCAGTCTCTACTGCATATCCCCAGAAACTAAGAGGTAAACGTGCTTTGCTCATCATTGAACGGACCGTGTCCATGATGGTCATGTTGCGTCTTTCAGCAACACCATTAAGTTGGGGGGTTCCAAGGGGAGTGAGATTAGAGACAATTCCATTCTCTTTAAGATATTCCTTGAATTCATCTGAGAGGTACTCGCCACCTCGGTCAGATCGAATCTGTTCAATCTTCCTATCGGTTTGGTTATCAACCAAAGCCTTAAACTCTTTGAACTTTTCAAGGTTTCAGATTTATGACGTAGTAAGAAGATAAACCCGTATCGCGAATGGTCATCGATAAACGTCAAATAATATCGATATCCATTTCGAGTCGCGGTACTGAAGGGACCAGATACATCAGGATGTATTAGGTCAAGAATACCTTAGCATCTCGTAACCTTGTTACGGAAAGGCATCCTGGTCATTTTACCTCGAATGCAATGTTCACAGGTAGGTAAAGATTGAACCTATAGAAAATCTAAAGGTCCATCCTTTATCAATCTATTAATCCTATCAACAGATAAATGACCAAGCCTTTTATGCCAAATCATATTCGAATGATTTCCATTCTCCCTGAATCTTTTAGGATTTTTATTATCAGTGGTAGTGGCATTAATGACACATTCATCAATGCACAATTCATAGAGTCCAACAGAAGTCAGAACACCTTCCGCAATAAATTTATCATATTGATTAATGACTAACTTATTATAGAAAAGGAAGGAATATCCATGTCTAACAAGCTTAGATACAGATATCAAGTTCCTCCTACCTTCAGGTACATAAAGACACTCTTTAAGTACTAGGACTCGACTACTAGATAACGACATTCGGCAGGTCCCGATGGCGACTGCTGCAACACTTGCATCAGTCCCATATGGATGACTATCTTCCCTTGCTCCAGATTCCTAGTTTCCTGAAACAAATGCAACGAATTGCATACATTAACAGAAGCACCAGAATCTACAACCCAACTTCCTTCTCGTCCAACGAGAAAGCTAGTTTCAATGATGAAAGTAGATTTCATACCTGTTGGAGCTTTACCTTTGTCAGCCGACTTCAGGTATTTTGGGCAGTTACGCCACCAGTGCCTCGGCTTCTTGCAGTGGTGACAGACATTGGTCTTCTTCGATATCATTAATGTGGAAGCACTAGAAGATGAACCAACTCCTTGGTTCTTCTTCTTTATCTTCTGGGTCGGGCCCTTCCGAGAACCTTGCTTTCGACTGCGCTTTCCTCTTGCTTGTGCAACCATTGCACTAGTAGAGGGGCCATCCTTCCTCATTACGTCTTCAGCAGATTTTAATGCAGCTAACAGCCTAGTGTTATTGAAATCACCTTCGCTCATGTGATATGACACGACAAAGTTGTTGAAAGACTTAGGGAGCGACAGGAGAATGAAATCAGCCTGCATATCGGAATCCATGTAGTCTCCCAGGATTTCCAATTCAGAGAGGTACCCAAATACATTGAGTATGTGTTCTCTGATTGAGGTCCCGTCATGCATCTTGCAGCGAATAAGCGCTTTCATCACATTATAGTGCTATGTGCAGTTTATGTCACCGAACATCCTTCAGATTCAGCATGCTTTCTTGGCAATGGTTCATTTCCACATGCTGCTTCTGAAGCACATTGGACAATGACCCAAGGATATAGCATCTTGCCAAGTTATGATCTTCATCATATTTCTCATTAGAAGATTTATCTTCCGCAGTCTTAGGGTTTGCTATCTTGTCCTTGGATAGCACATACGAGATGCGCTCCGCAGATAGGACAAGATCCAAATTTCGGATCCGATCCGAATAATTTGATCCGGTCAACTGATTGACCTCCAAGAGCCTGCTCAGTGGGTTCATGGACTTCATTTTCTGAAATTAAGAATGCACTATATTAGAACATATAAATAATTATATATTCATATTTAAAATATTTGATTAAGGTATTTTAAATCAAATTTGTCTTGCTATATCAACTTTGAAAGATTATTCCCTTATTGACTTTCAAAGTAAGAGATATACTTACCGCTATATCTCAAGCAAGATCTGGGATCTCCTCTCTATCCTTATCGCATCCCAATAATATGAGAACTTGTGACTCGAATAAAGAGAAGCGGGAACACATTCCGCCTTGCAAGTCCAACTTGTATTTCCCAATTCGGTCTTTAACACCCGGGCCCACCACCCCTAAGATGTTGTTGACCCGTTGTTAATTGAACTAACCATCAACATGCTTAATACTCGCTATACGCAATCCAATATCGCTCCAATAATATGAGGACTCGACATTGGGGTCACTACGTATACGGCCTTACTCTTTCGAGAAGCAAAGAACCCGATCCAAATAAATCATATATAGGATCTGTCACTTCAGACAGACATCTCCTCTCCTATATAAAATATCTGGCGACGGAATACTTTGCCTTGATGGGAGATCATGGATGTCACTTATGTGATCCTCCATCTCATATTCAAATTGTAATAATTAATTATCATGAATCATATTCACATAATTAATTCTTTCAAGAGAAACACACGTCTATTCATAATAGAGTGTTTATTGGATATAATTAATTTAATCACATTAAATTAATCACGAATAGTAGGTATAATCTCAAAGTACGTATTATTCAAATTTTAATAATTATAAAAATATACTTTGCCTTCTCTGGCATTATTGAGTCCCCACCCGCTGTCATGGCCAGTACCGACGGAAGTGGGACGGACCACATCCGGTGCAACCCGCTACCCCAACACTCCCCGACTAGTCACCATATCCACCTCAAGAAAGGATAATGCCAGATAGATCATTATGTACTTTGAGATGCTCATCTGTTTTTCAACCGAAATTATACCATATAATATTCATAAAAAACCATTTTGATAATATTATAAGGAGATTTTTTAAACAAATCCCCAATACTATTAAAGCAAGAGGGTTTTGCATGTAAAAGTTGTCCTACAACTATTGTAGGATAAACTAGGGTTTTGCATGAAAACAATGTTTGTTGATGATTTCATATCAACCAAATATGATCAAGATCAATTATCTTATCATCTTGGTTAGAGGAATGTCATTCAATGAAATAATTATCTCTTTAAATATTTCACAAATATTTATCAATAATCACTTCAGAAAATTAGCTATTAATTTTAATCAATTTATTTGAATGACTATCACATGGTTCATGATAAAAAATGCCAATTTTCAGCAATGACCCCTACTCACTAAAATCAACATATTTCGATCAATTTAAATCCAAATTTCGCAAAATCAGTTCCCTAAGATTGCTAATTTGATTTATGACAGAATCCAAGTGATACTTCATGCATTTATAGGCGGATAAAAACAGTATATAACTCATTAATTATGTTTAGATTCGCAGTTCCCGCAACAGTGAATACATGTTTATTCAAAGGGCCATATCTTGAGCAAATGGAATCCAAATTTCATAAACTCAGATCCTATGATTTCCTTATTTAATGAGGAATAAAATAAATTGAATATTTCATATTTAAATAATTCAAACAGTACCGAACAATTCAATTAAACAGAGGTGTAAAAATTGAAATGTAATAAAATTTTCGCAACCCTTTCAAACCCAAGTCGTCCTAGGTTTACAGATCGTATCCAAAACCTTTTCCGACCTAAGGCTCTGATACCACATGAAGGATACGAGGAATCCTTAAGCACATCACGGAAGCGTGTTGATCGCATTTCATGCGATCAGGGCGACTAGTCGCACTAGTCGCTAGGTGCAGCGGAATTTAAATTTTTTAAATCAAGAGATGAAACCACATGATCACAAGATTATTTCTTGGATCGTTTCATCAAACCACAAAGTATTAGAAATACCTCTTGAAGAGTGGTTGCGATCACGAGATCTCTAAAGCAAGAGATCCTCCTGACTCAAGTCCGATCTACGAAGGTGGCACTTGCGGGAGCGATGATGAGACGCATTCCACCCGCAATCCTCGATGAAGATCCAAGATTTGAATCTCCTGATTTCGTCCAATGAAATCAGATGATGGAGATCCACGAACAATCGAAGCAACAACACAAAAATGTAGAGACGATTGCTATTCCCTCAAAACACAAGGTAGACGGCCACCTTAGTGAGTGAGAGAGAGAGAGAGAGAGAGCTAGAATGAGAGAGAGATAGGCGTGTAGAATGAATGTATCTCGAAGGGCTAGGGTTGCCCTCTTTATATACTAGTTTGGGAGTCCATGGATTACAATCCATGACATACACAAATCAATGGTTAGATTGATATGTGTATTAAATCAATGGCCATGATCATTGTTGTTCAAAAATAATAACATATTAATTTATATTAAATTAAATATATATTTTATTATCATCAACATAATTTAATTCAATAAATAAATCAATAATCACAAGATAATGATATAGTAATAAAAAAGATAATTATCCATTGGTGGAGTATCCTCTTTTATAATTTATATCATTATCTCTCATTTATCTTGCAACATTATCCACTAAATTAATTCTAAATTAATTAGTATATATTTATTGTAAGATTATCCACTAAATTAATTCCCAATGAACTAGTGAATATTTCAATCATACCATTGAAAATACGTGAATCATATTCACATCCCAAACTAAATTGTAAATTACATTTCCAATTAATTGCTTAATGTGAATCTAATTCACATTAACAATTAACAAATGTTATTTACAAAGGTGCTCTCTCTCTAATATATTATAAATCATATTTATAATAGATACTTAGATATTATGGATAACACTATCTACAATCTGCATTTCCTTGATAATCAAATCCCATTTAATTATCTTGGATAATCACTCTCATAATATGAATCCCATTCATATTATTCTTGATAATTAAATCTCATTTAATTATCAACATCTTGTTGCTTGGATACATAATTCATAAAATGAATTATTCTTGAACTTCTTCAAGAATAATGTACTTTTTCCGCGGATACTTGGAGATAAGGACAAGACGATTGTATTGTTCTATGTATAGTGATTTGGATGTTGAGATCTCATCTCAAATTCATATTTTACGTACCTCCCACAGATACTTGATTAAATCAAGACCGCAAATCTAATCTTCTCATTGCAACCAAATCTCATTCAAACCAATGTCCAACACTTGGACCAAGATCAGATTGCTTATCTACTGAGAGGAGACACTAAAATCCAAACCTGTTTCGTCACTCCCTCGGAATGGAAGCGTCATGGTTATACAATCGTTTATAATCACCACCCTCAGGTATTCCCAATACCTGTACATCATGCATACTGGAAGATCTATGATCAACCTGAAGATGTAGATCAATTTTACACTGTCTTCATCAGGGTTTTATACCAAGTTTCTCAATCTTGGTCATTGAGAGTCGTTATCGATCATATGTTTTCTAAAGCATATATCATACATTCAAATTCTTATCATGCTTCCAAAGCACGATGACCATGCATGGAATTTGATCGGTCCCAATACCTCATGAGTGAGCTCATGTCTTTCGGTTCATAAGTGAACCTGCATGATCCCTTTGAGAGATCGTATTACTCATATGCCCTTACATACACACCAACGCGTCGGTGTATAGTCTTTGGTTAGGTCATTGATGATTATATGATTTGACAAGATAATATGCTCAAATTATGTGGAATACAGTATCAAGTCTTAGGTTACAAACTCTGAATTCGCTTAAATTATGTCTAGATTATTCCATACACACATCAAGAGAAAACCCCGTAATTACACAGAATAAAATCGACACATTCATAATTCTGCATCCAGATAGATTATTCCCAATGAATTTTGGTATATAGCTATATAATGGAAAATATTATTTTACCAAAGATAAATGATCAATCCTGTTAAATCATCACCCTGAAGAAATTTGCTTTACTCCAAAAGTATCCCAAAAGAAATTAAAAATGTCATGGAATTTAATCAACCTAGCACATTGATGGATACACATTCCTTTAACACTTTTTGTTGATAAGAAAAAGGGAGGGGGACTAATATAATTTGCCCACTCATTAAAACATGCATGGAGCCACCCACGTACCATCTCTTCCCCATGCCACTCCCTTCCCCATGCACATGCATTCAATTTTGTCTTTATTTGCATGGGGAGTCTTTACTCATAGCCACACAAAGCAAAGTATAAAAGACCCCCTCATCTCACGCACAAGGCATTCACCTCTCCCCACACTCTCTCCTTCCCCCATATTTTTTCATGCGTACTCCTCCCTCCCCCCATTTTGCATGCACGCATAGACTCTCTCTCCCCATTCCCATTCGCCATTCACGCACCCTCTTTCCTTCACAAATTCTATCTCATGCCTCTCTCCCCATTCCCAGCATCTTCTCCTGCATAACACCCTGCCCCCTTCTATTTTTCATGCACTCACGCATAAAGGCCCCCCTCCCCTCACGCATATCACTCGACTTTCTTTCCCTCTTGTTTTCTCATGCAGGCACAAGGATAGCATCTCTCCAGACTTCAGGTTGTCATTCCCGTCTCGCTGCAGCCCGCAGCCCGCCCGCGCCATCCGCCTTCAGCGGCCAATCCGTATACAGTTGTACCTTGTGTGCGTGCATCCCGCGAGCTACCACCGCGTACCGACGCACAGCAGCCATCTCTTTTTCCACCGGCATCACCTCTCCAGCACGCCCCCCTCCGTTGCGCGGGCACATCTCCAGCGGCCAGCGAACACATCTAGGCCACCGAGCTACTTCTCCAGCCCGCCCAGCTTCAGTTCGCAGTAGCCAGCGACACCCCTCTTGCGTGCACCATCACCTACAACGCGTGCGAAAGTGTGCCCGGCTACTGCCTCCAGTGCACCTTCCTCCTCTACTGTACGTTCTGCGCGCCACCGGCAACTCGTCCTCTCCCGCGCGCGTGCACCATCTCCAGCCATCCTATGCGCGGCACCACCACTGGCCGAACCACACCTTCAACCAAAATTGTCTTTGCCTTTTTGTTTACTATTGCCGTTTGATATTTTTAATTTTGCAAACTCCATCTCTATATTTGCTTTGCTATAGTTTAGACGAAATATGCATTCTCTAATCATTGTCTTTTTATGAGATCTTGCTAATTCGTGAGGCTTAAATTCCAAACAGTATTTTAGAATTGTTACAAGTATTTCTTACTATTAGTATTGCTCCTCTAAATCCATTTAAATCACATGCATGCCCTTAAGTTTGTAGAATAACATCTGTTTATATCCTTGCAAGTTAGAAGTTGAGAGGTAATCTAGAATCGTCTGAGAAAAGAAATCTTGTTAGTTTGTTTAGTCCCTGTGGATACGAACCTCTACTTGCCGTATGCATTTTGTATGTCTCCATTGTGCTCGTAGTTGTATTTTATTTGTTTGATAACAGTTTATCATGGGAAAACAACGACTTGATAAAACCAACTTTTTAAACCGCGAAAAACCTTGTCAACATTTTGGCGCCGTTGCCGGGGACTAGGCAACATTTGCAATTTTTTCTTCACTTCCAACTTGTTTTCAAGTATCTAATCCGTGTATTTTTTTGTTTTGCAGGTACTTAGGCTTCAAAAAAGAAAAAAAACTTGTCTTTTCAAGCATTTTGTTTCAGCAAACTTGTAATCTGAAAAAAAAAATTCTTCCCCCCCCCCCTTTTCGGAAAAGCTCGCCATCAAGAGGACAAAATATTACGGATTAGCACCAGAAGTGCAGGCACTGTGAGTCCCTCTTTCTCTTAGGCATCTTAGGTTTTTAAAATTTATTGCATTTGTTTGTGCTTCGAATTAAACCGAAAAAAATTAAAAAAGAGTTCTTGATTGCAGCATCTCTGTGGTCTTCTCCCTCTGATAATCTAATTCAAAGACTACCAAATCGTGTAAAAAGATAAGCTTGAAAGGCCACCGCAGTGGCCCGAGCAGAAAGCGGGAAAATTTGATTGCTTGTTTTGATGCACGTGTATGACACAAAAAGCACAAGCACATAGAACCCTTGGATAGAGACAAAAATCCCTGGTGTTACGTGGGATTGCAGAGAGAAATCGTAATTCCTCGACGCGTTGGGCACAGGTTCTTGTGGGAAAAGCAGATCTAACGATCTGAGTACCAACCCTGGATCCCTCAGCCGGATCAGGACATCGATTTCTCACAATCTTCCACATCCACCTCATCTTTAAGGACTCTAATTTCTCTGAAAACTTTTGTTGAATCACTAAACTAAAATCGAAAAGATAACCGCTTTCGCGGCAATTTTTGTGTGAGTTGGTGAATCAACAAATTGTCTTGTGTATTGTGTTGTGTATGCTAGGTCGCAGGTCTCTGAAAAAATCCATTGCAACAATCTTTATATTACGACCCTATCTGTCTCCTTCGACTGAGAAATCTGAAAATTCACCTAATCTAGGAGACATGGGAGCAGAGAAATCGAACACCATGGACCTCATCTTCCAACAGCTACAACTTTTGAGAGAAGAGAATGCGACAATCCGACATACCATAGCTCCTCTCATCCGACCACCACCAATCAGCACGCATTATTTCTCTGCTGCAGAGGACACAGTCCATTGGGTCCAGAATCACACCCAGCCCAAACAGCTGATTGAGCCCTTACTAACACAACCAACCTCAACTGTGGATTTTGATGCTTTGAACCAAGCCATTTAGCAATTGGCCGCAATACAACAAATGTCCAATCAGGCCAGTACACCAAGTGAGAGACCCAACATACTTGAACGACAGTTCTTGGCCACTGCCAAGGCACATTTTGACTGTGAAGATGAGAAAGTAGAATTGAAAATCAATGATGAAAATATTCATGTGGATCATGTCACCCCTACTTCTGGTGACTCTGAAATTGAGGACTATGGATGGATAGAGAACTGTGTTATTCTTGATGATTTTGCCCCCATACATCTCACCAAAGACCCTCTGGAGGTTAACACCTCACAACTCACTCATAATGACATGTCTCATCTAGACTCTGCACTTGAAGCTCCACCATGTCCTCTCACTGATCGGGAAATTTTTGAATTAGATGAAGCCTGGGAAACACTAAATACTGATCTCAAATTAACTTCAGCCCTGGGTATGCCAAAGATGAAGACATGTTTTGGTGATAGCATTGATCCTTCCTCAGATGATTTTGAAAGTTATGAACCTCGGTGTATTAATAATATCGATTGGTCTGAGACAAAATTTGAAATTGAGGATGGCCGTTATATTGAGTGGGAAGAAGAAACAAAAGGAGATATATCATTTGATATTGATTCCGAATGTGATTTTTCAATTAAGGAAAGTACATATTTTGAATTAGTCTCTGAGGATATATCAGACAATGAGTCGACCTCTTCATGCATCAAAACTCCCTTCCAACCAACACATGATGATATGCTGAAGATTTTTTACGATGACTCGTTCAAAGATGAAATTTCCAATTCCATTACCCCCACCACAAGGAAAGAAGATCAAATGAATTCAGTCGATGACTATATGAATAGATCTTCTACTACCGAGTCTGATCAGAGTGATTTTCTATTCTCTGATCCTTTTTGGGATGATACCGAGGAACTACTTAAAACAATCAAAGAAAATCATCCATTTGTCAATATTCCCCCGCTCATGGCCTCTGAATCTTCTAATCATATGTCTTGGAAAGAATCATCTTTGTGGCTCAAGAAGAGAACTGAAATAAAATTCACAATAGATGCCACCGACGATAGCCATGATGATTATTTGAGGGAAAATGATTATTTATCAAGATATATAGAGGACCTCATGGAGGAATCAATTATTGATCATGTAGAGATCGACTTCAATATATCATATCTGGTCCATGAGCCCTTCACCAGTCCACCCATTTCCCTCCCATCACATCCAATCCAAGATCAAACTGATTCGTCTCTCATTCCGATACATCAACCAATTAATGTCTTCATCGTATTAATGAGAGCACACATTTATCAAATTCCTCAACCGCACATCTGGGTCATGATAGCCGTATTATATCAAGAGTTTCATTTGGGTTTTCTGAATACAGCTTCTTCACTCACACACAACACTGGATACTCTTGATAAGCTGAATCGTCGAGTTGGGACGTTAAACCAACAACATTTTGTGGGTCCACACCCATAGGTATCTTTTCCTTTCTTTGTATCATTCTCTTTACTACATTGCATTAGATAAGTATGGGGGTCCACTTCCACACTTCACAAAAAAAACCAAAAATACTTTTTACATTTCACATCCCTTCTGAGCATCCTATTACACCTTGTCTTCACCATGAGGACATGGTTTCTGATAAGTATGGGGGGGTGTCTGCATAGTTTTTCAAAATTGCATACTCTTTCAAAAAAAACAAGAAAAAAAAGAAAAGAAAAAAGAAAAAAACTCTCTTTTGCAAAAATTCCCCTAAAAATATTTTCAAAAGCAAGAAAACCACCAAAAATACATCCTTCCTACTTTTATCCTATTTTGAGAAATCAGATCTTCACTACATAAATCATAAACTGAGGTTGAGTTGACCCTAATCCACTTAACTTCATCAGAATTTCACTAGGCATGAGTTTTAAGCTTTCTTCAGGTCCATATGGACTTTATTCTCTCAGTTCCACTAACTCTACTGGTGAATGAACTTCTGTATCTAACTAGATCACCTGAGCAACTAGTAGCACTCTTAAACTCTTCAGTGGATATTAAACAATTACACATTGCACTTAGCTTGAGTGAGTTGAGTTTACGAGATACAATTACAATCTAGTTGAGGTGAGGAGTTGTCCTCTTGGTTGTGCCAATGCCTGAACCTTATCTATAGTCAGTGAAGGAACCTGACTCAGGAGCAATATGATCTCTCTAGTCCAAGTGTGTCAGCAATTAAGCCAGTATCGTGCCTCCAAAGACAATATTAAGCCGATACTACCTCTTGATGCCAAAACCCAAGACAAAAATACCACAAAAAGGCATATCACAATACAAATGCCAAAAACCACCAATCATGCAATGATGTGCAAAGAAAAAGCAAGGAAAGAAGACCACCAAATAACCCTTCTCCACCAAAAAGCCATGGTAGCAGCCCAATGATGCTACCTAAATTTTTAAAAGAGGCCCAAAGAGGCCCAGTGTTATGCTCTGCAAAAGGAAAAGAATGAGAGCAACGGACCAAAGCGGTCTACGGAAAACCCCGAAATTAAGTCCCATTCTCCAATAAACTATGACCTATTTTTTCTATGCTGACATACTTGGGTGAAATGAGATTATGCCTGAATCTAGGTGAGGACTGAGGCTATTTGTATAGGGAATCATTCGGTACCTTGATAGATTGTGTTGCTAACTCGTTCTCTTGACTCACGAAAGCTAAAACTATCACTAACACTGTTTATATCCACTCAAGGTCAAAGAGAATACATGTTTCTTAGGGATGAGCTGATCTGATCGACCTTCTGAAACCATGTTTGATTTTGTTGGAACTGAGAAGCTGTTGAAAATACAAAACTCGAGTCAAGTTGACTATTCGAATAAATCATTAATCCATGGGTCAACTCCACTTAGGTTTGTGCATCTGTGTGGTTAGGATCTGAAAACTCAAGACTTTGTGGGTATGTCTGCTGCAAACCCTCACCCAATCTATCTTGGCTATTTTCCTTCATTATTTCTTATCTTATTCTTGCTCGGGACTAGCAAGATTTAAGTATGGGGGTGTGATGATTATATGATTTGACAAGATAATATGCTCAAATTATGTGGAATACAGTATCAAGTCTTAGGTTACAAACTCTGAATTCGCTTAAATTATGTCTAGATTATTCCATACACACATCAAGAGAAAACCACGTAATTACACAGAATAAAATCGACACATTCATAATTCTGCATCCAGATAGATTATTCCCAATGAATTTTGGTATATAGCTATATAATGGAAAATATTATTTTACCAAAGATAAATGATCAATCCTGTTAAATCATCACCCTGAAGAAATTTGCTTTACTCCAAAAGTATCCCAAAAGAAATTAAAAATGTCTTGGAGTTTAATCAACCTAGCACATTGATGGATACACATTCCTTTAACACTTTTTGTTGATAAGAAAAAGGGAGGGGACTAATATAATTTGCCCACTCATTAAAACATGCATGGAGCCACCCACGTACCATCTCTTCCCCATGCCACTCCCTTCCCCATGCACATGCATTCAATTTTGTCTTTATTTGCATGGGGAGTCTTTACTCATAGCCACACAAAGCAAAGTATAAAAGACCCCCTCATCTCACGCACAAGGCATTCACCTCTCCCCACACTCTCTCCTTCCCCCATATTTTTTCATGCGTACTCCTCCCTCCCCCCATTTTGCATGCACGCATAGACTCTCTCTCCCATTCCCATTCGCCATTCACGCACCCTCTTTCCTTCACAAATTCTATCTCATGCCTCTCTCCCCATTCCCAGCATCTTCTCCTGCATAACACCCTACCCCCTTCTATTTTTCATGCACTCACGTATATAGGCCCCCCCTCCCCTCACGCATATCACTCGACTTTCTTTCCCTCTTGTTTTCTCATGCAGGCACAAGGATAGCATCTCTCCAGACTTCAGGCCGTCATTCCCGTCTCGCTGCAGCCCGCAGCCCGCCCGCGCCATCCGCCTTCAGCGGCCAATCCGTATACAGGTGTACCTTGTGTGCGTGCATCCCGCGAGCTACCACCGCGCACCGACGCACAGCAGCCATCTCTTTTTCCACCGGCATCACCTCTCCAGCACGCCCCCCTCCGTTGCGCGGGCACATCTCCAGCGGCCAGAGAACACATCTAGGCCACCGAGCTACTTCTCCAGCCCGCCCAGCTTCAGTTCGCAGTAGCCAGCGACACCCCTCTTGCGTGCACCATCACCTACAGCGCGTGCGAAAGTGTGCCCGGCTACTGCCTCCAGTGCACCTTCCTCCTCTACTGTACGTTCTGCGCGCCACCGGCAACTCGTCCTCTCCCGCGCGCGTGCACCATCTCCAGCCATCCTATGCGCGGCACCACCACTGGCCGAACCACACCTTCAACCAAAATTGTCTTTGCCTTTTTGTTTACTATTGCCGTTTGATATTTTTAATTTTGCAAACTCCATCTCTATATTTGCTTTGCTATAGTTTAGACGAAATATGCATTCTCTAATCATTGTCTTTTTATGAGATCTTGCTAATTCGTGAGGCTTTGATGAATACCCATTCATCACTCTTTATTCTTATATTTTAGCTACAAAAACCTTTGCAAATACATGTAGATATATGTAAATATCAATAATTAGCAAAAGCACGCATTTTGTAAAAATATGTAATTAGCATGTTTTTGTGCAAAAATAAAAGAATAAAGAGGAAAAAGAAAAAGAGGGAAATATTTAGAATAAATATTGAGCAACCTAACCCAAGGGAGGGCTCAGCATGGGCCTGACCGCATAAAAGCCACAAGTAGAGGGAGATAGGGGCTCATGTGTAAATATTTATGTAAATAAATAAATAATATTTTCCTCATCCAAAAATACACTTGTATATATTTTGTATATATCTAGAAACTATTAAAAACAAAATAAAAAGTTTAAAAATCAAAAACCCAAAAAGAACTTTTCACCTTGTACATAGACCACCACCCTTATTTATTTCACCTTGTAAATAAATTTATTTATTTCCAAAACTTTTTGTAAATATTCCTTTTTATGTTTTGTAAATAAAATAAATAAAAAGAATTAAAACAAAAATCAAATAAAAATTACAAAATTAAAAACACAAAAATATCTTGTATATATACCATGTATATAATTGTGCATAAATAATTATTTCCCCTATGTATATAAACAATAAAAATAAAATAAAAATAGCTTTTTATTCCTCATTTTATCCTATAAATAAATAAAATATAAAATGGGAATAAAAATGTATAAAAATAACTAATTAAAAATCAAAGTTAAAAATCACATATTGTACACATACCTATGTATAGACCTATTATGTAAATACCTTATTTTTATTTCCAAAAATTAATTAAAAATCACCAAAAAATAGAGAAAAATAAAATAAATATTTTTCGTGTTTTAAGTTTTTGGAAATTCGGCCATTTTATGGCCCAAAAAAATCGAATAAAGAGGCAATAATTGGCTTTCCCTGATTGGTCCACGGGGGATGTTGACCCCCGGTCAACTCCCCCCGCGGACCTTCCCCTTTCGCGGATCGGGCTGTCGACCCGAGTTCCCTTATTTTTCCTCGCCTGATCCACCTGCCAATCACGCAAACCCCGGGTCTTAATCCTTCTGCGTGCATCCGAGATCACCGCCCGGAGGTTTGCCTTGGGATCCGCGCTCCATGCTTCTCGCCCGACTCTCTTCTTCCCGGACCCCTAGCACTATAAAGCCCGAGCTCCGCCGCACTCTCACGCCATCTTTGGCTCCCCATTCTCTCTCCAGTGAGCTCCATCGCAACCAGCAAGGTGACAGCTTGCCTCCGCCGGTGTCGCAGCGAGGGGGAGGTGCTTGGACCATCGATCCGGCCGCTTCTTGCAGCCGTGCTCCGACGTCTGACCGGAGCTCGAGCCTCGGGCGTTGACGACCCTTGAGGCAAGGACCAGGAGCTAGCTAAGCTCCAGCATAGTCTCCCGCATCACCCAGGTAACCGTCGTCCCCTCTTGTTTAGTCTAATTTTAAGTTACCCCCAAATCGACCCATCGCCGTGTTCCTCTGATTCCGATCATCACGCCTAATATCTCGATCATCGGAGCACCCCCTCATCTTCGCCGTTCCCCCACGCACATTCTTCGCACTTTCACTCAACCCAGCTCACCCCGGAGCTGGGAGTCGAGCTCCACCACCTGTCGCTCGCCGGAGCTCCTTCGCCCCGCCGCACCGATCACCCCCACTTCGCTTCTTTGGGTCGAGGCATTTCCCCCTCGACCCGCGAAGCTGTTGGTTTGCTTTGCAGGTCCAAAGGGAGTCGTCTGAGACCCCCTTACATTCCAGCCAGCTCCTTCGCGCCGCCAGCCTCGCCGGAGCCCCTCCAGGGCTCAGGCGGGCCATCGGAGGCTACCACTAGCTGCGGGGCTTCACCGCGGACCCGTTCCGATCATCAGGAGCAGCTGAGGAGGAGTGCAGTTCACGCAGGAGGCCGGCGAAGTTCGCCGGCGTCGAGTTCTTCCATCATCCTCCAGAACCGTCCGATGTCTCCTCCGCTCCAGACTTGATCTCAGCCGTCCATTCTTCGAGGAGCCGCAGCCGTTGATCGATCTGAGGAGCGCATCCGGACCGTTGCAGCAGAGAGGAGAGGCACCAGAGCCCAGCACCACCCGATCTTCCACGTGTCCTCGCCTCGACCGTCGATCCGGCCCAAGAGAAGAAGAGGAAGAGCGTCCACGCATCAGAGCCGTTGGATACACAACGTGGCGCGCATCTGACCGTCGATGAATAAAGGGGTAAATTACTTAGGACCCCCTCTTAGTTTGTCATTTTATTTCTAGTCCTGTAAATATTTTTGGAACTTTATTTACGTAGGGTTATTTGCACTGTGGACCTTGTGCTTAGTTTTAATTGCATGTATGCCCCTGTGTGTATGTGACCACGTGCTTCGCCACGTGCTTTGCTGGGCTTTTTACATCTTTTATCCTGTAGATCTGTGATGAATACCCATTCATCACTCTTTATTCTTCTATTTTAGCTACAAAAACCTTTGCAAATACATGTAGATATGTGTAAATACAAATAATTACCAAAAGCATGCATTGTGTAAAAACCTATAATTAGCATGTTTTTGTGCACAAAATAAAAGAATAAAGAGCAAAAAGAAAAAGAGGGAAATATTTAGAATAAATATTGAGCAACCTAACCCAAGGGAGGGCTCAGCATGGGCCTGACCGCATAAAAGCCAAAGTAGAGGGAGATAGGAGCTCATGTGTATATACTTCTGTAAAAATATATTTTCCTCACCCAAAAATATGTTGTAAATATTTGTACATATTGTGTGTAAATTTAGAAAATATCAAAAACAAAATAAAAATAAAAAATCAAAAATTCAAAAATATACCTTCACCATGTACATAAACCACACCATTGAATTTATTTAACCTTGTAAATAAATTCAATTATTTTCTAAACTTTTTGTAAATATTCTATGTTATATTTTGTAAATAAAATAAATAAAAAGAAACAAAACAAAAATCAAATAAAAATTGCAAAATTAAAATACAAAAATACATTGTATAAATACCATGTATATAAATGTATATAACTATTTATTTCACCCTTGTGTATATATAATAAAAATAAAATAAAAATATTCTTTTATTCCATATTTTATCTTGTAAATAAATAAAATACAAAATGAGCATTAAATACATAAAAATAACAAATAAAAAAAATCAAAAATAAAAATCCATATAGTGTACATATACCTATATATAGAGCTACCCTATTTTTATTTCCAAAAATTAAATAAAAATCACCAAAAAATAGAAAAAAATAAAAGAAAAATATTTCATGTTTTGAGTTTTCTTTAATTCGGCCTATTTCTGCCCTAAAATAAATAAGCAAAATTCGAGCACACGTGGCCGCTCCTGATTGGTCCACGGGGGAATGTTGACCCCAGTCAACTCCCCCGCGGACTCCTTCCTTTTCTGGAAGACGCGCTCCGCCCCATCTTCTCCGAATTTCCCACGCGTCTCCAGGCTGTCACCCACTCAACCCCCGTGCTCGGATTCTTCGCCGTTCATCCCTCTCCCTCGCCGGATCTTCCGCCATCAAATCCACGCTTTCCATCGCCGTCAAGCCTCAACCCTAATCGACGCTGTCACCTTATATATTTTCACCTCCGCCGCCTCCGCGCCCCATCTTTGGATCGCCATCCTCGTTCCCGTGACCTCCAGAGCGAAGCCCGAGGTGACAGCTCGCGTTTGCCCCTGTTGCAGTGAGGTGAGGGTGTCCCTACCATCGATCCGGCGTTTCTCGCCGCCTTGCTCCGCCACCGGCGTTGAGCATCGAGCTTCAGGCCTTGACGCCCTTCGAAGCTACGACCAGGAGCAAGAGCAGCTCCAGCATAGTCTCCAGCATCCATCAGGTATCCGATTAGATCTTCCATTTAGTGTAATTTTAGATTACGCCCAAATCGACCCATCGACGCTTTTCCCTGATTCCGTCCATCTCGCGTTACATCTCGACCATCCGACCATCTCATCACCTCCGCCGTATCCCCGCGCACCTTCTACGCCCGCTCATTCAACCCAGCTCGCCCCGGAGCTGGGATTCGAGTTCCATCGCCTCCGCCTCGCCGGAGCTCGCTCGCCCCACAGCACAGATCATCTTCACCCCGTTTTCTGGGGTCGAGGCATTTTGCCCTCGACCCGCGAACCTTCGTGTCTACTTTGCAGGTCCAAAGGGAGGCATCTGAGCCCCCCTACAGTTCAGACCGGAGCTTCGCGCCGGTAGGCCTCGCCGGAGCCTCTCCAGGGCTCGGTTGGGCTAGCGGCCATCACCATCAGCTGCGGGAAGTCAACAGGAACGTGTTCCGATCAGTAGCAGCAGCTGAGGAGGGGTGTAGCGCACGCAGGAGACCGGCGAAGTTCGCCGGCGATGAGTTCTTGCACCATCCTCCAGAGCCGTCCGATGAAGACCTCGCTCCAGTTCTGATCCTGAGCGTCCATCCTTGAAGGAGCAGCAGCCGTCGATCCATCTGAGGATCTCATCTGGACCGTTGCAGCCGAGGAGAGAGGCACCCGAGCCCAGCACCGCTTGATCATCCACGTGGGTGCACCTCGACCATCCGATCTGAGCCTGGCCTCCTTCGAAGAACCACGTTGCATCACCACCGTCCGATCACCCACGTGGACGCACACCAGCCGTCGGATCAGGCCAACGCTTTCATAGTTAAAGGCGCGTTTGTTCTCCACCGTCAGATCTGCCACGCGTCAACATCGGGCCGTCGATAATAATAAAAGGGGTAAATTTCTCCTAGACCCCTCTGTTTGTTCTATTTCATTTTAGTCCTGTAATTTTCAATTCAAGTTGTTTATTTTCTGGGATATTTGCATCAAGGACCTCGTATTTATTTTATTTGCACTTATACCCCCGCCAGTTGTGAACCACGTGCTTCGTCACGTGATTTGTTGGGATATTTGCAATATATGCCTTGTAGTTCTGGATGTTATTCATTGAATAAAAAGTTTTGTTTATTTGCATATATACCCCTGTGAGCATTGATTATGCGCATGTGCGTTTTATTTTGGGTAAATTGCATATAAGCCCCTGGACTTTTGATACGAGTTATCAATAGGTCCTTGGAACTTATTTTTATTACATTTAGGTCCTTGAGTGCCCCAGGCACGTGCTTGGCACGTGACTTCTTGGGTATTTTGCACCAGGACCCCAGAACTTTTGGGTATTTGCACATAGGTCCCTGTGCACAGTGCCCCACCTTTATTTTCAAATAAAATATCAAACGACCTCCAAATCCAATGAGATTTTGACACATGGCTCCTGCCATGGTGTAGGAATTTCTATGATTTTTGGGGACATTTTTGATTTCATTTATTATTTTTAAAAATTCAAAAACCCATATTTTTGCCACTGTTTGACTTTAAAAATACCAAAAAAATATAAAAACATCTCCAAAAATTCTAAAAAAATTAGATACTGTAGTTTACTTGTTGTTTGATTTTCTAGCCAATTTTGGCTATTTTTCATCACCTCAAAACCTTAAAAATTGAAAAACCCCTAAAAACCCATAAAAATTATAATAAATAAACTAAAAATCCAAAAACAATAATTAGGGTGCCTAAATTTTCCTTATTCTTCATAGTTTATAGGACAATTACCTTCAGGGCTTTTTGAGATCCAAAATTATTTTATTTTTGGGTCTTAAGCCTTGCTGGACAGTCCCCTTTGTTTTTCGCATTGTTCGATTTTTAATAAATAATTTACCCATTAGAAAAATCCCAAAAATTCACCAAAAACAGTAAAAAACATTTAAAACATAAAAACAAATTTTCTTGAATTTTTGCATCATTTTTGGTGTGTGTAATAAATTGTTGAAGTCCCCTCGTATTTACATTCTTTAATTTTCTCATCATTTAAAAAATCTAAAAAAATTTATAAAAACAAATAAAAACCACAAAAATATGTTCTCTGTGTTTTAGTTCAATTTGACTACATCGTAGGCCGCAAGGCCAATCTGTGCTCCTTGTGTTCGACCCTGGGAGCTATACCAGGTTAATCTTATAGCAGGACCACTTCTCTGTATTTTGTTGATTTATCTTCATCTGTGGTTCATTTTTCTTGACTGACACATTCTGAGCGATTGAGGACAACGACATTGTGATTTATTTTCTACCTCAGTTGTTAGTGTGGATTTTCGTGTCGTCAGAATGGCGCCGTTGCCGGGGAGCACGGCTTTGTAGTCATTTTTCCATATTGTCTCTCTACATTATAACTGTTTTCTAACACTCTCTCTTTCTATTTTTTGTGCGAGGTACTGCGTGGAGAACTTGGAGTACACTTTTTGAGGACCCGCACGGGAAGAAGAGCAGGAGGAAGAGAGAGAAGAAGGAGTTTTCATTTTTGAGAGAGAGAGAGAGAACAATACTTTTTGTAATAATTTAGGACTCAAACTTTGGACTTGTGGACATTTGTAACTTAGCGGGTCTGTTTCGCCGAGCACCGGTGTGCTCGGGGGACCCATTTGGATTTTCGCGGCTTTTATCGTGGTTTTGATAGCTAGCTGCCTTTTCCGGTGTTTACGCGGTTTTTCTCGAGCCCCTAGACTTAGGAATTTCTGTTGATTGTGACGTAAATATCTAAGGCCCAACACTTAATAGAATATCTGTTCCTATAGAACGTAATTGGACCTTGATAAAATTCACTGAAAAAGTTAGTTTAATTGGATTTGAGACCACGTGCCGTGAGGAGTCACATACAGCGCTGGCAGGACCCGTTGTGGCGGGCACCGAGTGACTCCCAAGATCGGACTCCGGACTCGATTCCGTTGGCTAACTATTGTTCTTCACGATCAATAGAAATTGCTCAGCTAGGACTCGGTTTTTCCTCGTTGCATCATTTAGGTAGTTTAATTCTGTATTTAAATTCTGCGCGGATCACTTGCATGTAGAGTGCTGGAGACAAGGTACGCATTTCTTTCTCTGCATGCATCATTGATTTTCTCGCGCATTGGTTTTTTCGTTCTCTCCCTCTGTTTTTGGCTTAATCATCAGGAGAATCGGAAAAACCGTTAGGCCGCTTGTATTTATTTTGAAAAAAATTAAAAAGAAAAAAAAAATTGGGACTGGATAACACTATTGACCCTAAAAGACACTCACATTAAAAATTTGTCTTGGGGAGAGCAACCCCCTCATTGTTTGGTTTGATTGTGCGAGAGAGTGACCCGAACACTAGGTAAAGCCCTCCGGTGCTCATCTCGACTGATTACCGACTCTTCTGTGCGGGACAGTCGGTTGAGAGAGTATCGGGTATCCCAGCAGGTCATGTAATCGCTCTGATATCTTGTATGTTCACCAAATAAAATTGACAAGATAAATTGACCGAGCTTTCACGGTCTTCAGATTGTGTTGAGTTGGTGAACAAGGGGGTTTGCTTTGCGATCATATTTTCTCCAGATCCAATCCGCCCAACTCGCCAGATCAAGATGATGGGTAGACGATCTCTTAGGCAGCCTCTGGCTGCACCGCTTTCAGGCGCAGCTACTCCATCATCTAGGTTGGCCCGTGAGAGTCGAGACCAGCTCTCCGGGCCCGAGTTCGATTCCACCCTGTTCCCCCTCGATCCCCTTTCTTTTCCTACTGAGAGACATGAGCCCGAGGAAAGACGAATTGATTTAACAGAACCTGAGTTGGGCTCATCTGATTTTGCAGACATCCCTATGGCTGGAGCCGGCAGTTCAGACGATCGCCAGCCCGAACATTTTGTCTTAGACCAGGGAGCGATTAACTCCACCCTGATCGCGTCATTAGAGACAGTTCAGCAACAGTTACGCGATCAGGGGGCTTTTATGATTGAGATGAGAAGGGAGATGGAGCGACTCCGACGAGAGCGAGACGAGCCGAGCGAGCCTGAGGACATTCCTGACGCTGATGCAGAGGCAGCAGCAGCAGCAGCTGCCGCAGCGGCAGCCACCGCCGGAGGAGGACCACCGAGAACGATGCGGGAGCTACACAACCCCGGATCTACACTGATGCACCATTGGGTGGTGGTACCGGCCATCGTGGGGGATTTCAAGTTCCCTCCGAACACCCTGCAGATGCTTCCTCACTTTCATGGGCTTGCCACTGAGGAACCCCATCTCCATCTCCAGGAGTTTTTGATGATCTGCAGTACTGTCCACGACCGTCATGTGGACCAAGATACGATTCGAATGATGGCCTTCCCTTTTTCACTGGCAGATAGAGCAGCCGCCTGGCTGAAACATCTAGGGAAGTTTGTTTACACCTGGGATCAGCTCCGCACCGAGTACTTGAACAAGTACTATCCACTCGGGCGGACGAATGCAGCGAGGGCCCTGATCAACAACTTCTCCATGCTCCCTAACGAGCAATTTCACGAGGCATGGGAGAGGTTCAGAGAGCTTCTGGATAGATGCCCACATCACGACATCTCGAAGCCGAACCTAGTTCAGAGCTTCTTTAGTGGGATGACACCAGAGCTTCAGGGTCTGGTGAATGCTTCTTGCGGCGGGTCCTACTTTGCCAAGGACCACAACCAAGTCTGGGCCATCTACGAGGAGATGGCAGAAAATTACATGGTGATGTCCCAGACTCGGTTGTACACTCAGAGATCTCAGCAGCCGCCAGGACCCGTGCAGTATCAGCGGATAGCACGGGTTGATGCAGGTCCATCCAGTTCGTCCACAGTTGCGGCCGCACAGGCAGAGTCGGCCACTGCGGACATGGGGATTATCAGCGAGAAGTTGGACCGCATGGAAATAATAGAGAAGAAGCAGTGCCAGGGCATAACTCAGATGGAGCAAATGGCACAAACTCTGAGCGACATGAAGACCCAGCTCTTGTGTCTTCAGGAGGCACAGACGGCTCCTCAGCCCCGTCTTCTGTCGCGAGGCGATTCCGGCGGCAGCCGCAGCTCGTCCCAGCGCTCCAGCTCCTTGCAGCAGCCTAGACAAGTTCACCTTGTACAGGCGGAGCCGTACCAACAGCAGCAGCCCTCTTACCAGTCACCACCATCTCCAGACTTACAGATGGTGGTATATCAGCCGGATCAGCCTCTGGATGTACTCCCACCAGCCCCTTACGATGCTGAGCCGTTGATGGATGTCAACGGGATTTGGTATGACCGTCCTCAACCTGGAATCCGACGAGACCATCCCGGATTCAGGTGGGGGAATGGGGGTAACCAGTCCCAACAGCAGCCAGCCGGTCAGGGAGGGCAGTACTCCCAGCAGAGAGATCACCAGCAGCCCCCTGCATATCAGCCACATCAGCCATCATCCTTCGTACCTCGTCCCTATCAGCAGCAGGGACAGAATTGGAGACGTGAGCAGCAGGCTCACCAGCAGCAGCATCATTCCTCTTACCCCTCTCAGCCACAGCAGCACCAGGTCCAGCAGCCTCATTACCAGAGAGGCAACCCGTCGGGTTCCCATGAGAGCCCCGCCAGGGATGATCTAGCCCGCCTCTTCACAGAGCAGCAGGCTACATTTAGACGGGAGATGGACGAGTTCCGCCAGGAGATGCGGGACTTGATGAGAGGGAAGGCCGCCATCCCTGCACAGATCGAGCCTAATCCGAATAACTTGAAGAGGAAATCTGAGCAGGTAGTTCACACAGAGCCTACCACTTCTAGTGACTCATTTGATGTTATCTCGTCGAATTTATTTGATGCTGATTTTGTCACACTTAGGAGCGGTAGAAGACCAGCAGGAGGCGCCTCATCTGAGCGACAACACGAGGATCCATCTAGAGCGCCAGATGAGGAAGAGGAGAGCGGTACTGAAGCCGCACATCATGATGACGGTGGTACTGATGCCACCCGAGATGCTGATTCCACCGGCGGTACTGAGGCCGTCGTTTCACCACATAGAGGAGGTGGTACTGACGCCACCAGCAGAGCCGAGCCAGCCCGCGGTACTGAGGCCGCAAGACGTCTAGTTGTAGAGCCAGCTAGAGGTGGTACTGAGGCCACCAACATTTATTCTGATAGAAATGTTGTCTTTCCTCGCATAAATGTATCTCGGAACTCTGATTTGAATAAAGGAAAAGGTTTAGTTTTTTCTGATCCCACTGTGGTGAATGATGTTTGTGAGGATCCGGTCATCGAACCGTCTAGGCCTATTCCTAGTCCTTCATCTGAGAAGGACCCTGTGATCCCCTTCCCTAGAGCCCTTGAGTTAGGGAAAGGGAAGAAAAGAGAAAAAGATCCAAAAAAGATAGAGCAGGAGGAGTTCAGCCAGAGCATGATAAACCGATTTCACATCCAGCTGACACTCAATGAGGCTTTGCAACACATCCCTCTTCTTCAGCGATCCTTGAGAGATAAGACCACAGTCAGAAGGACGAAGAGGAACAAGACCGCAGAAATTCATGTGTTGACCAAAGCCACGTGTTACGCGATCCAGAACCATCTGCCGACTAAGAGGCCAGATTTAGGGGCCCCGTATGTCAGATGTCAGATTAGTGAGCAGAGATTCAATAGTACTCTATTAGATAGCGGATCGTCGATCAACCTTCTTCCGGCAGCCCTTCTCGACCACTTAGAGTTGGGCACTCTTGTACGGAGCAGGACATACCTTCAGTTTGCTGATCGGTCTGTCAAGAGGCCAAAGGGGTTGTTGCGAGACGTTGTCGTCACGATTCAGGGTTTGCAATTCCCCGTGGACTTCGTAGTGCTGGACATGGAGACCCCTGACTCGTTGACCGATTCCCCCATTATCCTCGGTCGCCCGTTCTTGGCCACAGCCAAAGCGATGACTGACCATGACAGTGGGAAGGTATTCTTTCGCGTCCAGGGCGAGAGTATACAAATAGAGACGGTTAAGGACCACAGAGCCAGAGCTAGATCCCGCTCAGAGGACAGTACAGATTCAGAACAGCTGACAGACGCAGGACCAGACATCCACCAGGACTGTGATTTTGTGATCACAGATGATGAGGCAGTTTGGGCAGATCCTGCAGCACAGACCATCCTCTCATATTCAGATACAGCTGATGCAGAGATGATAGCAGAGGATAGTCTGGAGAGCACAGCGCTGGTTCAGGATACTATTGAGTCAGCAGAGTCGGACCTTGATCGCGACACGATTTCCAGTGATGGTGGTACTGAGGCCACCCTGCTATATGGTGGTGCTGATGCCACCTTGTTCTCCGGTGGTACTGATGCCACCGAGTCTGATATAGATCCCTCGGATTCAGAATCTGATTGGGCAGATTGTGATGATCAGATGCCAGACCTGGATCCACCTGAGCCTACAGATGAGGAGGAGGTAGAGGCAGAGCAGACCAGAGACAATGTAGAGGACCCGCCTTCTCCAGATCCAGTTTGTGAGAGTTGGTTATCATTTTCCCAGGCAGATTTGGCAGAATTGTCTGCATACACACATCTTCTTCAGAAGCCAGATTTGCCAGCACCCAGCTGTCCAGAGCTGAAGCCGCTCCCTACTTCGCTGAAGTACAGATTCCTTGCGGGAGAGTCTGAGATGTACCCAGTCATCATCTCTGCTGATCTGACTGGAGAGCAAGAATCCCGTCTGATGGAGGTTCTTGAAAAGAACCGCAAGGCAATTGGATGGAGCGTAGCAGATCTCCATGGGATTAGTCCCTCGTTGTGCTCCCACCATATCTATCTCGAGGAAGGGGCAAAGCCGTCGCGTGAGTTCCAGCGGCGACTGAACCCCAACCTAAGAGAGGTTGTCATGAAGGAAATATCAAAATGGTGGAGTGCAGATTTTATTTATCCCATTTCCGACTCCAAGTGGGTCAGCCCCTTGCATGTGGTGCCCAAGAAGACGGGCATCACTACTGTGATCAGTGAGTCGGGAGAGGAGATCGCTACACGAGTACCCACCTCTTGGCGGGTCTGCGTTGACTACAGGAGACTCAACCAGGCCACCAAGAAGGACCATTTCCCCCTGCCCTTTATAGATCAGATCATTGAGAGACTGGCAGGGAAGAGCCATTATTGCTTCCTAGATGGGTACTCGGGCTACAACCAGGTGGCCATCGCTCCTGAGGATCAGGAGAAGACCACCTTTACCTGTCCCTTCGGTACATACGCTTTTCGACGCATGCCATTTGGGCTATGTAACGCCCCTGCGACTTTTCAGAGATGCATGCTGTCGATCTTTTCGGACATGGTAGGGGAGTGCTTGGAGGTCTTCATGGACGACTTCTCGGTTTACGGCGACGGATTCGATTCCTGTCTTGACTGCCTAGACCGAGTGCTCCAGCGATGTATTGCTACCCGGTTGGTTCTATCTTGGGAGAAGAGTCACTTCATGGTGACTCAAGGGATGGTGCTTGGCCACATCATCTCCAACAGAGGCATGGAGGTTGATCCGGCCAAGGTCGATGTCATTAGAAAACTCACACCACCGTCCAATTTGAAGCAGTTACGGTCATTTCTAGGGCACGTTGGTTTTTACAGGAGATTCATTCATGATTTCAGCAAGATTGCCCGACCGTTGACTGATCTCTTGACGAAAGACACCGAGTTCCTTGTTGATGACAAGTGTCTTTTGTCCTTTGAGACTCTCCAACAGTGTGTAATTGAGGCTCCTGTCCTTCAGCCACCCGATTGGTCTCTCCCATTTGAGATCATGACGGACGCCTCTGATTTTGCCGTAGGAGCCGTGCTAGGACAGAGGAGGGATGGAGTGCCATTTGCCATACACTATGCTAGCCGCACATTGGATTCCGCCCAGCGGAATTATACGGTCACAGAGAAGGAGATGCTAGCAGTAGTGTTTGCCCTAGATAAATTCAGATCGTATATCATTGGATCCCGAGTGACCTTGTACACAGATCACACCGCCATCAGGTACCTCATGTCAAAGAAGGATGCCAAGGCCAGACTTACTAGATGGATCCTTCTACTCCAGGAGTTCGACATTGAGATCAAGGATAAGCCTGGAGTCAAGAATGTGGTGGCGGACCATTTATCCCGACTAGAGCAGCCTGAGGATTCTGAGCAGATTGATCCCATTTGTGATACCTTCCCAGATGAGGCGATCCTTGCTATCGCCTCACTCCCGTGGTATGCCGATATTGTGAACTTTCTCGTTGCTGGGAAAGTCCCACAAGATTGGCCCAGGCAGAAGCTTGAGACCTTCTTTGCGAAGGCCAAGTCCTACCACTGGGAGGATCCCATCCTTTACCACGAAGGAGGGGATAGCATCTGGCGTCGGTGTATTCCTCAGGAGGAGCATCAAAGTGTCCTCACTTACTGCCACAAGCTTGAGGCAGGAGGACATCATTCGGGGAGGAGAACGGCACAGAAAGTGCTCCAATCCGGCTTGTGGTGGCCTACACTCTTCAAGGACTCTGATGAGTTCGTGAAGAGATGTACTGACTATCAGAGGATGGGCACTTGTGGACAACGTGATATGATGCCGATGCAGCCCATTCATTTCTGTGAGGTTTTTGACGCATGGGGCATCGATTTCATGGGTCCATTCCCTAAGAGTCAGGGATTTGAGTACATTCTGTTGGCCGTAGATTATGTTAGTCGTTGGGTTGAGGCTATCCCCACCCGAGCCGCTGATGCTAAGACAGTTTGCAGATTTTTGAAGAAGCACATCATCATGCGGTTCGGGGTTCCACGAGTTCTTATTTCTGATGGGGGGTCTCACTTCATCAACGACCAGGTGAAGGCACTTGCTAGAGAGTTCAGTATAGACCATCGTGTTGCCACACCATACCATCCACAGACGAATGGTCTAGCTGAAGTGTCGAATAGGGAGATCAAGAATATTTTGCAGAAAGTCGTCCGCCCTGACCGAAAGAATTGGTCACAGCTTTTGGACTCGGTCTTGTGGGCATATCGGACGTCTTTCAAGACACCTTTGGGTACATCTCCCTTTCGCCTCGTTTATGGAAAGCCCTGTCACCTACCAGTTGAGTTGAGGCACAAGTCACTCTGGGCAGTCACAGATATTCTTATGGATCCAGATGGTATAGGAAACCAAAGGAGGGCAGAGTTAGCCGCCTTGGAAGAGCTTAGAGATGCAGCTTTCTCAAACAGCCTACATTATAAGGAGAAAGTCAAAGAGTGGCATGATTCTCATATCAGCCACAAGCATTTTGAGATTGGACAGAAAGTATGGTTGTTTGATGCAAGGCTACGATTATTTCCAGGGAAGCTACAGAGCAAATGGAAAGGACCCTATTTGGTCAGAAAGGTACACGATAACGGTAGCATTGATATATCTGAATTATCTTCTGAGAGTACCTTCCGAGTGAACGGCCAGCGGCTCAAACCATTTCTAGATCATGAGCCGCGGGACGTTATTATTGCCGCTATTCATTTTGCGTGAGATGTGGTCTTTTGACTCACATCTTTTACATCTCACGCCTGATTTTCACTGTTCCTCCGCCTGTATAGATCCAGTTGTCCATATCATTCTATTCTTTAGTCCCACATCCCGTCTCTCATCTTATGATTATGCTATACTTAGGGTGTACTTTACCCTAAGTATAGGGGGGATGTCGGACCTGCGAGTATTCTCTTCATTCTTTCTGCTCTTGTTTTTGCTGCCTATACTTAGGGATATTTTACCCTAAGTATAGGGGGGGCAGATTCTGTATATTCTTCACTCGGCTTTCCCTTCATGTACAGCTTTCTATACTTAGGATTAGTTAATCCTAAGTATAGGGGGAGACCACCGAGCTCCTCTCATTCTATTCATTTATTCGTTCCTGTAATTAGCCATTCCTTTTCACTTCCCTTTTACTAAGCACGAGTTATGTCTTCTTCATCGCTCTTGATCACTCTGAGGACATCGTTCGAGCTAAGTATAGGGGGGGTGTGTATATATTTCATATATACTTTAGCCATAACTCGTACTTTGTGTGAGTGTGTTAATAAATAAAATGGCTAAAAATCACAAAAATTAAAAATTTTTCATGAACATAAACCTCTTTTATTCTTGCACATACATAGCTAGTGTACAAAGTATTTTCGTAAAAATGATTTCAAAAATCTTTTGTGTAAAGCTTGTGTAAATATTTTGTATCAAAATTATGTCTATAGTACAAAAATTTTTTTCAAAATGTTTTGAAAATCAAAAGTTTGCAAAATTCTTGTGTAAATGTGTGTAAATATCTTTTTGCAAAACTTGCACTTCATGCATCATTCATTCATGATTTCAAAACATTTTTCAAAAATTTTGCATGATTGTAAAATATTTGTAAATAGCATCTTGTGTACATATATGTATATAGTTTTTCCTGGATAAGAGTTGACATTTAAACTAAGCCTGGAATTAAATTGAGAAATGGAGCTTGAATAAGATCTTAATCCACTTAACTTCAAGAGGAACCTTATAGGACTTAGGGTTAAGGCTTTTCAGGTCCATAAGGACTTAATTCTTTGAGTCCACTAGGCTATGAGCATATGTCATCTTGATAAGCCTAAGTAGAGCACTTAACAACACACGCATGACTCTCAGAGACAATGGCTTCCCTTGCACCTGCACTTTACACATGGCTCTCCATGGATGAGGTAGTGAGGAGGCAATTTCCTTTGGCTTGGGGTAGCATATGAGGGTAGTACTTCTAGGCGGAACCTCTCTTCTTCTTATAGTGAAGGAAGTGCACCTCAACTTGGTCTAGTGGTGTTGAAAGCTAAAGACAGAAGCTGTGGGTTGCAATAAAGCTTCAAAAGAGGGATAGTCTACTGGCTCAAGGGGAAATTTCTTATATATGCTGCACCATGTAGATATGTTGTACAGAAGTCCTTGAAAAAAAAAAAATGCAAAAAGAACTCCAAAAAAGTGGTGGGTCGGATTGAAAATTTAATAACCCCACCGGAGTGAAAAGCAAAAGCTTATGGTATCATGTTACATCTCATGAAGCTTGCAGCGGGAGACTTAGCTACACTGGCTAAGCTTCCAAAACTCTATACTTCTACCCCCTCTTCTTGAGCCGGTTGCACTTGAACTTAGAAGGGAATACCCCGCTTCTCGAGGAAAGAGTTGCTAGACTGAGGCATTAGAGTTACCAGGTTGAGGGAGGTTGTTTCTTTGTTACTTCTGAGGTGGGGAGCCACATATCACTTACACTGCATGGAAAGATTCATGGTCATTAGGGTTTGTGTATGTAGACTTGTTCTGATCTGGTTTATTGAGGAGTCTTGTCCATAGACTGGTGGAACTTAGAGGCTGTTGAGTTTTAGGCTTAAGTCCAAATAAGGTTCCGACACATTAATAATCCAAAGATCTGATCGAGCTCCATATTTCAATTTAATGAAGGAAAATTTAATAAGTCAACCTTGATCCATGTACATCCTCTTTTTCTTTTTCTTTTTCTTTCTTTTTCACTTCTTTTTCAAATAAGTGTTTGCTAAGGGACTAGCAAAGTTAAGCATAGGGGGGTGATGAATACCCATTCATCACTCTTTATTCTTCTATTTTAGCTACAAAAACCTTTGCAAATACATGTAGATATGTGTAAATACAAATAATTACCAAAAGCATGCATTGTGTAAAAACCTATAATTAGCATGTTTTTGTGCACAAAATAAAAGAATAAAGAGCAAAAAGAAAAAGAGGGAAATATTTAGAATAAATATTGAGCAACCTAACCCAAGGGAGGGCTCAGCATGGGCCTGACCGCATAAAAGCCAAAGTAGAGGGAGATAGGAGCTCATGTGTATATACTTCTGTAAAAATATATTTTCCTCACCCAAAAATATGTTGTAAATATTTGTACATATTGTGTGTAAATTTAGAAAATATCAAAAACAAAATAAAAATAAAAAATCAAAAATTCAAAAATATACCTTCACCATGTACATAAACCACACCATTGAATTTATTTAACCTTGTAAATAAATTCAATTATTTTCTAAACTTTTTGTAAATATTCTATGTTATATTTTGTAAATAAAATAAATAAAAAGAAACAAAACAAAAATCAAATAAAAATTGCAAAATTAAAATACAAAAATACATTGTATAAATACCATGTATATAAATGTATATAACTATTTATTTCACCCTTGTGTATATATAATAAAAATAAAATAAAAATATTCTTTTATTCCATATTTTATCTTGTAAATAAATAAAATACAAAATGAGCATTAAATACATAAAAATAACAAATAAAAAAAAATCAAAAATAAAAATCCATATAGTGTACATATACCTATATATAGAGCTACCCTATTTTTATTTCCAAAAATTAAATAAAAATCACCAAAAAATAGAAAAAAAATAAAAGAAAAATATTTCATGTTTTGAGTTTTCTTTAATTCGGCCTATTTCTGCCCTAAAATAAATAAGCAAAATTCGAGCACACGTGGCCGCTCCTGATTGGTCCACGGGGGAATGTTGACCCCAGTCAACTCCCCCGCGGACTCCTTCCTTTTCTGGAAGACGCGCTCCGCCCCATCTTCTCCGAATTTCCCACGCGTCTCCAGGCTGTCACCCACTCAACCCCCGTGCTCGGATTCTTCGCCGTTCATCCCTCTCCCTCGCCGGATCTTCCGCCATCAAATCCACGCTTTCCATCGCCGTCAAGCCTCAACCCTAATCGACGCTGTCACCTTATATATTTTCACCTCCGCCGCCTCCGCGCCCCATCTTTGGATCGCCATCCTCGTTCCCGTGACCTCCAGAGCGAAGCCCGAGGTGACAGCTCGCGTTTGCCCCTGTTGCAGTGAGGTGAGGGTGTCCCTACCATCGATCCGGCGTTTCTCGCCGCCTTGCTCCGCCACCGGCGTTGAGCATCGAGCTTAAGGCCTTGACGCCCTTCGAAGCTACGACCAGGAGCAAGAGCAGCTCCAGCATAGTCTCCAGCATCCATCAGGTATCCGATTAGATCTTCCATTTAGTGTAATTTTAGATTACGCCCAAATCGACCCATCGACGCTTTTCCCTGATTCCGTCCATCTCGCGTTACATCTCGACCATCCGACCATCTCATCACCTCCGCCGTATCCCCGCGCACCTTCTACGCCCGCTCATTCAACCCAGCTCGCCCCGGAGCTGGGATTCGAGTTCCATCGCCTCCGCCTCGCCGGAGCTCGCTCGCCCCACAACACAGATCATCTTCACCCCGCTTTCTGGGGTCGAGGCATTTTGCCCTCGACCCGCGAACCTTCGTGTCTACTTTGCAGGTCCAAAGGGAGGCATCTGAGCCCCCCTACAGTTCAGACCGGAGCTTCGCGCCGGTAGGCCTCGCCGGAGCCTCTCCAGGGCTCGGTTGGGCTAGCGGCCATCACCATCAGCTGCGGGAAGTCAACAGGAACGTGTTCCGATCAGTAGCAGCAGCTGAGGAGGGGTGTAGCGCACGCAGGAGACCGGCGAAGTTCGCCGGCGATGAGTTCTTGCACCATCCTCCAGAGCCGTCCGATGAAGACCTCGCTCCAGTTCTGATCCTGAGCGTCCATCCTTGAAGGAGCAGCAGCCGTCGATCCATCTGAGGATCTCATCTGGACCGTTGCAGCCGAGGAGAGAGGCACCCGAGCCCAGCACCGCTTGATCATCCACGTGGGTGCACCTCGACCATCCGATCTGAGCCTGGCCTCCTTCGAAGAACCACGTTGCATCACCACCGTCCGATCACCCACGTGGACGCACACCAGCCGTCGGATCAGGCCAACGCTTTCATAGTTAAAGGCGCGTTTGTTCTCCACCGTCAGATCTGCCACGCGTCAACATCGGGCCGTCGATAATAATAAAAGGGGTAAATTTCTCCTAGACCCCTCTGTTTGTTCTATTTCATTTTAGTCCTGTAATTTTCAATTCAAGTTGTTTATTTTCTGGGATATTTGCATCAAGGACCTCGTATTTATTTTATTTGCACTTATACCCCCGCCAGTTGTGAACCACGTGCTTCGTCACGTGATTTGTTGGGATATTTGCAATATATGCCTTGTAGTTCTGGATGTTATTCATTGAATAAAAAGTTTTGTTTATTTGCATATATACCCCTGTGAGCATTGATTATGCGCATGTGCGTTTTATTTTGGGTAAATTGCATATAAGCCCCTGGACTTTTGATACGAGTTATCAATAGGTCCTTGGAACTTATTTTTATTACATTTAGGTCCTTGAGTGCCCCAGGCACGTGCTTGGCACGTGACTTCTTGGGTATTTTGCACCAGGACCCCAGAACTTTTGGGTATTTGCACATAGGTCCCTGTGCACAGTGCCCCACCTTTATTTTCAAATAAAATATCAAACGACCTCCAAATCCAATGAGATTTTGACACATGGCTCCTGCCATGGTGTAGGAATTTCTATGATTTTTGGGGACATTTTTGATTTCATTTATTATTTTTAAAAATTCAAAAACCCATATTTTTGCCACTGTTTGACTTTAAAAATACCAAAAAAATATAAAAACATCTCCAAAAATTCTAAAAAAATTAGATACTGTAGTTTACTTGTTGTTTGATTTTCTAGCCAATTTTGGCTATTTTTCATCACCTAAAAACCTTAAAAATTGAAAAACCCCTAAAAACCCATAAAAATTATAATAAATAAACTAAAAATCCAAAAACAATAATTAGGGTGCCTAAATTTTCCTTATTCTTCATAGTTTATAGGAAAATTACCTTCAGGGCTTTTTGAGATCCAAAATTATTTTATTTTTGGGTCTTAAGCCTTGCTGGACAGTCCCCTTTGTTTTTCGCATTGTTTGATTTTTAATAAATAATTTACCCATTAGAAAAATCCCAAAAATTCACCAAAAACAGTAAAAAACATTTAAAACATAAAAACAAATTTTCTTGAATTTTTGCATCATTTTTGGTGTGTGTAATAAATTGTTGAAGTCCCCTCGTATTTACATTCTTTAATTTTCTCATCATTTAAAAAATCTAAAAAAATTTATAAAAACAAATAAAAACCACAAAAATATGTTCTCTGTGTTTTAGTTCAATTTGACTACATCGTAGGCCGCAAGGCCAATCTGTGCTCCTTGTGTTCGACCCTGTGAGCTATACCAGGTTAATCTTATAGCATGACCACTTCTCTGTATTTTGTTGATTTATCTTCATCTGTGGTTCATTTTTCTTGACTGACACATTCTGAGCGATTGAGGACAACGACATTGTGATTTATTTTCTACCTCAGTTGTTAGTGTGGATTTTCGTGTCGTCAATCTGGGCTGTTATGAAATGAAGAAAAACTTTTTGATATTTGCCGTTGTGCCCCCGTGAGTGTTTTTATTACACATGTGCGAATTTTAGTGGGCTTTTTGCAACCATATCCTTGGGTTTTTGGTATGAGTTATCAAACGCCCCTGGAACTTGGTTTTTATTACAAATAGGCCCCTGAGTGCCCCAGCCACGCGCCACGCGCGTGACTTGCTGGGAATTTTGCACCTTGGCCCCCGGACTATCGGGTATTTGCACATACGTCCCTGTGCACAGTGCCCTCTTGTTATTTTTGAATAAAATATCAAACCACCTCCAAATCCAATGAGATTTTGACACATGTCTCCTGCCATGGTGTAGGAATTTCAGTGATTTTTGAGGACATTTTTACTTTCATTTAGTATTTTTAAAAAATTCAAAAACAGCCTTTTTAGTCATTGTCTAGGTTTAAAAATACCAAAAAAATATAAAAACCCCACCAAAAATTCTAAACAAATTAGATACTGTTGTCTGCTTGCTGATTGATTTTCTAGCCAATTCTGGCTATTTTTCATTGAGTAAAAACCCTAAAAATTGAAAAACCCTCAAAAACTCATAAAAATTATAATAATTAATTGAAAAATCAAAAATAATAATTAAGGTGCCTAAATTTTCCTTATTCTTCCTAGATTACAGGAAAATTACCTCCAGGGCTTTTTAAGATCCTTAAGTATTTTATTTTTGGGTCTTAAGCCTTGCTGGACAGTACCTTTTATTTTTAGCACTGTTTGATTTTTAGAAAATAATCTACCCATTAGAAAAATATCAAAAATTCACCAAAAACACTTAAAAACCCAAAAAGCATAAAAACAATTTTTCTTGAATTTTTGCTTGATTTCTGGTGTGCTAAATAAATTGCTTAAGTGTGCTTTCTTATACTTTCTTTTATTTCCTTCACATATTAAAAATCCAACAAATTTTAAAAACAATTAAAAATCACAAAAAAATTGTTTTCTCCCTTTTTCTGATTCTTTGACTACTTCGTAGGCCTTTGGCCAATCCGTGCTCCTTGTGTTCGACCCTGGGAGCTATACCAGGTTAAACTCATAGCTAGGACCGCTTGTTTTGCCTTGTTTGATTTTTGACTCGTTTCGCGGTTCGATTTTTCTTGATTGACACGGCTTGATCGCTTGGGTCGCGACGACCTATATTTATCACCTATACCCTAGCCTTCAGGACCGGTTATCAGAATGGCGCCGTTGCCGGGGAGCACGGCTTAGTAGTCTTTTAGATTTTTCCGCGGCTTTTTGATTCGCGGCTTTTTGTATAGATTTTTGTATATATATATTCTTCTGATATTTTTGAATAACTTTTGGACTGACCACTTGTCTTTCTTTTTCTTGTGAGGGCCCGAGGAGCGAGGGCGGCATTCCTAGGAGCGCCGGTGCACCCGAGCGAGGCGGAGGCGGCTTCCTTCTTCACGAAGCCGCAGGAGAGAGCGAGGGAGAGAGAGTTGAGTGGGTGAGGATAGCTTAGGTTTATTCATTTATTATTGTAATAATACAGGTACACTCAGACTTTTGGACTTGAACACTCTCGAGTATGTTTCGCCGAGCACCGGTGTGCTCGGGGGACCCTTTAGAACTTAGCGGTTTTTCGCGGTTTTTCGCGGCTTTCATTTTCTACTTTTTTTATTGCCTTTCCGGTGTTTACGCGGCTTTTTGATCGAGCCCCTAGCAGTAGGATTTTCTGGTGACTGTGCCGTAATAGTAGGATCCCAACACCTAATTGATTATCTGTTCCTATAGACCGTGATTGGACCTACTAAAAATAATTAATAAAAATAACCGACTCATTTGCCTTCGCAGCCTACGTGCCGCGAGCCTGCCCCACAAGCGCTACTCCTGAACTCGACCTGTCGAGAAGAGGAGGGGTAAGCCAAGACCGGACTCTTTGGCTTGGAGGTCGGTGATCGGTTAGACGGTTCTACGCTAGCACTGCTGTTTAGGGCCTCGGTTTTTCCCGTTGCATCATTTAGGTAGTTTATTTCCTGTCTTTCAATTCTGCGCGGATCACTTGCATGTAGAGTGCTGGAGACAAGGTACGCATTTCTATCTCTGCATGCATCATTGATTTTCTCGCGCATCGGCTTTTTCGTCTTCTCCCCCCTGTTTTCGGCTTAAATAATCAGGAGAATCGAAAAATTCGTTAGGCCTTTTGATTGCTTTGAAAAATATTAAAAAGAAAAACAATAAAATCGGGACTGCTAATCATACTTGATCATTAAAAACCGCTCACCCTAAAAACTTTGTCTTGGTGAGAGCAACCCCCTCATTGTCTGGTTTGGATGCGCGAGAGAGTGACCCGCACCCTAGGTAGAGCCTCCCGGTGCTAGACCCGACTGATTACCGACTTCTTAGTGCGGGCCAGTCGGTTGGGGCTAGCATCGGATATCCTAACAGGTCACGTAAGCGCTCTGATACTTTGTGTGTTCACCAAAATAAAATAGACAAGATAATTTGACCGAACTTTCACGGTCTTCAGCTCGCGTTGCGTTGGTGAACCGGGGGTTTGTTTTGTGATCATAGTTGATTCCAGATCTCATCCGCCTTACTCGCCCAGATCAAGATGATGGGTAGACGGTCTCTTAGGCAGCCTCTGGCTGCACCGCTTTCGGGCACGTCTACCCGATCATCTAGGTTGGCTCGTGAGAGCCCAGACCAGCTCTCCGAGCCCGAGTACGATTCCGCCTTGTTCCCCCTCCACCCCCTTTCTGACCTTCCTGAGAGACACGAGCCCGAGGAGAGATTGATACATTTGACAGCACCTGAGTTGGGCTCGTTTGGTTTTGCAGACGTCGCTATGGCAGCCAGATCAGATGATCACTCCAGAGGTCCACAGGGAGACCAGCATGTTATACTTGACCAGGGAGCGATCAACTCCACCCTGATCGCATCGCTAGAAACGGTTCAACAGCAGTTACGTGATCAGGGGGCGTTTATGATTGAGATGAGGCGCGAGTTGGAGAGGCTCCGAGCAGAGCGAGGTTCAGAGCAGAGCGAGCCCGAGGATATACCTGATGCAGAGGACGCAGAGGCAGCAGCCGCAGCAGCAGCAGCAGCAGTCGCCGCCGCAGCAGCAGCCGCTGCTGCGAGAGGAGTACCACAGCCGATGCGGGCGTTACACAACCCCGGATCCACTCTGATGCATCACTGGGTGGTAGTGCCAGCTATCGTGGGGGACTTCAAGTTCCCCCCGAACACCTTGCAGTTACTACCCCGTTTCCACGGGCTAGCCACAGAGGAGCCCCACCTCCACCTCCAGGAGTTTCTGATGATCTGCAGCACTGTCCACGATCGTCACGTGGACCAGGACACGATCCGGATGATAGCCTTCCCTTTTTCACTGGCAGATAGAGCAGCCACCTGGCTGAAGCATCTAGGGAAGTTCGTCCACACCTGGGAGCAGCTCCGCACCGAGTACTTAAAGAAGTACTATCCACTCGGGCGGACGAATGCAGCGAGGGCCCTGATCAGCAACTTCTCCATGTTCCCCAACGAGCAGTTCCACGAGGCTTGGGAGAGGTTCAAAGAGCTCTTAGACAGATGCCCGCACCACGACATATCGAAGCCGAACCTAGTTCAGAGCTTTTTCAGCGGGTTGACGCCAGAGCTTCAGGGTCTGGTGAACGCTTCTTGCGGCGGGTCCTACTTCGCCAAGGACCACGAGCAGGTCTGGGCCATTTACGAGGAGATGTCAGAGAACTACATGGTGATGTCTCAGACCAGGCTCTATATGCAGAAGACCCAGCCACATCAGCCAGGACCCGTGCAGTACCAGAGGATAGCACGGGTAGATGCAGGTCCATCCAGTTCGTCCGCAGTAGCAGCAGCACAGGTCGAGTCGTCCGCTGCGGACATGGGCATTATCAGCGAGAAGTTGGACCGCATGGAGCTGATAGAGAAGAAGCAGTGCCAGAGTATCACGCAGATGGAGCAGATGGCACAGGTCTTGAGCGACATGAAGACATAGCTCATGTGTCTCCAGGAGACACAGACGGCTTCGCAACCCGTCTTCTGTCGCGAGGCGATACCGGCGGCAGCAGCAGCTCGTCCCAGCGCTCCAGCTCCTCAGAGCAGCCTAGACAGGTTCACTTTGTACAGGCGGAGCCGTACCAGCAGCCGCAGCCCACCTACCAGTCTCCACCATCTTCAGAGATGCAGATGGTGCTCTACCAGCCGGACCAGCCGTTGGCAGTACTACCCCCAGCCCCCTTGGATGCAGAGCCGTTGATGGATGTCAACGGGATCTGGTACGACCGTCCCCAGCCTGGGATCCGACGAGACCATCCCGGATTCAGGTGGGGGAGTGGTGGTGCCCAGCCCCAGCAGCAGCCGTCAGGTCAGGGAGGGCAGTACTCCCATCAGAGAGACCAGCACCAGTCGCAGCAGCAGCCCCCAGTGTATCAGCAGCAGCCATCCTACGGTCCTCGTCCCTATCAGCAGCAGGGACAGTCTGGGAGACGTGAGCAGCAAGCTCACCCGGGATACCAGCACCAGCAGCACCCTCCGTCCTACCCCTCTCACTCACAGCAGTACCAGCAGCCTCACCCACAGAGAGGCTACCCGTCGGGCTCCCACGAGAGCCCTGCCTTGGATGATATCGCCCGCCTCCTCACAGACCAGCAGGCGACCTTCAGACGGGAGATGGATGAGTTCCGCCAGGAGATGCGGGACTTGGTGAGAGGGAAGGCCGCCATACCTGCATAGATAGAGCCCAATCCGAACAACCTGAAGCGGAAGTCTGAGCAGGTAGTACATACTGAGTTAGCCACTCCTAGCGATCCATTTGATGATACTTCTTCAGATCTGTTTGATGTTGATTTTGCCACGCTTAGGAGCGGTAGGACCCCAGCCGGCGGCGGCGCCTCAGCTAAGCACCATCCAGAGGCGCCCCAGGAGGAGGAGGGGAGCGGTACTGAGGCTGCTCCAGTCGATGACGGTGGTACTGAGGCCACCGATGATGCTGATCCCACAGGCGGTACTGAGGCCGCCACTTCACCAGATCGAGGAGGTGGTACTGATGCCACCCCAGCAGCAGCCGAGCCAGCGAGCGGTACTGATGCCGCCCGACGTCTACCTTCACCAGCAGCAGCAGAGCAGCCCATCCGTGGTGGTACTGAGGCCACCGGTGTCTGTAGAGAGAGAGTTGTTGTTTTTCCTCATGGTCATGTATCTCAGGATTCTGTGATGAATAAAGGAAAAGGTTTACATTCTTTTGGTCCCACTGTGGTGCATGATGTATGTGTGGATCCGGTCCTTGAACCGCGTAGATCTTCTCCTAGTCCTTCATCTGAGAAGGACCCAGTGATCCCCTTCCCTAGAGCCCTTCAGATGGGGAAGGGGAAGAAAAAAGAAAATACAAAAAAGAGAGAGTTTGAGGAGTTCAGCCAGAGCATGATAGATCGATTCCACATTCAGCTGACCCTCCAGGAGGCTTTGCAGCACATCCCCCTTCTCCAGAGATCTTTGAGAGAGAGGACTACAGTTAGGAGGAGGAGGAGGAACCATACTTCAGAGATACATGTGCTGACGAAAGCCACGTGCTTCGCGATCCAGAACCGACTGCCAGCCAAGAGGCCAGATGCAGGGGCCCCGTATGTCAGATGCCAGATTAGTGAGCAGCGGTTCGACCGTACTCTTCTAGATAGCGGATCGTCGATTAACCTTCTTCCGGCAGCCCTTCTCGACCGCTTCGAGTTGGGCACTCTTCGACAGAGCAGGACAGTCCTTCAGTTCGCTGATCGATCTGTCAAGAGGCCGAAGGGGTTATTACGAGACGTTATCGTCACGATTCAGGGCCTGAAATTCCCCGTGGACTTCGTAGTGTTGGACATGGAGATCCCTGAGTCAGTGACCGATACCCCCATCATCCTTGGTCGTCCGTTCTTGGCCACAGCCAAGGCGGTGACTGATCATGATAGTGGGAAGGTGTACTTTCGCGTCGAGGGCGAGAGTATACAAATAGAGACGGTTGAGGACTACAGAGCCAGACTCAGAGCCCGCTCAGATGCGAGTACCGATGCAGAGCAGCTGACAGACGCCGAGCCAGACATCCACCAGGACTGCGATTTTGTGATTTCAGACGATGAGGCAGCTTGGGCAGACCTGGAGACACAGACCACCCTCTCACTTTCAGATACAGCTGATGCAGAGACGATAGCAGAGGAGGGTCTGGAGAGCACAGACCTGGTTCCGGATACCTTTACGGCAGCAGAGCCGATCCTCGATCGCAGCACAGTGACTCGTGATGGTGGTGCTGAGGCCACCTTGTTTTCCGGTGGTACTGATGCCACCGTTTCTGATGCAGATCCCTCGGATTCAGAGTCTGATTGGGCAGATTGTTATGATCAGATGCCAGACCTGAGTTCACCTGAGCCTACAGAGGAGGAGGTAGAGGCAGAGCAGAGCAGAGACAGTACAGTTGAGCCGCCTTCTCCCGATCCAGTTTGCGAGAGTACACTTTCACTTTCCCAGGCAGATGTGGCCGACCTTGCAGCTTTCACTCGGTTTCTTACACAGCCAGATTTGCCAGCACCCAGCATTCCAGAGCGAAAGCCGCTCCCTACTTCGCTGAAGTATCGATTCCTTGCGGGCGATCCAGAGATGTACCCAGTCATCATCTCAACCGAGTTGACTGGAGAGCAAGAATCCCGTCTGATGGGGGTTCTTGAAAAGAACCGCAAGGCGATCGGATGGAGCGTAGCGGATCTCCATGGGATTAGTCCAGCAGTGTGCTCCCATCATATCTATCTTGAGGAGGGGGCGAAGCCGTCGCGTGAGTTCCAACGGCGACTGAACCCCAACCTGAGAGAGGTCGTGATGAAAGAAATATCAAAATGGTGGAGTGCAGATTTTATTTATCCCATTTCCGACTCCAAGTGGGTCAGCCCCTTGCATGTGATGCCCAAGAAGACGGGCATCACGACTGTGATCAGTGAGTCGGGAGAGGAGATCGCTACACGAGTACCCACCTCTTGGAGGGTTTGTGTTGACTACAGGAGACTCAACCAAGCCACCAAGAAGGACCATTTCCCCCTGCCTTTTATTGACCAGATCATTGAGAGACTGGCAGGGAAGAGCCATTATTGTTTCCTGGATGGGTACTCGGGCTACAACCAGGTAGCCATCGCTCCTGAGGGATCAGGAAAGACCACCTTTACCTGTCCTTTGGCACATACGCTTTTCGACGCATGCCATTTGGCTATGCAACGCCCCTGCGACTTTTTCAGAGGTGCATGCTGTCGATATTTTCGGACATGGTAGGGGATTGCTTAGAGGTCTTCATGGACGATTTCTCGGTCTACGGCGACGGATTCGACTCCTGTCTTGACTGCCTAGACCGGGGTACTCCAGCGATGTATTGAGTTCCATTTGGTGCTATCTTGGGAGAAGAGTCACTTCATGGTGACTCAAGGGACGGTGCTTGGCCACATCATCTCCAACAGGGGCATGGAGGTTGATCCGGCCAAGGTTGATGTCATTAGAAAACTCACACCGCCGTCCAATTTGAGGCAGCTACGGTCATTCCTGGGGCACGTTGGATTTTATAGGAGGTTCATTCAGGATTTCAGCAAGATTGCCCGACCGTTGACTGACCTCTTGACGAAAGACACCGAGTTCCTTGTCGATGACAAGTGTCTTTCGTCGTTTGCTACTCTCCAGAGATGTGTGATTGAGGCTCCTGTTCTCCAGCCGCCTGATTGGTCTCTCCCATTCGAGATCATGACGGACGCCTCCGATTTTGCCGTGGGGGCAGTGCTGGGACAGAGGAGGGATGGAGTGCCATTTGCCATACACTATGCTAGCCGCACATTGGATTCCTCCCAGCGGAATTATACGGTCACAGAGAAGGAAATGCTAGCAGTAGTATTTGCCCTAGATAAGTTCAGATCGTATATCATTGGATCTAGAGTGACTTTGTTTACAGATCATACTGCCATCCGGTACCTCATGGCAAAGAAGGATGCCAAGGCCAGATTGACGAGATGGATCCTTCTACTCCAGGAGTTCGACATTGAGATTAAGGATAAGCCTGGAGTCAAGAATGTGGTGGCGGATCATCTTTCCCGATTAGAGCAGCCTGAGGATTCTGAGCAGATTGATCCTATTCGTGATACCTTCCCAGATGAGGCGATCCTTGCTATCGCCTCACTCCCGTGGTATGCCGATATTGTGAACTTTCTCGTTGCAGGGAAAGTCCCACAAGATTGGCCCAGGCAGAGGCTTGAGACCTTCCTTGCGAAGGCCAAGTCCTACCCCTGGGAGGATCCCATCCTTTACCACGAAGGAGGGGATAGCGTCTTGGCGTCGGTGTATTCCTCAGGAGGAACACCATAGCGTCCTCACTTACTGCCACAAGCTTGAGGCAGGAGGACATCATTCTGGGAGGAGAACGGCACAGAAAGTGCTCCAATCCGGCTTGTGGTGGCCTACCCTCTTCAAGGACTCGGATGAGTTCGTGAAGATGGTGTACTGACTGTCAGAGGATGGGCACTTGTGGACAGCATGATATGATGCCGATGCAGCCCATTCACTTCTGTGAGGTTTTTGACGCATGGGGCATCGATTTCATGGGTCCATTCCCTAAGAGTCAGGGATTGAGTACATTCTGTTGGCCGTAGATTATGTTAGTCGTTGGGTTGAGGCTATCCCCACCCGAGCCGCTGATGCAAGGACAGTTTGCAGATTTCTGAGGAAGCATATCATCACGCGGTTCGGGGTTCCACGAGTTCTTATTTCTGATGGGGGGTCTCATTTCATCAACGACCAGGTGAAGGCCCTTGCTAACGAGTTCAGTATAGACCATCGTGTTGCCACACCTTACCATCCACAGACGAATGGTCTAGCTGAGGTGTCGAACAGGGGAGATCAAGACTATTCTGCAGAAAGTCGTCCGCCCTGACCGAAAGAATTGGTCACAGCTTTTTGGACTCGGTCTTGTGGGCATATCGGACGTCTTTCAAGACTCCATTGGGTACATCTCCTTTTCGCCTCGTTTATGGCAAGCCATGCCATTTACCTGTTGAGCTGAGGCACAAGTCACTTTGGGCAGTCACTGATATTCTTATGGATCCAAATGGTATGGGAGACCAGAGGAGGGCAGAGTTAGCTGCCCTGGAGGGAGCTTAGAGATGCAGCTTTCTCAAGCAGCCTACATTACAAGGAGAAAGTCAAGGAGTGTCATGATTCTCATATCAGCCACAAGCATTTTGAGATTGGACAGAGAGTGTGGCTGTTTGATGCGAGGCTTAGACTATTTCCAGGGGAAGCTACAGAGCAAATGGAAGGACCTTTTCTCGTCAGAAAGGTGCACGACAATGGTAGTATTGATATATCCGAGTTGTCTTCTGAGAGCACCTTTTGAGTGAACGGCCAGCGCTCAAGCCAGTTCTAGATCATGAGCCGCGGGACGTTATTATTTGTGCCCCTATTCATTTTGCGTGAGATGTGGTCTCTTGACTCACATCTTTTGCATCTCACGCCTGATTTTCACTATCCTCCGCCTGTATAGATCCAGTTGTCCATATCATTCTATTCTTTAGTCCCACATCCCTTTCTCATCTTATGATTATGCTACACTTAGGGTGTACTTTACCCTAAGTATAGGGGGGATGTCTGGACCTGCGGGTATTCTTTTCATTCGTTCTGCCCCTGGTTTGCTGCCCATACTTAGGGATATTTTACCCTAAGTATAGGGGGGGGGCAGATTCTGTATCTGCTTCACTCGGCTTTCCCTTCATGTACAGCTTGCTATACTTAGGATTAGTTTAATCCTAAGTATAGGGGGGAAACCACCGAGTCCCTCTCATTCTATTCATTCATTCGTTCTTATACATAGCCATTCCTTTTCACTTCCCTTTTACTAAGCACGAGTTATGTCTTCTTCATCGCTCTTGATCACTCTGAGGACATCGTTCGAGCTAAGTATAGGGGGGTGTGTATATATTTCATATATACTTTAGCCATAAACTCGTACTTTGTGTGAGTGTGTTAATAAATAAAATGGCTAAAAATCACAAAATTTTAAAAATTTTCATGTACATAAACCCTCTTTTAGCTTGCACATACGTAGCTAATGTACAAAGTATTTTGTAAAAAGGATTTCAAAAATCTTTTGTGTAAAGTTTGTGTAAATATTTTGTATCAAAATTATGTATATAGTACAAAATTTTTCCAAAATGTTTTGAAAATCAAAAGTTTGCAAAAATTCTTCTGTAAATGTTTGTAAATATCTTTTTGCAAAACTTGCACCTCATGCATCATCATCATCCATGATTTCAAAACATTTTTCAAAAATTTTGCATGATTATAAAATATTTGTAAATAGCATCTTGTGTACATATATGTATATAGTTTTTCCTGGATGAGAGTTGACATTTAAACTAAGCCTGGAATTAAATTGAGAAATGGAGCTTGAATAAGATCTTAATCCACTTAACTTTAAGAGGAACCTTATAGGACTTAGGGTTAAGGCTTTTCAGGTCCATAAGGACTTAATTCTTTGAGTCCACTAGGCTATGAGCATATGTCATCTTGATGAGCTTAAGTAGAGCACTTAACAACACACGCATGACTCTTAGAGACAATGGCTTGGACTTGCACCTGCACTTTACACATGGCTCTCCACGGATGAGGTAGTGAGGAGGCAGTTTCCTTTGGCTTGGGGTAGCATATGAGGGTAGTACTTCTAGGCGGAACCTCTCTTCTTCTTCTAGTGAAGGAAGTGCACCTCAACTTGGTCTAGTGGTGATGAAGGCTAAAGACAGAAGGCGTGGTTGCAATAAAGCTTCAAAAGAGGGATAGTCTACTGGCTCAAGGGGAAATTTCTTGTGTATGCCGCACCATGTAGATTGTTGTACAGAAGTCTTTGAAAAAAAAATGCAAAAATGCAAAAAGAACTCCAAAAAAGTGGTGGGTCGGATTGAAAATTTAATAACCCCACCGGAGTGTACATAGTCAAATAAAGCAAAAGCTTATGGTATCAATGCTACATCTCATGAAGCTTGCAGCGGGGAGACCTAGCTACACTGGCTAGGCTTCCAAAACTCTATACTTCTACCCCCTCCTCTTGAGCCGGTTACACTTGAACTTAGAAGGGAATACCCCGCTTCTCGAGGAAAGAGTTGCTAGACCGGGGCATTAGAGTTACCAGGTTGAGGGAGGTTGTTTCTTTGTTGCTTCTGAGGTGGGGAGCCACATATCACTTACACTGCTTGGAAAGATTCATGGTCATTAGAGTTTGTGTATGTAGACTTGTTCTGATCTGGTTTATTGAGGAGTCTTGGCCCATAGATTGGTGGAACTTGGAGGCTGTTGAGTTTTAAGCTTAAGTCTAAAGAAGGTTCCGACACATTAATAATCCAAGATCTGATCGAGCTCCATATTTCAATTTAATGAAGGAAAGTTTAATAACTCAACCTTAATCCATGTACATCCTCTTTTTCTTTTTCTTTTTCTTTCTTTTTTTTCACTTCTTTTTCAAATAAGTGTTTGCTAAGGGACTAGCAAAGTATAGTATAGGGGGGTGATGAATACCCATTCATCACTCTTTATTCTTATATTTTTAGCTACAAAAACCTTTGCAAATACATGTAGATATATGTAAATATCAATAATTAGCAAAAGCACGCATTTTGTAAAAATATGTAATTAGCATGTTTTGTGCAAAAATTAAAAGAATAAAGAGGAAAAAGAAAAGAGGAAATATTTAGAATAAATATTGAGCAACCTAACCCAAGGGAGGGCTCAGCATGGGCCTGACCGCATAAAAGCCACAAGTAGAGGGAGATAGGGCTCATGTGTAAATATTTATGTAAATAAATAAATAATATTTCCCTCATCCAAAAATACACTTGTATATATTTTGTATATATCTAGAAACTATTAAAAACAAAATAAAAAGTTTAAAAATCAAAACCCAAAAAGAACTTTTCACCTTGTACATAGACCACCACCCTTATTTATTTCACCTTGTAAATAAATTTATTTATTTCCAAAACTTTTTGTAAATATTCTTTTTATGTTTTGTAAATAAAATAAATAAAAAGAATTAAAACAAAAATCAAAATAAAAATTACAAAATTAAAAACACAAAAATATCTTGTATATATACCATGTATAAATTGTGCATAAATAATTATTTCCCCTATGATATAAACAATAAAAATAAAATAAAATAGCTTTTTATTCCTCATTTTATCCTATAAATATAAATAAATAAAATATAAAATGGGAATAAAAATGTATAAAAATAACTAATTAAAAATCAAAGTTAAAAATCACATATTGTACATATACCTATGTATAGACCTATTATGTAAATACCTTATTTTTATTTCCAAAAATTAATTAAAAATCACCAAAAAATAGAGAAAAATAAAATAAATATTTTTCGTGTTTTAAGTTTTTGGAAATTCGGCCATTTTATGGCCCAAAAAAATCGAATAAAGAGGCAATAATTGGCTTTCCCTGATTGGTCCACGGGGGATGTTGACCCCGGTCAACTCCCCCGCGGACCTTCCCCTTTCGCGGATCGGGCTGTCGACCCGAGTTCCCTTATTTTTCCTCGCCTGATCCGCCTGCCAATCACGCAAACCCGGGTCTTAATCCTTCTGCGTGCATCCGAGATCACCGCCCGGAGGTTTGCCTTGGGATCCGCGCTCCATGCTTCTCGCCCGACTCTCTTCTTCCCGGACCCCTAGCACTATAAAGCCCGAGCTCCGCCGCACTCTCACGCCATCTTTGGCTCCCCATTCTCTCTCCAGTGAGCTCCCATCGCAACCAGCAAGGTGACAGCTTGCCTCCGCCGGTGTCGCAGCGAGGGGAGGTGCTTGGACCATCGATCCGGCCGCTTCTTGCAGCCGTGCTCCGACGTCTGACCGGAGCTCGAGCCTCGGGCGTTAGACGACCCTTGAGGCAAGGACCAGGAGCTAGCTAAGCTCCAGCATAGTCTCCCGCATCACCCAGGTAACCGTCGTCCCCTCTTGTTTAGTCTAATTTTAAGTTACCCCCAAATCGACCCATCGCTGTGTTCCTCTGATTCCGATCATCACGCCTAATATCTCGATCATCGGAGCACCCCCTCATCTTCGCCGTTCCCCCACACACATTCTTCGCACTTTCACTCAACCCAGCTCGCCCCGGAGCTGGGAGTCGAGCTCCACCACCTGTCGCTCGCCGGAGCTCCTTCGCCCCGCCGCACCGATCACCCCCACTTCGCTTCTTTGGGTCGAGGCATTTCCCCCTCGACCCGCGAAGCTGTTGGTTTGCTTTGCAGGTCCAAAGGGAGTCGTCTGAGACCCCCTTACATTCCAGCCAGCTCCTTCGCGCCGCCAGCCTCGCCGGAGCCCCTCCAGGGCTCAGGCGGGCCATCGGAGGCTACCACTAGCTGCGGGGCTTCACCGCGGACCCGTTCCGATCATCAGGAGCAGCTGAGGAGGAGTGCAGTTCACGCAGGAGGCCGGCGAAGTTCGCCGGCGTCGAGTTCTTCCATCATCCTCCAGAACCGTCCGATGTCTCCTCCGCTCCAGACTTGATCTCAGTCGTCCATTCTTCGAGGAGCCGCAGCCGTTGATCGATCTGAGGAGCGCATCCGGACCGTTGCAGCAGAGAGGAGAGGCACCAGAGCCCAGCACCACCCGATCTTCCACGTGTCCTCGCCTCGACCGTCGATCCGGCCCAAGAGAAGAAGAGGAAGAGCGTCCACGCATCAGAGCCGTTGGATACACAACGTGGCGCGCATCTGGCCGTCGATGAATAAAGGGGTAAATTACTTAGGACCCCCTCTTAGTTTGTCATTTTATTTCTAGTCCTGTAAATATTTTTGGAACTTTATTTACGTAGGGTTATTTGCACTGTGGACCTTGTGCTTAGTTTTAATTGCATGTATGCCCCTGTGTGTATGTGACCACGTGCTTCGCCACGTGCTTTGCTGGGCTTTTTACATCTTTTATCCTGTAGATCTGGGCTGTTATGAAATGAAGAAAAACTTTTTGATATTTGCCGTTGTGCCCCCGTGAGTGTTTTTATTACACATGTACGAATTTTAGTGGGCTTTTTGCAACCATATCCTTGGGTTTTTGGTACGAGTTATCAAACGCCCCTGGAACTTGGTTTTTATTACAAATAGGCCCCTGAGTGCCCCAGCCACGCGCCACGCGCGTGACTTGCTGGGAATTTTGCACCTTGGCCCCCGGACTATCGGGTATTTGCACATACGTCCCTGTGCATAGTGCCCTCTTGTTATTTTTGAATAAAATATCAAACCACCTCCAAATCCAATGAGATTTTGACACATGGCTCCTGCCATGGTGTAGGAATTTCAGTGATTTTTGAGGACATTTTTACTTTCATTTAGTATTTTTAAAAAATTCAAAAACAGCCTTTTTAGTCATTGTCTAGGTTTAAAAATACCAAAAAAATATAAAAACCCCACCAAAAATTCTAAACAAATTAGATACTGTTGTCTGCTTGCTGATTGATTTTCTAGCCAATTCTGGCTATTTTTCATTGAGTAAAAACCCTAAAAATTGAAAAACCCTCAAAAACTCATAAAAATTATAATAATTAATTGAAAAATCCAAAAACAATAATTAAGGTGCCTAAATTTTCCTTATTATTCCTAGATTACAGGAAAATTACCTCCAGGGCTTTTTAAGATCCTTAAGTATTTTATTTTTGGGTCTTAAGCCTTGCTGGACAGTACCTTTTATTTTTAGCACTGTTTGATTTTTAGAAAATAATCTACCCATTAGAAAAATATCAAAAATTCACCAAAAACACTTAAAAACCCAAAAAGCATAAAAACAATTTTTCTTGAATTTTTGCTTGATTTCTGGTGTGCTAAATAAATTGCTTAAGTGTGCTTGCTTATACTTTCTTTTATTTCCTTCACATATTAAAAATCCAACAAAATTTAAAAACAATTAAAAACCACAAAAAAATTATTTTCTCCCTTTTTCTGATTCTTTGACTACTTCGTAGGCCTTTGGCCAATCCGTGCTCCTTGTGTTCGACCCTGGGAGCTATACCAGGTTAAACTCATAGCTAGGACCGCTTGTTTTGCCTTGTTTGATTTTTGACTCGTTTCGCGGTTCGATTTTTCTTGATTGACACGGCTTGATCGCTTGGGTCGCGACGACCTATATTTAGCACCTATACCCTAGCCTTCAGGACCGGTTATCAGGCTTAAATTCCAAACAGTATTTTAGAATTGTTACAAGTATTTCTTACTATTAGTATTGCTCCTCTAAATCCATTTAAATCACATGCATGCCCTTAAGTTTGTAGAATAACATCTGTTTATATCCTTGCAAGTTAGAAGTTGAGAGGTAATCTAGAATCGTCTGAGAAAAGAAATCTTGTTAGTTTGTTTAGTCCCTGTGGATACGAACCTCTACTTGCCGTATGCATTTTGTATGTCTCCATTGTGCTCGTAGTTGTATTTTATTTGTTTGATAACAGTTTATCGTGGGAAAACAACGACTTGATAAAACAACTTTTTAAACCGCGAAAAACCTTGTCAACAGTCATCAACCTATTTGTCTGCCAAATATACACACTCAGACATATAGTAACACATCTGTTTCCAGTCAGAGGATGCGTGCCTATGCTGTGACAGCATTCAACATAGGACTTAGGTTATCTCGATCTCGTTAAGTCAACCTTTTGACCTAACTAATCTAACACCTTCGAATCACTATTCCTATGTAGAGGACCTACATCAAGAGATCAGTCGGATCTGAGAAAGGATTGCCATCTCCTACTTAGGCTGGAGATCATCTCTTAATAATCATTTGACAGTGCTTAATGAGTCCTCTATCTAACTCTTTAGATATTCTTCCAAACACCAGCCTCTATGACTCATTTAGTGAATCAAATCCTATATGATCATCAAGATGTCCATGGTACATAACCATAATTGTACAGAGGGACCTTATAGTGCATTCATTCATTTAATTTCATAAAGGGAGTGAAACATCAATAACTTTTATTAATAAACATATATATATATATATTACAATAACATTCATTGTAAGAATGGTTCGTCCGGGGCTCACATGTTCAACAGGCCAAACTCGAATCGATCGAGTATGGCAACCGAAAGGAGGTTAATTGAAAATCCACTGTCGAATAGAGTACGATCGAACCTCTCATGAATGTGGCATCTGACATATAAAGCTCCTGCATCGGGTCTCTTGGCTAGCAATTGATTCTGAATAGCGAAGCAAGTGGCACGAGAAAGTACATGGATCTTTATATTGTGGTTCCTCTTCTTCCTACGGATGGTGGTCTTCTCTCTCAAGTTCTTCTGGAAGAGAGGGATGTGCTCTAGTGCTTCCTGTAGAGTCAACTGTATCTGGACTTTGACTATCATCTGCTTGTTGAACTCTATCTGGTGTCTCTTTTTTGGATTTTCTATTTTATCCCCTTTGCTAAGTCGAGTGCTTGACGGAAGGGGGTGGAAGGATCCTCTCCAGAGAGATAATGGTCAGGAGTATATTCTTGTACATGTAATGAGCCAGAATCTATGCAAAGATCATCATGCAACATAGATGGACCCACAGGAGATACAAAAACCTTTTCTTTATTCATTTTTTGGTTTTTGTTGTTTCTCCATTTTTTGTGTTTTTTTCTAAAATTGTCCTCATGTATGTATGTATGTATGTATGTATGTATGTATGTATGTATGTATGTATGTATGTATGTATGTATGTATGTATGTATGTATGTTTGTATGTATGTGTGTGTGTTTGTGTGTTTGTGTATTTTTGTGTTTTTGTGTGTGTGTGTGTGCGTGTGTGAGTGTGTGTATGTGTATATATGTGTGTGCACGCGTGTGTGTGTGTGTATGTGTGAGCTGGGATCCTACATTATTATTTTGAGTTCTTAAGAAAACATAAGGGAGATTTGCTTAATATATTGAGGTGGATGTGTTTCAAGTTTCATGTAAAACAAACATTGCTAACACGTTCATCTAGATGGGGTCAATTTCAGCAATTTCGAGACCGTTAAAATTTGGTAGTCTTGATGGAGATGCTAGAAGTTCCGAATTAAGTTTAATTTAAAATGATACCATGGTGATATATTGTGATATAATTCTCCAAGGTTTTATTTCAAAAAAACTAAAAAATAATGAAAAAAGAGATGGCTGGGTATAGGCTCACTTTTTCCCACATATATGTGAAAAAATCGGGCTGCCCCCACCTCTATTTTTCGTAATTTTTTTATTTTTTTTTAAAATATCACCATATATGTTCATATATATAGAGGCCAGGGAAGTTGTTATATGTAACAACTAAGTTGGCTGTTACATAAGCAACCCCCCCCCCCTCTTATATTTTTTAAAACTCCACCATGTATATTCATCTATATATCCCTCCTACATGTCACTCAAATTTCGTGAGAAATGAAGACTCCTATGCCCTCCATCTAGAACAGGTAGATTACAACAAATTTCAGACCGTTAAAAATTACTCGGTCTAGATGAAGGGCATAAGAGTCTCTGTTTCTCACGAAATTCGAATGACGTGTAGGAGGGATATATAGATGAATATACAAGGTGGAATTTTTGAAAAAAAATAAGGAGGGGGGAATTGCTCCATGTAACAGCCAACTTGGTTGTTACACAGAACAGCTTCCTTTTACTCATATATATATATATATATCCCTCTTATATGTCAGTAATTTTTTTTGTCAAAAACAGATACTCTTATGCCCTCCATCTAGAACATGTAATTTCAACTGTCTAAACATTGTTGTAATCAACCTGTTCTAGATGAAGGGCGTAGGAGTCTATGTTTCTGATGAATTCCGATGGCATATAGGAGGGATATATAGATTAATATACATGGTGATATTTTTTGAAAAAAATATCGAAAATGAGGGGGCAGCAATGTTGGCTGCCTAAGGGGGTAGCCCCGTTGAACCCCATATGCGTGTGTGTGCACATGCAGTGTGCGTGTGTATGTGGAAAGGGATCCTACTCCATGGAGTAGGTAACTAACCTACTCCATTTTCATTTTTTAACTGTTTTTTATATTTTTTTGAAATATGCTTCCATGGATTGTCATAATTATATCCCTCTAATTTGTCATTCAAATTTCGTCAGAAATAGAAACTCCTATCCCTCCATCAAGAACGGGTAATTTTAACGGTCTTGGATTTTGCTTGTTCTGGATGGAGGACATAGGAGCCTCTATTTTTGACGAAATTTGAATGACATGTTAGAGGACATAGTTACAAAAATCATGAAGCATTTTGCAATAAAAAAATAAAATGAAGTTGAAAAAAAATGAAAATGGAGTAGGTAAGTTACTTACTACATGGAGTATAATCCCTTTCCCCTCTCTCTATGTGTGTGTGTCACCATAGTATCATTCAAAATTCAAGTCAATTCGAGACTTTCATCCCCTCTATCAAGATTATCAAATTTTAACATCTCAGGATTGTTGAAATTGACCCCCTCCATATAGATATATTAGGGGTTTTTACACGAAATTTTGAAACATGCGTTCCACTCATTATTCTATCTAAATCTCCATAGATTTCATGTTGTGAATGATGGTAAAATGAGCGTCTGAGATTACCCATCTCATAGGATCGTCCGTCCATCCATCCATCCATCCATCCGTCCATACATACATACATACATAAATACATACATACATACATATGTATATACATACATATATATATATATGCCTGATCATGTGAGAGCCGAAAACTGTGAGAGCATGAGAGCGGTGATTCTGGACTGCTAGATTCTGTCATCTCTCTCCTGATTGATTGCGGGAGGAGAGATAATAACAGAATCTAGTGGTCCAGATTCACTGCTCTCACAGTTTTTTGCTCTCACAGTATCAACCCTCTATATATAGGATTAAATGAGTATGCTCCCATCTTTCTTTCTGCACAGTTTTTTATTTTTTTTTGAAATGAAACATTGGGGGATTTACTTAGAAAAATAAGTGGAAAATGTGTTTCAAATTTTATATAAAATAGACATTCTTAATACTTCTATTTGAAGGGGGTCAATTTTCAGCAATTTTGAATCTGTTAAAAATTGGTAGTCTTGATGGAGAAGATAGAAGTCTCGAATTAAGTTCAATTTTAAATGGCATCATGGTGACATATTGTGATCTAAATTCCACTAGGTTTCACTTCAGAAAAATAAAAAAATAGGAGGTTCCTTTAGACAAAACTTGTTGATGATTAACTTTGTTCCTTCACGTAACGAAATTGAAGCCAGTGGATTAACAAGATTTATATTTTCAAAATTTTAAAGATTTGTAAAATACAGATTTGTTGCAAAATTATTTTGTATATTTGAAATTAAGAACAAATGTTGTATCCGTTGAAATATCATTAACGGCGGTTCATATATCAATATTTATTCGTCCCTATTTTTCAAAATTCAATTTAATCATTGCTATTTTTATTTCAAAAATTAACTATGATTAAATTTAATTTTGAAAAATAGCAACAAGTAGACGTTTCGATCCTAATTTGAAGTATAAAAAAACATATTTCAAGAAGTCATGCTGCATGGCCTTTCTCTGCAAAGAGTTGGGTGCATGGAATATCACAGCATTCCCAAATCTCCTGCCTAATTTCGTTATACGTGATATTGACGTGATAGAAACCAATAACACGACTTGTACCCACGACGAGTACCATGCAAATATATATCTGGTAAACGTTGGTTGCGTGTCTATCACACCCATTGCTTTCGGATCCTTATACAGTATTATATATGCATACATCATCATGCTATCGTTCTCATCTTTAATTTTTTGCCATGATAGTATTTATTTTCTCCCTTTAGTATGAAAATATATGTAATCATCCAATGGTACGTATATAATTCCACATGCGGCCGTACCTCTTGGATCCTACTCAAGTGCTCGATGACAAAAAGAGGATCCGCCCGTGCGGCCTAACTGAAATTCCAACGACCCAGACCCCCTATATATACAAGCTCCACGCCTTCTCTTTAGCCACTCCGGCACCTGCGCCGCAATGCCCCTCCTCCACGACGACGCCCTAACTTGCGACGACTGGATCGAACAACTCCATGACCATTTTAATGCAACCCCACCACTTCACGATGGTCCGGCTACATCCGAACCGGAGGAGTGGCGTGATAGGAGGAAGAGAGCGAACCGGGAATCCGCACGGCGGTCTAGAATAAGGAAGCAGTGGCGGATGGAGCAACTGAGCAGCCAGGTGAGCCAACTTCAACGTGAAAACACCGAGCTCTGGGCCCAACTCGAATCCATCACAAGTCGACGCGAGATGGTCTTCCAAGACAATGAACAGCTCCTGATCAAGCAAGCGGCTCTGAATCACAGGCTTTGTGAAGTGAGCCAGGTTCAGTCGATACTTGATTCATGTGTCGCAATGCCTCCACAGGTTGGACCAAGCGAGCATGAAATTGTGGTTTGGGAGGAGATGAATAGGGACTGATCGGATCGGAGGAGAGGAGGGACTAAGCCATTTGTTTGAGTTCTTGCCTCTGTACTTCTTTCGGACCATATTGTAAAGTTGGCTAAAATACAGGGACTTCGAAATGAGATAGAACCCTTTTTACCCTTTTTTCTTTTGGTACAAAAAAAATAAGCTGGGCAAATTGTTTTTCGGGGTTCTTAAGGTATGTAAATTCACATGTATTATTACGATACATAATTATCCAAATATTTTAGGATCTGGATCATCTATTGTGTACGTTCCACAGTTGTCGCGATCTGTTCGTTCACACACGACTTTATCTTGGCATATAGAAAAAGAAGATATAGTTACTTCTAATCTTTAGCAAACAGATTAATTGAACAGGCGAAACGAACAAAAATTGATCTTCCCCATAGATTAATATAAACAAAAATAACTCCAAAGTGATTATTTATGGCCAATTTTCAACTTTAATTTGATAATCTCAGATAAAATCACTTTTAACTTCCAATAGAATATGCCATATTTAATAGAAATTCCACTTCTTCTTTTTTAAACAGAAAATTTCCACTTTCAGTGTCATAGTTATGAACACATCGAAGAGATTATGCCAAAAGTTGAAGAGTTGAAAGAATTAAGTAAACTTCGCCCTAACAAAGCAGGGGATAATAAATAAATTCCCGCTTCTCCAATATACAAGGTTTCATATAACAAAATAAAAATGAATAAAATGTCGGTTCTTGTGTGTTAATCATTTCAGTTTGGAATTTCCCATCTTAAGTTATTGAGAAGAATGGAGTAGGGTACAAGCGATTGCCTGCCCTAAAGAATGATGGGTCTTGGCACACGATCAAGCTGCAGCTGATAGCTTGTCATCAGGGTCGCTGAGATGCAGAGCATGCAAAAGCTTCGACCAGGAGTCGGAGATGCCACCTGGTAAATCAAACTCCATGAGCTTCCCACGTCTGCGATAAAATTCTTCTACAAGTTGACTCTGAAGCAGATAATAATCCAACACCAAGGAATCAGTTAAAAAATATTAAAGTATCACAAGAAGCAAGCATCTGAATCAAGATTGAAACCCACTGGAAAATTGGATATGTAGTTGTGCACACATTTTTCGTGATACTCCAAAAGTTAAATATTCCAGGATCATGAATATCAAGCTATGTGGTTTAACAGTTGGCACTCGATTTCAGAAACAATACGCAAAATATGACGCATGCAGAATCGTTGAAAGAGGATCTACATGAATTTTGCAATGCATATGTGGTGATGCTGGAATACAAGGGATTGTGTTTGCTTGTGATCCCCCTTGATTGTTTCTTGGATATGGAAGGGATTTCAAAGAACCTTGCTCGAGTAAGAGCGATGCTTGACACTGGTTTTACTGATGTCCCTGAGGATGATAACATGATATGGTCTAAAGGTTTCTCGAAGGAGGAGTTTGGACTGACTTGGAGATTCCCCTGCCTTGTCCCAAAGAAAGATGTTCCTTGTGAGGGGAGGACTAGTGCTTGATCGCACTTCTGAATAGTATAGTATGTATTTAGATGTGGTGAAGCTCCTTATGAACAAACAATAGAAGAATGATTGATTCATTTGTCAGTCCGATGCATACGACCTTCATACCATGAAGGATAATAGTTGGTACCATGGTGATAGCCTCAGATATTGTGACAGATTGGAAAAGAATGAGTATTGAAGGGATGTCTCACCACATCCTTCTCGTCAATGGATGTCGGTAGGGCGGTTTCTTCCATCGCAGAGGGGTGTGCATCAGGGGTGCTAAGAAAATTGGCAAACTTTTTCATTCTCGGGATAGACACCATTGCCGCACAGTAGGTGGTTTTGGGTGGATGGTTCAAGGGTTTTGGGCTCATGATCTCTCCATTATGGTATTGTCATATGGCATATGGTGGTGGTACCTCATTCTCTACCGAGGAGGGAGTCCTGAGTACAAGAGGTTCTCAGCTCTAATTGACATATTTTGAGGCTTCTACTCGAAGAAGCCGGCTTTTATTCCTTTCGATACATCTGAGGATGTCATCGTTCAGTGTTCCGAAATGCGGTCCATGCAATCACATATGTGGTATGCTTATGCAGTTGCCCTTCCGAACCGCATGTCTTATGCGGTCATATGTGGTTAAAGCACATATGCGGTCCGAGTAATCCGTATATGCGGTCGCATATTAAATACGATCAATACTGACTACTTCCATCATCTTCGATTACGCATCTTAAGAAACAATAGTTTTTTGAAGCTTTATACATCAGGATTTTTTTTTGAATTCTCACTAACAATATTTTTAAAACTTTAGATTCCGGAATCATAAATTTAAATCATTGGTATTAGGTTTTATCTATTACCTAGAAATTTCGGTGATGATCTATGTTACCAATGTAATGTATCTGCATGTCTTATGTAAAAATTGAACAATCATCACCGATTTTTCAATGGAGCATTCTTTTTTTTATAATTTATGGTATTAATATGATTTAATTTAATAGATTGTGTAGCCAACATCTGTCTTATCCAGCATTCCTTATTAATGAAATGAATCATGTAATTTAATATTTTGTCAACTATTTTTATTATATTTTTTATTATTTTAATTTATTTTAAATTAAAATAACACAAACCGCATAATATGCATATACTTCCTCCTATCCAATTACTCACTTCATATCAGACCCAATGAATACCACATACCGACTTTTCGAACATTGTCATCATTGTGTGTGGTCAGATGATGGAAAACATCCATAAACATGCTTCCCAAAGTCTACCTAGGTTTGCCTTTGATAAATAGGAAATTGAGGGCAGCGGACCGAAGGCCTCTTATTGAGAAGATGGAGAGACAGAAGGCCACATGCCTTTGAAGAGGTGACTGACCAGTGATTCTGTGATCGATGTTGATTGATGTCTATATAATAGTTGCCTATGGAGATTCATCAGAGATTTGAGAGCCTCATGTGGAGTTTCTATTGAACCGTGTTTGGACAGGAGTGTCATGACGTAGTTTTGGTTGACTGGAATATATCTTAAGACTTGGAAAAGGGAGGGCTTGGGAGTTAAGCGACTTTGAGAAATGAACAATAATTTCTTATAAAAATAGGTGTTATTGTTTAAGGTGACAAAAAGGAGATATTACGCCGATTTGTCGAAGGTTTTTATGGAGTAATGAGGATCCATATGTGTTGTCGATGGGGGTAAGATCACCTTCAATCTTCTGGAATGGGCTTTCTTTGATTCTATTTATAATACACCTTTTTAGGATAGCTATTAGGGGATGGTTGTTTTTTCAGGCTTTGGATGGGTGATCAAATAGAATGTCCTCTACAACAGATTCCCCAATTTTTTGCCTTGGTAGGGACTATCGATGCTTCGATGGTAGACGGTTAGGCTAGTTCAAGAGCACGGCTGGGATGTGATCATCGATGTTCTCTTAAGGCCCTTCAGAGTAATGGCTATGTAAGTCTGCCTAAATGTTGGAGATGTTTGAGCCACGAGACAATCTCTGAGGTGAGTCATAAAAACTATATCTCTTCCTTTTTTTAGAACAGCTATATCTCTCCTTTTTTATATGAAAGGATTTGAAGGCGTCGTCGTGATCTCTTCTTTTTGTATTGAGTCACTGATAATTTAGTTTGTAAATATATTTTTAATTCTATATATTGCAGAACGTCTATAAAAGTATTTTAAGAAGGATTGTTTTGTATATGTTTATCTGAACAATCATGTGAATTTTTTCACATGTAGCAAACAATAAGTGTTTATTTGATCAGAATCAGGTTAAGTCTAATGGAAATGTTTAGGAACAATTTCCATAATGTCATGCATATGTTATCGAATTTTGGATGTTGTGCTTTGAATTGTATGAAAAAATAAAAACCATAGTCATTTATCGGGGGACTTGTAATTCAAGCTAAACTTTTTGTTATTATATATATATATATATATACTATAATTCAACGATATAATCTTAAATATTAAGGCCTTAGATGGAGAAAAAATTCTACAGCAATTATGTAGAAATCCTCTTTTTGGTTTAAAATCAATCTATTGATTTTTTAGAGGAAGATTGCTTTTATATTTTGCTTCCAAATTGCAAATAACACCTATAACAACCATCTCCACTCGTTGCTCCAGTTTAAATAATATATCGCTTCGAATCGTGCATCTTTTACCTGTCAAAACTTGATTACCGCCATTAGATTACATGTATATATCATTTCATGAAAAGAATCGTTTGAGATAATTTACTTTTTTAATATCGCAATGTCAATATTTATTTATTATTATTGTGACCTAATATATATTCTTGGGTTTTGCCATTGACATTGAGATGTTTATTTTATGGGTAAATAAATCATGTATGAGGATAGATTTACCCGCTTGAAAATTGTTAGAGTATGCATCATTCATATGTAAGATGGGTAACTAAATAGATCCTTCCAATTCTATTTACCTCATCCAGAGTTTAGTCCCACACCTATCGGTGGTGGGACTTGGCGAGTATATGGAGGCTATATAAGAAGCTCCAGATCTCCCGTATCCAGCGAGAAAGTTCAATGAACGATCAGTCCTTTGGGGCATTCTCCTGTGGTTTCATCCCGCTCCTTAGGGAGTAGGGTTCCATGTTAAAATCCTATGTTCATAAGGTTTTATTCTTTTCTTTGATATTCGCTTCCACGTTTTATTTTCCAACATGGTATCATAGCGGGTTTAATTCTCGAGGAAATATTTTATATATTTTTTTGTCGAGTTTCGGTTCTTGGTTGTTCTTGGAGAGTTGTTCTTATGGATTATTATTTTCCAGTTCTAGGATTCAATCTCTGGAACCCTAGTTCTCCAGGTCATGCAATCAACCCTTGCTCTCAAGATGGTCGGCGATGCAAGCGCTTCTCCAAGGACATTCCAACGGAAGTGGCTCAAGGCGGAGGCCCGATCAACTCCAGGAGGAGCCATTGCTCCTAGGATCTGTTGGCAGCAGCATGGACCAAGTCCATTTCTAGATGGCACCACCACCCTCTATATGTTATCTCCAGCAGCCTCCAGGCCAGCAACCCCCATATCCACTGTGCTGCAAAGGGGGGTGCAGGTGCACACGATGCAACCCTTCATCAGATCAAGCTAAAGAAGAAGAAGAGGAGGCAGCAAGGCCTCTACCTTCAAAATAATCTCCCGGAGGCGATTTCTCAGGACGTGCACCCTCCAGGGGCGGCACCTTCCCCTGTCGATCGAGCCCAAGTGCCCCCCCCCCCCCCCGAAGGCCCTCCATTTGTTCCAGACAGAGGCACCACTCCTCCAGAAGATCCCAGGTGGTCTGATGCTCACAGCTGACGCCACTTCATCTCCTGGCGGAGGTGGAGCCCTATCCAGACGGAGCTCAAGCTCCAGGCCGCCTCTCCGATTACCTCCATCTCCAGGCGACGGCCCCGCAAGAGACATGGTGACCCATGCAGGTCGCACCACCACCAAGAACACATGTGTGGTGGCGGCCCTCCATCTCTCGATGGAGAGCTCGAAATGGTGGCTCCTCAGCTCCACCTTTGCGTGGGCGACGTCAGCCAAAGGTGGCGCTACACCCATCTCCAGGATCCTTCCTCGTGCTCCACAGGCGGCGGCGGCAAGAGAGCCCCCATCAGGGGTGGCAAGTCTTCCAAAGGAGGGTTTCCAAGTGTGGGCCAATTTGGTTGATTGTAATTAGAAAAGAGAAAGAGGAGGAAAAAGAAAGCCCTAAATGGAGTGCTGCATATTCTAGGGCCTAAGTGGGTTGTTTCAGAAAAACGAAGACGAAGACAGCTATTAAAAAAAGGAAATAACCGAGAGTGAAAAAGGTGTGTTTAAAAGAAAAAAAATCGTACGTAAAAAAAACTTTTGCAAAAAAAGGAGAGAGAGGCCATAAAAAAAGAGAATCAGCTTATTTACAAGAGAGAGATGTCTATATTTTTAAAAAAGGGGGGAAGAAAAATAGCCAGAAAAAAAAGAAAAAAATCATTTGAGATTGTTTTATTCTCTCTGCATCTCTTGTCTTCTCCCAACTTTGTTGATGTCATTGTTTTCGACAAGTATGGGAGGAAGGAGGAGTATTGTGTAGAGTCACAGGTCTGTTCCAGATTCAAACGTCAGATTCCAGACCAGTCAATTGTTCAGACTCTACAATTCAATTTTTCCTACTCGACGATTGGTTCTGAGTCCTCTTTTTTTATGCGCGCACGTATGACATCATTTTTTGTGGTCCTCATCTTTTGTGTTTCAGCTAGGGTTTTCATGTGTTCCATAGGGACTCTAGAGTAGAGATCTCATTCCCTATGCCATGTGGCCTAGGGTTTTCATGTGGTTTCATAGGGACTCAAGAGTAGAGATCCTATTCTCTAAGCCAGTATGAGAGAGACCCAGTTCTCTGATGAGGAGACTTCTTCATACTCCATTCTCCAACGACCATGGACTTTGACGAGAATTATCTCCACAGCTTTTCAGTTTGGCCCTCTCAGAGATGGAGCAGTTGTCCACATATTGTGGTAGGCCAGAGTACTCCGATGAGGAAACTCATTCAGTTTGCAGTAAATCTGACAGGCGCAATACCGAGCACATGCTCTCCGACAAGGAGATTCGGTTTGACTCACACTCTAGTCTGTTTGTTCCTCCTCGCCTGCACAGCATGAGAAGCAACGTCTTCGCCAGCAGCCGATAGTTGTGTGCATTAAGTTGATATTGTCTTTAGTGTCTTTTATTGTGAGTTGAGATTTCTTTTTGTTTGTCTAAGTTGAGCATTGCATCACATGCTCCAGCTTGAGGGGGAGTGTTAGACTATGAGTCATTCATATGTAAGATGGGTAAATGGATCCTTCCAAGATCCATTTACCCCATCCAGAGTTTAGTCCCACATCTACCAGCGGTGGGGCTTGGAAAGTCTGTGGAGGCTATATAAGAAGCCCCGGACCTCCTGTATCCAGCGATAAAGTTCAATGAACTATAAACCCTTTGTAGCGTTCTCCCATGGTTTCATCCCGCTCCTTAGGGAGTAGGATTCCACATTAAAATCTCATGTTCATAAAGTTTTATTCTTTTCTCTGATATTCGCTTCCGCATTATATTTTCTAACAGAAACTATATATGTAGCTCATTCCACCTTGGTTTCGAATATAATGATAAAGAAAAAGAGAAAACACTATCTAATGTGTGTAACATGGTTGTTCCATGTGGTTTTCACCCTTCCTCTGTGAAGGGTTCCCACATAAACCTTATCTTTGTCCTCAATGTACATTGTATTTGAATGAGATTTCTCCTATTCGTAGCCCTAAAAAAAGGGGGGGTCTTTCTCCGTCGTTTCTATCTGTTGAACTTGCATGGATCTTGCCTGGTGTGGCCGTTGTTAGGGATATTGTCGTCTACATAAGGGCTATCGTTGTGCTTAGCGGATTTCCAAGATCATCTTTCGCTCTCTAGCCTTTCGCTTGGCCCCCATCATACGTCCTATCGCTACCTAGTAACCCCTTGTGGTTCTTGTCTAATGGAGGTGTCTTTTTTTGCTCGTAAGGCCTAGGTTCTTTGTTGTTGAATTCAAGCTGCTGTATTGCATGCTTGGCAGGATCCGGATCCTTAATCATATTGTTAGTATCTCGGTGCTCTTATTTTGTGTGCATTGATGTTGATCTTGCAAATTATTTGTTTAATCTTGGTGGTTATAGTTGGAGTGGTTTATTGTGGTGCCCTACTTTGTTCTACTATTTTCTGTTGCTTTGTGTGGGAGTGGTTGTTTGTTTTCTTCAGCCCTTGTGGCAATGGAGGAAAAAACGATATTAGGGGAAATGTCAAAATAGAGAATCAGTCTGTGCAAACTACCACCATCATATTAATCAAAGATAAGTATTTGATATTGTCTGCTGCTGTAGAAATGGCAATTGCTAGTTGGGGGAGAATTGAATACATCAATGGATGTAATCCAAAGCTTGATGAGATGGATCCTTCTTGTGAAAATGGTATATTGAAGTGAATCATGTATGTATAGATCAACTATGTCGACGATACTTAAAAGCGTGTATGGTCAAAAGAGGAGAGACATGTGATTTATCAAATAAGTCAAGAGATTTACTCTTCGTCAAGGAGGGAGTTGTGTTGCAGGTTCTTATGAGGTTCTGATGGGACGACTTAAACTTTCATTCTGAACTTCTGAGGAATCTTGAAGGCATAATACATATAAAATTTTCTGGGTGGAAGGATAGGTCTACACATTTTTTGGTGTATTAGACTCAATTTTTGAACATGTTAGGAATTCAAGAGTGACAACAAGCATTCAAGAGGTTTATCACTAGATTGAAGATGAAGAACAATGATGGCTTGTGATGACTCATCCTAATGATGAGGTTAGAACTACTGCGCAGTCTATTCTTATATCTCTAAAGAATAATATAAAGACACAATATAGGAAATGCACACATTGCAAGAAAGCTAGACACTCTATTGATTTTTTATTGGGAGCTATATCTAAAGAAGATATCATCTAGAGGACAATATGATCAAAGGACCAAGAATGTGACTACTACTGCGTCTGAACATGATAACGAAGATAGGAAGAAATTCACTCACGATCGAATTCAAGAACTTCAATCTTATTTAAATATGAGAAGCACTCGAGAAGAAAAATATGACGAAGCCTACACCACCAATACTGCTCTTGTCGATGTTGCTTGGAAGAAATGTAATGATAAAAATATTGATGACAACAAAAAATGGATAATTGATAGTAGGATTGTAAAAATCGGCTGACTAGGCCTAGTCAGCCAATAGTTGGTCGACCCCACTAATAAGCCGACTACTCGACGATATTTTTGAATTATTGCATTCTCATTTAGTATCATTGTTAGTAACTTAGTATTCATTGTTGGTAAGTAGTTTTTTTAGAAGAGATGGGATGGACTTCTTTTAGAGGACTATCCAAAAATATATATTGAAAAATAACAATGTAGTTACATCTGTCAGGTTTCATAAAGGGCTCTGGTATGCCCGAGTACATTTTCAAAATAAAACCTCCCACATACAAAGACCACAAAATTTTCTATCTAGCCATAATGCTCAAACAAGTGCGCACGCATTCATCCGTCCTTCCTCTGAACCCAACCAGTCCCTACAAAGTGAAGCCCAAAAGGAATCCTTATCACTCCATTGGATGCTCGAAATGTTCACATTCCGCCACACGTCAATTGAGCTAGGACACTAGAACAAGAGGTGCTCAACATCTTCCGTCAATCCAACACACCTGTTGCAGCCCTCCTCCGCTCCTGGAAAAAGTCTGGACCTATGTGCAGCTGGCAGATCCGTTCTCGTCTCAGCAACCATAAGAAAACCTTAACCCTCGGGGGTATCTTCCACCTCCATATCCTAGTACAATCCCGAGTAGTCTCCGCACCCATCGAATAGGACATTGCAGACACCACCTTGTATGCCCAGTAGTCCGCAACACGTGCCTTTTTGTTCGCTACTAGAGTAAAAAATCCCTGGGTACAAATCACTGAACGTGCCCTCCTCAAACCAATCATCCGTCTAGAATCGGAAACCACATCCATCTCCCAACAAAGGTCACATGGAGTCTGTCAGTAATGGCAGGATTGGACAGACACCACCCTAGAAAGTGGTTGATGAAGGCACAACATCGGATACGTAAAGGATAGGCAACATATAGTAAATAGATCTAACCGTTCTAGAGAGCAGATCACTCCCTCCATCCCATATCCTCATAATCTAATCTGCAAAACCCCTAATCCTCCCTCCTTGATCAGTGTAGTCACTACTGACCACTCCAACAGCATAAGACCATTTCCATCGTACATTTAGATGACCAAAAAGTGTTGCATAAGTAACTCTAGCCTCCTACAAATATCCACAAGTAAGACTCTCATGGATAAGAAGAAAACATGAATTGCAGTGATAACTGCCTTCACCAGCACCAGTCTCTCGCCTCTCGAGAGATATAAAGCCTTCCATCCTGCCAACTTCTTCTATAGCTTCTCCACTACTAGCAACCAGTCAACCTGCATAACTCTCCCACACATCAATGGTAGGCCTAGATAGTTGCTAGGCAGACTCTTATGTGTTGCTTCCAAGATCTCCATATATGAAGCTGCCTCCTATGAACCAAGGTTAAATTGTATGAAAACCGACTTTGCACTATTAACCTTCAAGCCCGACAAGTCCCCAAAAATGTCTAACATTGCTTTGACTGTTATATATTCTTTCACACCCCCTTCTACAAAGAAGACGTTGTCGTCCGCGTACCACAAGATCGGTACCGAGATCCTCTTTGGAGTAACCCTTAAAGAAACCCCCTCCTTATGCAAGCACTGACATAATTGCCAGTGTGTTCGCCTCAAAGACAAACAACAGGGGCGCTAAGGGACATCCCTGCCTCACCCATCTCTCCGACTGAAAGAAACCCCCTTCATGTTTCCCATTAACTAGCACTGAAAGTGAGGAAGTGGTGTTGCATCTCTTCATCCAGTCTATCCAGATGTTCGGGAAGCCCCTCCTGACCAACGAAGCCCAGATAAATTTACAATTCAAATTGTCATAAGCCTTTGAGAAATCCACTTTCCAGATGAAGCCAATGACCCCTCCTCTTCCAATCTGACACCATCTCCGGTGCTATAACTACTCCTTCAAGCAACTGCTTCCTCAGAATAAATGCATATTGTGCCAGCATAACCAAATCATTCAAAACTCCTCTAAGGCCATCCAAAACTCGTTTGAGGTGATTAGCCAACACCTTGACCACAATCGGGTAAATAACATTAGAGAATGTTGTGGGCATAAACTCGTCTACCCGCACTGCACCCTCCTTCTTCGACAACAAAAAAAGAAGGGACTTATTGAGTTTTTCCATGCCTCTATTCACTTCTCTGAATTCCAACAACCCCATGACGTCATCCTCCACCTCCTCCCACATGTAGAAAAAAAAATCAGAAGGCCATTTGGACCCGGATAACTGATGCAAAAATAATAATTTCAACGGTGAAATAAAAATATTGATGGTGGAAATTTGGTGGAAGAAGAAAGTAGAGGATGGGAGAAGAGAAGATCGCGCCGGTTGCGCGGGGTTTTGGAGAAGACTCGCGAAGATCGCACTAGAAAGAGATAGAGGGAGACGGAGATAAACTCAATTTTCCATATAATCTGAACTGAATAAAAACATGGGACTACCCTCTCTTTATATAGGAGAGATGGGTTTACAAAAATAGTAAACTAATTTAAATTGACAACCGACTTGCCTAAATTGACTCTAACTAATTAATTGACCCAATTTCAAATTAAAATCTACGAAATAAAAGTTGAGATCACATGCGATCTCAATTATTTAATTAAACAATTATGACAACTTAAAAACGTAAATAAAATTGACAATTAAATTTAGATGAATATGTGGCCCTATGTTTGGGGCCCACGCTGCATCAACTCTCCTCCGCTTTAATAACTCGGCTCCTGACGAATTGCGGGATCTAGGTGCGTCGTTGGGGAATTCGATCTTTACATGGCAGCTTCAACTTCCCCATTAGATCCCATTCAATGTTACGTTTATAATTTCTTTCCACTGGGGGGCATGTCTGCAAATGTTCTACCCCTTCACTTAAAAGATACCAATAATATAATTTGACTTTCAATTGGTCCTTTTGACAAATTATCTTGAGAGGAGGGGGCTGCTTGTAATATTTCCAGAATTTTTCATACCGAATATTAGGGGATTCGATTGAACCCTTCGTTAGGGCTTGTTTTTTCTTCAAAGGTTGGAGATGGCGCCGCCTCGGGCGGAAGCTACAGGAGGCACGCGTGTTGAGCTCGCCCCGGGGCTCTAGCTCATGGCCTGGGCTGGTTCTCCGGCGGCGACGATAGAGGCGGATGCCTGGATTGAGCGGCCATCCGCAGCGGCGGGGAGGGCTGGTGCTGGCCTGGGGAAGGCGCCTGCGCAATGCGACGAAGGTTGGCGAGAGCGATGGGAGGGCGCGCGGTTGAGGGCGGCGTCGTTTGGGAGAGGAGGTGGACAGGGAAGTGGCGGGGCGGTGGTGAGTGTCCATGCGTTGGTTGTGACGGGGGAAAAGCGGGGCTGGCGGAAGGTGGGTCGCTGGGGGGAGATGGAGAGGGCAGGGGCGGTGTCGATGGTGGGGTTTCCCATTAGAGCACCCTTCTCGTGCGTGATGGGGTCTGAGGCGGAGGCAGAAGACCCACCGTTGGGTGTGATGGCGGCGACGAGGGAGGCTCTGGAAGGAGGGCTTTGTGATCGTCGGTTGCCGCCTCCAACAGAGCCAACTGCGGTTTTTCGTAAGGTGGCGATGGCTGTGTGCAAGGTGACGACGGGGACGCCTCAAACTCGTGTCGCTTTGACCGCTATGGGGAAGCCACTGGATGCAGCAGTGGCCAGAATCGTCTTGGACATCGAATTCAGATGGTGGTATTGCGGGACACGACAATGATGGGATTGTGGTCTCATGGTCAACCATCGTCAGGGATTCATCAATCTCATGCATATTGAGGACTTCAAACCCGTCAACCGCAGACTCTTCGTCAAATATTGGCACCAACTTTTCATTTTTTTCATTTTTTGATTGCTGGACAGCCACTTCAACTTCACAGAAATCAAGAATTTCATATTCTTCATCCGTACTTTCATCAAACATCGGCCCTATATCTTCATAGTTTTGTGGCACAGGAGTTGCATCAATAAAATATTCATCTTGAACGAAAATACCTTCATTTTCTTGGCTGAAATTGATTTGAACTGCAGGTACACCGTTCTGATGTTGGTCGTCGACATGCGAATCTTCATCGATTTGCGCATCCAACCATGCTTGGACTTTCATGGATGCTATAATGCGTTTTTTGAACTTCCTTGAACGCTTGCGAGACGACGAGTTGTGGTTGAGATGACTTAGATCAAATTGCATCCTCTAATATGCGACGGGATCGTCGAATCGTGAAAACGATTCGGTTTCCATGCTCTGATACTAATTGATGCAAAAATAATAATTTCAACGGTGAAATAAAAATATTGATGGTGGAAATTTGGTGGAAGAAGAAAGTAGAGGATGGGAGAAGAGAAGATCGCACCGGTTGCGCGGGGTTTTGGAGAAGACTCGCGAAGATCGCACTAGAAAGAGATAGAGGGAGACGGAGATAAACTCAATTTTCCATATAATCTGAACTGAATAAAAACATGGGACTACCCTCTCTTTATATAGGAGAGATGGGTTTACAAAAATAGTAAACTAATTTAAATTGACAACCGACTTGCCTAAATTGACTCTAACTAATTAATTGACCCAATTTCAAATTAAAATCTACGAAATAAAAGTTGAGATCACATGCGATCTCAATTATTTAATTAAACAATTATGACAACTTAAAAACGTAAATAAAATTGACAATTAAATTTAGATGAATATTTGGCCCTATGTTTGGGGCCCACGCTGCATCAATAACCATCTGCATTGATATTTTTTTGAAGCCAAAAATAGGGGGAAACACTCAGTGGTGTTCACCCCAATATATTAAAGAAGTAAAAAAGGGTGTCGAATGTACAAGACGCCCAAAGGCGTTACAAAGGGGCAATATAGCCCCCAACCAGAATGAGGAAACACAAAAAAGACTAGCTGCCACTCCAGTCGTCCACCATCCTTGCAGCGCGAATGAGCACGTTATCCTTGTAAAAGCGTTGATCCGAGAATATGGCCTCATTCCGTCCAAGCCAAATCGACCATAATCTTGCCACCATATTCAAAAGACGCCTTCTATCAGTATGTCTGTTAATGAATAGCGAGTCACAGAAGGCCACCACGTTAGTAGTTCGCACCCAAGCCACTATCGGATCCTCCCACAACCCACGAACCAAAGGGCACTCGAAGAAAACGTGCTCAGGGGATTCCACATCCGAGTCACACAGCAACAATCTGGAGCAACGATCCCTCGTCAGAAGCCTCTTCCTGCGGACGAGCCATAAGAATATAGCAAAACGCAATGGTAAACCAAGCCTCCAGAGAAAGCAGCAGTCCCTCACCAAAGAGTCAGAGCGAACAGGCGGTGCGAAAGAAAGCACACCATACGCCTTGCGCGTCGAGAAGCCACCGTCCTTCTAGATCCAATGATCCCTACCCTCGCAAGGCCCATCAGCACCCTTGAGCACGTCCAGCAGGAAAAGAAAGTCAGCCAGCCTTTGATCCGAGAAATTCGCCCCAAAGCGAGGGCACCAACAACCGCTCGCCCCTGGAAGACGATACTCTCCTACTGAAATTCCATAAGTGCTCCACATTGACGTGTCTATCACCTCGTCTCCATGGACCTGCTCTCCATCCACCTGCAAATCGTATATCATGTTTCTCCTTTGTCCACTCGCCACAACATAAAAAAACCATGTGTTCGCATCATCCTCTTTCACCCACTTTTGTCTAGATCTCTGTCGTCACCCTACATCCTTACGCTTGTCATCTTCTGCAACAATTTGTTGTTCTCTTCATGAATGCAACTCCTCCAAGTTAAGTTAACATTCATCTTCGACCCCATCTAGTCTAGCAAACTCCCTTACAACATTGTTATGGCGTTCATCTCCGCTTCGATGAGTCTCTTTCCTGTGTTTCATCAGAACCTCTCAAACTCTGAGATCTTCTGAGCTAACCTCTACATATTTGAGCGCTCCACCCGCAAAGACCTCTAGCAGTTGGTGACCATCCCCCTGAAACCTTCATCTAGAAATCATGCTCTTTCGAACCTGAACAACGATCGCGAAATCGTCCCCTCACCTGACTCCCAACAGATAGGTGTGTGGTCTGATCTCGATCTAGGAAGGGCTCGTACTGTAGAAAGCGGGAACATCTCCGTCATCTCTACAGATGCCAAAAACTGATCCATAAGGGATCTTGATGAATTGTTCCACCAGGTGTACTTCTCATTCGTTGCATCAAGCAGCTTCCCAATAAACTCCATAAAGTCATCAGAACATGGATCCTGCCCACGACGGTCACCTGAGCTATTCGAAGCAAGTAATGTTACGTTAAAGTTGCCACCTACAATCCAAGGGATGGATGGGAAGTCCCTTCTAGCTAACCTCAATTCATCCCATAGCCCAGGGTCACGTGCCCCAAAAACACCATAAACCAAAGTAAACAACAGTCTGCCAAGCACCTGACTTTAATTCCAACAAAACAGAAACCGATCTAAGACCCAATCTTTCTTCAACAGCCAGAAGAAGATCCCATCCCAAGCAACACCACACTACTCGCGATGCCCACTGTCGAGATTTCTCTGAACTTCGAACCATAGATCTCCAAATCTTCCGATCCTAGCTTGCAATCTTAGACTCTAGCAAGAACACTAAATCAACACGTCAAGAACTCAGACTTCCACCAATTGCCCTTCTCTTCTCCATGTCCCCCAACCCCCTGACAATCTTCATGATGATCTACTCTGAGGGTTAATGGCAGGCACAAATACCCCAAGAGACTCCACAACCCATGCGTGAATGTCGACCGTAGAATTCAAAGCACCAGGGGATTGTCCCTCACCCTCCATCTGATTATCTATCACATGTACCACAACCAAACTGGTCCTGCCCAATCCAGGGATCAAAGTCCTTGCCTCTTTGTCTTCCACTTCTCGCTCCAACCACAACTACGCATATGGTTTCCTCCTCTTGCAGGCATGGCCTCAAATTTCAGCGAAATTCGGTTGAATTTCTGTCGAATATCGATATCCAGTCGAAATCGAAATTCAACCGAAATGGCCGAAATATGAGTCCTAGTACAAAAAATTACCGAAATGACCGAAATTCCGATCGAAATTCCACCGAAATTCCATCGAAACTATGTTTTGGTCGATACCGAAATGGTGACCGAAATCGACATTTAGAGTCTTGCTTGCAAGAGAAGGGCAAAATCGGATCCCCCTTTAATTTTCGATTGCCATCCCCCAGTGTTATCCTTCTCTCTCTCAGAGCCCGCTCCACTGCCAGAATATGTTTCTCCATTTGCTGACTTCTCGCTCTGCACCTCCTCAACTTCTTAAGAACCCATCTCCAGTTCCTCCACCTCACCCACTACTGTGGAGCTTTCTGCCTTCTCAACCGCACTGCCCCGACACACAACCGTGGAGGGATCGGCTCCATCAGCAGTAGGGGCAAGGGAGAAACCCTCTCCCAAATTACAAAGCACGGGAACCCCTGTCACAAAGATGCCACCCCGCTAGTAGGTTCCAGAATCCCCTCAACCTCAATCAGGTCACCTGGATGCCCATCAACCCCAACCGGACTTGTAACTAAAGAGAAAGACTGGCCCAGAGCTGGAGCATCCACTACCGCTTTAGACTTTACACTCGAATCCGATCCAAGTAACACTACTGCCCCATAAGGTCCACCGCTTAACATGTTTGGACCCGTAAAGACACCTCTAACAACAGTTGTCCTCGATCCCTTCAGAAAATCCATCTCCACTGATTGATTGAAAACCCCCAAAAAAGGAAGGTTATCAATCGCCCCTAGTGATCTCTCCCGAAGATCTTGGGGCGAAACTACCATAACTGAGCGATATTGCCACACATGTTGTCCAGGCGAGGTCGAAGCCGTCACCGGAGTCACCACCACAAGATTGTCCGATCGTCGAGCAAATTCTGGTCGACCCTCCACCTTCTTTGGCTCATCAGAAACAAACGTAGAACCCTCTGCCAACATTGGCACAACCACCATAGTCGACCCCTCCTTTACTACAGAAACCAAAAGAAGTTCAAACTCCGCCCTTCTGATTCGAAGGATGATCTCCGACAGCACGGCTCTTCAAGATCCCTTCATTTTAACGATCACATCTGAACCCCCGCCCGGTCTTTAGCCTCGATAGAAGAATCTTTTCAACCTCCTCTACATGTCGTAATGCTTCTCAGACATATATGAGGTCACGAGACCTCACCGGCAGACCCTTTACCTCCACTAGCCATGTTGAGGCAGCCACCTTCGCCCCATCATGCAGGCGAGGTTTTCGCCATCAGACCGATGGTGGAAACAACCCGCCATTATTCAAGAATCCTGTCAGCTCCTTCGCTTCGATGCCCTGGACACAAATTACCAATTCAGAAATCCACAATGTGTCTTCCACGCTATTAGTCGTACGCCCGAAGGTGAGAATTTCCACCACCTCCCTCATATCCTCAATCGAGCCTTCTGCAATCAGAACTCCTTCCAAATGATCATCGTAGCCCAACAAGTCAACCTTCTTAAACGTCACAGAGCCGCCTCCTACATCCGATTTGGAAGACCACGAAATAATCAGAAGACCCCGAAAGATGGTCCTTTCAAATATGCCCTTCCACCCTACAATGGTAACAAATAAGAGCTTACGCGGGACACCATCATGCCAGATGACCCACCAAGCCGCACTAGAAACACCATCGAGAAGGAGGATGAGCAATCTCACACCCTTCCACGACAACACGGCTGCCTCCCCCAAAACTAACCTCTCTGATGGTGGCCCTCCTTCTCTTCTCTCTCCTCCACCTCCCAATCCGATGAAAGCCATTACTCACCCTCGGGTACTAAGGGCCCTTTCCTCTACTCTTTCTGCCGAGCCATTAGCCCTCATCTGAGAAGTTCTTAGAGATGGTTTTTAGAAATGACTTTGTTGGTTAGTAGTTAACAACTTAACATATTATTTTACCTCTTATTTTCTATGTTATGCCTTTGTATCTAATGTTTATATTATGAATTTAGTTTATGTTGTAAATGGAATAACATAATAAAATAAAAAAATCAAGTTGGCAAGACCCTCATGCTGGAAAGGTTATGTGATGCAAACGGAAAAATTCCAATGATGAAAAAAATTTTGAAAGTGGAAAAATATTTAGTAGAAGAATTTGGTGGGAGGAAGAAGAGAAGGCTCGCCAAAAGCGAGTGATTTGGGGAAAAGAACCGTAGGGATCGCATGTAGGGAGAGGAGAGGAGAGAAGAGAGAGGGAGATAAATTGGAGAAACTCCTATTTAATTTGAACTAAAACATTGGACTACCATCTCCTTTATATAGGAGGGATTGAATTACAGAAATAGAAAGAAAATAAAATTAAATCCTAAACTTGTCCTAACAAATTTGGGGATCGCATACGATCTTATTTAAATAGAATTAAAGTCGCAACTTCGGTCTCAACTAAATTTATTTAAAATTATCCTAACTCTAATTTAATGGATGAAAAATAAAATTCTAATTTAATAAACAACAAAATTTGAATGGGCGAAGAACCTAATTGAGCCCCAATTCGTCATTTCGTACTACATCAGTTCCGGGTGGTGGGTTAACCATTGGGGATGGTATCGATGAAGAAAGGGGTTGTGGGGTGGTGGTGCGGGTTTCGACGCTGGGATGGTGGTGGAGAGGTGGGTTGCAGCAGTGGTGGTGTTGGGGTAATGGTGGAGGTGGCGATGTTGGAGGGAACGGCGGTGAAATTACAATGGTCGGCCAGAGGAGGGTCGACGTTGGTTGTAGCGGCAGAGGGAGGGGATGAGAGTGTAACGAGATTAATAGTCATGATGTTGAAGAAGGAGAGGGTTGCGGGGTAGTGGTGGAGTCGGGGCCTGTAGTAGAATCGACAGAGTTGGTGGAGGTATTGGGCCATAGGAGGATGTGACGACAGGGATGTAGTGTACTGTAGGTGGGGGGTTGCAGTGGTCGTGTTGGTGGGGTTTGGGTGGAGGTTGGGGTGGTGGGATGGCTGACATGTAGCCTTGTAGAAGGGGTTAGAGGATCATGAACTTCCTGGATAGAGCGGCTTCAAAGACGAGAGGCGGTGAATCGACAGCTTCCTTGGCAGCAATTTGAGCAGTGTTCTCCTCTTTTTGTCATGTCTGGGATTCAATATTGCATGGATCACACAGTTGGTTCGCCAAAGCTTGCATATTCTCATAGATCTAGAGCATATTGGATAATGTTTATTTAACCTTAGCATGACATGCACGATGGTCCCTTGCGTGAATATCTTTAGAATGATAACTCCATGAGTACCGTGAGGGATCGTTTGGTCGTGAGGATGATCTGTAGGTCATCCTCAGATACAAATTGATGCAAACAAAAAAATCTCTACAGTGAAAAAATAATTTTGAAATGGTGAAGAATTCTCCTAAGGTTAACTAGAGAGGGAAATAATTTGAAGAAACGCCAACTTAATTTCAACTTAAACTAACCAGCATATTGCATTGTTATCTCCGTTATATATGAAAGGTGAAATAACAGAAATAGAAAGATAATAAAACTAAATCGTAAATTGTCTTTGATCGACTAACTAATTAATTTGAGGATCACAGACGTTCGCCTTATATAAATAGAATTAAAATTAGAACAGACTTAATTAACCGTAAATAAAATTACCCTGGTTCTAATTAAATGACTCTAATTTAATGGATGCAAAATAAAACACTAATTTAATAAACAACAAAAGTTGAATGGACGAAGAACCCTAATTGAGCCCTATTCGTCGTTCCACATTGCATCAGTATGGAGGCATTGGGAGACATCTGACAGTTCTTCAACTCTGTTTAGCTAAACAGATGGTTAGAATTCAATACAAATCAATTTTTTATGATTTCAGTTTTGTATTATTCCTAATGCTAATGCTATTGGTTATCATAAATATCTACATAAGGTTGACTTATTTTTACATGTTATTCATTCACTGAAAATGCTATTTGTTAGTATATTTATGCTATTCATTTTTATAAATATTATTTTTTTAATAGGTGTAATATTCTTGTCAGATTTTTATGTCTAGTGTTGAAAATGTCTAAATATATGCAAATATATAAGAATATATGTATAAAAGTTAATTTCATATTTAAAATAATTAAAATAATTAAAATCATTTAAAGTTCGATTAAATATGATTAGTTGCTCGATTGCTGATTAATTCTTAGTCAGTGACCGATCGAAACCTTAATAGATAGTGAGGCCATTGATCATATGATCAGTGATCCAAAACTTTTTAGAGCTTATAAATTGGCTTTTAACAAGGACCATGTTGCTCTTGTTGATAGATCTAATGTTTTAGTGATAGAAAGAGAAAATGTCTTGCTCCTTGTCAAAATTCTAATCTGCAGTGCCCTTTATGTTACGGACATGTTCTTAAATCTTCTTTTCGTTAAATAAAAGAATTGGATTGTGATGTAATTTTTCCTCTGGATGTCGTACTCTGCAGACTTGATGACAAGGAAGAGGATTGGGATTGGTTTGATTTCTGAAGGCATGTATCGTCTGCAGTTGCATTAATAGCTACAATTCAACGAAAGAGAGTCAAGAAGGATTGTCATCGCCCAGCCATGCAATGGCATGAATAGCTTGGTCACCTTTTGTTTGCTTTACTTCAAGATTTGTTTCCTGTATTTTTTGAATATTTGCATTCTGAGAACTCAATTAGTCATTTTTGTCTAAAAGGCTAAGCAAGCTCATGCAACTTATAATGTTTCATGAGAGTAAGACAAGTGAATCTTTTGCGCTATTCACTTTGATGTTTAGGGGTCCTCTTGTGTTCTCACTCGTAATGGCTACAAATACTTCATTATGTTTATCGATGATTATTATGGATGTACTTTTTGTTTATTTACGTAATCATGGAGAAGTTGTCAGCATTGTGAAGAATTTTTCAATCTTATGCAAACACAATATGGGAAAGTGATCAAACATTCAAATTCTAATAATGCTCGTGATATTTGACTATGGAATTGCAAGAACTATTTAGTACTAAATGAATTGTTCATGGACTTCATGTAGCCATACCACTCAACAAAGTGGTGTAGAAGAGCGGAAAAATATATACCTACTTGAAATTAGCATCGAAATGGTGAAGATGTGAGTGATGACGAGTTGACCATCCGTAAAGGGGATTCCATGACATAGAGGTGCGAACAAAGGGATATAAAGCCCCCTCGAGATATGCAAAATATACTAGATACATTATTTACTTATACATTTGCTACTCTAAACATAACAAAAACTATAAATGTTTTATTACTTCAATCTCAACTTATGTAGTTCTTTGGAATGTTGTTGAAGCTAGTTATGATCCGCGATGGATTCAGACTATGCATGAGGAGATGGAGACCCTTGAAATAAATTGTACATGTGACATTGTGGGTTCATGATGGGGTGCATAAGGCCCTAAATGTCGGTTTCGGTCACCATTTCGGTGACGGACCGAAACGGAATTTCGGTCGAATTTCAACAGAAATTTCGGTCATTTCGATCATTTTTTGTACTAGGGTCCCCATATTTTTTTGTACTAGTGTCCCCATGTTCAAATTGGGTTCAAAATAGATCTACACTATAAAATGCAAGCGAAATAGACAAGTAGAAAGATACAAGGCCGAACTTGCAGACTTGCTGCTCAGGATTTCAGTCAAAAATACAGTATTAACTACTTGAAGACTTTTGTTCTTGTGCCAATAATGACTATGATATGAATTGTTCTTTCTTGTAGTACTCAAGGAAGGGCAGCTTCATCAGAATCATTTTAGGAGTATTTTCCTGAATGGGGATCTCCTAGAATATTTTGTTTTGAGGCAAAAACAAGGGAAAGATGCAAAGATGTCCTCCCCTAGTGGATTAAAATAAAAGGAAGAAACATGCAAAGGGAACTCCTAAAAGATGTTTACATACATATATCTTCTGACCATGAGAAGATATGAATATGTTGCGAATTGAAGAAAGCGGACTGAAATATTCCCTTGGAGCCTGGTTCGAGAGGATTCGAGTGATGATGATCAAATTAGGGCATCACCAACGAAATGATGATCACACTCTCTTTGTCAGATGTGAAAAAATAAAATAGTTCTTCTAGTATATGTTGATGACATGATTATCACAGGAGACAATGCGAAATAAATAACCCATTTAAAAAAGAGAGCTTGTTATGGTCTTTGATCAGAAGGATCTCGAAAACCTAAAGTATTTTATGGGTGTTGAATTAGTAAGGCTTAAATGGTCGGGCGGTAGTGCAGTGTGCCTACCACCCAAAAGACCAAGGTTCAAATCCTCCCTTACAGGGGTTGTGTTAGGTAGTCGACAAGCAGCGCAAAAAAATAGTCAAATCTTTCAATATGGATTTGAGCAAGAATCCAAGTAGTCGGCCCTAGCTATAGTGGGAGAAGGCTTCGCCATTTTATTTAGCCGACCCTACTTAATGTGGGAAAAGGCTTTGTTGTTGTTGAATTAGTAAGGTTGAATGAAGATCGGAACATAGATCTGTTAAAGGAAACTGAAAAGTTGGGATGTAAACATGCTTCTATGCTTATTGAGGGAGTCACAACTTGCATGGAAGGAAATATCGTGATATATCGGAGATATATCGCGATATATCGTAGATATATCGATATCGAGATGAGACTGATATCGGTATCGATACGGCGATAGATCCTCCTTTTCAAGCCTTTCCATCACAAAAGTACATCGATATGGGCAATATTTCAACAATATATCATCGAAATATCGTATAGACATGATAGTGAAACGATATCGATATCGATATGGCCTTCCACGACAACTTGAGCATCAATAATACAAAGCAACTTGATGAAACTTCAAGAGTTGGTACTAGACTTATTGGGAAGTTGATTTATCTTCTAACCATACCTGACATTAAATATATTGTTAATGTCGTAAGTCAATTCACGCATGCTCCTGTTGATATTCACATGATGCTAGTAGAGTGTATCCTCTGCTACATAAAGAAGAACAACGAAAACGAACTCATCTTTACAAAAAATGCAAAGGTTGAGATCAAAGGATATGGTGATGCAGATTAGGTTTGGTGTACTAATATGAGATATTTTACATCTTGATATCGAATATTTTGGATGGCAACCTAGTGATTTGGAGAAGCAAACGTCAATCGTTCATGGAAGGTCAAGTTTCGAAGCTGAATACAAAGTTGTACTACGAGCGTTACCAAATTGTTGTGGCTTAAGATTGTTCTGATAGACATTGGAATAAATATCGAGCTACCTATGAAGATATTATGTGATTATAAAGTTGCTACAAATATATCCAACAATCATGTCCTACATGATAGAACCAAGCATGTGAAGATTAATCATCACTTTATCAGAGAGAGAAATGACTTTAAGGAGTTTGTCTAATCATAAACAAAAATTGAAGATCAAGTGGTTGATATCTTCACCAAAGGACTTACCATGACTAGTTTTCAGAAGAATGTGGGCAAGTTGAGCATGTATAATCTATATGCCCAACTTGACGGAAGTGGTGAGTTGCTTATCTTATGGGTAAATGGATCAATAGGTGATGAACATTTACCCTCTTGAACTATATATGTAACTCACACCACTTAATTTCAAATAGGAGAAAATCCTAGTTGTATGTGCAACAAGGTTGTTCCCCATAGTTTTCACCCTCCTATGGAGAGTTTGGACATAAACATCGTGTCTATATGCTTGTAGATCTGCACTGACCAAATGTACCTTGGGGGTAGAGAGAAATGTGGGGTTGCATGAGGGAGCCTGCAATAGCCACCAATGGATTGGAGGGTTAAAACGAGAAGGAACATGCAGGGGATGAATCGGCATCTTTTTTTGTGAAGAAGACTAAAGATGTTGGAGTGAAGTGCATCTAATCACAGTACTGCAGAGGATGATAGCAGCTACAGAGGGGTTGCCATGTGCCACCACTAGAATTGAAGTGAGGTAATTGGCACAGGAGGTATCAAGGATAGGAGAAAATATTCATGACTTGTGAGTGGGAAAAAAGAGAGGAGGGTACATGCAAGAGAGGATGTGGGAATTGGACCGTTGGAGAAAGAGATGTAATTATATGGAAATGATGGTTTTGTTCCAGATATTAGACTTCCAGCTACATCTTCATCTTTTGATGGTCATTATAAAGAGCTTATACCAAATGAACAAGATTCTGTATTGATTTAAATCTTAGAATCTGTATAATTATAAAGGTGTCGAGTAGTTGAGGAAAGCAGTTTTTTTCTCGTGAAGATGCAAATAATGATATATGTAATTCCATACAAAATGCAAGGTTTGTGTATGATACAATGGTGTCAAGAGGCTCATTACGTGGAAAACCATCCAGAATAAATCCAGATTCACCCTTGATTTCTCCATTCTCAAGTCGTTTAGATAGCAGTCTAACAATAATTTCATCAGAAACTAGTTTGCCTTGATTTACAATCCCAGCAAGCTGCCAAAACCATACGAGAAATTGATAGAGTTAATTAATGATGAAATTAACAGCTGATGAAATATTAAGTTTGTTTATGTAATGAAATAGTTACATCAAGACCCAATGACAGATAGGTATTGAATCCATGACACAACATTCAATAAATAAAACTTTTTTGACTGAAAAGGGGCGAGCACCTAAAAGGTGTGCACCCAAACTTGTATATTCATAAAACAAATATTAAGTATGACAAAGATCAATACTCAGAAGGAATCTTGGCATGCTCGATTACATTATTCACATAAAACCTCTCATGATAGAAAATTACACCGTTCCTTACCAGTCGAAGTGCCCAAATCAGAGCCAATACTAAGATCATGTCACTACCCAAGACTAAGATGATAGAATCCCAAAAACCATAAGCATCAGTGGAGTCCACATTTCTGATGTTGGCAGCCTTCCAGGTTTTGCGCGAAGTGTCACAAGTAAAGGACAGGTGATTGACATCAGAATGTGGACAAGAGCCATCCACCCAAGGAGAACCTTGACCCTCCATGATGACTTTGTCCATGCCATGCCTCAGGTTCAAATAAAGATCTTGACTCTCAACAGGACCCTTCAGCTACCCTTCAACTGTAAATCCTCTAGCAATCTTTGTAAAGATCCCATGATAAAAAACCATGGGTGCATAAAGAACATTGTAAGCATTCTTGACTAAAAACTCCCATCAAAGCAATACCAACAATCATGCCCTTTATGGTTCATCCACAACATCCAAGGAATTTATACATCTTCAAAATGCATCCGCCCTTTAATCAGACAATGATTTTTAAACACCTCATCAGTCATGACCGCACCTCCCTGACCCATGATATTTTCCATAAGATTCCTTTTTCTTAAGCAAGCCCCTGAGAGAGCTTGGTTGATCCATGATTTTTATTTCATCTTTCTTTTCCTTTTTGTTTGTTTTGAAAAAAAAATATAGATCAATTCCGATTCTTTTCCGTTCGAGATGTAAGGATCCATGGATCTATGTGTCTATATGGATCGTGTTCAAGGATTAACGAAAATGTGCAAAAGCTCTATTTGCCTCTGCCATACCTCTTGATCATCGACCAGAGAGAAAAGTCGTGGAAACCGCTCTCATAGGGGTCCTCCTCTGACTAATCATCCTGACAAAACTTGAAAGTAACACTATCATCCACAATGAATTTAAAAAAAAAAGGCAAACCTCAGGTAGAACATAGCAAATTTCCTTTTGAAAGGTAGGTTGGTTGACAGATCCAGTCCATACTTACAGCTAGAAGTGACATCATAAATCTTCACACCAACCTATAGAGCAAGTATTTCCGATATCCCCAAATACACAGTACATACCTGGTAAGTAGTGCCTTATTCATCTCTTTCAATTTCCGTACACTTAGGTCATTGTTCTCATGTTGTGTCACTGTTTTCCTCTCTACTGGAAAAATACATGAAATCCCCCACCCCACCCCCACTATAATGAGCACAAGAAATGTTGCATCAAAATAACTAGATGATTTCGCACCCACACATGGTGCAAACAAGATGAGAGGAAAAAATCATATTATGAAAAATAACCACCTTTAGAAGCATCAATCACCCACCCCTTGAAAGATAAGTTGCCTTCCAACCATCGAACTTCTCCTCAAGCTTAGCTACCAATGACATTCAATATGCATGGAGCATGCCATATACCAAAGGCAGCCACCTCTGGTAGGTAAGCGGCAAACTTGTTCTCAGGGTCCACAGAATAACTTCAAAGGCAACCACCTCCTTCGACATTTTTCTCAAAGGAACAAAGGCGGGCCAAAAAAGGAAAAAGGTGTTACATTCAAGGACAAAAAAGTAATTGCATTTGTTATGCATTTTAAGTGATTTCATCAAAATCATATCATGTTACTTTTTTTGCATATGCCAAATAACTAGATGTCACTAGCCATCCATGATATACAACACGATAACTTGAAATAATAAAAAAAAATGTTAGATGATCACAACCCAATCAGCGACTAAAAAAACTACAATTCCTTGGAATATAAATATTCACCTGATAAAACCCTTAAACATCAAGTTTTTTCTAATATTAAATTTGACAAAATCACAGACAAATTTTATGAATATGATCTCCAATGAATTGTCACCCGGAGTCAGTCTGCAGGATCTGAAGCTCCTTCAAAAGATGTCCCAAGAAGAAAATTCAATGCAGGAAGGTTGTTTACACCCTAAAGAACTTGTGTAAAAAATTTACCCAAAGCAAAGATGGTCCACACCTTCCTCTACATAACCACACACCAGGCCACACTGTAACCACACACCGAGCCAGACACAACAGCCCATTTGGGTTGTTACACTTTTGTTCAACAACCAAGCAAAGATCTTATACATTCTTTATATGTTCTTGACACCAATCAATAACATATTCCTATCACAATAGGTAGGATATGTTAGAGATTACCGTATATGGTTGTTGCTTTATTTACCTATATTTCCTTAGCGACATATGTAAGTCTTTCTTAGTACGTAGGGTTTCTATGCCTAGAAAATATCGAGGTTGTCCAAGATCCTTGGTGACGAATACTTTTTGCAAGAAAGCCTTGGTTTCTAGTATCCCTTGGTTATCATCTTCAGTAATAATCATATCGTCTACATATACAGCAAGAATTACAATACCAGTCTGTCGTTTCCTGACAAAGACCGAATAGTCAGACGTAGTCCTCTGAAAGCCCATGGTGCCAATCTCTGTACTCGGTCTATCAAACCAAGCTTTTGGACTCTGCTTTTGTCTGTAGTTGGCTTTATGAAGTTGGCATACATATTCCCCCTCGACTTCGTAACCTGGGGGTTGTATCATGTAGACTTCTTCGTCAAGCTCTCCATATAGAAATGCAATCTTGACATCTAACTGAAACATAGGCCACCCTTTGTTAACCGCCACAGAGATGATAGTTCGTATGGATCCCATTCTAGCCACAGGGGAGAATGTTTCGAAGTAGTCTACCCCATATGTTTGAGTAAAGCCTTTTGCTACAAGTCGTGCCTTTAAACGATCAATAGAGCCATCAGGAGACTGCTTTGTAGTGAAGATCCGGCGACATGCAACTGGTTTACATCCAGGAGGGCGTTTGACAAGGTCCCATATTTTTCGGGATTGTAATGCTTCCATTCGTCATTCATTGCCATTCTCCATCCCTTATCTTGTAGTGCACTATGATGATCTTTGGGAACAGAAATAGTCATTATGACATGTGCATATCTTTTGTCAGAGCAAGATAACCCATCAGTAGAGGTGAAATGAGATATTGGATGAAGTGTGCATTGCCTCTTTGTTCTTCGTAGTGCGATCGGAAGCTCCTAAGGACTATCTGGGGCAGCATTGGTGGGAGCACTTGAGGATGGCATAGTTTCCTGCAACATTGGAATAGGTAAAGGAACATTAATAGGATTGGACACAGTTCTTCTTTTGTACACAATTGGTGGAGGAGGAAACTGTAGGGGAATATCAGATATTGTCTGAGTAAAGAAGCTGTTTTGTTCAAAAGAAGGTGACATCAAGAGAAACGTAATAACGATGTCCTGTAGGATCATAACATATGTACCCTTTTTGAGTTTGAGAATACCCTAGAAAAACACATTTGATAGCATGAGCAGATAATTTATCAGGGGTATGGAAATTATGGACAAAGGTTGTGCATCCAAAAATCCGTAAGGGTAAAGGGAAAGGTTTCTCCTTGGGATATAGTAAGTTGAAAGGAGTGGCACCATGTAGAGAAACAGAGGGGACCCTGTTTATAAGATGAACAGCAGTGAGGATAGCATTGCCCCAATATATCTTGGGAACATTCATATGGGTAAGTAAGGATCGAGCAATATCAAGAAGGTGTCTCAGTTTTCTTTCAGCAACCCCATTTTGTTGGGATGTATATTGGCAAGAAGTTTGATGTATGGTACCCTGGGAAGCAAAAAAGGTTATCAAGTCATTCTGAGTGAATTCCAGAGCATTATCAGAACGAAAGATTTTAATAGTAGTGGAGGAAAAAAATTGACATAATGAAAGAAGTTCTTGACAATGATATTAATTTCCGAACGTTCTTTTAACAAGAAAACCCAAGATAAACGACTGTAGTCATCCACAAAAACAGCAAAGTACTTATGACCACTAATAGTTTTGACCGGACAGGGTCCCCAAATATCACAATGAATTAAGAAGAAAGGAGTAGTGCGATGAGACTCAGTTCTAGCAAGAAAAGAAACTCTATGATGTTTTCCGAACTGACATGCTTCACACTCAAAGGGTTTTAGGTTAGATAGTTCAGGGAACATCATAGAGAGAGCCTTGGCAGAAGGATGTCCCCGACGAAGATGCCATAGAAGGGGGTCTTCAGAGATGGAGGTAGCGCCAGCAAAGTTAGAAGTAGACGAGTTGTTGAGGTAATATAGGTCATTCCTCTCATGTCCCCCACCAAAAATCTACCTCGTTCGGATGTCCTGAAAATAGCAACAGAATTCATCAAAAATAACACGACAATGTAGCTCTCGACATAGCTTCTGAATCGATAAAAGACTGAGCGGGAAAGGAGCACAATGCACATCTGTCAGTCGAAGTTTGTTGGAGAAGTCAATAGTTCCAACAGCAGTAACGGGAGAATGATCCCCATTGGCAACGCGAACGCTCTTTAAAGAAGTAGAGGGTTGAGATGAGGTGAGTAGACTTGCATCTCCCGTTAGATGAGTGGAGGCATCAGAATCAATAATCCATGTGTGTTTGGTAACAGAGACTGAGTTGGCTACTGTACCTGAGGTAGTGGCAAGGGTAGCATTAGCAGCAGATGCAGTCATGTCTTTGGTTGATGGAGCGAATTCATTTAAAAGTTGTCGTAGACGAGTACGTTCAGAAGCAGTGAATGGAGTATGTTGTCCATCTGTACTCTGAGTAGTTGTATCATTGTTTGTATCATGTGGCTCATCGTCATAAGTGTTATGAGCACTTGGTTGCTTGCCAAATGTTGCCCAACAATGCTCAGAAGGATGATTCATGCGACCACAATGTACGCATGCAGGATAACGACCAGTAGAGAAATCACGACCACGACCTCGTCCAGGGTCACGTCCATGACTAGAGTCATGTCCGCGGCCACGACCTCGGCCTCCGGGATAAGACTGACGTCCTCTGTGCCCAGATGAATAGTGGGTTGTTATCTCTGTAGAAGAATGAACCAGAGAATCTTGAACTGGAGCTTCCAGTTCCTGTAGTCGACCGAATATGGTTTCGATCGTAGGCAATTTATCTGCCATAATAAATTGATCTTTTGCAATTTTGTACTTTGGATGAAGCCCTGAGAGAAACCTGTAAACCTGCCACTCAGCACGTTCGCCTATTTGTTTATCACAGCATGCGGGTTGAAAGATAAGAAGTTCTTCAAACAGGCTAGTAAGTGTCCGATAGTATTCAGTTAGACTGGTCTCTTCTTGATTAGTAGACCAAATTATTGTGTATATATCGGAAGACGAAACTTGGTTGTTTTCTGGGAATATGTGTGCTCAAGATTTTCCCACATGGCTTTAGCAGTATCTTTATATAAAAGATTGGCAGCAATATATGGATCTACACTATTTGTCATCTGATGCAGATTGGTTTTCGGCGACGACGATAAATACAATATTTTGGTGGTGGATTTTGGTGGAGAAGAAAATAGAGGGGTTGAGAAGAGAAGACACGCCGGATGCGCGGGGTTAGAGAAGAAGAACGCGTAGACTGTGAGGGAAAGAGAGAAGAGACTCGTCGGGAATACGAGGGGTTTGGAGAAGAACGCGGAGATCGTGGGAGGAGAGAGGAGAGAGAGAGGGATAGAGAATAATTCTCAACTTTTCATAAATCTGAACTGACTAAAACATTGGACCCTCATCCCTTTATATAGGAGGGATGAGTTTACAAAAATAGTAAACTAATTTAAATAGACAACCAATTATCCTAAAATGACTCTAACTAATTAACCGACCAAATTTAAAATTCAAATTGACCACTAATTGAGATCACAGGCGATCCCATTTATTTAATTAAAAATTCGTAGACGTAAATGAACGTAAATAAAATTGGCCACTAAATTTAGATAAATATTTGGCCCTATAATTTGACTTTGCGCTGCATCAACTCTCCTCCGCTTTAAAAATTCGTCTCCCGACGAATTGCTGGATCTGCAGGCTCGGAGGTCGAATCTGCGTGCTCAGTCATCTTCTGGAAGAATTGGTGTGGAGCGAACGGCGGAGTCCATACGCGGGCGTGGGTGACGCGGCCTTCGTGGTTGAAGAACATGTGGGACGCGAACGGCGGCGTCTTCTTGATAGTTGTGTCTTCCTTGTGATGATCGAAGAATTGATGAGGCATGAACAACATGGTCTTCGGAGAATACATAGTGAAGCAATGACACAAGGAGAGGAGGGGAGGAGATGTATCCAAGGAATGAAGCCATGGGGTCCTTATATAGGGGAAGTCCAAGGCCCTAGTCCTATTTGGATAAGGAGGGTCTCCAGATTTCTGATTTGCAGCCTTTTTCTCTAAATATTTTCGCAGCCAGGGGCTGGGGCGCAATTTTTGCATCCCTTCATTCCTCTTCCTTTTGGTCTTTCTGCAAATAGGAGGTTCAGGGAATATTTTCATGCAATTTTTTCCACTTGATTTCCCCACCCTAAATCTCGGAAGTTTGGTTTCTCCCGTATGGAATGCACGTGCTAGGGTTCCTGTCTTCCCCAACAAGAGGCGGCGCGGTACGGGATGGAAGAGACGACGGGGAAGGCGCGCTGCGGGTGCGGGGGAGGCGCGGCGATGGCGAGTGCGCGGGGAGGGGAGGAGCGGATGGCGGAGGCGGCGGTTCGGCGAGGCGAGGGGGAGGCGATGCGGGGAAGGGCGGCGACGGGGGGGGTCGGGTCGCAGGGGGTCTGCGCGTGGGAGAGGCGCGGGCTGTGCGGGGCAGCATCGGGGTGTTCGCGGGGCGGGAGGGGAGGCCAGAGCGAGCGGGAGGAGGAGGGGGGTCCTGGGGGAGGCGGCATCAGGCGGTGCGGGGATGGGGCTACGGGGTAGGCGGCTGCGGCAGGAGGGATGGGGGAGGGCGATAGCGGCAGGGCACGGGGCGCGGGCTGGGGAGGGGTGATGGTAGCGGGGAGGGTCGGGCCGGAAAGGCGAGGGGGTCGCAGGGATGACGGTGCGGCGGGAGGGGGCGGAGGTGGTGGTGGGGCAGTGGTAGGGGCCGTCGGTGGTGCGGCGAGGATCTGGACGGCCTGGGGGGCCGCTGGGGGGGCTGGGACGGCCATTGGAACCGCCGATGGTGAAGGGGGTTGATCTGAAAACTCCGGGACAACCACTGTTTCTTCGTTTTCTTCTTCTAAAACGGTCTGAACAGCGGCCGGATCTTCATTTACGGCGGGGTTTTCTTCGGCAAAGTTCGGGACAGCGGTGGATTCCTCGTTGACAGCGATCTTCTCGTCATGGACGGCGAGATCTTCGTCGATTTGCGTGTCCAACCATTCTTGGGCCTTGAGGCTTGAATCAAGACGTCGCTTGAACTTGTGCTGACGTGCTCGTGTACGCGAATCATGAAATAGGCAACTCACAACAAATTGCATCTTCTAATACGCGACGGGATTGTCGAATCGTAGGAACGATTCGGTTGCCATGCTCTGATACCTAATGATGCGGATTGGTTTTCGGCGACGATGATAAATACAATATTTTGGTGGTGGATTTTGGTGGAGAAGAAAATAGAGGGGTTGAGAAGAGAAGACACGCCGGATGAGCGGGGTTAGAGAAGAAGAACGCGTAGACCGTGAGGGAAAGAGAGAAGAGACTCGTCGGGAATACGAGGGGTTTGGAGAAGAACGCGGAGATCGCGAGAGGAGAGAGGAGAGAGAGAGGGATAGAGAATAATTCTCAATTTTCATAAATCTGAACTGACTAAAACATTGGACCCTCATCCCTTTATATAGGAGGGATGAGTTTACAAAAATAGTAAACTAATTTAAATAGACAACCAATTATCCTAAAATGACTCTAACTAATAAACCGACCAAATTTAAAATTCAAATTGACCACTAATTGAGATCACAGGCGATCCCATTTATTTAAATAAAAATTCATAGACGTAAATGAACGTAAATAAAATTGGCCACTAAATTTAGATAAATATTTGGCCCTATAATTTGACTCTGCGCTGCATCATCATCCAAATAATTACCTGACAATTGTCGACAAACCAGGCTTCATAATCTGCATCAGTGATAGTCAGAGGAGAACTTACACAAATACCCATATGAGGTTACATAGGGAAACAGTACATAAGGAAACAGTGATACATAGGGAAATAGTGCACAAGGAAATATAGGTAAATAAAGCAACAACCATATACGGTAATCTCTAACAGGATATAAAAAGACCAAGAGGAGCTATAGGAAACAATCCTAAGAAACAATTGAATCCTATCACAAAGGGTATAGCTCCAAGCTTCGTGCATTATAAGACGCCTCAAAAGAACTATGATGTGCAAAAAAACATTTGGTAGTACTAGAGAAGAATATTCTTCCATAATTTATTGCTTTCTACTATACATATTAAACTACCACAAGTTTAGAGAGAAACCTTTATTTTCTTTTGTTTAATTTCTTTTCATTTTTTTCTCTGTATCTCATCTTCTTTTATTTGGACGATGCCTCCTAACAACGTGGAATAATAGTAAAATATGCAAGGACGTAAAAAGTTACGATCAAGTCAGTTTTCACTAACTTCCATAAACCGTGGGCAGAATGGTGAATTGATTTGTGAAGCTATTGAATCATATTACTAACTTGTTGCATCGATTGTGCTTGTGTTGTTGATCGAAATGTGGTTTTAGTAGATTATCATCTAGAGGGGGCAATGGACTGAGGTGCAGTACTGGTGAAGTAGAGACGGAGGAGAGCAAGAGGTGTCTACTAAGGTGAGGATAGCTTTTCTTAAGAAGCTTGAGTTCGAGCTTGTCAAACACGACGATCAGGAATATGTCAATGGCTGAGTTATCATCCAACAGAGCACAAATGAATGTTTGGTCCTTAATTATGCACTCAATCCTAGGCATTCGTTTTACTCTTTTACTCTTTGTGTTGCTCCTCAAAACCATCAAACTAGTCATGGACGTTATATGTACAATTTAGAGAAACTCAAGAGAGTTTTTCCTATCAAGAAGAAAGTAGGAAGAAATGGAAAGGTTAAATGAATAAGAAACACTTTGATAGGCAGGGGTGTAAAACAGACTGAACCTGAGTGAACTTAATATTTTCAGATTCAGTTCGTTTATAAATCAAACCTAAACATGTATTTAGGTTCAGTTAATTTATTTTCGAACCAAATCCAGATCAAAATGTAACTTAATGGAATTAACCCTACTCAAATATCTAACTTCAATTTTTTTAACGAAATGGAGCAAAATCAAATGAAATAGTGAGGGACATGTAGGAAAAGGGAATATGTGCTTAAGCTGCATGAAATTGCATGTTCAACAGCTCCATCATCCATTGATCTATCTCAGGATGAGCGAGTGCATGTGCATGTACCATGGAAACATGTGCATATTGATTTCTCAAGATAAATGAATTGCTAGGCGATGATGAACATAGAAGTCGCATGCGAATGAGTTGCAAGCTCTCTATCATCATGTATTCGTGTGTGTAATTAGAATAATATTCATTCATTTTTTCTTCTTTATCTCTCTTTTCTTTGCCTTTAAAAATAAATGGATCAATAAGGATTCTTACTTTTGAAAAAAAAGTAATATATTTTTATATCATGATCTGTTCGAATAAAGGATAAGGAATAAAATAGGATAATGGATAAATGTGGTTTATCACATGTTCTTTTTCGATTTATTTGAAGGATAATGGATAAGAATTGCAAAAAACTAGATGATGTAATCACGATGTGATCATTTATCATGAGATAGCTTATCTCGAGATAAAGTTCCCTTAACTCGGGATAACACAAGGTAGAATACGTGTGCGCATGAAAGTGTATCAAATTTTTAACTAACCGAACTAGAGTGAACCTACCATTTTCAGGTTCGGTTAGTTTATATAAACGAGCCTAAACATATGTCTACGTTGGTTCATTTATTTTTTAATTGAATTTGAATCAGGCTTTTAGTGAATTGAATCAGAGTGAATATCAAGCTTGAGAATTTTTTGGCAGTCCTATTGATAAGTGATTCTAAAAAAGAGGAATCAATTTCGGGCACTTAACAGGGTAGGAACTTAAGGAGTTCTCTAAGGGGATCGTTAGGAGAGATACAAGGACAACCATGCTCTTGCAAAATAAGCTTGATGTAAATGCTTATTACAAGTCAATGAAGACTAAAGAACTAAATGGGTGGAGCAAAGTAGCAATAACAACAAAGCATTTTCCCACAATTAAGTAGGGTCGGTTACATGGATATTTTGCCTCCATTTAGATCGTTTTGGGTCATTCATGGGCTTAAATCCAAATAACTAAGATCCTTTCGAATATTTTCATTCCAATAATTCGGACCTTCTTCGCCCTCTCTTAACCAACTCAACATCCCAAATCTCACACCTTCTAACTAGTGCACCAACTGACCTCCTTTGCGAATGACCAAACCATCTTAAGTGATTTTATCTCATCTTATCCTCTATCGAAGCTACACCAACTTTTCTTTTGATCGCATCATTCTAAATCTGATCTTTTCATGTATGACCACACATCCACATTGGCATTTTCATTTCTGCTACTATCATTCTCTGCACATATCTATGGTTCACATACCAACATTCTAACACATATAGCATAGCAGGTGTTGCAGCTACTTTGTAATACCTTCCTTTGACTTTAAATGGGATTTTCTTATCACAAAGAACAGTAGAGGCTTCTCTCCACTTTAGGCAACCTGCATTTATTCTATGAGTAACATCTCCATCAATTTTTCCTTCCTATTGCAAAATAGATCTTAAGTATCTAAAAGAATCTTTCTTTTGAATGTTATCATCTCCAATCTTCACCTCGAGTCCCTCGCCATTGTTTCCATCAAATCCAATCTTCACTCCATATATTCAGTCTTAGACATACTTGTACAAAATCCATTAGTTGCTAAGGCATGTCTCCAAACCTCTAGCTCATCATTTACTCCATCTCTTGTCTCATCAATAAACACAATATCATCGGTGAACAACATACACCAAGGTATATCATCCTAAATGTGACTGGTCAACTCGTCCATAATCAAAGTAAAAAGGAATGGAATCAAAATTGAACCTTGATGCAAATCGATGTTTATGCTAAAATAGTCAGTCTTCCTAGTCTGGATCCTTACATGGTGGAGCAAAGCACCCCAACTAATTCAAGTTCTTTTCTTTCCAGTCTCGGATTTTGTTGGTTGAGGGTCTCGTTATAAGCCATTTCAATTTTTCTTAGCATATCTATATTTTCCTCATTTTCTAAGGCCATGTTGATCATACTCAAGATATAAGGAGATGTGTCTCTTACATTTTATTAGTTATCATGTTCACATATTTTTTTGGATTAATGAAAGAGATTACTCAAGCTACACAAAGTCGAGTCATGAGTAGAAAAAGTTTCTGACAAATTGTCGATAAAAAGGTCAAGGAATTGTGAATATCAACCAGAGTTATTGGGTCAACAATCTTTGGATGGCCTTGACCTTGACAAAGTCAACCATGGTTACTCCTTACTCCTACCAAAATGATATAGCCTAAGAAGTTAAGAAATGAGTGTGCTCCTTTAGACAAAGAGCATGATGCAAGTGGATTATATTATCATCCTCCATCGTACAATAGAGTAAAATATCATCATAATAGACAACAATAACAATAGCCATCCATTCATAAAATCCTTTGAGTGATCTGAAGACAATTCCATTTATCCCCAAGCTTATTTTGAATTTTATAATAGTCATTTTGCATATCCATCCTGGAGACAACATGCAAGCCAACATGAGCATGTTGTCAAGTCCATGATCAGAAAACAATATTTGATAGTGACTTTATCAAGGGCATGACTTTCTACGTTCATTCTCTAAGTATCATCCTTATTAGCGAGTAAAAGCAGGATGACTACTGGGATCATGTTTTCCACTACATACCCCTTGTTCAAATGGTTCCTCACATGATTAGCATTTGCATTTCCTTATGCATATTAGGGTTATCCCATATGTGAATGTTCAGTAAACTCGCATTGAGAATTAGGTCAAGGTGGTGTCGGATGTCGCGCAAAGATGGGAGACCGTAATGCAGTTCATCTGCCATCACAACATCGTATTCATCCAAGATTGGTCTGCACTCTTGCCCATAAAATGAATGCATAGATGTCATTTTGATGATCCTCCTGAAGGCATTTCCACCATGGCAAATCGTAGTATTTAACTTTTGAAGTGACAAACCATACCTTGTGCTCAGTTTACAAGTTGTTGCAGTCGAAGAAGTGTGCCAATTGGTCTATCCAGTCATGAAAGATATATTATTTTTTAGAGGAGACCTCTTCTGCCATGACCATTGCCCACATCCAATCAATGAAGACATGTATCTTGCCGACTTAATCATGTAGATGTGCAAAACATGATTCCTGTTAGGATCATAAAAAATGATCCCAAGTACGGTCTCCCATCTTAGGAAAATGTGCACACATAGGAGGATGGGGTGGATTTTTTCCTACTTCTAATGCCCAGTAAACTAGATAGGTTAAGTTTCCGATGTCTAATAGAATCATCTTTAGCTTTAGTTAGTGGCAAGAGTTATCGATCCTTTGTCTGATTCAACATCTGAACTGTAACCAGTGACAAGCTGACAATGTTGTCATTGATTTCGTGAACTATCATCACGAGTCCACATGGACATGCTAGATCCATGATCACAATGGTAATGTTGCTCCATCTGTTTGGCGAGCAAAACCATGAGTTGAACTTCAATGCTATCCATCCTATAGCGTGAACTTCAACATCATTGGCAAGGTCCATAATAATTACATCTTCTAGACAGTCCATCCGGTTGGGTTGATAGGTTTAATACTCCAACCATGGTTCTAAATAGTCAATCAGGTTGGGTCGATGGGTCATGGTTCTTTGTAAATTAGGGCAAAAAAACCAAAAAGTTAGCTACCATGTGCTCCTCCACCATCGTATAAAAGCGCATAATGAAGATCATCGTGTCTTTTTTTTCAAAATACCTCTTAAAATGACCAGTCCTTCATGGATCTACCAAGAAACCCTAACTAGCATAACAATCCCATCTCTAGGCCACATTGTTTCACAAGGTGGTGGCTGCAGAGCGCTTCCCCACAATGCGGCCTTAGTAGTTGCAGAACATGTGGACATTCACAACCTTTTTAAAAGAAAAAGGCACTGACAGCTAGCCTAGAAAAGAACACAGGAACACAAAATGCAGTCAACAAGGGTTCCGACAAACATTTCAGTCCGCCAACATACTGTAGACACCAGTAAATGCCATTAAGAAGTATCTAAAAATAAAGGTATGCAATCTCCACTATCCTCTTCTTATAGTTAAAACAATGCCAACTCAAGACACCTCCCTCCAGCACAATACAACAACAAAAACTTTTCCCACAATTACGTAGGGACGGCTACATGGATTTTTTACCTCCATTCAAATCTATTTTGGGTCACTCTCGGACTTAAATCCAAATAACTAAAATTCCTTCAGATTCTTGCATTCCAACACTTGTTGTGCCTTCCTCGCCCTCTCTTAAAAGGTTCAACATCCCAAATCTCACATCTTCTAACTGGTGCATTAACCGACCTCCTTTGCAAATGGTCAAACCATATTAAATGGTTTTCTCTCATATTATCCTCTATCAGAGTTTAACTTTCTTTTTGACCGCATCATTCTGAATCCATATTCTTCGTGTATGACACATCCACCTTAGCATTTTTATTTCCGCTATTGTCATTCTCTGCATATGTCTATGGTTCACAGGCTAACACTCTGATCCATAGAGAATAGCAGATCTCACACCTCTGATGCAGCGTGACCCCAAATTATAGGGCCACATTTATCTAATTAATTAGTAGTCAATTTTAATTATGTTTTTAGTGGTCGTAATGGTCTAAGTAAATAATTGAGGTCGCCTGTGATCTCAACGTTTATTTCGTAGATTTTAATTTGATTGGGTCAATTAATTAGTTAAAATCAATTTAGGCAAGTCGATTGTCAATTTAAATTAGTTTACTATTTTTGTAAACCCATCTCTCCTATATAAAGAGAGGGTAGTCCCATGTTTTTATTCAGTCAAGTGATAATTAAAATTGAGATTTTTATCTCTATCCCTCTTTCTCTCTTCTCCCTCCGCGGTCTTCGCCTCCTTCTTCTTCAACCCCTCGTTACCGACGAGTTTTTCTCCTTCTCAACCTCTCCTTTTCTCCACCGATATTCCACCGCCAAATTATTTTAATTTTATCGTCGACGCCGGAATCCGTTTGCATCATGTTGATGCAGCGTGACCCCAAAGGGCCAGATTTATCTAATTAATTAGTAGTCAATTTTAATTACGTTTTTAGTGGTCGTAATGGTCTAATTAAATAATTGAGGTCGCCTGTGATCTCAACGTTTATTTCGTAGATTTTAATTTGAAATTGGGTCAATTAATTAGTTAGAGTAAATTTAGGCAAGTCGGTTGTCAATTTAAATTAGTTTACTATTTTTGTAAACCCATCTCTCCTATATAAAGAGAGGGTAGTCCCATGTTTTTATTCAGTCAAGTGATAATTAAAATTGAGATTTTTATCTCTATCCCTCTTTCTCTCTTCTCCCTCCGCGGTCTTCGCCTCCTTCTTCTTCAACCCCTCGTTACCGACGAGCTTTTCTCCTTCTCAACCTCTCCTTTTCTCCACCGATATTCCATCGCCAAATTATTTTAATTTTATCGTCGACGCCGGAATCCGTTTGCATCAACCTCCCTCCAGCACAATAAATGAACTAAACTAGACAACCGCTTGAACATGTCTACAGCTAGAACCTCTGTTTAGACAGAATCTTAGCATCTAATATTGTTGATTTTCCTCTTCAAAGCTTCTTATCACAACTACAACCAGCAGGATTATTGCAACGGTACCCCACTAGGGGACATGTACACCCCCACACCAAACATGAATTTATGTCAACATCCCTTCCGGCAAGCCACTAACTATAAAACCAAAACCTCCATCACCCATACATTTTTTATCAATTAGCAGCTATCTTCCAGAGTCAAAAAGTACCAAACTGTCACAACTGTCTAGTAGACATGATATGCGATGATCAATGGCATGCTCTACCACAAGCTAGACATTTGACCTGATACATGCACAACTTGGCAACATGGCTCCCATATGGAAATGGAAATATGAAGACATGATCAAACAATAATAGACCGTTACTTGCTCCTATCATGGCTCTCTCTTTTCACGAGGGCCAACTCCTTGCAACCACTATTTACCCTTCCCATAAACATGGGAAAAAATCATTGATTATGTGATTCTTACAACAAAGTATTCATCAAAATTCCAAATATTCGTTCTACAGAGATGTCAATCACGGTTCTTGTATCTGCAACCCCTCGAGAAGCCTAGTCTCTTTTATAGAAAAGTGCAAGCAGTTTTGATCCTCGGAGTGAATAACCTTTCACTATTGATAGGGTCATCCCACTATTTCTTCAAGTCCTAGAAACTCAAGGAAGAAGATGACCCAGTTGTGATCTCTCACTTCACTTCTTTCTTCCATTTACCCCTACCTAGGCACCCCCACCATTGCCCTTACTTCTTGCTTTGTCGATTTTGACAGTGTAACCACCTGCGCAGGACCACCTATCACTAGTCTCTCAGTTGCTTTATATTACCTACAATTCGAACTAGACTATAATATTTCACGACGCTTTCTCTCACAACTATATATGATGCACTCGCCCCTCGGCTTTCTTCTTCCTTTATATACTATGTCCCAAGCCTACCAATATATAGTCATTTTCTTGATCTCTTGCAAGAACATGCAATGAAGAAGAGTTTCGAAAAAGGAGACAAGACTATAGATAAGGACACGGAAACTGGAGCAGATTCTAAAATCCTATAAGATGAGTTAGTTATAGGTAGCCAATTCATACAAAATTTGGTAGGTACAAAGAACAAAAAGCATACTTTCAATCTATAGACTTAGATTTTAGGATTGGACTTGAAGAAGAAGACGAACTGCAGACTCTAGGATCTGCTCCGCATGGGAACAACCCACGGTCTCCCTACTGCACCATCCTCACATGCAACTAAATTTCGGTTGTTTTCTTCGGCTCTCTTGTTTTCCCTTCATGCCGAGAAATATCTCCTCCCATTGACAAACCACATATAAAACGCATGCCTTGTTTGTTAGTTTTTGTTCGATCCGGAGAGTAGAATGGTCAAAATAACACCCCAAAAAAACAACCATTACAAACGAAGAATAGCACCAGCTACATACATTATGGTCAAACGGAACCTGGAACACGGTCCAAACTTCAGATCCCCACGAAATATCCAATCTTTCCCCATAACCCATTTCCCCGAATCCTTAAAAAAGGGAAGATCAAAGCAGACGATTCAACGTCGCACCTGTTCGGCAAGCACTCCCGTGGAATTGAGCTCCTCCCTGACGAGATCACCAGTGGCGATGTGGGGAACCCCGAGCAGCTTGGAGAGCCTACTCGCGTACGTACCCTTCCCCACGCCGGGGCACCCCAAAAACAGCCACTGCACGTTCCTGTCCTTCTCCACCTTCTCGGCCCCAATGAGGGACCCGTTCGGGAGCAGCGGCGGTCGGAATCCCCGGTCCGCCTCGGACGCTAGAGACGACAACCTTCTCGCCAGCGCAGAAAAGGTTGGATCTTTGATAAGGCGGCGGAGCGCCGCCATGGTTGCTGTCACAGGGTCAAAATCCCGCTACCGATTTCGACCGTACCTGTGCGGCGTTAGCTAACCCGTAGCTAACCAGCCTTCCCGAGTAGAACGGTCACGGACGCGCTCCAACTCTTCTCGATACTCCTGCTTGCTAGCGCACCGACGCTTCCAACACAAACACGAGCACGAACTCCGGATCGCTCAAGAACACTCTCAAGAACACGCTCAAGAACGCTCAAGAACACGACCACACGATCACACAAGCACGGGCACAAAGCTCTTCTCTTATTAGAAGGGGAACTCTCTCTCTGGAGTGGGTGTCTACAAATGAGCCACCACCTCTCCTTTTATACAAGACTCAAGGCAACCCAAGGGACACTCATTATTACATTTACAATAATGACACATAAAGACACAAGAGACCTTCGAGTTCTTTGGCAACCCTTCGCGTTCCTCAGCAACTCTTCGTCTGCTCGTCTCTTCGACTCCCTTGTTGTCCTTTCGTCTTCCCGCACGGTCGACGCCCAGTCAACCGCCCAGTCACCAGCACGCATGCGCTCCAACGCCCTGCTGATGTAGCTTTGCCGTTATTCACCAAGTGCCACCGAACACTTGGTCTTGTGCCATAAGGGAACCCGCGGCCTCCAGACCCTCTTGCGGTAAACCCTTCCTTAGCGTTCTGCATGTTAAGGGGAAGTCCTCCAGAACTTCGCTATCGTGGCCTCCAGACCACTCTCGTACGCGTACTACCGAGCATGCTCGACAATGCTCGTACTCAGCACCTGCAACGCCCCATGCCTCCTTGGACCGCCACGCATCAATACCGATACCGTGCGCCTTCGTGCGTACGCCTCTGTGACCGTACCGCATTGCTCCTCAATGCGTACTGCTTCACTACGTATCGCATTCTGCGCTCGCGTATGCATGACTACGTGCATCCACTGTCATGTCTTGCACTGCTGTCTGTACTCGCTGTGCTCGCACTGCTACAAGCACCACGACACTCTGCTACCGAGCCAGTGTCCTGTGTGACGCTTCTCCATCACGTACGGTAGAGCCTCCAGACTCTCGTGGATGACCTCCCTGATATCCACACATTTTCGGACTCCTCCTAAAGTCCAGCTTCATCGATCATTCTCGAGCATCCAGCTACCGTGTCTGCACGATCATTCTCGATCACGGAATTTGGGGGTGTGACAAGCCTCCCCCACCTGAAGAATCGGTTGTCCTCAACCGAGTATTCCCTCTTCAGCTGGCGTCCCGTCACGATCCTCCATCCGCTACGCACCTCCTGATGCTGCTCAATTGGAAGGATGGTGCAAGAGTGCACCGCCGCCCTTCCCGCACTTGTTCTTCCCACGAACTGCGTCCCTCCATGACTTGGTCTTCGTCGTGAGAAATGGAGCTTCCTCGTCAGCTCCTGTTCTCGATGTATCCCTCCTGGATACAGCAGCTCCATCGCTGGTGTGTGGCAACTCCAGCTCCACATGTGGAGTACTCATCTCCACGCTTGCTCGTTGACGATCTCTATCGTTCCCTGTGGACGTACCTGTGTCCTGGGAAGTGAGCACCTCCTGCGCTCCGAGCATCTTCGATATCTTGCCTCCTGCAAGATCGTTGGTAGTGTGGTTCGTCACCACTCCACCTCCATGGACGTGTGGCCTCTTGTCCATGCTGCATCGCCCTCCTGAGCTCTACATCGGCTCCTCGTGCACGGATTTCTCCTATCCGTGGCTTCGGTTGTGTGCCTCCATTGCACACCTTGGTGCTCCGCACGCACCTGCGCACTCCTGTGCATCCTCGATCGAGCCTCGGCGCCTCCAAAGCTCGCTGTTGTGGAGTTCCCTCCCTCCACCGAATTCGAAGCTCCGACTCGAAGTGTCGTGAGGCGTACCTTGCGCATAGCACCAATGGCTCCCAAGCGTACCTCACGTTCTTCTTCCTCCTCCTCGTCCCCACGAAGAGAGTTCAGCTTCTCCTTCTTTGGGCACTCCCGCGCCCTATGCGGTCCGTCGCATATGAAGCATCCCTTGCTCTTGGGTTGCTCCCTTCTCTTGGAGTACTCCCGTTCCCCCATTGGTGGATCATGGGCAACGCCTTTGCCCTTGTCCTTCGACCGTGCCTTCTGCTTGCCGGTGAACTCCCTCTCTTCAGCGTTGTAGCCTGGTTGGGCCGCCCCATAATCGACCAACGCATCTGCCACCACGATCGCTGAATTCAGGTCTTTCACGCCCTGCCTCCGCAGTTCGGCTTACGCCCAGCTCTGCAACCCGATCGTGAAGTTGAAGAGCTTGTCCTCCTCGGACATCCCCTTGATGTCCAGCAACAAGGACGTGAACTGCTTCACGTATTCACGAACTGTGCCTGTCTGCTTTAGGCGTCGAAGTGCCTCCCGTGCAATCCACGCAGTGTTCTTCGGCAGGAACTGCGCCTTCAGTTCTGCGACTAGATCATCCCATCTGGATATCTTCGGTCTTACCTCGTCTGCTACACGGCTCCTCCACCATAGCTTGGCGTCGCTCGACTTATACATCGATGCCAAACCGACCTTCTCGGCTTCCGTCGTTTTGGTCGCCTCGAAGTAAACTTCCATATCCCATAGGAAGTTTTCCGAATCCTTGGCACTCCGCGTACCTGTAAAGGATTTGGGCTCGGGTACCTTGCGTCGCTGCACCTCCGTGGAGCTCCCGCTGTTCGCCAACGCTTTCTTGATGAGGGAGATCTCGCTGCGTAGATCCTCCATCATCGTGTCGAACGTCTTCAGTCTTTCCTCCAAGGACTGGATCTGCTCCGCTGAGCGTTGGGTCTCGTACCCAACATCTGATCCTTCTGAAGAACGATCCTCCAAGACGGCGATGCGATGGGCATGAGTCCCAATGGTGGACTCCACTTCTGCCATCACCTGCTCCAATGCTGCTACGCGATCGGTAACACCCACCATCTTCGCTCCGCTGATTGAAGATGTACTTGCACCAACAAGTATCCTCAGTTCCCGCGATCGACTGCACCGACAGTCGTTCGTAGCTTTGCCCGCTTCTTGGCACCAACCAAGCTCTGATACCAATTGTCACAGGGTCAAAATCCCGCTACCGATTTCGACCGTACCTGTGCGGCGTTAGCTAACCCGTAGCTAACCAGCCTTCCCGAGTAGAACGGTCACGGACGCGCTCCAACTCTTCTCGATACTCCTGCTTGCTAGCGCACCGACGCTTCCAACACAAACACGAGCACGAACTCCGGATCGCTCAAGAACACTCTCAAGAACACGCTCAAGAACGCTCAAGAACACGACCACACGATCACACAAGCACGGGCACAAAGCTCTTCTCTTATTAGAAGGGGAACTCTCTCTCTGGAGTGGGTGTCTACAAATGAGCCACCACCTCTCCTTTTATACAAGACTCAAGGCAACCCAAGGGACACTCATTATTACATTTACAATAATGACACATAAAGACACAAGAGACCCTTCGAGTTCTTTGGCAACCCTTCGCGTTCCTCAGCAACTCTTCGTCTGCTCGTCTCTTCGACTCCCTTGTTGTCCTTTCGTCTTCCCGCACGGTCGACGCCCAGTCAACCGTCCAGTCACCAGCACGCATGCGCTCCAACGCCCTGCTGATGTAGCTTTGCCGTTATTCACCAATTGCCACCGAACACTTGGTCTTGTGCCATAAGTGAACCCGCGGCCTCCAGACCCTCTTGCGGTAAACCCTTCCTTAGCGTTCTGCATGCTAAGGGGAAGTCCTCCAGAACTTCGCTATCGTGGCCTCCAGACCACTCTCGTACGCGTACTACCGAGCATGCTCGACAATGCTCGTACTCAGCACCTGCAACGCCCCATGCCTCCTTGGACCGCCACGCATCAATACCGATACCGTGCGCCTTCGTGCGTACGCCTCTGTGACCGTACCGCATTGCTCCTCAATGCGTACTGCTTCACTACGTATCGCATTCTGCGCTCGCGTATGCATGACTACGTGCATCCACTGTCATGTCTTGCACTGCTGTCTGTACTCGCTGTGCTCGCATTGCTACAAGCACCACGACACTCTGCTACCGAGCCAGTGTCCTGTGTGACGCTTCTCCATCACGTACGGTAGAGCCTCCAGACTCTCGTGGATGACCTCCCTGATATCCACACATTTTCGGACTCCTCCTAAAGTCCAGCTTCATCGATCATTCTCGAGCATCCAGCTACCGTGTCTGCACGATCATTCTCGATCACGGAATTTGGGGGTGTGACAGTTGCGGCTATGGGGCGGAGGGAGGAGAGAGAACTAAATGCTTTGATATTTCTCTCCTTTAGCTTTTGTATTATCTGATTCTCACCTTCTTTGAAAGGACTATATTCGTAGAATATGCTTTGGATTCCTTAATACAAGTAGAAGAATCCCAACATGCCTGCTCTTACTAGGATTCCAATCATGGTTGTTATTATTGGTACGACAATGAATGAGATTATCTTGAGGCCAAGGGTGTGGAGGAATTAGTTAATAGGTTTAAAACGTGGGGCCCAAGGTTAAATAATACAAAATGATACTTTTCTTGAATGATTAAACTTAGGTTCAACATGAGCTCTTTCTTTCCTTGCTTGAAGGTGGTTGGAGGGATCCTTGAGGTTGTTTCTCCTTTTTAATGGGGATAGAAATAGTCGGTGAACTCAATCACTTTATTTCTTACTTTGTAAGAGAGATTGTGTGGCACCCTTTAATGATTTTGGATTGATTGTTAAATATAACATGGTGCACAACTGTTACGATCATCTCCCGATGATCCAGGTACTCGGCAAATCAATTTTTATGCACATATATTTCACATTCCAAACACATATAGTATATGCAACAGAAATTTTGCATAGAAGACTAGAATTTAAATTTTTCATTTGCATTTGCATTCCATGTAATATCCATCGATACATTGCATTCCATGTCTACAAATGTTACATGCATGCACCAAAAGTGTGCCCATGCATACATTGTACCTCACATGTCTCTCAAATGCTATAAGTAAAGCAGTAACTAAAAAGCTACAAGTGTAAACGATAAAAGTAGCTACTGTGTTGTACCACAAAAGCTGTAGTTGTCCAAAAAGGCACCTCCACGCAAGAGCAGCTCACTGCTACGGTTGCTCCTAAGAATCCATGGTTCCAACGCAAACGTATGTTATGAGCAAAGTTGGTCAGTACAGTGCTAAAACTACAAGTAAGGTACTAAAAAGTGTACAAAAGAAACTGATTGGGTAAACCATTCTCACCAAGAAGACCTCACTCAGATCATCATCAATTTCCATTATCCTTAATTTTATAAGCATCGTGGATAGTCTGTGGTCTTGATCCACATGAGGCCTCACACTATGATTACAAGGCACTAGAAAAACCTTAGGGTTAGGTTTACCTCTGCAAATATACGACAGGGTACAATGCATCACAATTAAGTTCCCAACACATCCACTAACTTCACATACCAAACCATAATTTTCATGTTCAATCCCAAAGCATTCCACTTTGATTCACCATGACCCCGTTCACTTAACCAATTTCCAACCCGTGAATCCTCGTGAACCATTGATGACCACAGCTCTCACTTGGGGTTTAATTATTTATTTAATCAAAGAGATAATGAAGTGAATATGTGTCGTTGTTACCCACAATGAAACCCGAATCAATCAAAAAAACTATCCAACAAAAAAAGAAATGTGGATTTCTATTTACTATTTACCTGGTATAACTTCCAAGGTCGAACATAAGGAGGCAACAATTATTAAGCAAGGATTATTCAATTCAAAGAAAAATCAAGAAAGGAAAAAGGAAACTCAAAGCAAACAACTCTTGATTTTTTGTGAATTTTTATCTTTTTTATTTTTATAGATTCATAATTTTTATATTTCTTATATTTTCTGATTTTAAATCTTTAATGAGTTTAATTTTGCAAATTTTTATATTTTAAATTTTTCAAACAAAGTGAATGAAGAAAAGTGGAAATAAAGGAAACACAATCTTTTATATTTTTCAAATATGGAAAAAAGGTCCCAAAATAAAATAAAATTATTTTTTATTTCTGATATTTTTTATTATTTTTGTAATTTTTTAGAGATTTTCAAATTTTAGGATTTTAAAAATACTTAAAAATAGAAAATAAATCAAATAAAAAATTAAATAGTAGTTTTTGGATTTTAAAAATACAAAATAAGCTCAAAAATTATAGAAACTAGTTTTAACAAATTGAGTTTTTATTAAGCTTCAAATCAAGTCCAGAAACACATTTTTAATTTTAATGATTTTATATATTTTTAGTGTTTTCTATAATACATAATTTTTGGGGTTTATAAAAGTTTTTCAAACAAAATTTGTATAGTATTTAAAACAAATAAAAAGACACTGACAGTAATTTTTTGAATTTTCAGAACATTTTTTAAATTTTTATGAATTTTTAACTGCAAATTAGGATTTTTTCAAACTATTTTTATATTTTTAAAAATAATAAATGTAAATATTGCGTAAAACACAAATTAGAAAGACTGAAGCAACATAGTAGGAATTTAACCTAATTTTTATAAAATTTTTGGAACACGTATGATATTTATTTAATGCAAATTAAGGTACAATATTAAATCGGAAATTAAAGAACTTAATTGCAATTATTTCAAAGTTTCAGACCAAAATATAACAAGAATAAATTGCAAGATAGAATAAGCAATTTTGACATGAAAGCATGTTTCAGACCACGTGATATCAAGCAACTTGGATCTGTACCTAATTACACTATTTTCTAGGGGCATAAGAAGAAATTTACCAAAAACTCTCATGTCCGTGAGGCACACGTGACCTATCTGAAGTGGCAGGCGGTGGGATGCAATGGATGAGGTTTTCTCTAGAGAGGAATGTTCTTCCCCAAATTCTTTTACAGACGGATGTTCTCTTCAGATCTGCATGCGGCAATGCTGTAGATGTTTTGGTCAGATCGTGATATGATCACATATGCTTGTGGTGTTCTTCGTATTTGATCTCAGGCTTCGCATGATGCTCCTCGTGGTGTGGATCAAATCGATGCTGCTCGGACTTTAGGTGATACATATAATTCCATATCCTCGATGAGGTAGATCTGCACGTGCTTGAAGGTAGGTATCTTGGTCTGCTCTCGATGAGAGGATGTGGTGGGCTACAATGGATGATTCAGACCCTTGTGCAATGAAGATGACGTAACTCCATGTGTGATGCTTAATTTATGCTCGATCCATACGCTCTAGGTGGTTGTCTATTCTCAATCTCCAAGTGATGCATATCTGATGGCATTACATGACATTCACCTTGATTCCATATGCTTTTGATATAACTGATAACTGGGAAAAATCAAGGGTCGCACGGTCTCACAAAGCGAGATCGTGGTCGATGTGTTAAGCGCTCAATAATCCTCGGTTAATGAACAATTAACCAACAATGAGAATAAAGCAATTAAGTATCAAAAATGTGGAGTTAAAATTTATTATAACTCTATAACAACGTACATAGTGTGTAAGTACGTATAGAGGTCGAACACTACGAGAAAACGGTAGAATGAGGCATGAATAATGCACAAAAGCTTTGTCTTTTATCTCTTGTCCAATTTATTATTTTTGTGAGTTTTTACTTTAAATTTTTTATTTATTTTTTGATTTTTATATTATGTATTTTGATTTTATATTTTCTAATTTTTTATTTTCTTTTTATATTGTATAATTTTATATTTTCCTTTTCTTTTAAATAGAAATATAAAGATGTATAGAATTTATATACACAATATAGGTAAGAGAGAGATAATATATATGTAAAAGTAGGTAAAAATAATCAAAATATAAGAAATATAATATTTTGTGATTTTTATATTTTTTCTAATTTTTTTTATTTTTCTATAATTTTTGCTAATTTTTATGTATTTTAAGGTCAAAGATATCCCAAATAGGGGATTAAAATACCCAAAATTGATTTGGGTTTCAAAAATAGAAGATAAGTCCCAAAATTACCCAAATCAATTTCAATATAGAAATATTTATATAAATAAAATTATAAATAGAAAAACAATTTTTTTTATTTTTAAAGGATTTTTTAGATTTTTATAAAAGATTTTTGGGTTTTTAGATTCTTAGGTTTTTTTGTTTTACAATTTTTAGAGATTTTTGGTCTGGAATTAAAAAAAGGTGAAATGTACTACATATAAATTTTTTGGAGTTTTTAGACACATTTTTATTTTTTTGGGTATTTTATAAGTCAAACAATATATAAATGGGTACCATTTAATTTTTAGTAAATAGATTAAATATAAAAAATGCCAATTAAAAATAATGGTGTGAATGTACATATAAATTTTTTGGGGTTTTTAGACAAATTTTTATTTTTTGGGGTATTTTAAAGTCAAACAATATATAAATGGGTACCATTTCATTTTTAGTAAATAGATTAAATATAAAAAATGCCAATTAAAAATAATGGTGTGAATGTACATGACATAAAGCATCTAACCCTATTTTGTGGATTCTTAGGAGCACTTAGCTATATTTAATAAATAGATCAAAAGCATAAAAATATATATCCTGACAGTGGCATAAATGCAATAAGAATAAACATCAGGGTTCATCTGCGAATGCACTAACGTAATAAAGCATTTATAATTTTTAAAGATCATTTTACAATATACAAAAATGCCAGGGTTTGCATTGCAATTTTTTCCTAGTCACGTGGGGACTACACTTGTCTCTGGGAGGGACCAAAGTGTAAATACAGAAAGTATACGTCCCTCATTGCAAAACGTCCAATTTATTTATACGCTACATTTTATTTACAGGGGTAAGTAATAAGTATACAAAAATGAGGGGTAATAGGTGAAATTTACCCCATAAGTTAGATCGAGCGGCGGTAGGAGATTCACTTGGACGCGTGGCGCTCAACCAACGGAGGATACCAGTTCGCAGATGGACGCTGGAGATTAGATCACTTGAGGTGATCGGATGGTCGTGGATGGGCTCCATCCTATGGTTGAGGTTCAATCTGGGCCACTACATCTGATCCGACGGCGTTGAGGTGAAGGGGAAGAACAGGGAAGAAAGTCGGTGAAGCTGAGCCTCCCCGCCCCCGATCTCCCTTCTCCAGTGTTCTTTGAGGCTCCAAGGCGACATAACAGCTTCCTGGTAAGGTCCTCTACATGTTGGGGGTGTCAGAAGGATCAGAGGACCGGAGCACCACCACGAGGTCGGAGAAGATGTGGTGCTCGTGGTACCTCCGACGAGGCGCAAAATCACCTCCAGGTGCCTCTAAAGCTTGTAGGACCTGCAAGAAAAATTCTTGGGTCGAGGGAAAAGTGCCCCAATCTGTTAAGAGGTGAAATGGAAGCAGGGGAGTCAATGTGGAGGCTACTCCGGTGAAGCGGAGGAGATGGAGTGGCCAAATCTCGATCCCAAGGGATTCGAGCAGAATGAAATGTGTGGTTGCGTAGGGAATCGGTGGGGAAAGGAAATGAGGGCAGTCAAGGGGTCAGTCAACAAGTGGTATGCGGCGGAATCGTTCGTCGGAGCTGAGCTCTAGCGAACTACGAGTAGTGGTTTTTATTCTAGACCTAAGGGCTAAATGTTAAAGTAATTGCATAAATAAAATTTTGGAATGAAATTCTACCTAGAAATGTAGAGATGCATAGCTCTTACCTACCGGCGAAGGCAGGGAGCAGAGGTCGCGAGCGACGGTGGCCTTGGGCGCACCTCCTCCTCCGCGAGCTCTTTGGTCGAGATGTGGTGGCTCTTAGGCTTGAAGATGACCAAAATTGCCTGGAGGAGAAGATGGAGTTATTTATAGACATTAAGGGGTGCCCTTATTAACGGGCCGATTGTGAAGAATCTAGCGTGTGTACAATGGATCTAATCGATGGGCGTTTATGTATAATGATCATAGATCATTTCATCTGAAGAAGTTGGGGACAGATGATGGATGGATCAGCCATGAAAAATGGCAGAAAATGCGGGGAAAAGACACCTGCCGTGCAGGAGGCGCTGGTCAACTGTTGACGCGACCCCATTAGGCCACGTCAGCCGCTACACGACAAAACTGCGGAGTTTATTCAAAAATAATTATTTTAAAATAGTAAATGATTTTGTTAATTTTTATATATAAAATAAAAATATTTTTTAAATTTAGTATTTTAATATGATTTTTTATTTATTTTTGGTGTATTTTATTAATAGTTAATATTTAATAGTATATTTATAGGTATATTTGCCTATATTTTATACATTTTTTGTATATTTTATTTTATTATTATATTCCTTTATTTTGTATATTTATAACTTATTTTTATGAGTATAAATATATTTTTGTTATATTTTTATGATGTTAACTGTATACTTAAATAAATAGATATGTATATTTTATGGGTATATTTTTAGGTATTTTACCTATGTTTTATATACATCCTTTTATTTTAATGCATTTTAATGAGTTTTATTTTGGTTTTTTAATTTTAATAGAATATAGATAATATTTAAAATATTACAAAAAATATAACGAACATATGATAAAATAATAGAATCCATTTTTATTTATGTATATGTATGACATAGGTATTTTGTCTATCTATTTATAAACTTATTTTATTTTACCTTTTTATTTTGGTTTTATTTTAATTTCAATATGCACATATGTTACAAATAATAATTGCAAAAATATAAAAGTATAAATTTATAAAATTAATAAGGGATGAATAAATTTAATATTTTAATCGGTATAATATACAATGAGGATAAAAAACCTAACTTTCACACAGTTACTTCGAAAATATAAAACTACCATCATTAAATAGTTTGTGAAAAGTTATATACAATTAGAGGTTACTTTGATATGTTTTGAGTTTTTTATTGGAAATATATGGGTCTGGAATTGGTTTTTGGCTTTTCATTTTGTGTACAAAATGAACACCGTGTATTATTTTTGCACAAACTCAATTTGTATTTTTATTTACATTATTATCTACATCTTTCATGTATAAAGTTTCTTCATTTGATGAATAAATAATAAAGAATAAAATAGGTGTCAAAATACATAAAATAATGAATAAATGGATTTTTATTGTATGTTTGACTCTTATCTCCCTCTACTTTAATCCTTGTCGACCAACTCAATTCTTATCTTGGTCTCGGGATTCAGGGTCATAAAATATCTTCGATATTTTATTCCTTTTTATTTTCTTCTCTTTATTCTATAATTTTGACATTAAAAACCTTATTTTATATACAAATAATACAATAAATAATGAATGCTATTATGCACAAATTGATGCTATTTACATGCATTAGCTCGGGTTTTTAAGGTCAAAATGATAGAATAAAGGTGATGAAATTGAGATTCATCACCCCCTATACTTGCCTTTGCTAGTCCCTAGAAAACACTTGTGCAAAAAATGAGAAAAGAAAAGAAGAAAAGAAAAAGAAAGAATAAATAGAATTGATCATGATTATTAAACTTGTTTGTACAAAATCAAAGTTTGGAGCTCAGGTTAGACCATGGTGTGAAAATGTGTGTGGAACCTGGTCGGGAACTAAATTTAAAATACAACAGCCTTAGAGAGTCACAGAACTAGGTTCAAACCACCGCAATAGCCATGTCAGAACTAGCCTACATCATACGCTAACAGTTATGACTATGAAGTTGACTTGTACAGTGTAAGTAATAGTGGCTCTCCCCAACTGAAACAACAAAGGAACTGACTTCTCCAGAATGATAAACCAATGATTCCCCAACCCAACACTCTGTCCTCGAGGAGCGGGGTATTCCCTTCTAAGTTCAAGTGGCATCCAACTCAAGAGGAGGAGGTGAAGAAAAGAATGGATGGTAGCCAGTGTAGCTACCTATCCCAAGATGCCTGACCAGTGTAGTCAAGTCATCCAGTTGCAGGCTCACATGGTATAACTTTGATGCTCAAGCTTGCTTATTTTCTATACAACATGTATACATAATCTGGTAGACATTTTATTTTATTTTCAGGTCTGTCCACTTTTTTGGTGTTTTTTTAAATACCATTTACAACAGCATCTACATAAGGACTTTTTCTTCTTGAGCCAGAAGACTATCCCTCTTTTGAAGATCTATTGCAACCCATACTCTCCTGTCATTCAACTTCATGGCAACTAGACCGGGTTGGGATGCACTTCCCTCCCTAGACGAGGATGAATGTTTCCACCCGTGTGTGTCTCAGACCGGTAAATCCAAACCCGTCACCACTCCAACTGAGTTGAGCCAAGTGAAAGGTGCAAGTGCCCAAGTTAGGTCACGACCGACAAGTGTCATGACTCCAATTCCGGTCCGTCGGATTCTCCCATATATGGATCTGGTTACTCAGCAATAATTTATTCAATAATCACAACTAACAATCAGAAATAGACTGCAATTAAAATTACTCAAAAGGAAGTATTTCAACACTTTTTCTATTCGTAAAATAACGTTCGCATGATACATTGTCCCACCATAACTATTTACATGTACATCGACAAGAAGGAAATACACAAAAAGATTACCAACTACCTTATAGAGTAAAGCTATTGTGGCTGACTGGATGGCTAAAATTCTTGTGATGGTTCGGTGACACATGTTGGGTTTTCCATAAATCATAGGATAACAATTAGTGAATGCTAAGTAACGAAGAAGAGAAAAGCAAACAAATTGTGTAATTTTGCAAAACTTGTTGTCATTAAAAGTTACATTCCTTCTCATTAATTTAAGTCCTATTTCTTTCTATTCCGCGTCAGGGATTATTCCAGGGAATTACCTCATCACTATATGAACTCCGAAGTTGTGGACACTTCGGGATTGGGGATTACGTTGATCAGGCATGCTTATGCTGTCGCATCGCCTCAACCAATTCTCCAATACTACCCTGACAATTTCTTTTTCTTTTATTAATCAGGTTCTCAAACACTCGGCTTGGCAAACAAAGGAGCACACCGTCTTCAAAGACTCGGTTGCTTAAAACCTCAAGCTAAAATTTAATTATATAACCTAACGACTTTAAATACATGTTATCATAACCCATCTACTATCCAACTACCCGTGCCTCCATACGGCACGAGTACTTCTTCCGTCATTCAACCTGAATATATTGGCTCCCGGTACCACACGTTGCAAATCGTTCATTTTGTGCGCACTTATCATAACATGCAACAACCATGTACCACTTAGGTAGGGCAACGTCAGGTTCCTTCCGAAAACCTACAGGCTGCATGCCAGACCTGTACTTCTACTCCAAGTCATTCCTGATCATGTCACGTTCTTTGTAGCGAAGAACATAAAATCAGGATTTTCAATAATCTCGTATGAAAATCCAACAGCAAAAAAGAAGGATTTCATTACCTAATCGAGCTCTCTCTCGCGTATGTAGTACTTTATCGATTCTTTTTCAAAAAGAATGATTTATAACTCCTGAAACGATCGAATTTCATTTTCGTATCAAAACACTAAGAATGTGCCAAGAACATGAAGAACGAACGAAAAATACGAAGGACGTGAAGAATACTCGAAGAACATAAAGAACATGAAGAACATATTTTTCTCTTAAAATTTTGATAGAGTTTCCCTTTATATCGGGACATATTTCTATGAAAATTTCAGTAGAGTTTCACCTTATATCGGGACATTTTTAAAAGAAAATGAAAAGAGTTTCTTCTATAAAATCACCGAGGAAAACAACAATGAATTGAAAGATCATAGATCATTTCGTCTGAAGAAGTTGGGGACAGATAATGGATGGATCAGCCGTGAAAAATGGCAGAAAATGCGGGGAAAAGACACATGCCGTGCAGGAGGCGCTGGTCAACTGTTGACGCGACCCCATTGGGCCACGTCAGCCGCTACACGACAAAACTGCGGAGTTTATTCAAAAATAATTATTTTAAAATAATAAATGATTTTGTTAATTTTTATATATAAAATAAAAATATTTTTTAAAATTTAGTATTTTAATATGATTTTTTATTTATTTTTGGTGTATTTTATTAATAGTTAATTTTTAATAGTGTATTTATAGGTATATTTGCCTATATTTTATACATTTTTTGTATATTTTATTTTATTATTATATTCCTTTATTTTGTATATTTATAACTTATTTTTATGAGTATAAATATATTTTTGTTTTATTTTTATGATGTTAACTGTATACTTAAATAAATAGATATGTATATTTTATGGGTATATTTTTAGGTATTTTACCTTTGTTTTATATACATCCTTTTATTTTAATGCATTTTAATGAGTTTTATTTTGGTTTTTTAATTTTAATAGAATATAGATAATATTTAAAATATTACAAAAAATATAACGAACATATGATAAAATAATAGAATCCATTTTTATTTATGTATATGTATAACATAGGTATTTTATCTATCTATTTATAAACTTATTTTATTTTACCTTTTTATTTTGGTTTTATTTTAATTTCAATATGCACATATGTTACAAATAATAATTGCAAAAATATAAAAGTATAAATTTGTAAAATTAATAAGGGATGAATAAATTTAATATTTTAATCGGTATAATATACAATGAGGATCAAAAACCTAACTTTCAGACAGTTACTTCGAAAATATAAAACTACCATCATTAAATAGTTTGTGAAAAGTTATATACAATTAGAGGTGATTTTGATTTGTTTTGAGTTTTTTATTGGAAAGATATGGGTCTGGAATTGGTTTTTGGCTTTTCATTTTGTGTACAAAATGAACACCGTGTATTATTTTGTACAAACTCAATTTGTATTTTTATTTATATTATTATCTACATCTTTCATGTATAATAATTGCAAAAATATAAAAGTATAAATTTGTAAAATTAATAAGGGATGAATAAATTTAATATTTTAATCGGTATAATATACAATGAGGATCAAAAACCTAACTTTCAGACAGTTACTTCGAAAATATAAAACTACCATCATTAAATAGTTTGTGAAAAGTTATATACAATTAGAGGTGATTTTGATTTGTTTTGAGTTTTTTATTGGAAAGATATGGGTCTGGAATTGGTTTTTGGCTTTTCATTTTGTGTACAAAATGAACACCGTGTATTATTTTGTACAAACTCAATTTGTATTTTTATTTATATTATTATCTACATCTTTCATGTATAAAGTTTCTTCATTTGATGAATAAATAATAAAGAATAAAATAGGTGTCAAAATACATAAAATAATGAATAAATGGATTTTTATTGTATGTTTGACTCTTATCTCCCTCTACTTTAATCCTTGTCGACCAACTCAATTCTTGTCTTGGTCTCGGGATTCAGGGTCATAAAATATCTTCGATATTTTATTCCTTTTTATTTTCTTCTCTTTATTCTATAATTTTGACATTAAAAACCTTATTTTGTATACAAATAATACAATAAATAATGAATGCTATTATGCTGCACAAATTGATGCTATTTACATGCATTAGCTCGGGTTTTTAAGGTCAAAATGATAGAATAAAGGTGATGAAATTGAGATTCATCACCCCCTATACTTGCCTTTGCTAGTCCCTAGAAAACACTTGTGCAATAAATATGAAAAGAAAAGAAGAAAAGAAAAAGAAAGAATAAATAGAATTGATCATGATTATTAAACTTGTTTGTACAAAATCAAAGTTTGGAGCTCAGGTTAGACCATGGTGTGAAAATGTGTGTGGAACCTGGTCGGGAACTAAATTTAAAATACAACAGCCTTAGAGAGTCACAGAACTAGGTTCAAACCACCACAATAGCCATGTCAGAACTAGCCTACATCATACGCTAACACTTATGACTATGAAGTTGACTTGTACAGTGTAAGTAATAGTGGCTCTCCCCAACTGAAACAACAAAGGAACTGACTTCTCCAGAATGATAAACCAATGATTTCCCAACCCAACACTCTGTCCTCGAGGAGCGGGGTATTCCCTTCTAAGTTCAAGTGGCATCCAACTCAAGAGGAGGAGGTGAAGAAAAGAATGGATGGTAGCCAGTGTAGCTACCTATCCCAAGATGCCTGACCAGTGTAGTCAAGTCATCCAGTTGCAGGCTCACATGGTATAACTTTGATGCTCAAGCTTGCTTATTTTCTATACAACATATATACATAATCTGGTAGACATTTTATTTTATTTTCAGGTCTGTCCACTTTTTTGGAGTTTTTTTAAATACCATTTACAACAGCATCTACATAAGGACTTTTTCTTCTTGAGCCAGAAGACTATCCCTCTTTTGAAGATCTATTGCAACCCATACTCTCCTGTCATTCAACTTCATGGCAACGGGACCAGGTTGGGATGCACTTCCCTCCCTAGACGAGGATGGATGTTTCCACCCGTGTGTGTCTCAGACCGGCAAATCCAAACCCGTCACCACTCCAACTGAGTTGAGCCAAGTGAAAGGTGCAAGTGTCCAAGTTAGGTCACGACCGACAAGTGTCATGACTCCAATTCCGGGCCGTCGGATTCTCCCATATCTGGATCTGGTTACTCAGCAATAATTTATTCAACAATCACAACTAACATTCAGAAACAGACTACAATTAAAATTACTCAAAAGGAAGTATTTCAACACTTTTTCTATTCGCAAAATAACATTCGCATAATACATTGTCCCACCATAACTATTTACATGTACATCGACAAGAAGGAAATACACAAAAAGATTACCAACTACCTTATAGAGTAAAGCTATTGTGGCTGACTGGATGGCTAAAGTTCTTGTGATGGTTCGGTGACACATGTTGGGTTTTTCATAAATCATAGTATAACAATTAGTGAATGCTAAGTAACGAAGAAGAGAAAAGCAAACAAATTGTGTAATTTTGCAAAACTTGTTGTCATTAAAAGTTACATTCCTTCTCATTAATTTAAGTCCTATTTCTTTCTATTCCACGTCAGGGATTATTCCAGGGAATTACCTCATCACTATATGAACTCCGAAGTTGTGGATACTTCAGGATCGGAGATTGCGTTGATCAGGCATGCTTATGCTGTCGCATCGCCTCAACCAATTCTCCAATACTACCCTGACAATTTCTTTTTCTTTTATTAATCAGGGTCTCAAACACTCGGCTTGGCAAACAAAGGAGCACACCGTCTTCAAAGACTCGGTTTCTTAAAACCTCAAGCTAAAATTTAATTATATAACCTAACGGCTTTAAATACATGTTATCATAACCCAGCTACTATCCAACTACCCATGCCTCCACATGGCACGAGTACATCTTCCGTCATTCAACCCGAATATATTGGCTCCCGGTACCACACGTTGCAAATCGTTCATTTTGTGCGCACTTATCATAACATGCAACAACCATGTACCACTTAGGTAGGGCAACGTCAGGTTCCTTCCGAAAACCTACAGGCTGCATGCCAGACCTGTAGTTCTACTCCAAGTCATTCCTGATCATGTCACGTTCTTCGTAGCGAAGAACATAAAATCAGGATTTTTAATAATCTCGTATGAAAATCCAACAGCAAAAAAGAAGTATTTCATTACCTAATCGAGCTCTCTCTCGCATATGTAGTGCTTTATCGATTCTTTTTCAAAAAGAATGATTTATAACTCCTGAAACTATCGAATTTCAGTTTCGTATCAAAACACTAAGAACGTGCCAAGAACATGAAGAACGAACGAAGAATACGAAGAACGTGAAGAATACACGAAGAACATAAAGAACATGAAGAACACATTTTTCTCTTAAAATTTTGATAGAGTTTCCCTTTATATCGGGACATATTTCTATGAAAATTTCAATAGAGTTTCACCTTATATCGGGATATTTTTAAAAGAAAATGAAAAGAGTTTCTTCTATAAAATCACCGAGGAAAACAACAATGAACTGAAAGTATATAGTCAATCAACAAGAGATGGAGAATCGGTAGACACCATGTGTCTTAGGTGAGTGAAGATGTGATGAATCACAGGGTTTATCTATGTGCGTAGTCGTCCGCACCTAAGTAGGATATTACACAGCTTTCTCCATCACAATAACTACAAAAGCGGAAAGGAAAGAATAGAACCATAAGCGATGGAGAATCGGTAGATACCACGCATCTTATATGAGTGAAAGTGTGACGAATCACAGGGTTCACTGACGTGCATAGCCGCCCGCACCTAAGTAGGGTGTTACACAGATTTTTCCTTGAACCACAACATAAATCGAATCGAAAAGAAGATGAATCGAAAATCAAACTGGAAAAAGAACATGAATTGAAACGAAGCCAAAAAGAAGAGGATCGTACCTTTCTCCTCCTCATTCTCCCGGCAGCACTTCGCTAGCGCTCTTTCCCTGCCTACCACTCCTCCTCCCGACCTCTCAACCCTAGCCCTTAGTGTGGTGGTGGTGGTAGGAATCGTAGAGAATAATGGGTGGGGGTATTTATAGGCTCCAGAAAATCACTAATCATTGTTAGTAAATCATGGTTTAGACCTTAACCGGCCAAATCTTATTCGAAACTTAGGGCTTAAGTTTGAACTTTCCATAATATTTTGGATTTGCTAATGACGCCTAATTAGCGCTTATCGTGATTAACTTTCGCTAATCATGATTTAACTCTCGCTAATCGTAATCTAACTTTCATGACTTACGCTTAACTTATGTTGATATATGATTAGTATTTGCTAATGTTGATTAGTGGTCCTTGATCCATCATTATTTTCCTTAATCACGATTAATTGGTCTTAGTGACGGTCATTAAGGTTTAATGACATCTTAAGCCTCCTTACTTCTCTTTCTTTTGAAAATCATAACAATTCGAAACAAAGTCCGATTTACGTGAAACAAATTCCGTTGGTTTCCTATTTACGAACCAGATCTTATGATATAAGATTCGAGAGATGCTAAGTTCAAGAATTTACAATTATAACAACCTTAAAGGAAGTCTCGTCCTCGAGACTAAAAAAGCATGCATAACAACCTTAAAGAGGATTGAAACCATAACATCCTTAAAGAGAATGAACATCATTTCATTTACAATAAAGAGATACACAGTACATAGTGTTATCATTCAAACAAGTATGTGTATTTTCTCTCATTTCTACCTCAGTTTCCCATGTGAATTCTTCAAACTCTTGGTTGCGCACCAACACTTTAACTAGAGGCACCACTTTATTCCTCAACTTATTGATATCCATGTCTAGTATTTGCACAGGTATTTCTATGTATGTTAAGTCTGGCTCAACATCTAGATCATCATAGTTATCTTATGCTCAAGATCTTTAATATACTTTCTCAGATTTGATATATGAAAAACATCATGTATCACTGAAAAGATGTGGAGGAAGTGCAAGTCTATATGCCACTTTTCCAATCTGTTGAATAATTTCAAAGGGACCCACGAACCAGGGTGCTAACTTCCTACGCAAACCAAACCTCTGAATTCCCTTCATAGGCGATACTTTGATAAATACAGAGTCACCTACCTCAAGCTGAAGGTCTTTTTGCCTGGCATCACTATAGCTTTTCTGACGACTTTGAGCAGTCAATAGTCTTTTTCGAGCAAGCTCTATAGCTTCTCGTGTCTCTTGAAGTCTATCTGAATCATAAAGGTTCTTTATCTTGGCCTCTTTCCAACACAAAGGAGTAGTAAACCTTCGTCCATAAAGTGCTTCAAATAGTGCCATGCCAATACTTGTATGGTAACTATTGTTGTATGTGAATTCTGCAAGAGGTAAATGTTTAATACATGATCCTTTCTATTATAAAGCACATGATCGTAGCATATCCTCTAAAGTCTGAATTGTACGTTCTGATTGACTATCTGATTGTGAATGATATGATGTACTCAAGCATAGTTGTGTGCCTAAGGCTTTCATGAAGTCCTCCTGATAGGGTGAGGAGAATCGTGAATCTTGATCAGAAATTACCTTATTTGGGATACCATGGAGACAGATCACATGTATAATATATAACTCAGCAAGCTAGTCTGGAGTGGAGGATAAGCTTATTGGAATAAAGTGTGCTACCTTGGTCAAACGATCTATTATAACCCATATACTATCTTTCCCACCAGTCGTTTGAGGTAAGCCAGTAATGAAGTCCGTGGAAATGCTTTCCCATTTCCATTCAAGTGTAGGGAGAGGTTGCAACAATCATGGTGGCTTTTGATGTGAATCCTTTACCTATTGACAGGTGAAACATGAATTCACAAACTCAGCAACAACCTTCTTCATCCCTGCCACCAAAAGTTTGAATGAAGATCCTTATACATCTTTGTAATTCCTGGATGAATAGAATATCTAGAACAATGCACTTCACGTAAGATGTCTTTCCTTAGTTCAAGTGTGTTTGGTACACAAGCTCTTTGATGGTTATATAGTAATCCATCTTGTATCTGGAATCCTCCTATCTCATTCTTCTCAAGCTATTGTCTCAAGTCTTTAAGGACTGGATCATCCTCCTGTCCTTTCTTTATTCTATCCCAGATCTCTGCTTTGTATCGGTGAGGAATAGTTATAGTATCGGTACTACTATCAAATAGTTTCCATTCACTCAATGTTGATAGTAAACCCCATAAGTGGATAGCATTCACCAACCTAGGTGAATAAGTTCTTCTCCTAAGGGCATCTGCTACGATGTTCCCCTTACCAGGGTGGTAGGAGATAGTGCAATCATAGTCCTTCAACAACTCTAGCCACCATCTCTGTCTCATATTGAAATCCTTCTGATCAAACAGATATTTCAAGCTTTTATGATCAATGAAGATTTCAAAAGTAATACCATATAGGTAGTGTCTCCATATCTTTAGAGCAAAAACTACGACAGCTAATTCAAGGTCATGTGTCGGGTATTTCCTCTCATGTGTCCTGAGCCGTCGTGATGCATAAGAAACTACCTTACCATGTTGCATAAGAACTGCCCCAAGTCCTTCTTTAGATGCATCAATGTACATTGTAAACCCTTCACTCCCAGAGAGTAGAGTAAGGATAGGTGCAGATGTTCAGCATTCTTTCAGTGTTTGAAAGCTAGATTCGCATGCATCAGATTATATGAACGGAACTTCCTTCTGAGTCAGCCTAGTCATTGACAATGCTATTCATGAAAAGTCCTTCACAAATCTTCTATAATACACAACTAGACCCATAAAAGATTGTATTTCTGTGACAGTATTTGGATGCTCCCAACTCATTACTACACTAACCTTTGTAGGATCAATTGATATATCTTCTTCAGAAATAACATGGCCTAAGAAAGTACTTCAGATAGCTAGAAGTCACACTTGCTATATTTATCATACAATTTGTTCTTCTTTAGTATTTCAAGTGCTTACCGAAGATGGCGTTCATGCTGGCACTTATCCTTGGAGTAAATAAGTACGCCATCAATAAGGACTACTAAAAAGTGATCTAGGAACTCCTTGAATACTCTATTCATGAGATCCATGAAGGCTACTAGGGCATTTGTTAGTTCAAAAGGCATAACTAAGAATTCATAATGTCCACATCTAGTTCAAAAGGCTATCTTGGGAATATCTGCATCTTTAATCTTCTACTGATGTATTCAGATCTTAAGTCAATCTTGGAATACACAGTCGAACCCTGTAACTGGTCAAAGAGGTCATCTATTCTTGGCAGAGGATACTTATTCTTTTCTGTTCTCTTATTTAGATGTCTATAGTCAATGCACAACCGCATCAACTCATCATTCTTCCTTACAAAAAAAACATGTGCACCCCATGGTGAAGTACTAGGACGAATGAAGCTTTTATCTAACAGTTCTTATAATTGTACCTTCACTCCCGTAACTCCACCGGTGCCATCCTATATGGAGGAATAGAGATATGCTGAGTACCAAGTGTGAGAGAGATTTCAAATTCAATCTCTCGCTCAGGTGGTAATCCAGGTTATTCATGTGGAAATATACTAGGAAACTCGTACACTATAGGCACAAAGCTAAAGAGCCTTGAAACCCTTGCTCTAATAGTTGTTGAGCCTTCAGAGTAGAGATGTATTTGACATCATCACTGATGTCTTTATAATAAATCGAAACTCTATCGAGGTAGGAATGTGAAAAGTTACTATCTTCTAGAAACAATCAAGGAATGCATGATGCCTTTCAAGCCGATCCATCCCCAGGATGAGATAAAAATAAATTATTTCGATAAGTAGCAGATAAGTAGGTGATTGATGTCCTGCAATCTGCCCCACACAATTGTCTAAGATCTTCTTCAATTATAATTGACCTCCTGGTTCCTTACTCAGATAATGGTTTTGTGATTTTATCAGAATCTTGTCCATACAATAAGGATCAAATATTCTTCTTATTTTCTTTAATTTTTGTGTGCCTACGAAGCCCCTCCTCCATTGCTCTTCCAAATGAATTAGGGGCAAGCAAATTCTATGGATTTATGGTACCTAGACTCTTTCTTATAAGGGTGAATAGAACCCTCAAATCTATCATCCTTGAGTATGGATGACTTTGATCTCTCATTGTGGCATTGAGTCTTCGCTTTAATGCCTACTGCCTTTGACCCATCTCATGGTCATTACTATAATAGCTTCTAATTTCCTAGACACAGCTTGGTCTACCATGATCCTATACGTTTTAGCATGATGTACATAAGAGACAATGACTTGTGAATGGTATTGCAATTAATTATTAAGATCAGGGATCTTAAGGCCACCTTAGTTTCTGAATACCGCTCATAGTTATCAATAATAAGTAAATTACTGGAGTAACTGGGCTCTGATACCAAACTATCATGAACCCAATTCCAGGTCGTCGGATCCTCCCATATATGGATCTGATTACTCGGCAATAATTTTTTCAGAAATCACAACTAACATTAAGAAATAGACTGCAATTAAAAATACTCAGAAGGAAGTATTTTAACACTTTTTCCATTCACAAAATAACGTTCGCATGATACATTGTCCTACCATAACCATTTACATGTACATCGGATAGAAGGAAATACACAACTACCTTTTAGAGTAAAGTTATTGTGGTTGGCTAGATGGCTAAAGTCCTTGTGATGGTTCGTCGACACCTGTTGGGTTTTCCATAAATCATAGGATGCATGCTAAGTAACGAAGAAGATAAAAGCAACAAATTGTGTAATTTTGCAAAAGTTGTTGTCACTAAAAGTTCCATTGCTTCTCATTAATTTAAGTCATATTCCTTTCTATTCTACGTCAGGGATTAGTCCAGGGAATTACCTTACTACATATGGACTCTGAAGTTGTAGACACTTCGGGGTCGGAGATTGCGTGGATCTGATAAACTTCTACCGCAGCACGTCGCCTCAACCAATCCTCCAATACTACCCTAACAATTTCCTTTTCTTTTATTAATCAGGGTCTCAAATCCTTAGCCTAGCAAACAAAGGAGCGCACCATCCTCGAGGACTCGATTGCTTAAAACCTCAGGCTAAATTTTAATCAAATAACCTTGCAGCTTTAAATACATGTTATTGTGACCCAGCCGCTATCCAACCACCCGTGCCTCCACATGGCACGACTACATCTTCCGTCATTCAACCCAAATATATTGGCTCCGAGTACCACGTGTTACAAATCATTCATTTCGTACGCACTTCTCATAACAGGCAACCGTGTACCACCTAGGTAGGGCAATGCCAATACGAGTTCCTTCCGACAAACCTACAGGCTGCATGCCACACCTGTAGTTCTACTCCAAGTTATTCCTGATGTACGACATGATCCTTTTCAGTATCCAACTCAAAACACATCAAATCCCATGATGTAATTCTTTCGTTAGGTCTTCGATTTGCATAATCAATAGCACTTAGTCTAGACTCGCATATATATTTTTCATATGCATATATACTCACATTTATGCTTATTTTAACTCCCAATCCTTAACTTTCCAAGCCGCTGCATCAATTCGATGCTTAAAAGCTTATTTTAGTGGGAATCACAAAGCAACTTCTCATATTTTCTCAAAATAGATAAACTTAGGTTCTTCGTATCAAAGAATATAAAATCAGGAATTTCAATAATCTCGTACGAAAACCAAACAACAAAAAGGAAGGATTTCGTTACCTAATCAAGCTTTCTCTCGCGTATGCAGTGCTTTATCGATTCTTTTTCAAAAATAATGATTTATATCTCCTGAAGTGATCGAATTCCATTTTCATATCAAAAATACTAAGAACGTGCCAAGAACGTGAAGAACGAACGAAGAATACGATGAACGTGAAGAACACACGAAGAACGTGAAGAACATATTTTTCTCTTAAAAATTCATTAGAGTTTCTCTTTATGTCGGGACATATTTCTAGGAAAAATTTCGGTAGAGTTTCCACTTATATCGGGACATTTTTAAAAGAAAACAAAAGGAGTTTCTTCTATAAAATCATCGAGGAAAACAACAATGAAACTAAAAGGATATAATTAATCAACAAGAGATGGAGAATCGGTAGACACCACGTGTCTTAGGTGAGTAAATGTGTGACGAATCATAGGTTTCACTGACATGCATAGCCGCCTGCACCTAAGTAGGGTATTACACAGATTTCTTCATTACAATAACTATAAAAGCTGAAAGGAAAGAATAAACCATAAGCGATGGAGAATCGATAGATACCACGCATCTCAGATGAGAGAAAGTATGACGAATCATAGGGTTCACTAACGTGCATAGCCGCCCGCACCTAAGTAGGGTGTTACACAGATTTCTCCTTCAACCACAACAGAAATTGAATAAAAAAGATGAATCGAAAACCAAACTGGAAAGAGAACATGAATCGAAACGAAGCTAAAAAGAAGATGATCGTACCTTTCTCCTCCTCGTTCTCCCAGCAGTACTTCACTAGCGCTCTTTCCCCGCGTACCATTCCTCCTCCAGACCTCTCAACCCTAGCCCTTGGGGTGGTGATGGTAGTGGAAATCGTAACAAATGAATGGGCGGGGGATATTTATAAGCTCTAGAAAACCACTAACCATGGTTAGTAAACCATGGTTATCCCTTAACTATGGTTAGCGGCCCATGGTTTTGGCCCATGATTTTGGATAAAGCTTATCCGAGACTTAGGGCTTAAGTTAGAAACTTTCTAGAATATTTCGAATTCGCTAATGATGCTTAATTAGTGCTAATTGTGATTAACTTTTACTAATCACTTAACTCCTGCTAATCGTAATTTAACTTTCATGACTTACGCTTAACTTTTGCGGTCCTTGATCCAGTCATTAATTTCCTTAATAAAAATTAATCATTCTTAGTGACAGTCATTAAGGTTTAATTGCATCTTAAGCCTCCTTACTTCTCTTTCTTCTGAAAATCATAACAATTCGAAACAAAGTCCGATTTACACGAAACAAATTCCGTTAATTTCCTCTTGACGAATCAGATCTTATGATATATGATCCGAGAGATGCTAAGTTCAAGACTTTACAACAAGAGTCATGCGTCCGTCTCAAAAAGCTCTAGTTAGTCAATTCAGGTGACTTGAAACCAACCTCGCGTCTCAAAGAATTAAGTCCCGATGGACCTGAAGTACCTTAAACCTAGTTCCCATAAGGTTCCAGTGCAGTTAGGTGCAGTAAGGTCCAACGAATCTCCAATCCTCGACTTTAGTGGACTAATTCTATCATCAAGCTCAATCAAAAGAATGCTATGCAAATGCTATGTACAAGGCAGAAAGAATGATGCAATTTTTTTCAAAGAATTTTGAAAATAAAAAGAATTTTTACACAAAGAATTTTGGCAAAAGAATTTGGGCACACAAAGTATAAATATATACAACTATTTATACGGGCGTGCTTATTTTTATTTACAAGAGTTAAGATTTAAAGAACTTACAAATTTTAAAGTCATTTTATAGGTAAATATACAATCGGTACTGAATTCTATTTTTATTTTCAATTACATACACATTTTATTCCTATTTTAATGATGCATTTATTCCTCAAATTCATTTGAAAACAATTTTGAAAACTATAGTACAAAACATTTTTTGCAAATATTTACAAATATTTGAAAGCCATTTTGCAAAGATTTTTCAAATAATATATATACACATTTTTCAAAATATTGTTACAAACATTTTCAAAATCATTTGCAAATTGGTTTTCAAATCCTTTTATTTCACACAAAGAAAAGAATTTTTCAATCAAAATATTTTTATATTTTTAAAGGGTTGAGACATTTGACAAAAGTTTTCCAAACGTTTCATCCCATTTTTCAAATCATTTTGTAAAAGAAATCCTAATTTATTAATCAGTAAATACAAAACTAATTTGAGGAATAAAAAACACTATTAAATGGTTTTTAGTGAACTATATAATATATATAGTATTATTATCCATATTTATTAATAAATAATACGAAAGTACGAGTTGTGGCTAAAGTATGTACAGAGTATATACGACCCCCCATACTTAGTAGGAGCGACGTCCTCATAAATCGAAAAGAGAAAGAGAAGACATAACTCGTACTAAGTATAGAAAAGCCTATACTACAATGACTAAGAAATAAGAAATGAAAGAATAAATAAATAAGAAGTTGGTCGTCCCCCCTATACTTAGGACCAAATAATCCTAAGTATAACAGACTGTTCACAATGCAGGGAGGGTCAAGGGTGGGAATAAACAGATCACAGCTCGGGCTGTCTCCCCCTATACTTAGGGTAAAATATCCTTAAGTATAACAGAGCAAATCAATCAAGAGAGGAGATAGTAGAGGGGATCAAATAATGAAAGAGTCCAGGGTGCACCCCCCATACATGGACAAAGTACGTCCTAAGTACAGAAAACTGACAAAAAGCGGCGACACCTTTTCTATAGAAAAAGGAAAAGAAGAAAAGACAGAGATATACAGATCTATGAAAAGATCATAGAGGATGTACGCATCTCTCCCCCTATACTTAGGGTAAAAGACCCTAAGTATAAGCAATGATAGGAGTGATGAAACGAATGAAGAGAGAACAACACGGTGTGGACCCCCCATACTTAAGACAAAGTACGTCCTAATTATAGACACAAAGATATGGCGCAAGATCTAGGGCACACAGGACATACGAAAGAAAGAAGGAATAGAATACACCACACGTATTTACAACAAGTAAATAATGTGAAGTAAAGGACGGTATCTGGAAAGCGAATGCCATGCTCTCATAGTCGTCTCCCTTTGAGAACGAGGATGCATTCGGACAATGAAAGACACCCATGTATGCAATCAAGTGGGTGTCAGCTACCGGGGACAAGAGATCGAAAACTAAACCAGGGACCGGTAGCGTAAGCAGAATATCGGATCATAAGGAAGGAAATGAGTGAGCGGAGCCGATACTATAAGACATGGAGGAAGAGTGAGCAGTACAAACTCCTCCAAGTCAATCATGATCTCAGAACAATATAAAAGGTGAAGAGCAGGAGACTCTTAATGCAGCGTGTAGTATCCAGTGGTCATATAGTCTGAAAGTCACAAGAATACACTGAATGCCATAAGACAAGGCTCAAACCTGCGAGGGTCCTCAAGGTGAGCAGACTCAGATGAGTCGAAGATCGTAGAAAGATCAAAATACTCGGTTCTGTGCTCCAATAGATTGGAGACACGACCAGAGAGGAGACCGAGTACACAAAGCATAAGACTCAGCTTTGTGCTCCAACAAATAGGAGACACCAGAAGTGAAACTGAGTACCTTGAAAATGATGTATCTTCCCGTATATAACCCTTTGGGAATAGTACATACTAGTCAATGAATAATCATAAAAGAAACTGACCCTTGCAAGGGTCATCAAGGTGAGAGGGCTCAACAGAGTCAGATCCATCAAATAGATCACAAAAGCGATCTCAATAGGTGACAAATCGACTACAAGCAGAAGAGACCGACAGATCAAGAACCTGTGACAGCATCCCGCAGATAACCCTCGGGAAACATATTGTTAACTAAGCAGTGAATAATCAGAGGAAGACGGCTCATCCTTGCGGGGACCGTCAAGGAGAACAGACTCAAAGGAGTCTAGACAGAGCAGTCCCAACATCCATCAGATTGTATAAACATCAAAGCAGTGGGGACCGAAAGCATATCAGACGACTCGGTTTAGTGTTCCAACAGATAGGAGATACAATCAGCAAGGGGAACCGAACGTAAAGAAAATGTTGCATTCTCCCACATATAGTCCTCGGAGAACAATGCAAACTAAGGAGTGAATAGTCAAATCAGATCTCGTCCTTGGGAGGTTCGTCAAGGAGAGAGGACTCAAAGGAGTTAATCATAATGGTCTTGGTAGGCGACAGATCGGCTACCAGGAGAAGAAACCAAAGATCTAGTAAGGTGTCATAGTCTCTCGCAGATAACCCTCGGAGATAACTATGAACTAAACAATGAGCAAACAGAAAAATTGAAGCTCATCCTTGCGAGGATCGTCAAGGAGAGAAGACTCAAAGGAGTCAGGTAAATTGGCCTCGTGCACCTACAGATCGGGTGTACAATCAGCAGGGAGGCCAATAAGTCAAATCAGATGATGTGGTTTCGAGTTCTGACAAGGTGGAGACATAGTCAATGAATGAAACCGATCATAGAGAATGTGTTTCATCCTCCCATAGATAGTCCTCAAGGAGGTATGCAAGCTAGGTCAATCAAAACATGGGATTGCTGGCAGCACATCTCAGGTCCTCAAAAGCAATCAATCAATCAGGAGGGCATAAGATCATGTTAGGGAAGGCAAATAATCATGTCAATCATAGTACGTCCCTCAAGTCAATCTAATCAGCTGAGAGGGCACAAAATATCAACAGAAATCCTTTAAGTGCCACAGGTGGATGATAGAATCAAGGGATCTAGGATGGATGATTCCAGTAGATGAATGAAATCATGTGGGTTTCTGGTCACCATTGCATGGAAGTCCAAATAAAGATAGACAATCAAACCTATAAATCAAGATGGACGAAAACTCAAAGTAGATCGATCAGCCATAGCTCATGAAATCGTTATCAAATCATCAAAGTATGTCACATCCTCAATCCGATGTCCGTGATAAAAAATCCTCAATAAGCGTCACTCCCAATAATCGTGCATGATAAAGATCCTCAATAAGCTCCAATGTACATATCGAAAGTCAAATCCACCAAGAGTAGCATATCAATCTCAGCGTCCTCAAAACATGTCTGCCTTACTCCAATAATCAATATACAACACAATCCCCGATACGGGCTATATCCATAAGCACAACGATCCCGGATAATAGAAGGAATGATACGGGGGATACGAGGAGGGTGGGTGAGATGAAGGTGGACACAATAAAAATTATGATTCAAGAAGAGGGTCTCCTCGAATCGGACTAAATGTGGGTGATATGGGCAAGGAGAGAAGCCACAAAATCCAGCTAAGAATTTGAAGCTCAAGACTCAATATCACGACTCGATGCAGATGAGGAAATATATGTATAAGAGAGATATAGAGACTCAAAGATGAAGAATAATGACTCACACGGGTGGGACCACAAAACTCAAAGAGATGAAAATGCCAATGAACTCCAAGTCACAATCAATACACAAAGCAAACCCCCGATTCACATACTCAACACAGTGAAGACCTAGACGGTCTTTTATCTTTTCATTTTTAGAGTTAGGTAATTATCACAAAGTTGTACAAACCAAAGATAGGCCTGTGATTTGGGTACTAATCCTTGGCGTGTACGTAGGAATAAAATGCACATACAAGGAGGGGGTTGCTCTTCTCAATACAAGGAGTCCATTATATTTTATTTTAGAGATCAAGTAGAGTTAGCAGTCCTGCTTTTAGTTTGGTTATCACTTTTTGGGTATTTTTCAATGCATGTGCCTAATGGTTTTCTAATTCCATTAACATCATAGGTAGTCAAAATCAGAAGGAGAAGATCAGAAAAGCCATGCAAGTCGAAAATCGATGATGCATGCAAAGTCAGAAGACTTATAATGCTTCCCAACTCTCTCCATGCGGAATGCATAACAGAATTTGAAAACCTATGCTATATGAGATGCGAGGTGATGGAATCTCCCTAGGATAGTAATTGATATTATTGTGAAGCACAAAATGTTGATTATCCAGAGTCAAACCCTGAAGTACGATCTTGGAGGCATCTCAGTGCCCGCCACAATGGGTCCTGCTAGCATTGTATGATGTCTCTCACGGTGCACGGATTTGAATCTAAATAACCAACAATTATTATTTGATTAAGTCTAAAAGCGCATCTATAGGTACAAGCAAATATATTAGGGGCTTTGGACTTTAATCTATCGAGCAAGCAACTCCTAAGCTAGGGCTCATTCACATAAATTAATAAAAATAATTTACATGCCAAGTGTCACTCTCTCACATAAATTTACATAATTTTTAAGAAAAATGCATAATAAAATGAAGCTTAGAAACTGTCTCAAAAATTCCTCCAAGTCTAGATCAGTTGCTCTCTCCTGCCGGCTCAGTCAGAAGGCAGACTCTGCCTTGCTTGGGTGCATAGATCCTCCCAAAAGGTCCTCCATCGCATTGCGATCCCTCGCAACAAATTCAAACATGAAGGAGTGTCAGTTAGTTAACAATAATATCAAATAATAGTGAAAAATAAATAAATAATAAATGCAAAAATAAATAAATTAATCAAGAAAAATAAGACAAAAAGAAATAATCCCCAACTAAGCGGCGTTGCTCCCCGACAACAATGCCATTTGATAACTGAGAAAAATCAAGGGTCACACGGTCTCACAAGGCGAGACCGCGGGCGATGTGTTGATCGCTCAATAATCCTCGGTTAATAAACAATTAACCCATAATAAGAATAAAGTAATTAAGAATATAAATGTGGAGATAAAATTTATTATAACTAGACAACAACATATATAGCATGTAAGTACGTGTAGAGGTCGAACAATGGGAGCAAATGGTAGAAGGAGGCATGAATAATGCACAAAAACTGTCTTTTATCTCTTGTCCAGTATGTTGTTTTTGTGGGTTTTTAATTTTATATTTTTAATTTTATTTTTTTGATTTTTATATTTTTTATTTTTGATATTTAATTTTCTAATTTTGTATTTCTTATCATATTTTATAATTTTATAATTTCATTTTCTCTTAAATAGAAATACAAAGATATATAGCGTATATATACAATATAGGTGAGAGAGAGAGATAATATATATGTAAAAGTAGGTAAAAATGATCAAAATATAAGAAATGTAATATCTCTGTGTGTTTATATTTTTCTAATTTTTTGTTATTTTTCCTGAATTTTTGCTAATTTTTATGTATTTTTAAGGTCAAAAATATCCTAAATAGGGGATTAATTAAAATACCCGAAATTGATTTGGGTTTTAAAATAGAAAATAAGTCCCAAAATTAGCTAAATTAATTTTAATATAGATATATTTATATCAATAAAATTATAATATAGAAAAATATATTTTTGGATTTTTAAATGGTTACTTAGATTTTTTATAAAAGATTTTGGAGTTTTTAGATTCTTAGGCGTTTTGTTTTGCAATTTTTAGTGTTTTTTGGTATGGAATTAAAATAGGGTGAAATATACTATATGTAATTTTTTTGGAGTATTTAAACACATTTTGTTGGTATTTTATAAGTCAAACAATATTTAAATAGGCTCTATTTCATTTTTAATAAATAGATTAAATGAAAAATGCTAATTAAAAATATTGGCATGGATATACATGACATAAAGCATCTAACCCTATTTTTATGGATTTTTAGGAGCACGTTATATATTTAATTAATAGATGAAAAGCATAAAAATATATGTCTGGGTAGGGGCATAAATGTAATAAGATTAAACATCATGGGTTCATCTGCAAATGTGACAACGTAATAAAGCATTTATTTAATTTTTAAAGACCTATAATATACAAAAATGCTAGGATTTACATTGCATTTTTTCCCAGTCACGTAGGGACTACACATGACTCTAGGAGGGACCAAAGTGTAAACGCATAAAGTATATGGACCTCATTGCAAAACATCCAATTTATTTATACCTACATTTTATTTACAGGGGTAAGTAATAATTACACAAAATGAGGGGTAATAGGTGAAATTTACCCCATAAGTTGGATCGAATGGAGATGGGAGATTCACTTGGACATGTGGCGCTCATCCAGCGGAGGATACCGGTTCGTAGATGGATGCTAGAGATTAGATCACTTGAGGTGATCGGACGGTCGTGGTTGGGCTCCATCCTACGACTGGGTTCAATCTGGGCCGCTGCATCTGATCCGACGACGCTGAGGTGAAGGGGAAGAACAGTGAAGAAGGCCGACGAAGCCGTGTTTCCTCACCCTCGATATCCCTTCTCCAGCGTTCTTCGAAGCACCAAGGTGCCTAACAGATTCCTGACAAGGTTCTCTACATGCTAGGGGTGTTAGAAGGATCAGAGGGTCACCGGAGCACCACCACGAGGTTGGAGAAGATGTGGTGCTCCAGGTGCCTCCGACGAGGAGAAAATCACCTCCAGGCACTTCTAAATCTCATAGGATCTAGAAGAAAAATTCTTGGGTCAAGGGCAAAGTGCCTCGACCCGTTAAGAGGTGAAATGGAAGCAGGGGAGTCGATGTGGAGGCTACTCCGGTGAGGCAGAGGAGATGGAGCGACCAAATCTTGATCCCAAGGGATTCAAGTGGAATGAAATGGGTTATTGCAAAGGGAACCGATGGGGAAAGGAAATGAGGGAGGTCAAAGAGTCGGTCAACAGGTGGTATGCGGCAGAATCGTTCGCCGGAGATGAGTTCCGGCAAACTAGGGTAGTGGTTTTTATGCTAGACCTAAGGGCCAAATGTTAAACTAATTGCATAAATAAAATGTTGGGATGAAATTCTATTTAGAAATGTAAAGATGCGCAGCTCTTACCTGCCAACGAAGGTAGGGAGCAGAGGTCGCTGACGACTGCGGCCTTGGGCACATCTCCTCCTCCGCGAGCCCTCGACACCTCATGGGTATCCAGCTATCACTTGGATACGCTTTTTGGTCGAGATGCGGTGACTCTTGGGCTTGAAGATGGCCAAAATTGCCTAGAGGAGAAGATGGAATTATTTATAAACATTAAGGGGTGCCCTTATTGACCGGTCGATTGTGAAGAGTCTAGTGCATGTACAATAGATCTAATCAATGGGCGTTTATGTACAATGATCATAGATCATTTCGTCTGAAGAAGTCAGGGATAAATGATGGATGGACCAGTCGCAAAAAATGGCGGAAAATGCGGGAAAAAGACACCTGCCACGCAGGAGGCGCTAAGGGGATAGTTGACTAGAGGTTAACTGTTGGCGTGACCCCATTGGGCCACGTGAGCCGCTATGCCACAAAACTGCAGATTTTATTCAAAAGTAATTATTTTCAAACAGTAAATAATTTTATTAATTTTTGTATATAAAATAAAAAATGTTATTTAATGTAGTACTTTTATATGATTTTTATTTAGTTTTGGTGTATTTTATTAGTAGTTAATTTTTAATAGTGTATTTATAGGTATAGTTGCCTATATTTTATACATTTTTAGTTTTATTTTGTATATTTTATTTTATTATTTTATTCCTTTATTTTATATATTTATAACTTATTTTTATGTGTATAAATATATTTTTCTTATATTTTTGTGATGTTAATTGTATACTTAAATAAATAGATATGTATATTTTATGTGTATATTTATAGATATTTTACCTATGCTTTATATACATATTTTTATTTTAATGTATATTAATGAGTTTTATTTTGGTTTTGTAATTTTAATAGAATATAGTTAATATGTAAAATTTTACAGAAATATAAAAAATAAATAATAAAAGAATAGAATCTATTTTTTATGTACATGTATAACATATGTATTTTGTCTATGTATTTATATACTTATTTTATTTTGCCTTTTTCTTTTGTTTTTATTTTAATTTCAATATGTACATATGTTATAAATAATATTTATAGAAATATAAAAATATAAATTTGTAAAAATAGTAAGGGATGAATAAATTGAATATTTTAATCGGTATAATATACAATGAGGGTAAAAAACCTAACTTTCACACAATTACTCCGAAAAACATAAAACCACCACCATTAAATATCTTGTGAAAAGTTATATACAATTAGAGGTGATTTGATATGTTTTAAGTTTTTATTTGAAAGATATGGGTCTGGGAAGTTGGGTTTTTTGCTTTTTATTTTGTGTATAAAATGAACATTATGTATTATTTTGGTATAAACTCAATTTTGTATTTTTATTTACATTATTATCTATATTTTCATCCACAAAATTTCTTAATTTGATGAATAAATAACAAAGAATAAAATAGGTGTCAAAATTCATAAAATAATGAATAAATAAATAGCATTTTATTATATTTTTGCCCCTTATCTTCCCTTACTTTATTCCTTGTCGACCAACTCAATTCTTGACTTCGTCTCGGGGTTTAGGGTCATAAAATATCTTCAATATTTATTCCCTTTTCTTTTCTTCTCTTTATTCTATAATTTTGGAATTAAAAACCTTATTTTATATACAAATAATACAATAAATAATGAATGCTATTCTGTACAAATTGATGCTATTTACATGCATTAGCTAGGGTTTTTAAGGATAAAATGATAGAATAAAGATGATGAAATGGATATTCATCAATAATCGGAACCTGCAAGGATCATATCTAACTCGAGCACAAGGGCTCGGTTACATTTCAACAGAAAAGTGGTGAACAAAAATCTCAATCAGGAGCGAAGAGGATCGATCCTCAGATCTTGATAGACCTGAGATGGTCAGGTTACGGGGGATATATGCTGGACATGCGAGCCCACGACGAGCCATTATGCAATAAATGTTATTGCTAATATTATTTTCTGATCTGAAATGAAAAATAATTAATTTGCATAATAGGTGCCTTATTACAATTTGGTTTATGCACCATGTCCATCTTAATGATCATATAGTTGTTGATTCAAATGTTGAATCATAAAGGTTAGTGTTTGGATAATATCTAAAGAGTTAGATTGAGGACTTATTAAAGCACCATCAAGTGATTATTAAGAGATGATCTCCATCCTTAGTAGGAGATGAAAATCCTTTCTCTAATGGGTTGATATCTAACTGACCTCTTGGTGCAGGTCATTTGCATAGGAATAGAGATTTGAAGGTGTTAGATAAGTTAGGTCAAAGAGTTGACTTAACGAGATAGATAACCAAGACCTATGTCGTACGCTGTCAGGATATGGGCACACATCCTCTGACCGGAGACATATGTGTTACTATATGTCTGAGTATGTACATTTGTCAGATCGATAGGTTGATGGCCAAATCAAGGTCTATACATCGGTGTGTTAGTGTGCATATAAGGGAATATGAGTAATATGATCTCTAGAGGGATTATACAGGTTCACCACTGAACCAGAATACATGATCTCACTCATGAGATATTGGGAATCAAATTCTATGCATGGTCATCTCTCTTTGGAAGCTTGACTGAATTTGTATGTTTGATATATGATTTTGGAAAGTATCTGATCAATACCTAGGTATGATATATGGTTTTAGAAAATATATCATTGATACCAACTTCCAATGTTCAAATGAGAAACTTAATGGTAAAACCTTGAAGGATACAACCTATATGGGATCTAAAACTTCAGGTTTTATTCTAGATCTTCCATTATGCAGGATGAACGTGTATTTGGAATACTCGATGGTGATGTGATCATAAACGATTGTATAACCATGACGCTATCATTCCGATGTAGTGATGAAACATGTTTGGATTTTAGTGATAATAGAGAAGTAATCCAATATTGGTCCAAATGTTGAATATTGATATGAATACAATTCACATACAATGAGAAGATTAGATTTATGGCTTTGATTTAATCAAACATCCGTGGGAGTTCCTCGAGATCTGGATTTGAGATATAATCTCAATATCCAAGTCGCTATACGTGGAATGTACAATCATCCTGTCCTTATTTCCAAGTATCCACGAAGAAAGTCTATTATTCTTGAAATATTTCGAGGATAATTTCATTATTGATAATGTGTTTGGCATTGGGAAAAATTGATAGTTAAATGTGATTTATTTATCATGGATAATATGAGTTTGAATCATATTATTTTGTCATATAAGGAGAGTTATCTATGATAATTAAATTTGATTTAATTATCAAATATGTGAATGATGTGAATGTGATTCATATTATTTGGACACATGAGAAGATTCGTCTTGGATAGTTAAACATGATTTAATTATCAAATATATTATTAATGTGGATATCGCTATCCATAATAATCATGGATATTATAGGTATAATTTATAATATGTTAGAGAGATTTAATTGTAAATAGAATTACAAATTATATGTTGTTGTGAAATTGATTCATATAAACAATTAATTGTAAATCTGATTTACATATTATGTTGCATATATGAACATGATTCATATTTATCAATGATATGATTGATATTTTCACAAATTTAATTTGGAGTTATTTTTGTGAAGATAAATGTAATGATAGTTGTTAAATTTTAATATATATATATATATATTAAGGAAGGCAAAACTATCAACAAAGGAGGTCGTCCACCTTGACCAATTCAAAGGGGGGACGACCATCCTTTTTTGGTGGCGGTTGCCTTCCTTATTATCTATTTATTATAATTGAAATTAAAATAAATTAATTTGTATCTTGACAAAGGGATATAATTAATTTATTTTAATTAAATTATTGTTGAAAATTTGTAGCAACAAATCATGGTCATTGATTAATAACCTCTTAACATAAACCATTGAATTAAGAGGGCACATGGATTGAGATTGATGTACATCCAACTAGTATAAAAGGAAGGGTATCCCTTGTCTTTTAGACTATCATTATTCCAAAATTAATTAAACTCTCTCCATATCTCTCTCTCATAGCTGCTCCCCTCTTTTTCTCTCTATCAATATTGTGGCCGCTCACATATTGACTTAGAGAAACTCGTAGCCACCACGATACTGTTGTGCTGTCAGATTGACTACTCATGGATCTCCATCTCTTTTAGTGCACCTCGCTCGTAGAGAAGACGTCAGATCTTGAGAGACAAGATCATGACATTCGTCGCTTGGATCAACAACTTGGATTGTAAGGAGCATGTGTTTCATCAACGTGCTCGCAAGCGTCTCCTCCTTGGATCGGACTTGAGATAGGAGGTCTATTCGTCTAGAGATTCTATCGTAACCACGCTTCAAGAGGTAACTCTAATACCCATTTGTGGTTTAGATGAAACAATCCGAGAAGTGTTCTTGGATCATATGGTTTCATCGTTCAATATTTCTAAATTCTGTTGCCCCGAGAAACTAGTATGACTAGCCATTCCCGAACAAATATGATGCGATCTTCATGCTTTCGTAATGTACTTAAGGATCATTCCATATCCTTCAAGTGGTATCAGATCCATGTTAGATGTTTAGAATATGATCCATAAACCTAAGATGGCATGGGAATTTTTTGGTTGTTGATATTTTATCGCATTTTGTTCACGCAACCATATTTTGTGTGATTTTTTCGCCCTGTTTAAATGCTTAAAATATGAGTTTATTACTTGTATTACGTTTGCATTCTCCATCTTATTAGCAAATCGCAGGACTTGAGTTTGTGTGATTAGGAATCCATTTGCTCATGTTATGATCGTTTTAGTGAACATGTGTCCACTATTATGCGAATGATTTTTTAGAACGTAATCAAAAGATAATCACAGTTTTTAAATGCCTATAAATGCATGTATATCACTTGGATTCTGTTTCAAATCAAATTTGCAAATAGATGAAATTTAGTTTGCATGATTTGGATTTTATTTGCTCAATATTTATTAGTTTTAGTAAACATGTGTCACTGTTGGAAACTTAACATTTTGAACAAGAATTTTGTGATTGTCATTCAATTAATTCATAGAAATTAATAACTACACTGCCTACCATCCACTCTCTTCTCCAACCCCTCTTCTTGAGCCGGTTGTACTTGAATTTTAAAGGGAATACCCCTCTTCTCGAGGAAAGAGTTATTGGATTGGGGAATTAGGGTGACCATGTTGGAGAAGTATGACTTTTACCGCTTCAACCGAGAGGAGATATATACCACTGATATTGTACATGATAGACTCATAGTCAAAAGGGATTGCGTATGACATCAGCCTGTTCTGATCTAGCTTTTGAGGAGACTTGGGCAGACTTTTGTGATTCTCAAAGGTGGTTGTGTTTCAAGTCCGGTTCACAATAAGGTTTCGACCAAAATAAAAATCCAAAGGTTTGACTGAGTTCCAAACATTGATTCTGTGAGGACAAGTTTAAAAGTTAAAATCAATCCAAGTTCTTTCTTTTTCTTTTCTTTATCTTCGTTCATGCACTTATAGGAATAAGTGTTTGCTAGAGACTATCAAAGGCAAGTATGAGGTGATGAATCTCCATTTCATCACCTTTATTCTTTTATTTTGACCTTAAATCCCTAGTTATATACATGTATATATCATTATTTATAAAAAATAAACACTATGTAACTTGTATAAATAATTGCATAAAATGATGTATATTTAATGTATTTAATTCCAAAATAAAAGAATAAAGGAGAAAAATAAAAAGAAATGAAATACCATAGGTATTGAATGACCTAGACCTTGAAGCCTAGTTATCATGATGACTTGGTCCACAAGAAATAAAGTATGGGGAGATAGGGCAAATGAATTGTACCGAAAATACAATAAAATCCTAATTTTTCATTCATCAATAATTGATTTTTTGGGACCTAATTTATTTTATTATTTTTATAACTCAAATAATAAAATCCTTAACATGAATTTTGTATATAAAAATACATATAAAAATATAAAAATTGATTTCACAGCAAAATAATGCACAGTATACTCAGGACACACAAAAAAGTTAAAATAAAAAAATTACAGACAGGTATCTTCCCCATCCTATATCAAAATGGACCAAAATTACTTTTAATTGTATTTAACTTTTAAAAAGCTATTTAATGGAGATGGTTTCATTCAATTTGGAGTTAAGATGCAAAAATTAGATTTTAGGCCCATATTATGCAATATATGTATATAATATTAAATATATTTATTTTTTTATAATTTTTAAATTCTTTTGTTTTTATAAAAAGTGTATATATTATCAAAAACATATGTACATAATTAAACTAAACTAAAATCATTAAAAAGACAATAGAATAAATAAGTTTATTTTCATACATAGATAAAGTATACCTATAATATATGTACATAATTAATTAAGTGTACCTATGAATTCATAAAAATACAATAAAAATACAATGAATTCATAAAAATACAATAAAAATACTTAAATATTTAATTAAATAAATTAAAATTATATAAAATACATGTATATAGTGATAAAATATAAAATACAAGTTATAATTAAAAGACACAAAATACATGTATTTTTACATGTACTAATACTTTTAAAAATTAACTTATAATAAATCATCTCTTAAAAATAAATAAAATATGTATAAAATACTACATAAAATTATAAAAACTTTTTTATTTTATAACCAAAACTAATTAATTCATTTTATATTTTAAATGAATTTACTAGGCATTTTTGGATCTCTTTTTCCTGCTTGGTCCACGTGGACCAACCAAGATGCTCTGTTCGTTGACCTTTAGTCAATTATACATCCACCCTTCGCCTTTTGTTAAAAGCTTTTGACGACCCGACTTCTTCCATTTTTCATGCTTCCACCATGTCTCCCTCATCCTCGATCCCTTCACCACTTCATAGCCTACACCTCCTTGATTCTCGTCGACCCATCACCTTCCCTTCATCACATACAATCCATCCTCAAACTCCTCCTGTCACCCTTCTATAAACTTCCACCCTTCATCACCATTTTTCCTTTTGATCCCTCTTCCCCTATTCTTAGCCCCTCGGATTACCTCTTGTGCATTGTTGTTGGTGACAGGAGCACAACCCAAGTATTCTGCAACGAGGAGGATCGGAGGAGGTGGAGGTTCAGACTACACCGGCTATCAGTTTGGTGGTTCTGCCTTTCTAGTTTTCTGACCACATCGATGCCTTATTTCTTGCATTTCTAGGTAAAAGATTAGTCATATCTTTCTTTTTAGTCTTTAATTTCCATTTTTAGTTCATATTTTAGGTTTAATCCAAAGATCATCGTATAACATGGAGCTCGAGCTCCAAGTCGAGTCCACTATGCTTTGACTAGTGTTTCGACCCAATTTACCCCCATTCTTGTTCCTCGTCACCTTATATCCATTTCACCCATCATTTCACTCTGATTCCTAAAAGGAAACGGGTGATCTGGTGCCATCCTCCGGTGCTCTCGAGAGCACCATAGTCTCTCTCATCCCTATCTGCATTTAGCTTCAAATAGGGTCTAGCACCATCGTCTCAAGCCCAGGAGTGGTTTTGTGCAGGAGCTGGACCTGTTAGAAACACCTGGAGGCAAATCAAACTCCTTTTTAGATCTCTATGTCGTACACCAGATCCAAAGCTCCAGGTCCCTATCGTTAGGACCTTAACATAATCAGTGAGCATCTTCCTGCGTGGAGGAGTTCTAGGAATCCAAACGACCCTTTGACGTAGAGAACTAAGGTAGGTCCAACGAGAAATTGAAGATCAAACATTACGGAGTGAGACCTTCTTCCCCATTCTTGGAGACCCTCCAGGCATTGTCCGATGAAGAACATATGACAAATCTAATCATGGCCATCCAAGGCAACTTGAAATGACACGCTTCTTAGCCGTACAATCCACTTAAGTGACACCGATGTGACACGCATCTATGCGCTCATCTTCACCTTTTGTTGTGTATTTTTTATAGACACCCCATCTATTTTTTGTCTTTATTATTTAGGCTTGTAATATTTTAATTACGTGTCATATTTTGTGTAAATTTTGCAACAAAACCACTAAATCTTGTTTATTTTTAAGTAAGTCCAGTGCTAGCTCACCTCAAGTGTCCCCTCATGTGATCTGGGTAATTTTCTTGTATACACTCATGTCTTTGTATATTTCATTTTGATATATAAAAACCGACTTTCAGTTCAAAATTTCTAGTATTTTTCACATGGCCCTCACATTTAAATTTTATTAGATAAATGCCTTTGCTAGCTTAATTAATTTGTGTGCATGCTTTTCTATTTTCTAAAAATAGTAGTCGTGATCCAAAAATCATAAGAAAATGGGATTATGTACATGATTACATTATTGTCCACACAGTCTACTTTATTTTGCATTTCACGTATTTTCTATTTATTGAAAATCAAAATAGCACTTTCATCCCCTATTTGCCTTAGAAAATACAAGAAAATTATATAACCTTTATAAAAAAAATCCAAAAAGTTACCTACCATTTATTATTGTATTTTATCACTACAGAAAAAAGATGACAAAAAAATAAAAAAACTAAAAACCCTTATTTATTATTTTTGAACCTCAATAATACGATCTATTTAAAAAGTCCCTGATTTTGTATATTTTTGGACTTTAAAAACACTTAAAATTAGCAAAAAAACCAAAAAATCATAAAAATATAAGAAAAATGTAAGAAACACAAAAACATTTTTATTTGGTAATTTTGATTATATATATTTATTAATATACTACCCTATATTGTATAATATACCTATATATAGTTATATATAGTCTATATTATTATTTATTGATATAAATACCTTATAAATATTTTTAAATCCTTTAAAAAAATAAATAGACATGTTGTTTTGGATATTTTCCGATTTTTATACATTTATTATATATATACTATTATATATTACACATATTACCTATATATCGCCTTATATATATTTATACTCTTATATATATTATGATAACAAAAGAAATTAAAAATCGGAAATTTTAAAAATATCTATTTAATTTAAAAATATGTAATTTATAACCCACAACACATTCAGTACATATTGTGCATACATATACACACATACACATATTTTATTTATTTATTTATAAATAATATACATGTTATGTCCCTTGTTCCATGTGTTCACCGCCCTACTCTACTTGCCACTATACACATACTTTGTAGGGTTTATAATAATTTTTATCCACTTGCTTTGATTGCTTTGTATTATTTTTTGGGTTGATTATTGATTTAACTGTTGAGTCTTCGTGTGCGGTCCTCACAGGGATTGTTGGTCCTGCCTTGTATATACCATAAGATCGTCCCTTGGATTCTCTGTCAATCTCTGTACAAGATAAATCTAGCCATAAGGGATTGTGTATGATATAGACTTGTTCTGACCTGGCTTTTGAGGAGACTCGGGCAACATTTTGTGGTTCTTAGAGGCTGTCGAGTTTCAAGTTTGGTCCCTATTAAGGTTCCGGACAAACTAAAAACCCAATGGTCCAACTAAACTAAAAACTTTGATTTTATGAAAACAAGTTTATGAAAATCAATTTATTTCTTTTTCCTTCTTTACTTTCATTTTCTGCACTTATAGGCACATGTGTTTGCTAGGGACTAGAAAAGGAAAGTATATGGGGGTAATGAATCTCCATTTCATCACATTTATTCTTTTATTTTGGTCTTAATTCCCTATATAAATACATGTAAATAACATTAAAATGCAAGAAATGGCATTCATTATTTGTACTATAAAAACTGTAAATATACACAGATTTAATGCCAAAATAAAAGAATAGAGGAACGGAAAGAAAATGAATGAAGTCTAAAAGACATTGAGTGACCCTAGACCCCGAGACAAGGGCATCATGATGACTAGGGGAGATAAGACATATTAACTATACAAAACACAACTCAAAACACTAATTCTTTATTCATCAATAAATATATTTTGGGACCTATTTTATTTTCCTATTTTTATACTTTAAAACTCTCTATATGAAATTAGTACGTAAAATACAAAAAAATTATTAAATTAATTTCATTCAAAAATAATGCACAATGTGCCCGAGACACGTAGGATAAAAAGCCACAAAGAAAGCTTCCCATAACTGCATCTTCCCCATACTGCTTCAAAACTTGCAAGCTCACCTTTATTGTTCACAAAATTTAAATATCTAGTTCATGGATGTGGTTTCATTCAATTTGGAGTTAAGATGCAAAAATTGGCTTTTGGGCCCTCATTGTGCAATATTCTTGTGTACAATAATCAATATATTTATTCCTTATATTTTCACTATCTTATATTTTTATATATTTGTAAATTTTATTCAAAATATATTTAAATAGTAAAAGTAGAATAAAAATATTAAAAAAATATAAAAATAAATAAAGTATTAAACTACTTGATGGAATGTACTTATATAATATGTATACTTAATTATTTAAGTAAATAAATAAGCTCAAAAAATAAAATAAAAATATGTAAATGTATATTTAAATAAGTTATAAATATATAAATTATGTGCATAAAATAATAAGTATAAAATACGAAGTAAAAAATTAATTACATCTTATATTGGTAATTATACCTATAATCATACTTGAAAAAAATAACACATAATAAATAGATCGATAAAAATAAATAAAAAATACCTAAAAATAGTACATAAAATAAAGAACAACTTTCATGTTTTAAGAAAAATATATAAAATATATGTTATTTTATTTCTCTTTTCTTTCTACTTTCTTTTATGTTTTGTCTTGTAGCTCCTGGCGTGAACCAATCAAGAGCGGGCCTTGGTTGACCCGCCGGTCAACTTTCCCCCCATGTCCTTAGGACAGTCAGCCTCGTTGACCCACCATCTTCTCTGATTTTCGATGCTCGAGGCTTGCATTTTTTTGGCTTGATCCCTTTACGACTTTTGCTCCCATTTTATGCTCTTTCACACCCGATCGATTCCTTGAATGTGAGATCACTGATTGAGTTGTTGCCATGGTCAAAACTCACCTTGTACATATATCCGCTTCACCCCCATTTTTGAATTTGATCCCCATTTCTAATCTTTGAGCCCCTTGAATCAAGTCCCTGGGTAGTCCTCCATGACAGGGAGCGACGCTCATCAAATCACAGTGAGGAGAAGTGTAGGAGGAGTCGATCCACACCTTGCTGAAGCTCCTCCATGTGATTCTTGCTCCCAGCCATTTTACGATAGGTGAGCTTGATTAACTTGTATTTTTTGATTCTTAGGATAGTCAATAGCTTAGATTAGTAGTTTATTTCCCTTGATTTCATTTTAAAATCGTTGAAAATATCGAAAAGAAATTACACCGGAGCAGTAGGCTCCAGCCTTCATTCCTCTTGTCTAGCCACCGTTCTGCCTCTGCAACCGCCTCATTCTCTTTATCCTTAATGTATGAAGCTCCAACACCCATCCGTACACCCTGACCTTGCACAAGTCAGGATATCAAGCTCTCCTCCTCCGCCTTACGCCGAAGAGCTCCGCCCCAACTCACGTCAGACTATTCCACTCAGAAATACCCCTAGGATCATTGCTTTTCATCGACCATGCTAAACATATAGGTCCTGGGAGTACATGGCCTCTTTTGAAGCAGATTTGAAGCTGTAGGAGGGTCCCCAGGTCACTGGAACTCCACGAGATGCCAAGACCCCATCGATGGGTCATGGACATTTCTGAAGACACCAGCCGACACAGAGGAGCTCCAGCTCCATTTTGGGCCACCTGCGAACCTCCCAGGTAGTTGGAGTCACAAGATATTGAAAATCAAAGTAACAATGTACTGTTGTTCTTATCAGTTTGTCCAAGCATCTCTAGTGTCGTCGGATCACACCCAATCTCCAGGTGGTGTAGTATTCGTCAAATCGCAGAGCTAAGATATAATCTCAGCCTTCCTGTGCGAAGCGTCATCGTGTAGCCAAGAAGCGCCACATGTATAAGTGTGACCATCTCCGTCATCTGCCAGTGCGCCGCGAGGGGTATTTTACGCTTGCACCCCTCCACCTTTTGTATTTTTATTTTAGTCTTTAAACTTTTCATTCAAGTTGTAAAACAATGTATTATTTTCATCTAATCCCCAAGACTTAGTCCTATTTCCATTCTAGTCCAATCCATGTCACCTCACATGCTCGTGCACATGAGGGGATTTGAATTTTTGTATGGACCCCCTCCAGGTTTGGAGTTACTATTCAGTCCTTATTTTTGAGTGCTAAGTATACAACTTTTGGGATACATTGCATCTCTGAACCTGGAAGTTATTTATATTATAACAATACCCCTGCCAGTTTTGTTTGTTTGTTAAATACACATGGCATTTGCATAGGGGCCCTTGAACTCCTATTATTTGTTAATTTTAGGCCCTTTAACTTCCTAGAAATTGTAATATAGTCCCTACCAGTGCAATTAATTTTATGTCATGTATTTTTATTCTTAAAAATAGTCTTTTGAGCTCAAAAATTCTAGGAAAATTAATCAAAATACTTAGAGACTTTATTTATACCATACATTTTCCCGAGGTGTTTTATTGTATTTTCTTATTTTATAGAAAATTAATTTTTTTTGCATTTATTCCCTATTTAACTTAAAATTCTTAAAAATATGAAAACATCTCCAAAAATTCAAAAAAAGTATTACTAGTACATTATTATCTATTTTACTTACAAACCAACAACACAAAAAATATCAAAAGAAAATTTTAAAAATAAAAATTCCTAAAAACCAAAAATTTTTCTTTGTTTAATATTTTGCATATTAAAAATAATTTTTAGGATTTTTACCTTTATGTATTTTTAATTCTCAAAACAATTTGGCCTATAATTAGATTCCCTCTTACTTTATTTAATCAATAAAAATAATAAAAAATAGAAAAAATTATAAGAAAGATCACAAAAACAAGAAAAAATAGAAAAACATGAAAACATTTTATTTTTTAATTTTTGAATACATATACTATATTTATAAATAGAAAATTGTATATGAACTCTATACATATATTACTACTATATATTTATTAATATTAGTATTAGTATTATAAATATATTAAATATACTTAAAAAATCTTTAAAAAAATAAAAAGGACTGTATTTACTTGTATTTATTTAATTTCTACTTATATATTATTATATATATTGTACTTATTATATGGGAAAAGGGAAGCTACACTGGGGAGTGCAACCAACTAGCTACACCAGACCATTTTTCTAATAGATTTATTATTTTTTGAAGGAAACCTATGGAGATTTACTTATTTTGTTGAGTGGAAATAGTGTTTCAAATTTCATGCAAAACAACCATTCTAACATGCCCATCTAGATATGGTCTATTCAACAATTCTAAGACCGTTAAAATGTGATAGTCTTGATGGAGATGATAGAAGTGTCGAATTTAGTTGAATTTGGCATGAGACCATGGTTATATATGGTGATTTAAATCCCCATAGGTTTCATTCCAAAACACAAAAAAACATTGAAAAAAATGGTCAGGTGCAACTAGCTGGCTACATCATCGGGTGCGGCTTCCCCAACCTCTTATTATATAGTTATTTAATTATTATATGTAAAAAATAAAACTTTAAAAAAAATAAAAATATATAAAAAACATTAAAATTCATAAAAATTAAACATAATTAAGAATCCATACAAAATTTAAAAAATCCGATAAAAACACACAAAAACATTAGTTGATAGTTTGATTTAATTGTTGTTTTTTGTGCCTATCTTCATTGCCCTTTGTGATTCAACCCCTAAATTTTCTTGTTATACACTTATTTATAGGGTAAAATAAATTTCACCTCACTTAAACTCATTGTTCACTTATTATGTGGGTTAATTGTTGTCTTAATTGATTGATTGTTCATTAGTTGAGTGTTGAGAGAGCAGTCGACACAGCGATTGCCGGACCCGACTCGTCGGGCACCACAAACCCTCCAAGATCGGATGTTAGACCTCTCTGAATAATCGATTAAATAACCATCTATAAAATTTTTTATCTAGAGTGGATATTACTAAGTGCCATTCTAGTCTATTACTATGTAACTTTCGAAAATGTGTAATATGAAGTACTTATGAATATATGAATGCAAGAACGCGTCCATACATACACGTATGTATGTATTATATAACTAACATGATATATATAGGAAAAAGGGAATATTTTGTTGAACTGCAGGAAATTGTGTATTCATCACGTCCTATTTACCCTTGATTCTGTGTGGGATGAGTAACTGCAAGTGGCTAACCTTGGAGCTTGTGCAGTATAAGATTCCATGGCAAATGAGTTGCTGAAAAGTGATGACCATGGAAATTATATGCAGTTGATATACATACCCATCATCTTAGGAAAAGTGGAATATCTTGTTGATCTTCAAGAAAAAGGGAGTACATGCACGCATACATACATATATATAAGTATATAATCAATATGATATATGAGCATATTTATCAAAATAATCCCATATATCATATGGAATATTTAGTGAGAATATATTTAAAATGAAACCTCTAAATTCAGACAGAAAAATCTTTATAGAGGGCCAATTATTAATAAGGAATTTTTCCGTGGACGTCTCTATGTGTATGCTCGTATGTGTGAATGTGCGTAAAAATATGTACATATTTAGGTACATATGTATGCAATGATATACCGATGGCATAGAATAGTTACAAAGTCCTTGTATGTAGATGTGAAGATTTCAAAGCGAATGCAATTTAAGTAGAACATGCATGGATATATGTGCTTTTGTATGTTATATACGTAAAACTTTCATGTATGAAAAATGTTTATGATATGGATTACTATTGAAATTTATGGAAAAATAATCCATAACTTTATCAAAAAATTCATGCTATATAATGGTCATACATCCAAAATGTAAAAATATAACGTCAAGGGTATATTTTAAACTAAAGATATGATGGATCATTGACTTAAAAGCTTGCACATAGGCGCAAATATATATATATATATATATATATATATATATATATATATAATTTCATGATCGTAGATATAATGTATAATGTAAAATGTAACACTATCCCTAATTTTACTCAACTAGATCATAGTTGAAGGATTCTGTGGGCATTAATCTTTATTTAATCAAAGATCAATGTCATCCTATGATGATATGATTGTGGTTCAAATTCATACTAGTCATATAACCACATAAGAAAATAAACAACCAACATTTTCAATAATATATGATCATTAAAAGAAGCTAAGTATTGTAACTATTTAAATAGCCCAATAACATATAATATGAATAAACTAGACATAAATATGCACCACTTGCTTTGAAATAAAAGATAGACAACACAAAATCAAGATACCCTAAGGGATATCAACCTCATTGAGGTATTTTTTGAGCAAGCAGTCACGATTGTATATATAACAGGTGTAACCAACTAGACATTATTGAGACAAAATAACATTAGGAATAAGTATATGATGAACCAGATTTTTCGTCTTTTTACTTTAATTTTCGTTAACATTATTTGTAAAATACATGTAAATATACATTAATTCTCATCTTTTAATACACTGATACCAATTTTCAATAATGTATAATTAACCATTATTTTAACCAAGAATAAAAATAATAAAAAGGAAATAAAAGAAGAAGGATGTTAACATGTCTAGATTGATCCTAAACCTTGAGACTGTGAATATTAATGCGATCGGCAAGAAAATAAAGTAGGGGAGATATGATCCTAATATATAAAAAAATCCCAAAAATATAGATGACATATTGTACATACAACTTTTATTTACAATGTAAATGTCTTGACTATTTTATTTACGAATTAAAGTATTTATTATTGAAAGTTATGTACAATAATGTAAACTAATTTATTAACCTAACTTATATCACGGTACATCAAAAACAAAAAATTGTAAAGTCAATATTAAAACCTCCATATCTTATCTGTAAACTCGCCATTTTTTAGTCATAACTAAATTCTCTTAGAATGAAAGTGGTTTCTGGAAGCAGAAATGTTCTCGATTAGCTCATGCGTGCTTCCCTCAAGATTGATCTGGACTTCCTGATGTGCTTCCCCAAATAATCAACTCTAGGCGGAGACGGTCTTTACGAGCGGCGAAGATGATCTCTAGAGATAGTGCGCACGTCGATTGTTGTATGATCTCGATCCTCCCCCGAACTAAGGTGCGAAGGAGAGGAGCTTCTCTTCTGTGTGGTGCTCGATGATATTTGTTACCGGATGAGCTCCAGGACAATCTCGGATGAAGATACTACTCAAATGATGGTCTTCGATGCAACGGTGTTGTCATGGCTATATCTTATTAGCCTCCGATAATGAATCACTTCTAGATGCTCCTCGATCTCAGACGAACGCATGGATTAAGTGTTGTGCTACTATTTCACATTGTTTGCCTCATCGCTAGATGCAATGACCTGGGGAAGGAGCTCCAGATATCGAAGATCAACCTACAAGTTGTGAATAAGGCTCGGAGAATCGATCCTTCGGCCAGATGTTAAGGAACAAAAGGGGAATGTGAATGGATATCCTTGAATGGATGCGAAGGAAGATGATATGAGATCTCAGATCTCGGGTAGATCTGAGGTGATCAGGGGTGAACAAAACATGAAGAAGGAGACACTGATTGAAGGAGATGGAGGCGATCAAAGGAAATTGTTGTATCGATTTGTGATAAACAAACAGAGAAGAGAAGAGGATTAGAGGGGAGAGAGAAATAGAAGAGAAGATTAACGAATAAGAGAAGAGATCTAGGAGATATAACCTAGAGAGGATAAAATGGGGAATGTAATTGCCTGATGACGAAGCTCAGCGGGCTTTGTGGGTTGCGGCCTTGACTCTCGACGGTAGAGGAGGCTAGGCCTGATGGAGAAAAGCGTCCACGTCAGTGAGCCGATCTCACCTTCTCTCTCCCTCAACGACGGTAGATGGAGAAAGGCCTGATGGAGAAAGGCCACGACGGTAGATGATGCGGCTATCACCCTCTCTATCGTGCTTGGAGCTCACCGATGGAAGGAGTTTGAAAATGATGGTTGCGAAGGTCGGAGGGGGACTTGGGACCAATATATAAGCGCAGAAGAGGGGAGGTGGTTGGCCTACCAGCCTAATGGGTAATGACCAACCGTTAGGTTGGTCGGTCGGAGGAGAATAAGAGGTAGAAGAGAAAGAAGGGCCAACGGTATAGGAAAAAGAAGAAGCGTGGGAGGGAGGAAAGGTAAGAGAGAGAAAATGTGATAAAAAATAAATTAAGTAAGTAATAAATTAAGTAAATAGATTAGTAAATGAATTAAATAAATTAATTATTTATTATGAAGTTAATATGTGAAAGTTGGGTTTTTTAGGCACTATAGATGTATACAAAACTGTAATTTTTTTGTTTAATTTATTTTATTATTTGTATTTATTATAATTTGTATTTTCATTATCCTATTTATTTTATAATATTCATGTTACATAAAAAGGGAATAAAATATGTATAAAAATAAATAAAAATATGTATGTAGTGTATATATGCATATTATACCTATAATAAATAATATTTAAATCATAACTTGTTCATATTTAATCCAAATAATACATTTACATACTTTTAATTATGTACAATAAGAATTTCCTACAAATTCTATTTTTTAAGTTTTTAAATTTAAAGTTATTTGTTTTCTATTTATTTTTGAATTTGAATTATTTTGTTTGACTAGTCAAAGTTGACCTGTCAACTCTGCGTTAGGTCAGCCGTTTATTGGGCCGCTCCTAGAGAAATTGGCATGTCAACATTCATCTATTGACTCAATCACCTCCCCCTCTTATTTTTCATCTTGTGTCCCCTCTTTCTTCTCCTAACTATGAACGTTTCATAAACCTTCTAGTTGCTTCTCTGCCACCAGACGTTAGCCTAAAGTTGGGTGACACTCACCCTATAGTCGGTTTTGCATCCACATTCATTAAAACTGAACGAATCCTCTCATTTATTATACCCCCTCCCATCAAATCTCGGGTATCTTTTGCTATATCTACCAAACTTCAATGAGATACAAGGTTTCACTTAGGAGGTGACAATTCCTTGGTGTCTCTCTTCGTTGCAGCAAGGAAATCTAGTATGAATCGAGCGAGATCCGATGTGGGTTTCCACTTCTATCACTTTTCCACCACTCCAGCGAGCCCTAGCCTCTCTGATCAACCACGGATCGAGGCCACGAGCTTCGAAGATCGTAGATCTCCATTATAAGCGACATCTCCATTATTTCCTGGTTAGTTTTCTCTCTAACTTCGTTTGATTTCTATTCTAATCATCTATATCCATTCCGCTTCTTCGCATTTCATTTTCCTTCTCTTTCCAATCATTTATCAATCATTTTTATGGCGATCACCATCACCTCACTCCGATCCTTCAAGTGTTTGTCTCCTCGAGTCCATGGAATAGTATAAAGGGCATATGGCATCCATCCCTCATTAAGGATGTTTAATCATCATGTACATCTTTCTTCTTTGACTTACACGAATTTACTCCAAGTTATGTGTCTTCAATTCAAGATTTGTGACTCTTCCACTTAGTTTTTATTTATTTTCTTATGTATTTTATAAAATTTTAGTTTATTTTCTATTATTTATTCCTATTTGTTTTTTTTTATTTTGCAATCTTGCGAAAGTGGCAATTATTTTTCTCTCTTTGGTAATTATAAAGTGTTTTGTTGGTAGTCCATTTTTTATTTTAAAATATGTTTAATTAATAATTCTTTCATTACATTTTTAAAAGAAATTTAAAGGTGAATATGCTAACACATCTCGTCCTTATGTTCGATCCAAACATGCAATCTGATTTTTTTTACAAATTCTTTTTGAGTCCACATAATATCCAACTACAATGACCATCGTTTTTAGAACTTTGGTTTTATTTGTGATTTTAAGGTTTTTTTACATGACTTATTTTTTGCACAATTTATTTCTATGTTTTTGTTGAGTCAATGTTCAACCCTAGAAAATCAATGATCAAAAAATAAAATAACAATTATAAGCATAAACTGTACAAGAAATTTGTATCAGATAAGTTGAGAGTTGAACTACATAGGCCAATAAAATCACATAAAATTTTAAAAATCTTTTTAAGATACAGTTGTACTTTAAGGAGCTAAAGAAGACATGAAATTTCTTTTTGATGTTTAAGGCCTCAAAATATCATGCAATTTACACTAACTAGTTTTAAATAATTTCAAGTATTTTTAGATTTTTATATCTTAAATTATCAAATTAAGATTGTAGTATCTAAATTACAAGTCTCCAGGAATCCATAGGTAAAATTATTAAACTAGACAAAAATAAACCAATTACAATTTATTAAATCACATATGGCTAGTGTAATTTTTTTCCATAATATCCTAAATACTTCAATAAGTAAATTATAAGAAATATTAAAAAACTAGAAATTGAAAGTTCAGATGTTATGAACAAAAATGAAATCATTAAAACAGAATTTTGAATATGTAATTTTTACAAAATATTAAATTTGTGGGAATCATGAAACTTGCATTAAAAATATTGAAATAACTTAAATCAAAGCTTATTTTTATATATTATTCAAATTGCATGTCAGTGTAATATTGACTAAAATGAACTATAGGAATTGTTTCCACACAGTACAGGCTTAGACAACAAAATTGGGTAGGTACGACATGCATTGTTTCACGATGGAAACGAGGTATGGTTAGGATTGGAACAAAAGATTATGTATCTTTAACCCATAGGTCGATGGCTTGAATAGGGAGGAACTTGAGGAGGTCAAGCTCCATTGATGGTCGAATGATATTAAAAGAAGAGCTTAAGGCGGAATAAGGTGGTAGATAGTGAGTTGGTAATTGTACATCCTTAACTAGAAGATTCTTACTTGTTACTTGGAAAGAGATGGGGGTTATTCAACCATCTAATCATCCCTATACACTGATGAGTATTCCCCATTTATATGTTCGCTATGGCGATGGTATGTTAGTTGCCAATTGTTGTGATGGTGGAGACATTGACGTGCACACATCAAGAGACAAAGAGATTGAGCAGAGTGTGAATCATGGGACATGCATGCATTATTTAGATTTTTTACACATATTCTCCTCTTAGAATATGCAATATAAGTTATGCCCCTACCTTTTGTAATATCATTTTTGGCTCTACCTTCTTGCACCGTTATCACTTCTGACCTTCCATTTATTCGACCGTTAATGAGGTGGACCAAACCATGTTTTATTCAAACCATTATGTAGGTAAGGAATGATTTAGTAAACATATACCCCTACATTCTTTATAGTCTTGAGACATTCTTCAAGGGTGCATCGAGGAAGGGGATGGTTGTGGGTGGCAGAGGGGGATTGTGATAGGCTGTCTGTGTATGGGTGGAGCGTATGCAAGGCTCAAAATTTTCCCCCAATTCATTTGTTGACTACGTAACCTCCAATGACGTCTTCTTTGCTAGCAAGCCTCTCTGACCTTCATCTCATGTGATGTACATGGTGACGTCGAAGGCTATGGTAGGAGATGAGGAATGATGGTTTATGTTTTCCCTTAGAGATTAGAAACTTGTCGGACGTCCCATGCTAGGCGAGGAGGCATGAAATGAGAACCACCTTTCCCGTATTTTTGTCAAACTTTCAGTTAGAAACCAAAACCATGGCCATCAAGTTTCTCCATCCTAATGCAAGTAACACATGCTTTTCGTCTTCATTGTAGCTAGAGAACCTAATCTAGAGCCTCGTTCTTCTCATCCAAGTGTCAAATCTGAAGCCTTGGCAAATAACTGATGGCTTGAAAGGTTCAAGGGGCGTACTAGTAGATGTACGATCTTGAAGATTATGACTTTCCACCATGCATTGAATCAGGTGGCCTGACGAGATTGGTCAGGTCCAGTAGGCATTTGTCGCTAAGAGGAGGTGAGGCAGTGGATGGGGAAGTGGCAGGAGGGAGGATCTGGGTGGCAGTGTGCTTGGGGCATTGAGAAGTGACGGAGGTGGGGCTCAGGTTGGTGGGTTTATTAGGGTGGGCATGTAATGATGGGTTAAGGAGGAGGAGGGAGACTGATAAAAATTATATGTGTAACCCTTTTTACTCGTGTTTTTATCATTTGTGCCATTCTTTACTTTTGCAACACTGCGCCATTTTCTTTCAAAATTCATAGTTCTGCCCTTTTGATAAGGAAAAATAGGGACATAAGTAATATTATGAAATAGTAGAAGTGTGAATTTTGTAAGAAATTAGGGTTACAACTAATATTACAAAAATGGAGGGGTATAACTAATAATACATAAGTTAAGAAGGTTACAAGTGAAAACCCCTTTTTTCTTTATAGTTATGCTTGTACCCATAACTTAACACCCTTTAGGAGAAGAGTGAATGACAACTAACTCAATAGGAATAAGTGATAACAGTACAAGAAGGTAGGGGCAGAACTGATGTTGCAAAAAAGGGAGGGCATAACTGATATTGCAGAATTTAAGAGGGGCATAACTGCAAAAAAGTCACATTATCTAACAACAACAAAGTATTTTCCACAATTAATTAGGGTCGTCTACATAACCATCTTAAGAAGTTTTCTCTCATCTTATCCTTTTTTGGATACACCAACTTTCCTTCTTATCACATCATTTAGAACTCATCCATCTTAACATTTTTCATTTCTGCTATTATCATTCTCTACACATATGTTTGGTTCACATGCCAACATTCAGATGCATAGGGCATATCATGTCTCACAATAGCTTTTTAATACCTTCCTTTGACTTTCAAAGGGTTTTTCTTATCACAAAGCGTAGTAGAGGCTCCTCTCCATTTTAACCAACATGCATTTATTCTATGAGTAAATCCCCATCCCACTGTAAAATAGATCCCAAGAGTATCTCATACAAAAATAAATTATAAAATTATTTTTTCAAAACACGTTACGAATTTAAAATTTTACTTTCAAGGTTATTTGTCATAGAAAATCACTCCTGAATAAATTTGTTTGCCTTAAAAGAAATTAAAAAAATCCTTCCTCAAAGATACCATTACACGTATAACATGGATATATTTTTAGAAGCATGCAATACATATCACTTCTCATACATATTTTGATTTACCTTAAAAAATATTTCCACAAGTACTATCATCATTATGCATATAAAATAAAAAAATCCTTTTTATTAACATCTCTTAAAGCCTGTCAAGAGATTAAGTACAATACTTCCCTACCTATTTTGATCTACCTTCAAAAAATATATGCACAACAAGTACTATTATCGGTATGCAAATAAAATAAAAATTTTAAAAATCCATAGCATATACATGCATATCTATAGCATTAATAAATTTCTTAGTATCTGTGCTTATTCACGGGTTCGCGAGTTTGATAATAATGTAAAATTTTCCTATTTTTTATTTAAATGATGTAGACTAAAAGATAGATACAATTTTAAATAGTAATTATTACAGTTTTATTACAGATTATATCATCGGCTAAAATAAATGTCATAATGTTCTTCAAATGTACAATGTCGTCTACTCCTGTTACCCGCAACCTTGCACTAATAAGCTTTATGTGCTCTTATTTGTGTTCCAGGCATCTCCCATTGAATATGGACATGTCTTAGGATGCATGCAAGAAAGGTATGTACCTGCAACATCATGTGTTTATTAATGATTTCTATACTATGATTTGATATATCTATAACTCATGTTATGCTTGCTTCCATGGTCATTATCCACACATTACATTAGTTATCAACTCTTATTATCACATTATTTCCTTTGTGCAATTATATCCCACTCCTTATTTATGATTTATTATCTTAAAGCACAAAACAAATTTGTATTGTCACCTTTGCCTCCATGACAATCTCCTAATCAATTACCTTCCCACAAACACCAATTTAAGGGAATCTAACAACTATATGTGATGTTACTATTTTATGTACTATTAACTAATATCTTTCATGTAGTATTTGTAATGATATGAAATATTTACGTATAACATACTGTAATGTATGTTTCGAAAATCATTTTTTCAATTGCATACTACTCCTTATTAATGATTTGTTACCTTAACGCATAAAATAAATTTACATTATCACCTTTGCCTCCATGATAATCTCCTAATTAGTTATCTATCCACTTACACCATATAGCATTATAAATGAATTCAATTAGTTTAACAGAATCTAACCTAATATATGAGATATTACTATTTGATGCATTGTTAACTGATATCTATCTTGTAATATTTGTAATAATTTGAAATATTAATTAAGATTGTTTATTCTACAACTCACAAGCTTACTCCTGTTCATGCAATGCACGGGTACCCCACTAGTATATATATAAAATGAGTACCATTGCCGATCAAATACAAATATACTTTTTGGAGTGGTAAATACAAACACACACACACGTGTGTGTGTGTGTGTGTGTATTGAAAGGTAAATATGGTTAGATTATGTTGATTGAAAGGGGGATGTACAAAAGTGAGGGCTCAACCCACTGTGGCTTGTAGCCATACAAAAGTAAAACAAAAAATTATCAGAATGTCATCAGGCCAATTGACTCCCAAAGGAGCCTAAATTTCATCAGGCACCAAATGGAACCACCAGTCAGCTCAACAAGAGGCGGATGTCCCCTATGATATTCCATGCAATCAGATCAGCAGACGAGCAGGCAACAGTAGTCCAACGTAGGTTCTGTTCCCTCCAGATCTGCCACACCGCAACAACAAGAGCAGTTCTTAACCTGGCGCCCCCATGCTTGTCAACATCCCAAAGCCTTTTGGCCCAAGAGACGAAGAGGAGGAGATTATCACATTGGACATCGACATGGAGAGAGAGCGCCAAGCATACTTTCCTCCAGACATCAAAGCAGAAGATGCAATCCCAAAACAGGTGGTGATGCGACTCCAAGTCGTGTTCACAGAAAAGGCAACGAGGATCCAATATAATTCCAAAGTGGGACAACCTATCTTTGGTGGGAGATCTTTTCTTTATCATCCTATAAAGACAGCATTTGTATTTTTGTGCAGCCTTAGAACTCCAGATATCTAAGTGCCAAACGACAAGCAGAGCTCTGTAACAAATCAAATCAAAAGCATAGAGGAAGCTGTAAACAACGGGCGTCAGAATGGGGTTAGAGACCGAGCCACCCAAAATAGGGACAAGGATCGGGCGAGCCTTAAGCATGTCTTTCCAAACCATCGAATCTCGTGGGGAAGCAGTCGTGTCCCCAAAGCTCTCATCTCTAAGGTATTTGGAGCGGAGAAAATCAACCCAAAGGTACCCGTGAGGAACCTCTAAACCAAAGAAACTTTGGAGGCACTAACAAGGTCATTAAGAGACCTAATGCACAAGCCTCCTTCCTCCTTGGGGAGGAAAATGTCAGTCCATGCAATCTCATGGCATTTGTAGTCCCAAAGGAAGTCCGGACACATGGATGAGATATTCCTAATGGTTGTGGCTGGGAGAATCGAGCAATCTGTCCAGAAAAGCAAGATGCCACATATCACCGAGTTTATGAGTTGAATACGTCCTGCCAAAGAGAGAGATTTAGCTTTCCAACCACAAAGTTGGCCATGAATTTTATCTTCCAGAGCTCTCGAGGAGGAGGATCCTCCAAATTTGTATTCTAAGGAAATACCTAGGTATTTCGTGGGAAGGGAGCCACTAAGGAGCCCAGAGACCAGATTCCAAGTGAATGAGAAGCCAACACTTTTGGAGCAGAAGAGTCTACTTTTTTCCACATTCATACGGAGCCCATACATTCTTCCGAAAGTCCCCATAATCTCGCCAATTGCAAGGATATTCTTGGTGTTGCACTTGGTAAAAAAAGAGGTCATCGGCATAAATGAGATGCTTAGGGGCCAAGGACCTCCCATACCCCAGAGGGTTGATGGAGCCCTCCAACACTAGACTGTCCATAAAGCATGAGAGAGATTCCATGACAATAGTGAATAAGAGAGGACTCAAGGGGTCGCCCACTCGCAGACCTCTAGTGCTCTTGAAGAAACCATAGGGGGAGCCATTGATAATCACAGTGAAGGAAGAAGTCCCAATGCAGTTCCACATCCAAGAGCACCAAGCTTGACTGAAACCCATCGCCTTAAGCCGATCGAAAAGAAACTGGTGACTAACCGTGTTGAAAGCCTTGGAGAGGTCCACCTTAAGGCAGGCCTGCCGAGCACCATTCTACCTACCAAAGCCAATAGCTAATTCTTGAGCAATTTTCACGCTATCCTTGATATGTCTCCCTATGATGAATGCCATTTGGATGAGGGAAATAATATGCAGGAGGATGATAGTGAGACTTACTGATAATAATTTGGCGAAGATCTTATAGATAATGTTGCAGTAAGATATAGGTCTGAAGTCTCCCATACTTTCCAGTGAATGCACCTTAGGGACGAGCGTGATGAAGATATGGTTGACCTTTCTGAGCATCAACCCACCAGAGTGTAGGAAGACCAAGGATGAGATGATTTCCTTTTTCACAAACGTCCAATGTCGCTTAAAAAATCTCGCACTAAAGCCATTCATGCCCGGAGATTTATGAGAATTAATAGAGTATAGGGCACCCCTCACTTCTTCATCGCCAAATGGCCTTTTAAAGCCACAGTTTTGCTTTAGGGGACATGATCTTCTTTGGAATAGGGTGAGGTGCATCCATCCACAGTAGCCGGGGACGAAAGTAAGGACTCGACGTAGGAGACTGTGTTGGATGCAATCTTAAAAGGTTCGTACACCACCACACCCTCGTCGTCGAGGTGACAAGGAATTCTATTTCTTACCTCCCTAATTTTTGTAGATAAATGGAAGAATTTGGTGGATCGGTCTCCATGCTTCAGCCAATCGACCCGACTTCGTTGCCTCCAAGCGGACTCCTAGTCAACCTCCAGCCCCGACAGGTAAGCTTTAAGGTCCTGAGTCAGCTGTACAAGGGAGGGGGTCCCCTGGGGAGTCACCTAAGGCCAAGGTGACGTTGTCTATGACCTACGAAGCACATGCAATATCGTCATCCAGTGTACCATGGACAACATCCCTAGCCTTAAGGTGCATTTTGACCGCATATAGCTTCTTTGTCAGCACATAGAGTGAATTTCCCCTAATAGGGGTGGCCCAAGAGTCATAGTCGCTTCTGCTTGCCCAGAAGTCAAGATACATGACCAACCTTCGTAGATTCTCTTTTTTAGGAAGGTCCACCGAGATAAGAAGACGATCACTGGAAGCCAGAGGGGGAGTACCTAACTTCGGAATGGGGGAAAAGATCAGCCCACCCGGTATTGCAAAGAGCTCTATCAAGCCTGGCCGCAATTCTCTTAGAGCCGTCAGAGGAGTTGCTTCACGAGAAGTAGTTTCCCCAAGATTCCAGGTCGATCAGGCTAGCTTTGTCAATAAAGTTGTTGAAATCCGCTACAGAAGTAGTCCTAGGGGGCGCCCCCACCTTATCGGTGGCACATATTACAACGTTATAATCACCCAAAAGTAACATTGGTAAAAAATGGCAGGGCAGAGCTAGAGGAGGTTAGCCCAGAGTTCCATTCTCTCATAAGGGAAGTTGGAGCCCTATATGATTGAGAGGCAAATCTGGAGCCCCCCATGGTTGGAGTAGTTTAGAGTTATGGACTGAGTGGTTCTTTGTAGGGGGGACACAGTTCCAATTCACCTCTTTCCAAAGGAACCACACCTTCTTGAGAGAAGTGTTATTATGGATGGAGCACCATCCGTTAGTTATAGCTGCCAAGAAATTAGAAATCCTTTCCGGCTTGATTTTTGTCTCAACAAGGCTGACAAGTTCGAGTCTACTTTTATCCAATTCCTAGATGATGCGCTTCATTTTGGAGGGCTTTTTGAGTCCTCGAACGTTGCAGGTCGCAATTGGTATTGAAAAGGGGAGGGGAGGGCTGAGCTGTCCGGGCCATTTTCTTGTGAGGAGCACGTATCGCTTTCTTTTTTCTTTCCATGGTGGACCAGAGCCCCATTCCGGATTGTCAATAGCCAATTGAGAGGGATGCATCAAAAGTGGATCCTTATCATGCCCCGAGGGGGGCGGTAAGCGGTCGGCGGGACCTGGGTCATGCAAGTGCACCCCAATTTGAGGGGTGTCCTGCATCTGGACCTCAAAGTCGGAAGGGGAGTTGAGGTCAATCCTCTGCCTTGAACCCCCTTTACGAGGATTAGCAATGTTCCCGTAAAGGGCAACTCAGGTTCCCAAAGGGAAAGCGCAGTAGGAATGTCCTACATGCTTCCTAGCCCCTTTAGACGAGGGAAGGTGATCATGCACTGGAGCCGGGACAGTATAAGAGATAGAGTCAAGAATTGGAGGGGTGGTCTCCTGCTAAGGCAGACTTGCATTGAGTGCAAATGCCATAGTTTTTTCGGCTTCCAGTAGGGGCAGTGCCGGGGGCGTTGGAGGCAGCCTCGGGGGCGACAAAGGAGCAGAGTGATCAAGTTCCAGGGCTTGCGGAAGTACTGAAGATGCATGCTCAACACAAAAATAAAAGGTCTCAGACTCACTGTCAGGGAGCTGGGGTCCGACCATAGGGGAAGGTCGATCCGCCATCGGATCCGGAGCATTGAACTGCAAGGCGAGCGCAGAGGCAGGGCAAGTGGTCAGATTATGATCGAAAGTAACGCAAGTAGAGAAGCGCTTAGGCCTCCATTCGAGCTCGACTCGAATCAGGGACCTTTGCCCAGAGGGGAGAATTAAGGGGACACAGTCAGGTGTGTCCTTAGAGGCATTGATGGAGATACAACAATGCTCGAAATCATGGCGCGTCCCGACAGTCGTGGCCGAATCCATGAAGAGGGGCGTGCCAAGCATACTAACAAGTTGTTTAAAAACAATATCTAAACATTGCATGTGGTTGAGACCATAAAAATGAACCTATAACGATATTTCAGAGAGCATATCCTTTTTTAGGAACATGCCTGCCTCCCAAAGGCAGAGGACAATGAGTCTCCCCTAAAAAAGCCACGGCCCAGAAGACAAGATTCTCTCACATTCAGTCGCCGACGAAAGTTTAATAAAAAAGTCATTCTCACGGGGAGAGAGCTTGTAGAGGCCAATCAACCTCCAGACATTGACAATAAACTGGGTTAGATGCTTACTAAAGGATCTCCTAACCAAGACATAGAAGACCATAGTGTTCTCCCAATGCAAGTCCAGAGACGCAATGTCATCCTTTGAGACAAGTGTGACCACCTGCCCGTCCACAAGCACTAGGGGCACATACGCCATTTGGAGCTGGGTCGGGGGCGCCCGGTGTGTGCAAACGTCCCTCCAAGAGTGCCAGGGTGCGATAGAGGGGGATGGCCAGGTCAGGGAAGCGGGGCAGACTGTAGAGGATGGTGTAGAAGGGAAATGGAGCAGGGGAGGGGGAAGGGGGGAGAGGAAGGAGAGGCTTTGTCCGCAACGATTGAGAGGATGGGAGGGGGTGAGGAAGGGACGACCTCGGTCGGGGAAGGGGATATAGGAGGGATGATGGGAGTCGAAGGAAAGGAGGCGAGAGAGGTGGGTAGGGGGCACATGAGAATCGTCGGGGCAGAAGGCCCATGAATCAGAGGTGGAGGTGAGAGCGCCACATGGGACCAAGAGGGGGGTTGGGGAAGCAACAACGACGAGGAAGAGGGGGGAAAATGGGGGTGGAGGTCAGGAAAGCGGTGACTAGGATCCATCCGGGGGAGGGGGTGAGAATCGGGGGGTCCATCTAGGAGTGTTCAAAATATTCGGGTCAAACGGGTATCCGACCCTATCCGGCTATTTCGACCATAAGTTGATGGGTACCCATAGAAGATGTTTAGATCGGGTGCTCGTGAAAAACTAACTTGCTCGACCTGCTCGAAAAACCTGGTGCCTCCCGGGTACCCGGTTGGGAAAACCCAGACATTCCCTGGGCGACGGAGGCACTGGGAGGCCTCCTAGAAGCGGTAAACTTGTGGGACGGCAACGAAAGGTCACATATGTCCTTCCATAAGGACATCTACGAGATCCTTTACACGGTTGTGGCGGGGAGAAACACTTCCTCCTCCTCCCACCCACGAAGGTCCACCGCCCGTACGTTCGCCCCCATCCCGCGTCACGCTACACCGAGTTCTCCCTGGTAATCGAGACTAATCCACACATGATAATTTCACAGCAACCATCAACCCTTATCTTATGATGGTGCTCTGCAGGAAAAAGATGAGATGAGGATGGAAATGGAGGAACCGCAGAGGATTATAAAATTGTCGGATTTCAACTTTTTTCATATCAAATCTAAGTTTTCTAACATTTTTATATTAGTACTCAACTAATATATCAATCATTAATATGTTATTACAATTATATACACGATTATATATTTAATCATGACTTAATTACGTTCTAATTAATATTATCTTAACGACACTGTATGATCTTAAATTTGATGTACCTGCAAGAACATGAATCTGTTGGATTAATCTCTTTTGCATTAACGCGTAAACATATACACAAATTCTTATGTGTGAAACTTCGTAGTTAAATCATTGTAGCTTTAATATTTCAAAGTCCCGGTGTGCTAATATCTTGTTAGTCAACATTGTCCATTCCACCTCGTGGCCGGTGCCGGCGTGATGTATCATGGTGAGGGCTAAGACGAGAGGATAAGGGAAATGATGGCGTTGAAGGTGGAGGTTAGGAGGAGGGGCTTCCGTCCAAGCAGTCGACGAGGGAGACGACGATGAGGATAAAGATTGTCTTGCTGACGGCAACAATGCCTATATTATTTGCTTATATATATATATATCAAAAAGGTATACATATACACATGAACAAATATATATATTCAAATTATTCAGGTACCTCCGTTAAAATAGGTCGAGTCGACCCATTGATCCGATAGCGATGAGTTGAGACAAGTCATGATTAAATGGGTCGAGTACCAGTCCCATAAACACCCTTTAAATTAGATCGATCCCGTTTATGGCCAAAATTGTAAATACAAATATATTCACAATCGATTTACATAGCCTTTAAAGCCCGCAATTCTATCTCCACCGCGTTCTCTCCCCACGTGACGAATCCCCTACACGGGTCCACCTCGAACCCCACACCGTCCCGCCGCAGCCGCAACAAACACCCAACCGAACGTGTGCGGAAATCCCCGCCTTCGCCTACGTGTCACCTCCCCCATATAAATACCTGCCATCCTTTCCCCCGTCCTCTAAAACCAGAAAGAGAGAGATAACTAGGGGCCTGTTTGGTTGCAGGGTTGGGCAGGGTTGGGCTGGGCAGGGGTACCCCTGTGAATAGTAAACTGTGAGGAGGATTGTGCTGTTTGGTTGGAGGGGTAACCCGGGTTGGGCCAACCCAACCCTGCCCAACCCTGCAACCAAACAGGCCCTAGAAAATCGGAATGGAATCGTGCAGCCATCGGATACCGTCGGTTTAGATCGCCGTAAGCAGCGAAAACGATCTTTGGAATCCCCCCCTCTTCTTTTTTCTAGGGTTTCTGATGTCGATTTGGGCCATGGAGAGGGGAGGCGGTGTGTGGTGCCCGTACTTCGATCCTGACTACGAGTCATTGATTGAGAGGATCAATCCTCCAAGGTGAGTTCTTCGCCACTTTCCATTTATCTATCTATCTATCGAAGTTGTTTGATTGGACAGGACCCCTGTGATCGTTAACGCTGCTTGTTTCGGATGCAGGGTTTGTGTGGATAATGACGCCTGTGAGGATTGCACGCTCGTCAAGGTGCGTCCCCGTCGTGCCCTTTTCATAAAAAAAATATTTTTTAAGAACGATTATTAATATTTTATCGTGCGTGTATTTGATTATTCGTAAATGGCGAAATGTAGGTCCTATTAAAAATGTGGCATGTATTAGAATTGTTTGGATTGTTAACTTTTTAATTCTCCCTTAGAAAGATTGTATCAAAAAGTCACCTATTTCTATCTTTCAGCCTGTTCCTCTGCTGACTTGTAATTGTCATACCTGCATGCTAGGGTATTCGTTCGATTTTCTGACCCGGCAATGCAATAGACGGCCCTGTATTGATAGTGATAAACCTGATCCTGAGTTCCGCTTGCATATTAATGGCTTGATTTTTACATTATACACAATTAATGTGAATATAAAACTGCAACCTGAAATTATGGCAATAATATTACTTATTAATGTTCTTTTTTGAACCAATGCAATGCTGGTAAGCGTGTTTTGAACGAACACATAATGTCTGTCATAGTTCTTGTAAATAAGTTGATCTTATACATACATTGGTCATTTGATTAAGGAAATTTCATATCATTTTGTCATGTTTAAATAGTCCACTGGGCAGTGGAACAATTGCTTCTTGCTAGAACCTGAGGTCCACCGCATGATTTTGATCTATTCGACAGTGAATTCTTGGTTCTGATGGAAAATCGTCATGTGAAGGAAATATGATGAGAGGAACACGTTGTATATGGGAAATGTGGTTTCTTCCTTGACAAATGGCTAATTTCTAGAGATGTGCAATGTCTTGATGACCTTAATATGATGTGGCTATTGATACAGAGTAGTTATCGGGATTTTTCTCCAAAAAGAAAAGAGCTTGCAGAATATACCTGAATTTGCTAAGATACCCACTTTAATTGGTTCTATGTCCATATTCCAGAAAATGAAGACACTGCTCTATCGCCATTGAAAATTTTGTCCATCTTAGGAAAATGTAATATTCCTTTATGCCGGAACACCTTAGTCATGCTTGCCACTTTTTAGGTAAATGAGACCAACATCCTTGTAAATTTATAGCTTTAAAGTTTAGATGCATTTGAAGGTCGAGACTAAAAAAAAGCTACCTGAGAAGCTGGAAATTTTCCTCTCAGTTGTGGATCTTAAGATAAGATTGTTACATATCTCAAGACTAAAATACGAGCTCAGAGGAAAAATGGGGAGGAAATGTTTCAGACGAGCTTTTGAGGTCTCTATTCATGGCTGCATTTTTCTTGCAGTCGCTGTTATAGGTTGAAGATTTTCTCATACTTTTTTTTCTTTCTAAAAATGGAAGAAGTGTTTCTTGAAATCCAACCCAGTAAATTTTCGTGCACAAAGAACGTGGGTTTGCACAAAATACAACTTGCACCCGTTGTGTTGCAAAAAATGTTCTCCATAGGAAAATCTGCCACTCACGTAATATCTATTCCATGCGTTGGCTTAGATTTGGTTTGGATTGCCAATTCCCTTTAGAGACGTTCTGTTTCATTATTGTGTGAAATGTTTATTTCGAAATAAAATCCTGGTTATAATTGCAATATTTCTTTTCTTGTGAATGGCCCTTAATTCTCTGCATCAAGAAATGATTAGTTATTTCTGTTTGGTTATGTCATTCTATCAATTAAGTCAATTTCTGAAGAAAATCCTGTTCTATCTCTATTTCTGAATGCTAATAATCTCCCTGGTCGGCTCCCTGTCTGGATCTGGCTAAATTACATCTACCCTCGTTCCATTCCTCTTGTAGGATGGAGGTTAAAGAATAACCGGTAACTGAAGGGTTATTTTACAACTGTAGCATAATTCTGAAATGTATCCATAGTTTGTCTTAAATCACCTAAGATCTACCTAATTGTAATGATTATTATATTAGGTAAATTACAAAAAAGGGACTCGACTTTACACTGATTCTCAATGTAGGGATTTATCCTTAGATTGTAACAAATATGTGACTAACTCATTCGTTTGTCCTGAATTGGGGCCTCCGTTAGCCGACCATTAAGTTAGTAAGTACTTTTATTATATTATATCATTAAAATAACAACACTGCCCCTTTCTTCTTCCCCAATTTCTTCTTCTTGTTTTCATCTTTTTCCCAACTCTAGCGGTGTTCATCTCAGGAGCAATATCGCGGGTACAATGGTTGGTGAATCCCTCATTCTATCCTAATCGATTAGGCTCCACTTGTGGGTACACTGAGGCCTACTGTACGGCTCAAGGATCGACCAAGAAAACCAACCATCAACATCTCTAGCTTCATTGCAGTCGTGGTCGAACACAACAAGCCACCAAAGTTCGATTTCTTGGTGATTTGAGACAACAATTTCTTTGTAGGTCTCCTGAAGATGGTTTGGTGGTAGTGCAGTGTGCTTACCACCCAAAAGACCAGGGTTCAAATCCCTCCCTTGAGGGGGTTGCATTAGGTAGTTTTTTTTTGAAGTCTAACGCTTCGAGGGAGACACGTCGCGGTGCTCGCCCCTTTTCTTTATTTAAAAACTGAAAAGCAAAAAAGGTAAATACAAGGGGAGAAGCAAGAAAAGAGAGACAGGTCTAAGAAGACCCCACACTACGACCCAAGCGTGGGCTACATCAACGACCAGTCAACAGCTAGACGGGCCGAGAGAGACAATACATTTTCTTTGTAAAAATGCTGGCCCCTAAAAATCGTGTCATTACGCACCAGCCAGATCGCTCAAATGCACGCGAAGAGGCTCAAGATTTCTCTGCGATCCCTACCCTTGTTTATTAGAACAGAATCCCAGAAAGCGGCCGAATCAGCAGTATTAATCCAAGCCAAGCTCGCCTTCTCCCAAACACCCCTAATCACAGGGCAAGAGAAGAACATGTGATTTAAGGATTCCACGTTGTTGCCGCAAAGAGCACAGTCCACCGTAGCCAAGCCACCGAGCAACCTCGTACATCGATCCCTCGTTAAAATCCTCCCCCCTGCTAAAGAGCCAGAGGAAAATAGTCACCCTCTCCGGGAGCTTCAGGGCCCATAAGAAGGTGCAATCACGACTCAAGGTGTCCGTCCGCAGTTGAGGGTGGTGGAAAATCGCCAAGAAATCCTTCCTCGTCGTGAAGGGGCCCGCCCGCCAGTCCCAGTGAACTCTCCCCCTCGTGGGTCTGGGCGCATTCTCAATAGCATCCAGAAGACTAAGAAACTCCTCGAACCTTTGATCAGAGAGGTTGCCAAGAAGGATAGGAAGCCAGCCATCCCCCGACCAACACGATGCCACAGAAGCTTGAACATCGGTCGGCAAAGCAAATAAACGCGGAAACGACTCCCAAAGAGGAGCCCCACCAGCCCACCTGTCCGACCAGAAGCGGAAAGTCGTTCCGTCCCCGAGGCGAGGAACAAAAAGGTCAGAGTAACGTTGGCCCACCGCCATCACCCCACGCCAAAAGGGGGTCCGAGAGCGGAGACAGTCACCCGCCCCAAGCATCACCCCACGTAAATCAAGAATCTCACGTAAGGCGGTCGAGCAGAAGTCGTTGCCGGCAACCCATAATCTGTTCACCCACTTCAAGAGAAGAGCATCATTGACACGGTCGAGCCTGCGGATGCCAAGGCCCCCGTCACATTTCCTCTTCATCACCTCCTCCCAACCCACCAGATGCGGCCCATACGCCGATGCCCCCCTCCTCCCTCACAGAAATTTCCGCATCAGTTTCTCAATACGCCTACGGACCCCCACAGGCAGCTGCCAATTGGAGAGATAGTAAACGGGGATAGAAGATAAGACCGATTTGATGAGGACGAGGCGACCACCCCTCGAGAGCAAGGCCGAACTCCACCCGTAGAGCCGCATCTCCACCTTCTCGACCACCTTGGACCAGTCGCGGAGACGAGCCCTACCTGCCCCCAAAGGCATACCCAAGTAGTCAATCGAAAGAAGGGCAGGGGGCGAATCGAGCGCCATACCACAATCAGCCGCCTCCTCCGCATCCAAGCCAAAGGGGACCACCTTGGACTTGCTCGAATTTATGAGCAGGCCCGATAACTCCCTGAACACCTTCAACATCGCGTCCATGCCCCTGACCTCCTCACGCCCACCTTCTATGAACACGATCGTATCGTCGGCGTATTGAAGGATCGGGATCACCCGCTCGCCGCAGGAGAAGCCCATAGAGAGGCCACTATCAACCACACGAGCCACCATTTGAGCAAGCACATCAACCGCCAGGACAAACAGAAGGGGGGCCAGAGGGCAGCCTTGCCTCACCCCTCTCCGAGGCTGGAAAGGATCACCCGCCATGTGCCCATTAATCATAATCGAGAAAGAAGCCGTGGAGATGCAACGACGCATCCAAGAGATCCAAATCTCCGGAAAACCACGAGCTCTCAGGACCGACCACAAGAAATTCCAATCGAGCGTGTCATAAGCCTTAGCAAAGTCGACTTTTCAGAGCACACCGCGAGCACCATCCCTCACCCAACTCGTAACCATCTCAGAAGCCAATGCCGTGACATTGGCAATCTGACGACCACGAATGAATGTCGCCTGCACTGGTGAAATTAAATCATCAAGCAACGGAGCCAGCCTACAAGCGAACACCTTCGCCATAATCAAATAAAGACCATTCGAAATAGCAACAGGACGGAAATCCTCAACACGCTCGACGGAGGACACCTTCGGCAGCAAAACAATGATAGACCTATTGATTTTGTCGAATCCAGCATTACCCCTGCAAAATTCGAGAATGACCTCCAAGACCTCCTTCCCCACCAGGTCCTAAAAGTCCTTGTAAAAGGCAATCGAGAACCCATCCGGCCCCGGCGAGCCATTGTCGTTGAGATCCCAGACGACCCTTTTGACCTCCTCTAGAGTCACCTCTTTCGTCAAGTCGTCGTGAAGCTGAGGCGAGAGGTTCTGGGCCCCCGCCCCGAACCAAAACCAGCGCCTAGGCGTGCACAAGGCGGAAGTAACGTGCAACCTCCCTCCCCATGTCGGCCTCCCCCACCACTACCCTGCCATCAAACGAGATGGAACGAATAAAGTTCGAGCCTCTCCTGCCACTAGCTACCCGATGGAAGTAAGATGAGTTCGCGTCCCCTCCCTCAACCATGAGATTCTTGCGATCTGACGCCACTTCGCCACCCGTTTCCGATCCTCCTGCTCCACCCGCGTCTGGGCAACCGATCTGGAGGCCAACTCGTCGACACGTAGATCTCTGACCCCCTCCAAAGCATTTAAAGAGGTCATGATCTCTTCCGCCTCCCTTCTGGCAGTCGCCCGAGCAGCCCTCGACTCTTTCTTATAGGCGGCCAAAATTTTCCTTAAGAACACCAGCTTCCGTGCAAATCTCACCACCGCTGACCGCCCACCACGCTCCTGCCCCCAAATATCCGCCACAAAGCTCTTGAAGTTGTCCTCCAGAAGCCAACACTTCTCATATCTAAAGAACCCAGAAGAGGGGGACGACACATCCGAGTCCCACACGATAGGGGTGTGATCCGAGTGGGAGCGCGGGCAGGAAGAAACAAGAGCAAGGGGGAAAGTCGTTATAAGGTCCTTAGAAGCCAGAAACCTATCAATGCAAGACCTCGAGGACGAATTTCTCCACATGTATAAAACGTCAGCCGCATGTAGATCCTCCAGAGCCAGGGAATCAACAAGTTGTGAAAAATCTGCCAAGCTCGGGTCCGCAACCCCCTCGAACGGGGTCTATCAGAAGCGCGCAAAGTTACATTAAAATCCCCCCAATCAGCCAAGAAAGACCCGCGACCTGGGGGCTTAGCCCGATAAGCTCCTCCCACAAAACTCTCCTCTTAATATAACAACATGGTCCGTAAGCACAGGAGAGCGCAATAGCAGAAGAGTCTTCCAGCCTCGTGATGATCACCGTAATAGAATGGCACCCCCTGAAGGCTGAGTTGAAGGAGAAGGCCGCCGATCTCCACGCAATGAGGAGTCCACCCGCTGTGCCCTCCGCATCCAGAGCATAAAACTCATCCAGCCCCCCCGCACCAAACGATCGCCAAAGAGCTTCCCCCATCTCCCGAAGCTTGGTTTCCTGTAGCAACACCACATCGCAGCCCCACTCCAAGAACCTAGCACCCAACGTTCTCCGCTTATCTGCATCTCCCAACCCCCGTACATTCCAGGATAGCACCTTCATGGGGAACCTTCTGAGCACCCACCTGATCGAACCACGCCAGCAGCCGCCGCCACCGCCTCCTTCAGAGTGAAGCAAGTCTGAGTCTCCCCCACCCGCGTACGCGACCTGTTTCTCCTCCTGTACCTCTTTGCTGATCTTCTTCCAGACTCCCCTTCCACCTCAGCATCCACCGGAGCCTCCACTGGTACCTCGGGAAGACAAAGAGAGGGGAAAGGCCGGGACGAAGAGGAGGGAGATCCCTGCTGAAGGCTCGCGTCCCCTTCCACATGTGGATGAAAAGAGTGGGAGCCACGTAAGGGTGGGCTCCCCCCCCCCCCCCCCAGTCGGCCCCACAAGCATCTGCCCAAGAGCGGGTAAGTGATGGGTCGCCGCATTAAGCACCAACGGATCCAGCTCCACAAACCGCCCCACAGATCCGCCCCAGGGTCTGAAATAGGGTCCGGCCATAAGACGGGTCACCTGAAGGTCCGAAGTGAAGGTCCGTAAAGAGATCCCAGACTCCCCTTTCTAGAAGCAGAAATCTCCTTCGATCCCCGTGCCACTTCCCGCTACGTCACCAGAGAAACCGCCAGGAGAAGTATCCATGCAGCGGTCCCATGATAAGGGATTGAGGGGACGTACAAAGGAATCGAAAGGGCGCACGAAAGCATCATGACGGGACGAGCCCCCCGAAGCGTCGCCATGCAGGGACCCCTGTGCCTCGAGAAATGAATCGACGCCCTTCCCTCGTCCTGCCTCCGAAGGCACGATCCCGCCCACCATCACCGGAGGCGGCGGAGGGGACACCACCGACATCTCCAACCGGCAACAGAAACGACCAATCTTCAAGTTCTCGAAGAAGACCCGGCACACCGCCTCATCCAAGAAGGATTTGTTACATTCCATGAGCACCATCGTCGTGAAGGGGTCTGACCCCGGGGACAACCCATCATCGGTGATCGCCAGATACTCACCCCACCTCCGCAACGATCGTCTGAGGCAGTGGACCGACCGAGAAAGGAAGCGGATACCACGAACCTCAGCAACGCAGACCTCGACGTCAACACATGCCTCGTCCGCAAAGCGCAGGTCCCTCCAAGCGATCCCTCCCACCACACTGCCACGAATCAGCATGAGACGATGCTCGTTCGATAGCCCCCTAACACAGCATCTCCTTGGACCTAAGGCGACGACGTCCCCCTTGAACCAATCGCCCAGGACCTCACGGAGAAGGTTGTTCACGTCGGCAAAGTGCACGCATTCATCCACGAAAAAGCCGATGATTGCCGTTCCACCAACCGTCCTCCGACAGTCCTCTTTCCGAACAATCAAAGCATCACGACAGGATTCTTTGGCCGACACAGGCCCCACCTTTCGAACCGAAGACGTTTCGGCCGTCGAGGAGCTGCACGCACCACCCGCCACCACCTGTGCAAACGAGCGACCCTCACCGCCATGCACAACCACCCTTGCATGGGGGATCCTCGGCCGGACGCCGATCTCCCCAACGAAAACCGACTCCTTTCAGCCCGCGAACGAGAGCCACAGTCAATCATCTTGTGGCCCAAACCTCCAGAAGCAAAGCAACGCGGCCTAGCAACGCAAACCGCCGCCAAATGACCCCTCACTCCGCAGCGTAAACACTTCCTCCCTGGCTTCCGGTGGGAGACATGCGTCCACCGTCCCCCCCAAGACAGAATCCTCCCCCTCCGCCGCTACGAACTGCGGACTGTCGCGACGATCGCCAGGTCCCCCCTCCGTCACTGGAACGTCGCTGCTTCCCCCTCCGACCTCCAAGAACCCCTTATCACCTCTCCCCTCCTCGTGCGAGAGGAAAACCTGCCCCCTGCTCGTAACGCTATGCGCACCTCCCCTCCTGCACCAACACCACCCACCTCCCTCCGCAGCACCGCCCCTCTCCACTTCGCTCCGGAGCACTCTTGCCATCCTATTTCGAAGTCCTGCACTTTTCTTGACAACCAATGTAAAGAATAGTCGAATTTTTCAACATGGATTTGCGTAAGAATCCGCCGACCCTACTTATAGTGGGAGAAGGCTTCGCCATTTTAAGGTCCTCTGAAGATCCAACCTTCTACTACCATTCCCATGCTCGGGAGATAAACAAGATCAAATGGAATCTTTGGTTGCAGCTGATTGTCGATGATCGACGAATTGCACAAACCACTGCAAACGGATCTAACCACCTGGAGCATTACCTACATCAATGTAGAGAAATCTTCCACCATTAGTAGCAGCTGGAGATGTAGTGCTCCACCCCGATTTCAATCTTCGATGTTGTCGAGGAGAGTCGTGCTCACCCAAGAATGCCATCGTCGAGAGCGTCAGATCACCCTTGTCTTCAGTCACTGGTGCCTCCGCAGTAGACCTCCACGCCACAGAAGTTCATCCAGCTCCGCAACGATCTTCCCCTCCATCAGATTTTGGCTGTAGAAGATCTCATCCAGCTCCTCATTTGGGTTCCTTTACATGCAACCACTGTCATTGGGGTAGTGCATCACCAACGTCAATCTCTCTGGTCACTAGCTAGTCTACACCTTAGCGTTTGCAGGGAAGGTGTCAAGCTGCAAACAACTTTTCCCATGCTTCTGCAGTTGGATCAAAGAGAAAGCTATCAGTTGGACCAAAGAGGAAGCTATCCCTTGGAGTAGCAGTCGATTGTCGGCCATTCACTTCCAATCATCCAGGGGGAATCTACTTTCAGGCTTGTGTGATGGAATGGGAAGCAAACAAGTGATGGCATGCACCTTTGCTTTGCATGAATTAAAATGCATCAACTTTTGTTGTGCAAGAATAAAAATGCGATGTGGTAATTTGAACTGCGATGGAAACTGTGGATCAAAAGTGATCAGCGATGAGTTGGGAATTGAGGTGTACTCATCGGAAATGGAGGAAGAGGAGAGCGCAACAAACTCCGATCTGGAGTGTGATTGGAGGGGAATGGGATGTGGAAGAGTAAGGGGGAAAAGTAAGGGTATATTTGTCAGTCCAGGTAAAAATGCAATGGGCATCTAACATCGTTAGTAGTTTTAACGTCACCCGAAGCCTCAGTCCCCAATTTGTTACTATCAAAAGATGAGTTCCTATATAGGAAATCGACGTAAAGATTGGTACTCTTTTTTGTAATTTACACTATTATATTTATTTCAGCTAAAATTAAGAACTTGCACACTGTCCTTGCGAAACTAATTGCTTTAAAATTTTCCAACCTTTTCTCAAGCTATTGTTTAAACAACAACCTGTCTCTCTTTTTTATCCGTTTGGATTGTGTTCTGTCAAAAGGTACACAGCGCCAACAAGCATGGAATACTACTGGAGATGGTGCAGGTCCTTACAGACCTTGATCTCATTGTCTCTAAATCCTACATCTCCTCCGATGGTGGATGGCTCATGGATGGTAAGGCAATAAATTCTACTTCTATTTGTTTGAATAGTTGGAAATTACCATGATATAACGCAATCGTGCAGTGTTTCACGTCACGCATCAGCTCGGAAACAAGGTTACGGACCCCGACCTCGTCCGCTATATTCAACAGTCCCTGGTTCGGAGCAGGACCCAGCAGGTCCCTGAGGCAACGCAGCTAGTGACGTGTCTAGGGAGGCCAGCTGGAATCAGACCTCTATCAGCAGATTACACCTCCATTGAGCTGCTGGGAAGCGATCACCCGGGCCTTCTTGCTGAGATTTCCACTGTGCTTGCAGAAGCGAGGTGTCATGTTGCATTTGCTGAGGCATGGTCGCACAATTCACACGTTGCAATGCTGCTCTACCTTACCGACCATTCCACAGGGAAGCCCATATCTGATAAGTCATCCCTGGCACATATCCAAGAGCAAGTGGAGAATGCTGTGAGATCTCTCCATGGTGTGGGCGAGATGTGGAAGGTGAGAATAACTGGGTCGGACAAATGGATGCACACTGAGCGACGGTTGCATCAGTTGCTGCACGAGGTCAAGGACTACGAGGTCGATGGTTCCTCTACTACAAGAAAAACTGCAGGACCTGGGAAGATTGAAACACAAGTCTCTATTGAGAGTTGCAGAGAGAAAGGGTACTCTGTAGTGAACATCAGGAGCATGGACCGTCCAAAGCTGCTATTTGACACGGTGTGTGCGCTTACAGATATGAATTATGTGGTCTTTCATGCCACTGTCAGATCCCATGGATCCCTCGCTGTCCAGGTACCTTTTTTGCGCTTTGTTTAGCATGCCATCCATGTCAACATTCATGGTCACGATTCAAAAAAAATTGTTTCTTACGCCAATAAGAAATCTCGGGGGATTTTAACTGAATATTTGCTGCAGGAGTACTTTATACGTAGGATGGATGGGTGTGCATTGGAGTCTGATATCGAGAGGTGTATGGTTGTACGGTGCATACTTGCGGCTATTGATCGCCGGCCATCTCATGTCTGTAAAAACTCCTGTTAAGATTTTTGCCTCCCACCTCTATCCACGATCAATTCTATTAATTATGCCGCTGCTATCTTTTTGAAGGGGTTGGCTTTCAGTATCAGGGCTTGCAACAGGACGGGATTGCTTGCAGACATAACCAGGATGTTTAGGGAACAAGGGCTCACAATGACAATGGCCGAGATCGACATGAGGGGTGAGATAGCCACAGGTACTTTCTTCCTTACAGACGCATCTGGAAGGGAGGTGAACCCTGATATTCTGGAACCTGTAAAGAAGGTCGTTGGTGGGACTGTGGCACTTAATAGGCCAACTGCACCCTTGAAGGAAATCAAGCTAGCTGCCACACCGGTTGTGTCCACTGCCACGGGCAGCTGTGCGAATAACAAGGATAGTATACATGCTGATGCTGAGCAGAGGGGGAGGTTCTCGCTGGGCAGCTTCTTGTGGTCTGAGATGATTGAACGGTTCTCACACAATTTCGGATACATTCAGTCGTAGTATTGTGTGTGGTACAGTAATTTTTCCCTGTGAAGAATAGATAGGTGTGGCTTACCTCTACCCTGGCTCCTATAAGATCTTGGTAGTAGAGATGCTAAAAAGTTGACAGGATAAATTATAAATAGATGTGAATATCAGCAAAGATTTGTTCCATTGGAGGGTCCGGAGGTGTAGAATAGTCGTCTGTCATCAGCTGAACTCTTCGAGTATACCGGTCAGAGTGGATAGTAGTCAAGGAACTAGAACTTCTGTGGATAGATCTAAACCTTGATAAGATTATGAAGTTTAGGAAGTTACTGATCCCTACCTTCCATGATTGTTGCAAGGATCCATCAAAAAATACCAATTACATTTGGTTAGATATTAGGTCCATTGCCCTCAAGCAACAATGCTCGGAAGGGCAACCTAACAGTTTGACAGGACATGGTTTGACAGAAAGGTTGGATTTAGAAGGGTAATCTTTAAATGGGATGTTGGACAAGCATGCAGGGAGCCCTCCACTATAACTAAATGATGATAAAATTGGCGGTTCTGCTCTACAAAAATAAATGTAATTTTATACTTGTGATAATTTATTTCTTCTGTGTTTTGTTCCTGTAAAACTTCTGTATTATCAGTTTTTAATGAGCAGTGATATTACATTGCATATGAGAGTACATATGATTGTATCTTTTAGTTGGCCAAGTGGGGAATACTATTAAATGTTTTAAAAAATAACAAAGCCACCTGCTCTGGATCATTGAATTTATTACGGTTTTTTGGTCCATCTTGAGATTGGATTTTATGAGAATGTTAGCTCATGCATTTGGATTCTTTTGTGTTGGATGACCTTAGAGACATCAATAATTCTACCACGAGATCTTGCAAGCATAGCAAATTACTTCACAATTAGTCTGGTAAACATTCTAATTAGAGTAATTTCTGAGATCTTAATTGGGTTAAATTGTTAAAAGAAACATTTCCGCCAATTCAATGTACTTTCATCAAGGGAAGGTCATCCTCAAATGCTTTTGCTATTGCCTTAGAGATTCTATCATCGTGAAGAATAATGAAGGAAAACAACAGTGATGATTAAGATAGATTTTAGAAAAGCTTTTGATACAATTAAGCGGGATTTAACTTAAAGACAATTTAGGCTTCAGGTTTCCCACGCCCATTGCACTTTCCATGAGAATAAATAGCACTTTAGTGGCATTCTTGATAAATCCAAAATTTATAATCTTATTATTTGATTTTTATCCCTCACTTAAACTATTCAATAATATTCTTAATCAATTCAATAATATTAACACTTCATACCTTGTAAATAACTAACCCCGATCACGTGTAAGTAAATAACATTACTTTATTTTTGTTATTTCTTATGTTTTATTATTATTAAAAATTACATAAAAATTAGTTTAATTTGTACATATTTTTTGTAATTATTTATAAATAAAAATATCAAAAATCACAAAATAAATAAAAATAAGTATGTATAATTTCTTAAAAATACTTACAAAAATTGTATCTTGTATATATGGTCTATTTTCATTTAGAGTTCTATATGAAAGTGTTAGACTTGTGAGCCCTGGGCGAACCATTCTCACAATAAATGTTATTGTAATATTTAAGTTTATCAATAAAAGTTATTGATGTTTCACTCCCTTTCTGAAATTATATGAATGAATGCACTAAAAGGTCCCTCTGTACAATTAGGGTTATGTACCATGACCAGCTTGATGATCATATAGCTGTTGATTCATTAAATGAATCATAGAGGCTGGTGTTTGGATGAATATCTAAAGAGTTAGATAGAGGACTCATCAAGCACCGTCAAATGATTGACAAGTGGAGATCTCCAGCCTGAGTAGGAGATGGCAATCCTTTCTCACATAGGCTGATATCTGACCGACCTCTTGATGCAGGTCCTCTGCATGGGAATTGTGATTCGGAGGTGTCAGATTAGTTAGGTCAATGGGTTGACCTAATGAGATCGAGATAACCTAAGTCCTATGTTTAATGCTGTCACAGCATAGGCACGCATCCTTTGACCGGAGACAGATATATTGCTATATATCTGAGTATGTACATTTGGCAGACCAATAGGTTGATGACCTAACCAAGGTCTATACACCGACGAGCTGGTGTACATATAAGGGTATATGAGCAATATGATCTCTCAAAGGGATCATACAGGTTCACTTGTGAACCAGAAGACATGAGCTCACTCATGAGGTATTGGGACCGATCAAATTCCATGCATGGTTGTCGTGCTTTGGAAGCATGACATGAATTTGAAGGTATGATATATGCTTTGGGAAAGCATATGATCGATACCAAATCCCAATGACCAAGATTGAGAAACTTAATGATTAAACCCTGAAGAAGACAGTATAAAATGATCTTGATCTTCGGGTTGATCATGGGTCTTCCAGTATGTAGGATGTACAGGTATTGGGAATACCTGAAGGGTGATGTGATCATAAACGATTGTATATCCATGACGCTTCCATTCCGAGGGCTTGATGAAACAGGTCTGGATTTTAGTGACTCCTTTCAGTAGAGAAGCAATCCGATCTTAGTCCAAGTGTTGCACATTGGTCTGAATGGGATTCAGATTCAATGAGAAGATTGGATTTGCGGTCTTGATTTAATCAAGCATCTGTGGGAGGTTCGTTCGATCTGGATTTGAGATAATATCTCAACATCCAAGTCACTATACATGGAATAATACAATCGCCCTGTCCTTATCTCCAAGTATCTGCGGAGAAAGCACATTATTCTTGAAAGGGTTCAAGAATAATTCTTTTGATGAAATATCCAAGCAAGGACTTGATGATTAAATGAGATTTAATTATCAAGCTTAAATATGAATATGATTCATATTATGAAAATGATTATCTAAGATAATTAAATTGGATTTAATTATCAAGGATTAAGAGAATGTAGATAACACTATCCATGATATATGTATGTTATAAATGTGATTTATAATATACATATATAAGAGAGAGAATTTATGTAAATAGCATTTGTTAATTAATAATGTGGATTGGATTCACATTCATTAGTTAATTGGAAATGCAATTTACTAATTAGTTTGGGTTGTGATTATGATTCACGTAATGTTCAATGGCATGATTGAAATATTCACAAATTAATTTGGAATTAATTCGGTGAATATTTTTGTGATTAATTAAGAAATAATAAGATAAATAAAAGGGAGCCAAATAACCACCATGCATAGGTGGCGTCACCCATGAATTGTTCATGGGTGACGCCCCCTATTTTTGAGGGTGGTTGGTTGACTCCATTTTTATTTATCACATTATCTCTTAATGAGTTAATGTTAAATTAAATTATGTTGATAATGTTGCAACATTTTTTAATTTGAATTAATGTTGTTGGTTTTAACCAACAACAATCATAGCCATTGATTTAGCATGGACCAAGCATAGCCCTTGGATCCATGTGTCCCATGGATTGAGATCCATTGGATCCTAAACTAGTATAAAAGGAGGGCTAGGGTAGCCTTTCCAAACTACAACATTCTTGAGTTGAAGAACTCTACTCTCTCTCTCTCTCTCACATTCTCGTGGGGTCTCCCTAATATTCAAGTGGCCATCCACTTTGTGTATTAGGAAGGAGATCATTTTTGCTACGCTTCGATGCTTGGATCTTCGTCAAAGGATTGTGGGAAGGACGCGACTCATCATCGTGCCCGCAAGCGCATTCTCCGTGGGTCGGACTTAAGAAAGGGGGATCTCTACTTTGGGATCTCGCGATCACAACCACGCTTCAAGAGGTATTCCTTGTACTTTGTGGTTTGATGAAACGATCCGAGAAGTGTTCTCGTGATCATGTGGTTTCATCTTTAAAGTTAAAATTTTAATTTCCGCTGCATCTAGCATCTAGTACGACTAGTTGCTCCGATTGCATACGATGCGATCGACACGCTTCCGTGATGCGCTTAAGGATTCACAATATCCTTCAAGTGGTATCAGAGCCAGGTTGAATAAGGTTTTGGATATGATCCATACACCTTAGACGATTTGGTTCTTGAAAGGGTTGCGAAATTTTTACTGCATTTCAATTTTCGCACCTCTGTCTAATTGAATTTTTCTGTACTGTTTAAAATGTTTAAACACGAAATTTTCAATTGGATTTTGTTCCCCATTAAACAAGAAAACCATAGGACTTGAGTTTACTAAATTTGGACTTTATTTGCTCAAGATGTGGCTTTTTGAATATGACTATATTCACTGTTGCGGGAATTGTGGATTTGAACGTAATTGATGAGATAATTACGGTTTTAATCCGCCTTGAAATGCGTGAATTATCACTTGGGTTCTTTAATAAATCCAATAGGCAATCTTTGGAAACTGAGTTTGCATTTTTTGGATTTAAATTGATCAAGATAAGTTAATTTTAGTGATTGGGGGTCACTGCTGGAAATTAACAATTTTGATCTTGAACCTTGTGATATGTCATTCAATTATCATGATGAAAATTAATTGTTAATTTTCTGGAATAATTAGTGATAAATATTTGTGAAATATTTAAAGAAATAATTATTTCATTGAATGACACTTGCCTAAACTACAATGATGAGATATTAGATCTTGATCATTGTTTCATCAACAAACATTGCTTTCATGAAAACTATAGTTTATCCTACAATAGTTGTATGACAACTTTTACATGAAAAACCCTTTTGCTTGAATAGGATTGGAAATTTGTCTATCAAATCTCCTTATAATAAAAAATGTTTTGATTTATATTATATGGTATAATTTTCGGTTGAAAAACCGATGAACATCTCAAAGTACATGATGGTCTATCTGGTATTATCCTTTCCTGAGGCGGATGTGGTGCCTAGTCGGAGAGCATTGGGGTAGCGGGTTGCAACGTATGTGGTCCGTCCCACTCTCGTCGGTAGTGGCCATGACAGCGGGTAGGGAATGTATAATACCGGAGACAGACAATATGTATTTTTCTAATTATTAAAATTCGAATAATACGTACTTTGAGTATATACCTACTATTCAAGTAAAAGACATGTTTGTTGATTGATGATTGGATTAATGATTAATGTAATATGATTAAATTAATTATATCCAATAAACACTCTATTTTGAATAGATGTGTATTTCCCTTGGAAGAATTAATTATGTGAATATGATTCACGATAATTAATTATAAAATTTGAATATGAGGTGGAGGATCACATAAGTGACATCCATGGTCTCCCGTCAAGGCAAAGGATTTCGTCGCCAGTTGTTGTGTATAGGAGACGCATGTCCGAAGTGACAGATCATGTGCATGATTTAATTGGATCGGGTTCTTTGCTTCTCGAAAGAGTAAGGCCGTATACGTAGTGACCCCAATATCGGGTCCTCATATTATTGGGGTGATATTGGATTGCGTATAGCGAGTATTAAGCCTGTTGACGGTTGGTTCAATTAACAAAGGGTCAACATCATCTTAGGGATGGTGGGCCCGGGTGTTAAAGACCGAATTGGGAAATGCAAGTTGGACTTGCAAGGCGGAATGTGTTCCCGCTTCTCTTATTCGAGTCACAGGTTCTCATATTATTGAGATGTGATAAGGATAGAGAGGAGATCCCAGATCTTGCTTGAGATATAGCGGTAAGTATATCTCTTACTTTGAAAGAAAAATAAGGGAATAATCTTTCAAAGTTGACATGGCAGGACAAATTTGATTTAAAATGCCTTAATCAAATTATTCTTAAAATGAATATATAATTATTCTAATATAGTGCATTCTTAATTTCAGAAAATGAAGTCCATGAACCCACTTAGCAGGCTTCTAGAGGTCAACTAGTTGACCGGACCAAATTATTCGGATTGGATCCGAAATTTGGATCTTGTCCTCTCTGCAGAGCGCATCTCCTACGTGCTTAGCAAGGACAAGATAGCAAACCCTGTGACTGATGAAGATAAATCATATAATGATAAATATGATGAAGACCATAATCTGACAAGGTGTTACATCCTTGGGTCATTATCCAATGTGCTTCAGAAGCAACATGTGGAAATGAACAATTGCCAAGAGATTATGTTGAATCTGAAAGAAATGTTCGGTGACATAAACCGCACACAGCGTTATAATGTGATGAAAGAGCTTATTCGCTGCAAGATGCAGGAAGGGACCTCTGTCAGAGAACATGTACTCAAAATGTTTGGGTACCTCTCTGAGCTGGAAACCCTGGGAGCCTACTTGGATTCTGAAATGCAAGCTGATTTCATTCTCCTGTCGCTCTCTAAGTCTTTCAACAACTTTGTTGTGTCTTACCACATGAACGAAGGTGACTTCACTAACGTTGGCCTGTTAGCTGCATTGAAGTCTGCAGAAGACGTCATGAAAAAGGACGGCCCCTCTGCTAGTGCAATGGTTGCACAGGTGAGAGGAAAGCGCGGGCGGAAGCAAGGTTCTCAGAAGGGCCCAGCCTCGAAGAGAAAGAAGAAGAATCAAGGAGTTGGTTCATCTTCTAGTGCTTCCACACTGATGACATCGAAAAAGACCGATGTCTGTCACCACTGCAAGAAGCCGGGGCACTGGCGGCGTAACTGTCCAGATTACCTGAAGTCCACTGACAAAGGTAAAGCCCCAGCAGGTATGAAATCTACTTTCATTATTGAAACTAGCTTTCTCGTTGGACGAGAAGGAAGTTGGGTTATAGATTCTGGTGCTTCTGTTCACGTATGCAATTCGTTGCATTTGTTTCAGGAAACTAGGAATCTGGAGCATGGGGAGATAGTTATCCAGATGGGATCTGATGCAAGTGTTGCAGCAGTCGCCATCGGGACATGCAAACTGTCGTCATCTAGTGGTCGAGTCCTAGTACTTAAAGAGTGTCTTTATGTACCTGAGGTCAGGAGGAATCTGATATCTGTGTCTAAGCTTGTTAGATATGAGTACTCCTTCCTGTTCTGTAATAAATTAGTCATTAATCAATATGATAAATTTGTTGCGGAAGCTGTTCTGACTTATGGTGGACTCTATGAATTGTGCATTAATGAATGTATCATAAATGTCACTACCACTGATAATAAAAACCCCAAGAGATCCAGGGAGAATGGAAATCATTCGAATATGATTTGGCATCAAAGGCTCGGTCATTTATCTGTTGATAGGATCAATAGATTGATAAAGGATGGACCTTTAGATTTTCTACAGGTTCAAACTTTACCTACCTGTGAACATTGTATTCGAGGTAAAATGACCAGGATGCCTTTCCGTAACAAGGTTACGAGATGCGAGGGTATTCTCGACCTAATACATCCTGATGTATGTGGTCCCTTCAATACCGCGACTAGAAATGGATATCGATATTATTTGACGTTTATCGATGACCATTCGCGATACGGGTTTATCTTCCTATTACGTCATAAATCTGAAACCTTTGAAAAGTTCAAAGAGTTTAAGGCTTTGGTTGAGAACCAAGCCGACAGGAAGATTAAACGGATTCGATCTGACCGAGGTGGTGAGTACCTCTCAGATGAATTCAAGGAATACCTTAAAGAGAGTGGAATTGTCTCCAATCTCACTCCTCCTGGAACTCCCCAACTTAATGGTGTTGCTGAAAGACGCAACAGGATCATCATGGACATGGTCCGTTCAATGATGAGTAAAGCACATCTACCTCTTAGTTTCTGGGGATATGCAGTAGAGACTGCAATATATATCCTAAACAAGATTCCTAGCAAGTCTATACCAAAGACTCCTCACGAGCTCTGGTATGGAACCAAACCTAGTGTCAATCACTTGAGTGTTTGGGGATGCTTGGTTCATGCGAAGAACGTGGACGCAAGTAAGCTAGAATCTCGCACTCGTGAGTGCTACTTCATTGGGTATGTTAAAGATGGTATTGGATACCAACTTTATGACCCTGAGACCCAAAAGATTTTTGTCTCTAGGGATAGAAATTTCTGGAGGATGATTTCCTTAAAGGTCAAGACAAGAATGAAGTAGAGGAGCTCATTGAATCCCCTGAGGATTCTGAGATTCCTGAACAAGAATCTGAAGAGATAAATGAAGATGAAACACCCATACCTCTTCGAAGGAGTTCAAGGGTGGTTGCACCACCTGAAAGGTATGGATTCCATGTGTCAGGAGAGACTGACAATGATCCTTCTTCATATGATGAAGCACTTGCGGATCATGACATGGATAGATGGATGCTAGCAATGAAGTCAGAGATTGACTCCATGCATAAGAATGGTGTATGGACCCTAGAGGATCCACCTAGAGGGGTAAAACCCATTGGGTGTAAATGGATCTTCAAGAGAAAGAGGGGACCTGATGGGAAAGTAGAGACTTTCAAGGCACGGCTCGTGGCCAAGGGCTACACACAGAGAGAAGGCATCGACTACGATGAGACATTCTCTCCTGTGACCATGCTTAAGTCCATCAGGACACTACTAGCTATAGCTGCATATCTTGACTACGACATCTGGCAGATGGACGTCAAGACGGCTTTCTTCAATGGATACCACGAGGAGGATATCTATATGGAGCAGCCCCAGGGCTTCATAGCTGAGGACGGTAAAGTATGCAAGATAAAGAAATCCATCTATGGGCTCAAACAAGCTTCTCGTAGCTGGAACATCAGATTTGACGAAACCATAAAAAGTTATGATTTTGTGCAAAATCCTGATGAACCTTGTGTGTACAAGAAGCTTAGTGGGAGCGCCATTGTTTTCATCGTGCTTTACGTAGATGATATCCTTATCATTGGGAATGATACAGGAATGATGACCAGTGTGAAGATTTGGCTATCCCATACCTTCGAGATGAAAGATCTTGGAGAAGCCTCTTACATCTTAGGCCTGAAGTTGTTCAGAAACCGAGAAAAGAGAATATTGGGATTATCACAACATGGATACATCAAGAAGATTCTTGAACGATTCCGCATGGATAGTTCGAAGAAAGGATTCCTCCCCTTAGGACATGGTATCCATCTGTCCAAAGGGATGGCTCCTCAAAGTGTTGAGGAAAGGAATGCCATGGATGGATGCCCTTATGCATCAGCCGTAGGAAGCTTGATGTATGCCATGATGTGTACTAGGCCAGACATCTGCCATGCAGTGGGAGTGGTAAGTCGTTACCAATCCTGCTATGGAGAAAAACACTGGAATGCAGTAAAGAACATATTCAAATATCTAAGACGGACGCAAGATTACATCTTGATCTATGGGGATGGTGATCTCCAAGTCTTGGGATATACAGATTCAGACTTCCAGTCAGATATTGATGATCGAAAGTCGACATCAGGGTTTGTATTCCTGTTGAACGGTGGTGCTGTGAGCTGGAGAAGCAAGAAGCAGGACACTACGGCGGATTCAACAACAGAAGCTGAATACATTGCCGCATCGGATGCTGCAAAGGAGGCGGTGTGGTTGCGCAAGTTCATCTTGGAGTTTGGCGTAGTTTCCTCTGATACTCCCGTCCCGTTACTCTGCGATAACACTGGAGCCATTGCCCAAGCAAAGGAGCCCAGGTGCCATCAAAAGAGCAAGCACGTGGAAAGGAAATACCACATCATTCGGGAGATTCAAAAGCGTGGTGATATCATCATCACAAAGGTGGCCTCTGCCGACAACATTGCTGATCCTCTTACCAAACCTCTGACACAGAAGGTTTTTGACCAGCATGTAATGAGTATGGGTTTACGGATTGTACCTGAATGGTTCTGAGGGCTAGTGGGAGATTGTTAGACTTGTGAGCCCTGGGCGAACCATTCTCACAATAAATGTTATTGTAATATTTAAGTTTATCAATAAAAGTTATTGATGTTTCACTCCCTTTCTGAAATTATATGAATGAATGCACTAAAAGGTCCCTCTGTACAATTAGGGTTATGTACCATGGCCAGCTTGATGATCATATAGCTGTTGATTCATTAAATGAATCATAGAGGCTGGTGTTTGGATGAATATCTAAAGAGTTAGATAGAGGACTCATCAAGCACCGTCAAATGATTGACAAGTGGAGATCTCCAGCCTGAGTAGGAGATGGCAATCCTTTCTCACATAGGCTGATATCTCACCGACCTCTTGATGCAGGTCCTCTGTATGGGAATTGTGATTCGGAGGTGTCAGATTAGTTAGGTCAATGGGTTGACCTAATGAGATCGAGATAACCTAAGTCCTATGTTGAATGCTGTCACAGCATAGGCACGCATCCTTTGACCGGAGACAGATATATTGCTATATATCTGAGTATGTACATTTGGCAGACCAATAGGTTGATGACCTAACCAAGGTCTATACACCGGCGAGTTGGTGTACATATAAGGGTATATGAGCAATATGATCTCTCAAAGGGATCATACAGGTTCACTTGTGAACCGGAAGACATGAGCTCACTCATGAGGTATTGGGACCGATCAAATTCCATGCATGGTCGTCGTGCTTTGGAAGCATGACATGAATTTGAAGGTATGATATATGCTTTGGGAAAGCATATGATCGATACCAAATCCCAATGACCAAGATTGAGAAACTTTATGATTAAACCCTGAAGAAGACAGTATAAAATGATCTTGATCTTCGGGTTGATCATGGGTCTTCCAGTATGTAGGATGTACAGGTATTGGGAATACTTGAAGGGTGATGTGATCATAAACGATTGTATATCCATGACGCTTCCATTCCGAGGGAGTGATGAAACAGGTCTGGATTTTAGTGACTCCTTTCAGTAGAGAAGCAATACGATCTTAGTCCAAGTGTTGGACATTGGTCTGAATGGGATTCAGATTCAATGAGAAGATTGGATTTGCGGTCTTGATTTAATCAAGCATCTGTGGGAGGTTCGTTCGATCTGGATTTGAGATAATATCTCAACATCCAAGTCACTATACATGGAATAATACAATCGCCCTGTCCTTATCTCCAAGTATCTGCGGAGAAAGCACATTATTCTTGATAGGGTTCAAGAATAATTCTTTTGATGAAATATCCAAGCAAGGACTTGATGATTAAATGAGATTTAATTATCAAGCTTAAATATGAATATGATTCATATTATGAAAATGATTATCTAAGATAATTAAATTGGATTTAATTATCAAGGATTAAGAGAATGTGGATAACACTATCCATGATATATGTATGTTATAAATGTGATTTATAATATACATATATAAGAGAGAGAATTTATGTAAATAGCATTTGTTAATTAATAATGTGGATTGGATTCACATTCATTAGTTAATTGGAAATGCAATTTACTAATTAGTTTGGGTTGTGAATATGATTCACGTAATGTTCAATGGCATGATTGAAATATTCACAAATTAATTTGGAATTAATTCGGTGAATGTTTTTGTGATTAATTAAGAAATAATAAGATAAATAAAAGGGAGCCAAATAACCACCATGCATTAGGTGGCGTCACCCATGAATTGTTCATGGGTGACGCCCCCTATTTTTGAGGGTGGTTGGTTGACTCCATTTTTATTTATCACATTATCTCTTAATTAGTTAATGTTAAATTAAATTATGTTGATAATGTTGCAACATTTTTTAATTTAAATTAATGTTGTTGGTTTTAACCAACAACAATCATAGCCATTGATTTAGCATGGACCAAGCATAACCCTTGGATCCATGTGTCCCATGGATTGAGATCCATTGGATCCTAAACTAGTATAAAAGGAGGGCTAGGGTAGCCTTTCCAAACTACAACATTCTTGAGTTGAAGAACTCTACTCTCTCTCTCTCTCTCTCACATTCTCGTGGGGTCTCCCTAATATTCAAGTGGCCGTCCACTTTGTGTATTAGGAAGGAGATCATTTTTGCTACGCCTCGACGCTTGGATCTTCGTCAAAGGATTGCGGGAAGGACGCGACTCATCATCGTGCCCGCAAGCGCATTCTCCGTGGGTCGGACTTAAGATAGGAGGATCTCTACTTTGGGATCTCGCGATCACAACCACGCTTCAAGAGGTATTCCTTGTACTTTGTGGTTTGATGAAACGATCCGAGAAGTGTTTTCGTGATCATGTGGTTTCATCTTTAAAGTTAAAATTTTAATTTCCGCTGCATCTAGCATCTAGTACGACTAGTTGCTCCGATTGCATACGATGCGATCGACACGCTTCCGTGATGCGCTTAAGAATTGACAATATCCTTCAGAAAGTTGTAGATTTCAAAAAAGACCTACAACTTTCATATTCAACACTTTTCCATTTGACACACACATTTCTTTTTTATTTTTTTGATTTTCTTATTTTCTTTTCTATTATTAGACCATGTGGTATCTCAAAAAAGGTCTACAACTTTTCTTTCCTTTATTCTTTTATTTTGGCATTAAATATAGTATTTTATACCATATTTGTGGGTCTATTATTAATTGTTATTTATCATAAATTAATGTTATGTACATATATTTAGCAAGGGATTTAAGGCGAAAATGAGAGAATAAATGTGATGAAATGGAGATTCATCAACATGACAAAGTGAGTAACAACCCGGATCCTCGGTGACCAGCAGAAATATATCAAATGCCATGTCGGATCCGAGTGTTACTCTCGATCAACAATGATATCATAAAATAACAGATAGGAACCATCTTAACTTCCATTTATTTATAAAAATATACAATCTCTAATACAACACCAAGATCCTTCGTTTCAGTAGGTACAATGATATCCTTTCTTCAGACCTCGCAACGAGTCTATAACTGCAGCTAAATTTATTTTCACCGTGACATGCAATAAAAACACGAATGGTATGAGCCTAACACTCAGTATGTGTCGAGATAATGTCAAACCAACTAACATAGAAAATCAAGTCCTTATTACTCGACTTTAAACACTTCATTCTTAACATAAATAAATACAACATGAGAACATACTATTTATCTTCTTTTTCAGTTATGAATAATATTCACCTGAACTGTCCATGAGTACCATTAGTAACAATTGTAATTGATCAAAGAAATGGAGTTCATACATTTTCATACCCATTTTCATGTAAATGTATCATAGGACAAAATATAAATTTCGTATAGATAAATGTTTCACATATACATACCTTCATTAGCAAGACTCACAATTATACCCTTATTTCATAATTATGGCAATGCAATTCGTAATCGGCAAATAACTTACTCATAATTATTAGGGGTTGATGGGACTGCCCCGCCCCATTTTTGAGTAAATTTTTTTTATTTTTTTTGAAAAATATCATCATGTATATTCATCCCTATATCTCTCCTATATGCCATTCGAATTTCATCAGAAACGGAGACTCCTACGGCCTCCATCCAGATAGGATCGATTTAAAAAATCCTGCGACCGTTAAAAAATGACGTCTGGATGGAGGCCGTAGGAGTCTCTGTTTCTGACGAAATTCGAATGACATATAGGAGGGATATAGAAATGAATATATATGGTGATATTTTTCCAAAAAAATAAAAATATTTTGCGAAAAATGGGGTGGGGGTAGTCATGTTTGCTATCCCTAGGGGCAGCCCATTTTCCCCTAATTATTATCATAAATAAGGGTATTCACATAACATAACATACAATATTTCACATATACCCTCACATATGTGGCATTTCATATTCATATATTCACACATGCAACATATTTACTTTAATTTTGACATATACACTTAGCTTTCACGTAATTGCACATATACACTTAGCATTTCACACAATTTCACATATACACTTATCATTTCAACTAACTCCACATCACTACAAAAAACTAGACCTATAACGACGATTATGTAATAACGATTATTTACATCCATCATAATATTTGTAAACTTATAAGTATGGTGACGTTTATATCTATTCGTTGCTAATTAAGCTAGAAATAATGATGATTACATTTATTCGTCACTAATTATATTAGTAATAGCGATGCTTTTTTACGATCGTTGTCAATTTTAATATAACAATAAATAAATCATTGGTAAGATTTTAATTTAAAATAAAATATAATAATACTTTATACTAATCGATGGGAGGTAGGGAGAAGGACACACATGATGGTAATTGCTATGTTATGTTACGGTAAACACATGATTTTAAAATTATTGCCAAATAATATCCACATATGCAGTATTTTTATTATTAACACATGCCATTGCAAGGAAGTGGGGTGAATGAAATGTTGCGAACAAAATCATACAACATTAATGAGATGTGGCTCATTGCAAACTCTTCCCACCGAGATGCACAGGTCTGTGTCAGCGACGAGAGCAAGGGAGGAGGGCAGGGAAAGCCAAAGGCCGATCATGGATGGCACTACAAAGAAAAGGGATTGGGCGATCATGGATGGCACTACAAGGAAAAGGGATTCTAATGGCAGTTTTGTGACCAAAGTCTTTTGAACTATAGAGAATATTGTAAAACTCTAGTGCCCATATTCATGTTACTCGTGGAGACTACAATTAAGTCACTACCATCCAAAAATCGGCACCTCCGAGCACATGGAACGTGCCCTAAAAACCATATAAAAGTAGATCTCCAGTCGTCACTTGCTATTCCTCTCACTTCTCCGAAAAACCTAGCAACTTGGAGTCGACACCTCTTGAGCACATGGACTTGGTGGCGAAGGCGAGGTGGAGGTCGAGATCGAGCCGGTGGTCGAGATGAAGGCAGAGTGTAAGATGGAGCCAGAGGTCAAGGTGAACGTGATCGACAGAAGCGCGGGCCACAACAACTATGGGTTGTGGATGGATCGTGGCCACACCAGGTGGGAGATGTATGCGATCGACAGAAGTGCATGCCCTGCCATCGACAACCAAGAGAATAGGTGAATACTACGATCCTCTTCGTGAGTAGTCAATGCGTTCTCATGTCGATGTGTGTATGATATGCATGTATAAGGCACCGGTGCTATGAACATCAAGGAAGTAACGAAGAGAGGATAAGCCAGATGTCGAATAGGCTGGGTGAGATTGGAGGATGGAGGTTGATGCCATGCATAATAGGATATTTTTCATAACATCAGGCCAGTTGGGGGCATCGAAGTATGCCAAGGCATCGAGCACCGATGCGAAGTCATATGGGATGATCGACATGCTGATGACGTTGGTGTACTGGAGCGATTCAACAGGTAATTCACGTCGATAACTTTCCCCCACTTTTTTACTCATAAATTCTGACCGTTGAAGCCTAACATTACATAATCAAAGCATAATTAAGATAGCTAATTTTGCTCTTATAAATTCATCAATTTAAAGGTACTTTTACACTGAAATACGAAGATTTGTATGTGATGCCTAGATTTGACATATTTGAACTACTGATGTTAATCTATGTTGATTTTAGTTGCCGTGAGATTTCTTGGGCTTGGTACTTCTAGAAGACAATGATGATGATCGGTGGACAGATATGAACAGTTTGTTAAAATATGATGTGTGATGTCCATGCACCTGTTGTATGTTATTATTATAGTTCAACTTTTGATCCATCGATGGACTTTACTGCAAGTCAACTGATGTGGACGGAAAAAATCTGGATAAAAATGGATAAATGGACTATTTATCCAGTTATCTAATTATCCAATGATTATTAAATGAACCGAGAAAAAGAAATTTTGTTGCCCTTTTTTTACTTACGATCGACTTTTGGTATTAAAATTTTATAGTTAAATATAGTTTTCAAACTACATGCTACCACAAACAAACATGAGATAATGACGATGCATTTCTTTGTTCTAACATCTATTCTGAGAATATCAGGGATTACATGATTTATTTTTAGACATATTCCGAGTCAAAACTTCATCCTTTTTATTCTCTATTTTTTTGAACATCATTTTCATACATAAGAGCATCAAGGTCCTTATAAACATTATTAGTTACATGATAAAAGGCATCACTAGCCTGGGATAAGTTATATTAGTTGCATTTTTTAATTAGTTTATTGTTTAATTCATATAAGTATTTCTTTGGGAGCTTCCTCTCTGGGATTCAAGTCTCATGTGCCGTACAGTTTCAGGAGATTTAGTCGAAATATGCTCCCTTTAGGCATGGATTTTGCTATTGGTGGATCTGAGATCTTCGATACTATTGTCTTACATATGTTGAATTTAGATATAATAATCCCCTTGCTTTGAAATTGTTATAGTTGTACCTCAACTTTTACTCTAACTTGTAATTGAACATTTATATTCTCATGTATGTCTAATAGATTCACTTGGATTTTGATTTTTGTTTATGAATTGCAAGGAATGTGGTTGGCTGGAGCAAAATGGCATTATATGAGTGGATGGGAAAATGCAAATTGAGGGCAGTGATCAATGGATGAAGCATGCACGAGATGTGACTTCTATCAAATGCAAGGGTCATGATTGAAAGGTTGAGCGCGAACATAGTGGGTAAAAAATACACTTTCTATTATGATCAAGTTTTTCTTTTCGGTATTTTTTAAATATAGAAATAATGCTGAATACCCTTACAAATGCTTATTTTGTTTTCTTCCAAGTACACCTATGATAAATAACATCATTTTTCCTGTTGGAAAGATTCTAAGCTTTCAATACGAATTAAAACCATTTTTGTCCTCTTGTAGTGGTTGACCTCTAAGTTATTGCTCTTGATGTAGATTAACATGCACATTTACCATGCTTTTATTAATTCTGGACTGTTCTTTTTGCAGACATTGATATCTCCAATCCTGTTTGGCTACGTTACACACAACTGTGAAGTAAGTATTGGAAAAGAGAGAAACGATGAAATAATGAGATTATCTGTTTCATATATTTCAAAGTATTAAATTCTCATTAACAATAAAATAAATAGCCGGGTACTGGATGAGCTAATCTCTTCTCTAGTTCTCCTACCTTTACTCCATATAAGCATTCAAGTCTAGACAACAATACAACTAATCTCTTCTCTGTGCTCCTTCATTTAATCCCTATAAGCATTTCGGATTTCTACATATAAGCATTCAAGACTAGACAACAACACACATAAGGAACATTCTATACATTGATTCATTGTAACAAATTCAGCCTATGATAATGAATAGTTTCAGTGTTTATTGTCATCTCTTTTGATGTTATATTTATAACAAGGATTTATTTTGCAAAATTATCTTTTTTCTGTGGCTTACCATTCATCTAATGATGATGTATTCATTGGTTTTTCTTTATAATTAATAAAATGTCAACAAATAACTATATTTATGGACAAATAAATTTTATTCGATAACAAATAAAGTTCATTATTACATCTTTGACCTCAGGTTGTACATGCATCGTGCATTATTAAATGTTATGGACCCATATTATGGTTGTCTTTGAACTGTATAGTAAACTTTCCCATACTTGAATATATGTTATTCTTAATGTCTATACTCTGTAAACTTTCCCGTACTTGAATAGATGTTATTCTTAATGTCTATACTCTACTATTGTCGATACTAAAAGATCATATGTTTGTGTTGTTCATAATAACTATGAGTATGCATCAATTGATTGTGCCTTGACCAGTTATAGAAAATTTGGTTTTACCAACATAGATGTGAAGAACGAGTCCCGAATGATATTGAGATATTATGTTGTCACCTGAGCTGAAAATTGTGGTCATAGTTTTGGAGAGGATATCCTACTTGGAGAGGGCTCTGCCATCTGAGGGTTTCACTGGATTAGCAGTGGTGTTGCTACTGAGCCTTTTATATTTTAAACACAAGCAATTAATTTCGCTGACCCTTTTTCTGTTTGATGGATATTGTATGTAATGAGAAGTGACTTCTTACATTTATGTAATGATGTTGTTTGAGTAAAGTTTATTAAGTTGACATTTTATTAAGTTAATCAATATTGTTGATGTATTACTTATTTTCTCTAATTTATTGCAGGAGGTCGAAGAGAAGATCTGAATTCAGCTCATGGAAGTTGTCACTAAGCATGGTACACAGCTGATGGAATATGAAGTTAAACAACGCATGGAAGCAATAGGATAATCGTTAAAAAGACTTGTGAATGTCCACTTCATCTTGAGATGATACTTAATGTGTGATTAGGTCGATGCCAGTGGTAATGGATTAATCGACTACGCGTTGTTCATCAACAACAACTATGCATATGAACAAGATGGACAGAGAGGAGCATCTCTACACTGCTTTCTGCTACCTAAACGAGGACAACAGTGGGTATGTACTATCTCAATGTTTAGAGTTTTAATGGAGCATCGCTACATTGTTTGGGAACATGCAATGCAAAATTTTAATGCAAATATTGTAACATTTACTTAGCAGTTCTTTCATAGTGATGAAATAGTGTTAATTTGCTTCTATTTTATTTATTTATTATATAAAATAATTATACTCCCTCTTTGGTTTGATATATTTCTTGCAGTTTCTTATAAAAATTTTCTTTGGTGGGAGTGGGGCATCGCCATCGGTCATGTAAGATATAAACAAGATTCTAGCCCTACTTGTTAATGCTGAAGATATTGTAGATACCTGATAAAATATGTACCACATATTGATGAAGGTTGAAGAAGATAAGATATTTAGCATAGCTTGTAGAAGAGCTACATGATGTTTATGAATACAAGACAGTGCCCATGAAACTGGAGGCCTCCAAGACAATTTCACCTGATGTATTCTTAAATTTTATAGTTAAATGAAGAAAGCTCTAACCTGTAGGTTATAGATGACCCGAAGCACTAAATTAAAATTACAATTTCCTGTAGTTCATGTTTATTTAATTTATTTAATGATGAATACATTAAATACTATTAATTGACAAATTATATGTTGGCATTGCCACAAATAGCGATGGAAAAAACATTGTTATACATAAAAAGAGGCAAATAATAAGTTCTATATAGTGACACAATCATTAATATATCCAAATGCCAATGCTTTTTATTGTTGTTAAATTAATATTATGATGCTTTTTATTTGTTGCGAATTTAAATTTCTCAACAGTTATTAACTGTTGTTAAAAATTTAACAACGACTTATATAACAACGATTCATACGACGAATCATAAAATCGTCACGAGATGGTCGTGTGAAGATTAATTCGTTGCGCTCTTAACAAAAAAAAATCACTATAGATCTTAATTGTTGTAGTGCATATACACTTAGTATTTCACATAATTGCACACACTTGGCATTTCATATAAGCACTTAGCATTCTCATATGCACTTAGCTTATTCATTGTGGATTCGCCTTATCTTTTAAGTTGTTAAGTAGCTTTGGTGGCTTTTCACGCAGGCACAAGTGGTCACTCAATAATTACATATAACATGATGACATCAACAATGATTAAATTGTTGACTTTCCACTAGGTTCTACCAAACCAGACACCCCGGAAGGTGTTGCCCTTTAGGCTCTCGATAAACAGACTCTAGAGGTGGCTCCCACCTTAGGTGTAGCACTTAGCTCCGCTTATCGTTTAAGTGCCATTATTCATTTAAATGAAATTTCAATTCTTTTAGTGTCTTTTCGATTTAATGCTAATATTTTAATTTCAATATCTTACTATCAACTCTTATGAAATGATAGCTTTAGTAATTCAACATAGGATGTGATATAAATAAAGGCGTTCCTTGTGAACAACTAGTTGAGCATTCATTTATTTCAATCATCATGAAGTCATAACATAATATATCATATTGATAATTTCTTAGTGCATATCATGATATAAGGTTCTAAGTTCAATAGTATAATGTCTCATGGTATTTCTTATTCACAATATGACATAGAACATATAATTTAGGATAGTAGATGGCATTCGACTGCATCTAATTCGTCATTTAACCAAGAAGTTGCTATATATTATACATACTGTTTATATAAGGACATTTATTTGTGTGTCATATATACTTTATATCAAGGTTTATATACAATCAATTGTAAGGTTCATGCATGATGACCATGAACCAAAAACATATAATCACACATTACTACTTCTACTTATACAACCAATATATGTGCGGAAATTAATGTGTTTCTATATCACTTATAACAACCATATTAGATGTATGGTACATTTTATTTCTTTTTATGAAAGAATAGTAGCGGTGATTGCTGATGGCATACATAGTAGTACAATATTGGAACTGTGAACCTATTTGGTAACATGTCTTTGAAAATGCTATTTAAGTATTTATAGATTATCTCCAAGCATGGTGAATAATCACACGTACAAAATTCACAAAATTCTCATTATAAGAATTATTAAAGTCTATTTGCATTATTACAGATCCATAGAGTATAGTCATGATATATGTGCATCTAAAATAAAATTAGAAGGAAAGTTCTTGACATATGCATATTCCTTGTAATTGCTCCATACCACATTCTCTTGACCACTAAGATGTGTGATTAAGTTGCTATTAAATGCAAACTCCATTATTGAACATGTCTACAAAGGGAAACAAATAAGCAAGGGGAAATCACTGATCATGATGTAATTAAATGATGTAATTAAACAGTGACGGTTACATGTGCACGAGATACGCATTTTTCTCTTCCCGTTTATTCTCTCACTACACACACATGTAATTACTTATATAATAAATTATTTTCATTTACCATTAAACACGTAAATGTAAGAATGAATATAATAATAGAATATTAAATCCAAGAACATGGTGTAACCTAACACCTATCATGATACATAGATTTCATGTTTATACGATACATCATTGAAAGATTACATTTTAGAATATGTATACTAATCAAATTTGCACTTAATAATATGTAGTCAAAATCCAAAAACTTGACCCCATAATGAGACTGAATTGGGGGTTCGAATAAATTTGATAGGTACGAACTTCCTACTGCCTAGATTCATGGTTACTGGAAAGCACTGGGTATTTCCTACGTATTAGAATGATTAAAGCACAATTCTCCCAGATTTGCCATACTCCAATATTAATGGTAAAGGAACAAGAATGTATTTATATACGGTTGATTCGAATCTAATGGCAACCATTAAAATCTTACATAATATTCCTAAGGATTCGACACATACCTCGACGACGTGAGCAGTCCGCCCAAGAAGATACTTCGATTCCGCCATCCAAGTCATCGTAGGCTACATCGAGGATCCTCTGATTTTGCTGGATCAAATTCGTCATCGATGAAAAGGTTGCCGTTATCGATTTCAAAGATGGCGCACACCGATCTCTACTTCTTCCCCTGTCTCTCTCTCTTCCCACCTCTAGTTCACTCTCTTCTCTCGTCTCTCCCTCTATTTATTTCTCTCTTTCTCTATCTTAAGGAAGGAGAGAAATATCCCATTTCAAAATAGAGCCCACTTGCATGATTAAGATGGTTGAAATGGCCCTCTATAACCGCCTCTCTCCATCCTTCATTTCTAAATCAATTAATTATTCTAATTCAAGAAACAACCGTCCATCTCTCTCTCGTTTTATTCCATTTTTTATTTTTTCTAATAGTGGAACATGGGTCGTTACAATTGAAGTGTCTAAAGTTCCTATTGTTTAAACTCTTGGATTCCGTACGGTGTAAAAGCTCTTTGAAGTCTCTTTTAATTGTAGGAAAAACCTCTGAAATTATACAACACATCCATCAAGGCATGATGCTTTACATAGTTTGAAATTTTTGATGGTATTTTCAACATGGGGAGAAAGGCTTAATGAGGTCATCCAGTTCATTGATGGTCCTTACAAGATCATTATCTATCGTGTAGCAAAGGGGGTTTCGCTCTCTAGGATCCGAATATAGTTGTTTGTAGAAGTTTAGATCAAGTATGGCTGCAATGTGATGAAAGGAATGTGAAATGTTTTGTTCCTCCTTAAATGAAAGGATTTGTTAAGTTCAGCGCCTTAAAAACTCTCTTTCTGCTAAGGATGCTAGACTTGGTCATTTTTGTGTGCTTTTATTATGTAGTACTTGAACCATCCTACAATCGTGTGCGCGAAAATGAGGGATGAAAACGGATCGGATATGCCTATTTTCATATCCATATTCGCTTCATCTCTATCGAATACGAATACGGATGCGGAGATGACTCGGATATGCATTAAGGAAACCATATCCTTAAAAATACGAATCCGAATCGGATATTTATCGAATCCGAATTCGGATCGAATATTGAACGAACCCAGATACGAATCGGATATTTATCTAATCCGAATATGGATCGAATATTGAACGAACCCGGATGCGAATCGTATAAAGAGAGAATCCAAAAACAGATCGCATAAAGAATGAAATCGAATATGGATCCAATAAACATCGTACTCGAATACATATTGAATAAAGATTATGTAGATATACGAATTGAATTGTTATCATGGTTCATATTGATTTAAAAATGGCAATGGTATATAATAAGTTGCATCATGATAATTATATACAGTCAATCAAGTGTGCATCTAAATTAGAATAGATATGATATGATATATGATTTAAAAAGACATGTTGTTTTGTAATAAAATGCATACCTCTTGTAAAGTATACTGACATAATCTACTCCATCTTCAAAAAAACGCTATCAAGATCATCTAGACAAATTAAGAAGAGATATTATTACGTAATCATATAACTGTAATTATAGGAATTGTGCTAATGTTTCGAACTCACCATTTATCTAGGCTACTCTCTTAAATCAACATGCATTGCATTGCAATAATCTATAATGCAAAATCAACAATATGTATAGATGAAATAAATAAAAATATAAAGGAAATAATAGCACATATCAAACATTCAAGTCAATATTTTGTGTCTCAAATTAACTAATAGTCACTAATAGAAATTTCAAATAAACAAGTATATAATAAGGCAACAAGTAGTGAATGTCAAAGATGTTCTCTCTTCAAATAAAACATATCCTGAATGGCATGATATCCTTAAGAGATGCATACACAATTTTCCTGCATAATTTATATCATAATTAATATAGAGTATAATTATATCAAGATATATTAAAAATTTAAATAGTTTACCTAAATTGACTCCTCCAAAGACGTGTTCTCTTCTATTGGACTGAATATTACAGCATCATATACAGTTGATACATCGAGAACTTGACGTAAATCAAACGTAGATGTGATATCATCTATAAGTGTGGACGAAGAACCTACATTTGAAGTTAAAATGCTATAAATCAACGTTTTTTATTAAAGTTTCAAGCAACTTTCTAACAATTAGATGTTTAGCATACCTCCTTTTGCCACCTTCAACCAATCCTGAGCGCATATAAGTGCTTCTAAAGTATCAGGTGCTAACTTACTCCGATAAATATCGACCATTCTTCCTCCACCACTAAATGCAGATTCATATGCTACAGTAGATACTGGAACACCCAGAATATCTCTTGCCATTCTAGACAAAGTAGGATATGCACTTTGATTGACTCGCCACCACTGAAGAATATCAAAAGTTGTAGTAGTTGTATTGGTATCAATCACTCCATCATCAATATAGCGGTCCAATTCAGTCTTTTGTGGCTGATTTTGAGAATTTTGTTTCAAAAATTGAGCAAATTTTTGCTTCTTTCTTTCTCCTTGATTGAATCCATCATTCTCACAACTTTTTTGCATCATGGGAACAACATGAGGCAGATTAATTGACAAAGTCAAAGAAGAATACTCTACAAACAACTTTTTCAATAGAGAAGAAACTTTCTCAATCTCATATGAAGCATTCTCTTCATAAAGTTATCCAAAATAAAATTCAACATACTTCATCTTATAGTTTGGATCTAAGAAACATGCGATTGCCAACACGGTGTTACTTTTTTGCCAATACTTTTTAAATTTTACCTTCATTCTCATAGCCATTCGAGAAATGATTTCTTCAACATCTTCATACCACTCCAAAAGGAGGGTGTAGATTTCACAAAGTTCTCCAAAGAAGTAATTTGAAGTAGGATATTTTGTCCCAGAAAGAAGCTCTGTCATATCATAGAAGATTTTCAAACATTTGTAATCTTTTTAACTTGAGTCCATTCTTCATCGGAAGGACATTTATTATACTTGGGAACAAATATATGATAAATTCCAAGAGCATCTTGATGATCTAAAGCAAATTTTAGCATCAAGTATGTGGAGTTCCAACGTGTGGATACATCAAGTGATAGGAAATTCTCACAAGAAGAATTTACCTTCTTAACAGCTTCTTCAAATTTTTCTTGATGTTAAGGAGAATTTCTGATGAACTTCACTATTTATCTTACTCTATCAATCACATGTTCAATTTCCTTTAAGCCATCCTACACAACTAGATTGATGATGTGCGCAACACATCTCATATGAAAAAAATTCATCACCCATGACAAGGTTTTTCTGAAAATTTAACCTCACAATTTTAATAGCAACAGCATTGGTAGAATCATTGTCAACTGTTATCGAAAACAACTTACGAAATAGATTCCATTCAAGAACTTTCTTCGTAAACTGTTCACATAAATTTTCCCCAGTTCCTCTTTCTTCAGCATGCATAAAATTGATGATTCTTTTTTGTAACTTCCAATCGTCATCTAAAAAAAGAGCTGTAATGCACAAGTATGTTTTGTTCTGACATGATGTCCATTTATCCATTGTAAAGCTCACTCTAAAAGGTAGTGACTCAAACAACTGAAGTAGTTTCTTCTTCTCGTCCTCATATACTAACATACAAGCTTTTTTTCAAAGTGATTCGTGATTTCATTTGAAATGATGGATTCATGAGAAAGTCTCTAAACCCAACGTGTTCAGCCATGGAAAATGGATATGCATGCATAATAAACATCTCCGCATACTTTCTCCGACCCACCTCATCATCAAACTTGTACACAGAAATATTAGATGTTGATTCTTTTTGCATGATTTGTAACACTTGCTGACGAATGCCTATATTTTTTCTTTAGAACAACGATTATAATGATTCCATAATCGTGTGGTTCCCTGAGTTGAATCACATGGATATGGTTCTTTGCAAAATTCACAAATCGCTCTCAACACCTTCACCTCATTGCCATCGACTTTTATAGTGACAAGTTGTTTTTTAAAATAACCTTTGGTCCATAGTTCGGAAGTTTCTCTTTTCCCCTTTTTACTCTTTCTTTTAGCATTGCCGTCAATTTCATTGCTTCCAGACACTTCATTTGTAGAATTAGCAATTCGATCTAACTTCGGATTTTCGGTGTCATCATTGAGATTATCAGATTCAAGTAATTCTTGAGACATTTCTCTTAAAAAAACTATAACATGTAAATATTTATATCTAATACTTCGTAGTAACCACATTCAATCATGTATACAAAAAAACTCTAAGATTAAGAAAATCTATCTAGATATAAAAACTCTAATTAGATATAAAATTTCTATTTCCTCAGAGGCGATATAAAGTTGATAACTTTTTCTGCAGCTACTTGTAAGCAATAAGCACTGGATATCAGCAACGAATATCTACAATGGCATATCCAAGAAATTATATGTAATGTTTCTAATTATATATAATGTTTCATGGATTTTTTCCATCTAACAGTGCCCAGTGGGAAGTTATCGAATTTCTCAAGCTGACAAATAAATCTTGCAGACTGTGGGTATTTATTGAAACCTATATATAATATTAGACGTATACCTCATCAATGAATGATCCACAAATAAACTACAGGCTTTTCATCCCTATATGGAACCTATATAAACGTAACCTATCATCAGTAAGGAGGAAATGAATATGTCTAAAATTAGAAAGGAGAACCTGCACTAAAGCGGTTGTGAACTGTGAAGGCGTCATTTCAGAGGTGGCGAAGGTGACGTGCTCTGGGAGCAGCAACAGCGGAGGCATTGTGGTTTGGTGGGGAGGCGCTGAGGTCTGAGGAGGCGTCGCCGCGTCGTGGCGAGGTTCCGTTGTGGCTCACTGGCGGGGGAGAGGCAAAATCGAGGGTTTGGGAGGAAGGAGGCAAGGACGGAAACCGCCGAATGGGACTAGGGTTTTCTTGTTTGTTGGACCAAAGATAGAGCTTGGAGTTTTACACTTAAGGTCCTTAAAGTTTATTATATCACATTACGTAAAATACTACAATGCCTAAATGTGTATTCGGATATCCGGATCCGTATCCAAATATTTATGCCATGATCATATTCGTATCCATATCCGAAAAAAATTTATAACTCATATCCATATTCGATTCGTATTCGAATCAATATCCGAATCCGGATATCCGTATTCGATAATTTTTCGAATACGGTAAGTAGATATTCGGATATATCCGGATCCGTTTTAATCCCTAGCGAAAACTGTCTTGTTTTGAAAGTTTAATCTTAGAACTCGGATTATTTTGCGTTGAATCTGATCCATTTTATCTTTTTAAAAGATTCACCAACTTCTGCATAATTTGGATCAAACTAATAGTGGCAAATCACTACTTCTATTGCGAAATCTAATAATAGACTTCAAACTTTCCAAACCTTCTCCTTTGTTCAAGGATTTTCTTAAAGCGGTTGATATTTATTGTGTGGTCATTCCAGCATACCAAGAATTTAGTAAAAGACTCCTTTACCTCTTTCTTCTCTTTAGCCCGCATTCCATCCACTAACAGAAAAATCTCCTTTGACAATGTCCTTTTCCTACCAAGAATTCAAAATCCATATGGGTTTGGACCCTAAAAAATAAACTATCACGACTAGACTGCCCTCAAGTTGAGGCCTTCTTCGTCTACCTTTGGAAACACTATCCTCGTCTAAACAATTTACTCCACGACAAATTAGGGTCATCAACTAAGTCTGGTCAAAGTTCTTCTGTGCCAAAAAAACGGCACTTGACCTTGCTGCTGGTAAATGACAAATTTCTGATACATTTTTTTGAAAACAGTACTCTATCTTCTGTCTTATTAATAACGCTTCATTTTCTAATCAGAAAAAAGAAAGAAAAAGGGAAAAAAATGCTTCATTCATAAAATTATAGACTTCTTTTGCATTGCTGTTGTTGCTCTGCTCCTTGTTTACTGGAAGTAGAAAAATAAAGTTTCCTCTTTACCATATCCATCTTCCTGCCTCTGTTGTGGAAAACAATAAGAAAATTACTGATTATTTGGTTTTGCTGGAATAAGAGATCCTAGATGCTTGAAGGGAAATATAAACCCTTTTCTTAGTGTTATCTGAGGGAATATGTGTAACTTCCTCGTGGAAAATCATCTTATTCTCTTTAATTTTGACAACTCTCTGAAAATAAACTCTGGATAAGAAGTAATGAAATGGAGATCTTATATGTATGATACCTACTCCCGGACAACTTCAACAACAAACATCAACTATTACGATATATATACGGAATAACGAATTTGAACAAAGAACACCCAAGAGATGGAATGAGAAATTGACTTCAACACGAAATATCCATCGGCAATCACTGCTATTCTCTTGCTCAGACAGCATTTCACCTCTCTGCAGTCAGCCCGGTCGCGGTAGCCGCCGAGATCGCACACCAGTTCGAGTAAGCCGAGGCCATGGAAGGCGACAACAGCCCCATAAGCTCCAGTGGTGTCTCGGAGACCGGTATAATTGGCGCTTGAGACGACGCTGCCACTGCCAAATCCAGGGGAACGGGGGCGCCGTCTCGCAGATTCCTACGCTGCTGGGGTCCTGTCAGCCGTTGCACAAGCTGCCGAAAGCCACGGGGTTCGACGCGGTATACTTTAGGAGCGCACTCGGGCTTCCTCCAAGGTTTAGCCGGGGGCTTGCGCACCGAGCGGAGGGCCGAGGGTGGCGGAGTCCAGTGATGGTCTCTATAGTGGTAGTTGCAGGAGAGCTGGAGGTTGGTGGAGATGTGATTCTCCATCGAGAAGAAGAGGAAGAAGAAGAGCAAGTTGAGTTGAGTTGAGTTGGAGGGAAGTGGTTGTGACAGTGTGTTCATTATATATGAAAATATATACGGGGATTAAGGAAGTTTAATATAAGGTGGGTTTAATTAATTTGTACGTGAGGAGTACGGCGTCGTATACGGGAATTAGCGGCAGTCAAAGTATGAACAAAAATATCTGCGATTAGTCAAATATGGAGAGCAGTGTATGTAATCTTCTGGTCACTTTCAACTGATGTGGACGGATTCAAGGAATCGTGAGCCCTGTTAGTATGAATTTGTAGGAGGGAGGGTCTTGAGGTTCACTGAACTTGCAAAATCTGCCCCACAATGGGTAGGCATAATTAGGGTTGAGCATGGGTCGGGTTCGACTTACCCCGCCCAAACCTATTTTAGTATACGGACTAAACCGGGGTTGGGTTTGGGTCGTGCCGGCCTAATTGAAACTTCATGTCATATTTAGCGTGTTTTTATCTTCCAAATACATTACCTATCCCCAAAAAATGTGTATTCTGTATACACGCAAATATGTTTTACCACATTGATAATATTAAGTAATCATATTCATAATACAAATTTACAATGTATAACAACATGCTCTAAACATGATGAATATATTACAAGTGTAATATAATTGTTTAAAATATATGTCTGTTAACATGGTCAAATTATTATCATGATGGTATATAAAATAATTGTGGCTGGTAAATTTAATTAATATATTTGTAATTAAATATCCATCTAAATTCTATCATCACACATATGTAGAAGTAAAGGGTCGAGTAACGAGCTAGATAATTTGGGCCCTTGAAACGGGTCGGACTATCGGGCTTTCGGGTTTGAGCCCTATCAAGCTCGAAACGTAGCCCGAGTATACATTTGGGCTTGAATCAAGGCCTAAAGCCCGACCCAATTATTTGCGGGCTCAAGTTCAGACCGGGACATATGGGTTGGGTTTTGAACCAGATCGCGTTGATCCAATCCAATGCTCAACCCTAGACATAATAGTTACACGGACCAGTTCCATTTTATTTCTACCTATGCTTTTTTGAGTTGGGCTGGCCTTGAAGAAATACATAAAAAAAACGTTTGAAAAAAGCAAGTAAAGCTCGTGCCATAAATAGAGAACAGTTCGCCTTTATCGGAATTTGAGTAACTTCGATAACAAAATTATGTACTTTTCATTTTTTTCTTACTTGAGACATGTAGAATATACATATTGATCGACTTGAGAAGAAAGAGCTATTGTTTGACATCTTTGTATATACCTACTTTGAATAACATCGATAACATTATTTCTCATATCGGTCACCGCCGGTTATTTTGGATCGTACCAATTACATAAAAATAAAATCGTCTTAGTAATTGTACTCTACTTTCGAAATTTCTTTCAAAATTCCATATACTCCTCTGTATAACAAGATTCACGGACCCTTACTCTGTGATTTTGAGTACTTATACTTCTACTTAAGTCAAAAGTATGAAATGATCCGCTATTCCAACAACCACTGTATGATAGAACTTAATGTACCAGACCTTGTGCAAAGTGTTTTAGAGTTTCACATTTGGAATCATTGTTATTTGGAAACATTTCTCAAAACATATTAATAACCTGATCTTTCCACATATCGAGTTTTTAACTATAAGTTTCTATCAAAATTCATCAAATATGATAAAATAAAAAGAAATGTCACTAAAGGGAAATAAAGAATCTAAATAAGGATAACGATTAAGATAATATACTTAACATACGATGATACAATTGTTTAATATATATAATTCAGCTGCTTCTTTTTCCTATTTTATCATCAAACATGTTTTTTGGTTTTTTAAAACAACTTTGCTGAAGGATGAAATATACTGATTAAATAATCTTCGTCGGAGATTATTGCTTCATTTCTCATTGGTTGATCTTGTAATGTTTCAAATTCATCCGAAAGTCAATGAGTACAAAAAGTCGCTACTTACATACGTATCCTGAGCACTTATAGAACCTTAAAGTCGACTTTTATTTCGATGTTTTGTCTTCAAAAAAATAGACATGAAATTAGATCCCTCAATGATAATCTATTATAAAATTATTAAAATAATATATCAATGAAAGATAAATTACCTTTCAAATAGATACATCCACCTACATTTTATAAGTCGACCAACTTTAGTCTCGTACAGTAGATGAGTCGTAAGATGCTTGATTGAATCAAAGATACTAGGAGGAAGTTTTTTTGCATTACATGTTATAACAATAATACTTTTCTGTGAAACTTTCATCTCACATACATGTAATTCTGTAGAAGATATTGTTTGAAAAAATGCTCAAATCCAGTAAAACATCCATTATTTTTTCAATACCATTAATCTAAATGATATCGCTAATAATCTCGGCATAGAAAGATGATAGTCATTGATTTTCATTCCTTTAAAAAGAGTATTTATTCTAAACTATTAGATTCGATATATATGGTGCATATCCATCATGAAGTTTCAGTTTCCTAAGCTATTCACAAATAATTTTTACTTGATTTACCACCAATGTGTACGTGTCTTTCGTAAATTTAACTTCTCCATTATTGAGTATCTTTTTATATAACTTAGGACGATTTCTAAACAAATTTAAATCTTGTTAGTCATTTATTATATCATTCGTATATACATTCATAACAATGGAAAATGCACGATTAAAAATATTTTTCTCAATACGCAAAATATTTAAATTATGATTAGAATTTTCAACCAATAATAATTTTTTTTACCAATAAAGTAACTTTCAAAAATACTCATCTTTGTCCAACTATGTGAGTCTCCAAAAACTTGGAAGTGATTCATTGTCTCAACCATTCTCGAAAGTTGAAGTTTTGAATTCTAATAACCATGTAAGTAACATATATATACCCGTTCTCAACATAGGAGGACTATAAAATGTAAGGTGTTGAATTCAATCTCCTTGGTTTTTAATTTACAAATCAAGGAGTCTCCATTTCATCACCTTTATTTTTTCATTTTTCCCTTAAATCCCTAGCTAAATGCATGCATATATCGTTAATTTACCTAAATAAACACTCTGTGATTTGTATAAAGTATTGTATAAAATTGTATTTATTGTATTTACTTCTAAAATAAAGAATAATTGAAGACAAGAAAAAGAAATGAAACACCATAAGTGTTGAGTGACCCTAGACCCCGCGAACCAGTCATCATGATGACTTAGTCGACAAGGAATAAAGTAGTTGAACATAGGACTGATGAATTATGCAAAAAATACATCAAAACCCAAATTTTTAATTCATCAATAATAAATTTTTGAGAACTATTTTATTTCATCATTTCTACGCCTCCAATAATAAAACTCTCAACATGAATATTATAGAGAAAATATAGAGAAAATACAAAATTAAATTTATGTAAAAATAATGGACAGGTTGCTCGAGACATACAAAATAAAAAGTCAAAATAAAAATTTCACAGACCTATATATTCCCCATACTGTATCAAAATGGCTTAAAATCACCTTTATTTGTATATAAATTTTAATATACTATTTAATGAAGGTGGTTTCATTCAATTTGGAGTTAAGATGCAAAATTTAGGTTTTGAACTCCTATTGTGCAATAGACATGCATATTTTATTCAATATATTTATTGTACATATTTTCAAATTCTTTTATTTTAATAAAAGAGTATATATTATTTAAAATAGATATACATAATTAAACTAAAATAAAGTCATCAAAGAAAATAAAATAAATAAAGTACTTCAACAAATAGGTAAAGAATACATATATATATACCAATAATATGTATGTACATAATTAATTAAGTACACAAAAAAATTAGAAAAATACAAAAAATATCTAATTTTGTACTAAAATAAATTAAAAAGATATAAAGTACATATACAAAATAATAGAATATGTAATACAAAATAAAAATATCAGAATACATCTATTTATACCTCCATTTTACATATAAATATTAACTTGTAATAAAAAGACACGAACAAATAAATAAAAATGCATAAATACTAAATAAAATTACAAACATTTCATATTTAATAAAATTATTAAATCATTTGTTATTTATTTGTGATCTCACAAGGATTTTCAGCCTGAGAATTTTCTGACCAATCAGAAGACATCCCGCGCTGGCTCGGGTCAACTGACCCTCTCTCTTCCTCGAGCAACAAATTGTCAAAACCCCTAGTCTTCACCCATTTATCCGCTCAAATCTTCATGTTCCGCTTTGGTGTCCGGCTTCTTTTTGAAGATTGAACATCCCTAATTCTCGTTATGTCCAAAGGTCTCATCGATTATCCTCGATTCATCCTCCATCTTTGATTGAAGATCCTCCATTTCTCAACCTATAAATAAGCTCTTGTAGATATGCCTTTAATTTTGATACTTCTACCATACCTCTTAGCCCCTCAGAGCTACTCCACTCCCTTCCTCTTGGTGTCATCGTGAAGATTAGAGGTTCTGCAGCGAGGAGGAGGCACGGAGGAGAAATCCAAGACCATCGTCGGAGGAGCTCAACCAACTGGTTCAACCTCCTTGATTTTGGTCGAGTCGAGGCCTCTTCTTACGTTCCTAGGTATATATTTAGTCTTATTTCAATTCACGTACTTCAATTTTAGGTTTAATCGATCTTTTAGCACTAAAATTAAAAATCCCCAATTTCCCTAGAGCTCGAGCTCCCAGCTGATAACTGTGATCTGACCATCATTCAACCCAACTTTCCATGACATTTCATCTATCTACATCTGCACCATCAATTCCTCCATCTGTTTCCCCCAGATCCGTTATGGTTCTAGGAGTCGAGCTCCAGTCCATCTTCCTTGGCTGGAGTTCCATCGCCACCTTATCCATGACCATTTTTTATTTCATCCAAAGGTCGAGGATGTATCCGTCAAGATGAGGATTCTTTTGGTGTAAACCTAGAGCCTTGCAAACCCGTCTGGAATCCAAGTGAAAACCTAGAGCAGCTCTACGTTGTTTGGAGCGGTCTGAGCTCCTAGGATGTCATCGTCTTCATCGGATTAGACCGTTGCACATGGAGTCCCAGCAAGCTGGTGGGCCTGTCAAAGGGAAGATCCATCATAAGTGTAAGAAGAATCATCAAAGCAAAGCCCGCCGGAGTTGAGTTCTTGGTGTGTTCTTCGTACCCCTTTCGGGATGTTCGATCAAGAATATGACTCAAATCTAATATGGGACATTGACTTTCTTCGAAGGTACGTAAGGGCAGTTATCAGATCATACACACGACATGAACTCAACGTACATTAAGTGGTAAAAAAATGCACCTATACCTTTTCACCATTTGTATTATTCGTAAAAGGTTCTATAATAATTTAATTAAGCATAAACCTTTTGGGACATTTTGTGTGTATGCCTTGGTACATTTTGATTTTACACTTTAGTTTAGTGCCATGTCACCTCACATGGACCTCCACGTGAGTGGACATTTTGCAGGTGTACCCTTGTGATTTTTGTATTTATTATTTAGTACCTAAAAATCAAGTTGCAGTGTAAAAGTTGTGGTTATTTTGCATGTAAGCCCTTGGAATATATTTTATTTTAAAATATACCCCTATGAGCTTGATTTATTTTATTTATGTAATTTTTTTATTAAAAATAGCTCATATGCTCTAAAATAACTCCAAAATAGGTGCAAGTGCACGATTAACTACTTTTTCACACTGTATATTTGATTTGGCATTTTGTTTGCGCTTATTATTTATTAAAAATCAAATAAAGCTATTGTATTCCCTATTTGACTTAAAAAATATAAAAACTATAAACCCTATTCTAAAAAATGCATAACTCCCTACTATTTATTATTTTATTTTGTAACTCCAGACCAAAAATCACAAAAAAATCTCAAAAGAAACTACAAAAATTAGCAAACCCATGAAAAATTTAAAAAATATTTTCTAAAATCTTAAAAATATTAGTTTGCGTTTCATATTATTATTTATACATATAACTATATATCAAGATTTATTTTGAGAAATTTTGTACCTTTTTGCTATTTTTAAATCTCAAATCAATTTATATTATTTAAAAAGTTTCTATTTTGCATTATTTATATTTAAAAAATTCAAAAATTAACTAAAAAATCAGAAAATAAAAAATATTTTGAAAACATAAAAAGGTTTTATTTAGAAAATTTTGATTATTTATATCTATATTCATAAGTAGCATACCCTATATAGCTTATATATCCATATTATTATTAATTACTATAAATACCTTATAAATATTTTAATATTGAAAAAAAATAAAAGGGACAATTTTTAGGGATATTTTCTAATTTTCGTACATTTATTACATATATTTTTCTATATGTTACTAATAGTATTTATATTACCTTATATACATTTAGATATACCCCTATACATATTTATATGTTATTATATATTATAAAGTAAAAGGAAATTAAAAATTGTAAAATTAAAATAAAAAATTTATATTTTAAAATATATATATATATATATATATTAAAACCCACAACATACTGATTAATATTGTGCATTTTTACATACATACAGTTCTATATTATTTATTTATAAATAATGTGTCTGCTACATCACTTGTTCCTTGTGTTCAATGCTCTACTCTACTACTATACACACATATATTGTAGGGTTATAATAAATTTGATTCACACTTGTTTTCATTGATTGAATTATTTATGTGGATTGATTATTGAATTAGTTGAGATCTTTGTGAGAGGTCCCTTAAGTGACTTTGATCTCGCCTTGTGAGATTGTATGACTCTCTCCTCTGAGTTTTTGGCTATTCAAATGGCATCATTGCCGGGAAGCAACATATTGCATAATGGTTTGTGTATATTATATTTATTTTGTTTTTGCTCTTTATTTTTGATAAATATTTGTTCATTCTGACCCATTTATCTGCATTGAATTTTCTTGCAAGGGACTACATGGATATGCTCGCTTCTTAGGAGGTGGACGCGCCCAAGCCACAAGGGGTGGGCTCTTCTACTTGTGAGCTGACCAGGAGAGAGTAGAAGAGAGAAGCAGAGAAAGAGTAGAGCATCACACTTAGATATTTTTTGTTTAATTTTGCGAGGAGAGTGATTTTTTTATTTTTGTAATATTATTTGTAATATTTTGGACTTGGACACTACCACACTCCACAAGGTCCATTGCTTAGGTGTCCTTTCACCTAGGGGCCTCGTTGCGATTTTTCATGTTTTATAGCTTTATTTTATTTTGTTTCATGTATTTTGAACTTTCTGCCTTTATTTTTCATTTATTTTATTTGATTGAGCCCCTAGATTTAGGATTATTTTATTTTAAGCTAGGTCCAAAGACATAATAGAAGCATGCACCTATAGTCTCTTACACTTGGATCTAAGTCAAAATATTAATTGTTAATTGCTTGAATTTAGAACCATGAGTTGTGAGCGACTCCACATAGTGCTTACAAGATATGTTGTTGTGGGCATTGAGGAGTCTCCAAGACTGGACACTTATGCTCCATTTTTTAGCATTTAGCACTTAGTTCTTCTCGATAATAACAATTCTTGTTTAAGATGTTTTATCACTTTGCATATCTTTCATGTAGTTATTAGAAGAAACTGAGAATGGTATGTACTTGACCTTAATCCACCTAATTTCCAGAGGAACTTCACCAAGAAAGAGGATTTTAGAAGCTTCAGATTTATGACTTAATTCTTTGAGTTCCGCATGACAATGTGCAGAGTTTGAATCTTAGTGTCTAACTTGGTTGCCTCATTCTGGGTATGACTCTTGAATAGGAAATTAATTTTTACTCTCGCACTATGCACTTAGCTCAACTCAGACATGGGGTTGGAAAATTGTGTGCGTTTTTTATTCTGATAGCATGGGCATCTAAAGACTAGAGTATGAGTTGAAATAAAGCTTCAGAAAAGGGATGGACAGTTGGGTATACTTTTTTTCTAAGATACCAAAACATGTACGGAAAAAAATTCTATATACATAGGACCACAACAAGATCCACAGAGAGCAATCGAAAAAATCCAAAAAAAGTAGCCAACTACCAAATAAATATTTGACCAAAAAGGTCCAAGATTTAAGACAACCTGTAGATTTTGGTTGAGACTTGGTTAAGCTGGCCTACTTCACAAGGAGAGGTGACTACACTGGCCATCCTCCAGTTCTTTTCCCCTTCTTCTGATTTCTTTCCCTTTTTCAATTGTGAACAAAACATGATAGACCTTAGAAGGAAATATCTGGCTCCCCGAAGATGAGTTATTGGAGAAGAAGTTTGCATGGTAGTCTGACATTCTTGATGGAAAGAGCTAGAACTTGTCACACACATGAGTCATTTGTTCAATGTTCATGTGATATGCTTTGGGAAGGGGATTGATCTAATATGACTTCTGAGCCGAAACTGGGACAATAATGTGTAGAACTTGGAGGTCGTTGATTTTAAAACCTTTATTCTCACATGAGTTTCACCAAACTAATAATCTAAAGGTCAGGTCTAGCTACATTTTCAGCTTTTGCTCATGGTCTTGGTATGGAACCCAATCTCATTTTACCTTATTTATTTCTTTAATTACACAGGGCTGAGCATGGTTAAGTATATGGATTGATGAATATGTGATTTATCACCCTAAAAGTGATTAATTAAGCTCAGTTTCCTGAAATTCATATGAATTTCTCTATTATTATGCAAATTTAGCATTCATCCATATGTAAATAATAATTGCGTTTTATCATGCATAATTGCATAAAATAAGAAGCAAAAAATCTCAACCTAATTGACATGTAAAAAAAGCTAACTTCCCTGATTTTTAACTAATTTATGCTAACTCCAAATCACTTGAAACCACTCCAGTTTATACATATTACCAACAAGAATAATTGAAAAATAAAAAACACTAACATAAATAAGTAGACCGGAAACCCAAACCCTATTCAGACTAAAACATTGATATCTTCCTCATACAATGTTTGATTTGATCCTTCTCACTTTTGATTTAATGTACATTCAATTATCTTCAAAACAAGACCAAGTTCAAGTGAATCAGAGCTCATATGTGAATGTTGGGTTTTGGCCCTTTTTTGTACATTGTGTATTTTACCCAAATTTGACCTATTATTTTATGTACATATTTAACTCTATTGATTTTATTTTTTCATTTATTTTATTTTATAAAAGTTTTATTAATACGTGTAAAAATCCAAACCTAATATAAAATCAAAATCAAAGAAACTAACCAAGGTCGAGTGTTCACTAACATTTGTACAAAAGTAGTATTTATCATAATTTATTTTATTTCTTTATTTTCTTAATTAATAAGATGTCCAAAAAAATTAGATTAATATGTAAATATTTGTCTTGCTTTTATAATATTTTTAATGATTTTTTATCTTACTTAAAAATAATAAAAAAATTTAAAACTCAAAAATCAATGTATTTTATATACCTAGAGTACCCCAAAAATATCACTTTGTGCAGATGTCCTATTTTGGTTTTGGTATCTGCATGAAAGTTATAGTTCTCATCGAGAAGAGACACTTTCATGAATTTTTTTTTCAATCGGTGGTCATTTTCCATTTATTTTTGATTTATCTTTTGTTTTTATTTTCGAATTTTCTTGAGCTAACACGTGGGAGCTCCTGTAGCTGCCATGTGTCACTAATTTTTTATTTTTTAAGTTGATTATTATTTAAAAAAATTTAAAACAAATAAAAATATAAAAAATAATTAAATTACATGCGGTACTTTATCGATTGTCTGATATCGGCCGATCAGACGACCGATCTTTCTCCTTTTTCCCTCTTTTTTCTCTGACAACCGTCGTGCCTCCACCTACTGCTTTACTTCCCTAACCTTCATTTCTCGACAACCACCAATCACCTGCCACTTCCTAATCTTCTCCCCTTGATATCGGCTGCCATGTCCTTGATCGCCTTCCATATCGGCTGCCGCCTTTGACTTCCTTCTCGATTATCATCTCAATCTCCTGCCCTCCATAGCCACTCGCTTCTCCCCTTTTTAAAACTTAGCGTTGGCCCCGATAACCTTCATCTGTTGATCGATATCCTCAGAGGACCCAACTCCGGTGATGACAACACAGGTGAAACCTCCTCCTCCGATGAGATCCGAACCCCAATGGGGTTCGTTGCAACGAGCTCGTCCCTCCATCGCGCTCTAGCTTTGCTCCAGCTACCTTCACAGTATCGGTGATCCCATCTTGTAGGTACCTCCCCTTCTTTATTCATATCTCTTTCATCTCCTCCGCCTTTTTCGATCGACTCTCCCCCCTCACATATCTCCAATCACCCATCATCACATAAGCCCCTCGATTCCACCATCTCCTAGCGCCATCGTCTTTAATCACTCCTCCAACATCCGTTGTCTACAACAAACAAAGGGAGGGGGTTCGGTGGAGACATATTTACTTCATACACATCTTCCCCAATGAGATCAAAGCCCTTTGAGCTTGTCGCAACACCACACATTTATCCTCACATCGACCATCTCTACACCATCGAGATGCTTCGCATTCCTCTTTAATCACGATATGCTTCACTAAACTACGACACCCATGCCCTTTGCCTTCGACTGCAACCTTATCATCTCCAAGGGAATCATCTCATCCACCTTCGGTTGTATACCACCAGGATCCAGGAGCAGAGCCCCGCACTTCATAGATACCAACCTCCATGACCACCAACATCGAGGAGCTCTGCCCTTTACTGCTCGTCGATACACTCCAGCCACGCCTCTATCCTGTCTTCGTCGTGCCTTCTCCAAGTATCATCAACTAAGGGAGCATCCTCTCTTCGACATCGACCAGAGGAGCAACCCTCGACTCCGCATCTCCACCGCAACCTTCACCGATGATCGTCCACTCAACCCATCTTCGACCGACCTCCCCAATTTCAACACCACTTCCTCCATCCCCAAGGTCGGGTTTAGCCTGAGACCCTTCCCACGTTCCAAACACGTGTAGGGAGGGAACTTTACAAGGATCACCAGGAAGTCCTGCAGATTCGTGCCTAGGTCCAGCCGCCTAGAGGACACATGCCACGCACATGCCCTAGTGGAAAATTTCTAGTTTACCCCTCCCAGGCCTGGTAATATCAATTAGGCCCCTCTCTTTACGATTCCCATTTTATTTAATTATTGTAATATCGTGAACATACCCATGTCTTCTTCGATTAGTTCAGAACTCTTTATTGTATCATTTTATTTATTATAATAGGCATTTGTAGTACAACTAATTCTCTTCATTGTGGCATGCCTGTAATATTTTTATACTCTATGGTTAATTAATAAGTATTATTTTGGTGAAAAACTTCATATTTTACCCAGTTCATGCTTAGAAATTCCTAGATAACTAACCAAAGCTCCAAAAATTAGCAAAAAATTCATGGGTAGTAGAATTAATTATATATCACCTTATGCTTAAAAAGAATTGTATTTGCATACATATTTTTCTATATAAAAATCATGTTTTGTATTTTAGTGATTATTTTTTAATAAATATTAATAAATATTTTTAAAATTTAGGATTTTTCCAGGATATGTTATTTATTGATATATCCTAGGTAATTTTATTTCTTGAAAATAAATATTTTTAATATTCTAATTAATTATTGAGAGTCACACTTTTTGCACTCATTAATTCATAAAATATTCATCTTGCATCAAAAAATTCTAAAAAATAGTGCACTCACTTTAGTATAAGCAACATCTTGGCCAATGATGAATCTCCATTGCTTCACCTTTATTATATCATTTTAGCCTTAAAAACCCTATTAAGTGCATGTAAATACTCTTAATTCATGTATTTTAGCATTCCTGTACTACTGTGTAAATATTGAATAAATTAGTGTTTTTAATGCCAGAATTATAGAATAAATAAAAGGAAAGAAAAAGAATAAAATATCGTACATATTTTATGATCCTAAACCTCGAGACCTAGGCATATTGATGACTAGGTCGACAAATAATAAAAGTAGGGGGGGATAAGGGTCTAAAATACAATAAAATTCCCATTTATTTATCCATTTTTATCCATTTTTAGGACCTATTTTATTTTCCACTTTTTATACCTCAATTTTGTACATGAAAGTTGTAGATAATAATATATACAAAAATGTAAAATTGATTCACACAAAAATAATATACAATATACAAATTACAGTCTAAATAAGATTCCAAAATCCCAACTTACTAGACCTATATCTTCCAAATAAAAACTAAACACGTATAAAATTCACATTTACTTTGATATGACTTTTAATAAGCTATTTAATGAAGGTGGTTTCATATTTTTTTAGAGTTAAAGAGTGAAAGTTAGGTTTTGGACCCCTATTGTATAGTTTACCCGATTAAAATATTCAATTTATTTATTATTCATTATTTTTATAATTTTATAATTTTAAATATTATTTATAATATATGTACACCTTTAAATATGAATAAAACAATAAAGAAAACACTAAAATAAAATATGTATATAAAATACATAGATGAATAAACAATAACTATACTTGTATAAATATTAGCTCTATTTATTTTTTATATAAAAAATATAATAAAAATATATTTATATATAAAAATATTTTGTAAATATATAAATTAATAAATAAAACTCATAAAATAAAAAATACAAAATAAAAATAAGAGACCAAATGCCTAGATGAATATAACTATATATAACCCCTAAGAAGTAACTTGTAATAAATAACCTCTAAAAATACATAAAATCATAATAAAATAATTTAGAAAATAATAAACATTTTTATTTAAAAACCTTAAATTAATAAAATCAATTATTATTTTATATTGAACTTCAAAATAGTTTTTAGGTCTGATTTTTTTGTTTGGTCAATGTGGACCAACCAGCTTTCACCCTAAATTGACATTAGTCAACTCTTTGACCGAGGTCATAGGGGTGTCAGACCTGCATTTTGACACTCCGTCACACCTTTTTCCAAGTTGGACTGAGCCTCATTTGGGGTCAAGTTCTTCTTCATATTTGCACCTTGATCTGCGGTGAATCACGTGGGGATGATTCCTCGACGATTGAATCACTATCGCGCCTGCATTTCTTCTCCCTTGGACCGCTCACCACCATTATCATAAAACCCGACCTTCATTCAAATTTCGCTTCTTGATTCCTCTTCCACCTTTGAACCCTATACCTAAGGTGCTAACTTCCTCCCTGGTGACAACAGGAAAGCTAGGGCACCTTCAGAGCGTCGTGTGGTGTTGAATCGATGCTGATCTAGATGCCGCCGCAAGGTCAGCCCGCTCTAGTACATGTCAAGTAGCTTTCTTTTTCTTGTCTTATTTAATTCCTTAGACTCGCAGTAACTCATGGCAGCCTGCCATTTCTTTTAATTTCGTTGATTTTAGCGTAAAATAAAAACCCTTCGATCGTCGAAGCTCCGGCTCCGCTCGTTGATTCCAGCCGCTTCCAACATCCTCTTCCTCTCCAAATCTCCCCTGTCTTCTTTATCTTCGCATACTAAACATCCCAAGCACCCCATACACCTGAATATTGCTCAGATTCGAAGATCAAGTTACCCTCTCTACCATCTCATCGGTGACTTCCGCCATGCTCCAACCATCGTTGACATCCACTAAACGTGCCCCAGATCACCTTCTTTTCATTGGGACTAACACCTGCAGGTTCTGAAGGCCAAAGGATGCCAAGGGATGCCGATTTTTGTATGCATAAAGGTACCTAGGGCTGCCAACTCTGCTTGACCTCGTGGCAGCGCTTTGACGCTCTCTTGAACATTTTGGCACTTCCGTTCGGTAGAGTATACTCCTAGGAGCCGCTAGCCGATTTTTGAGCTTCAGAGAATGCTGGAGATGCGAGGGTGAGAGGATCGAAGTTTGTCTTCCCCGACATTCTTCCCTGTTCTTGCACCTTCGCTCTCTACCGTTGGATTCGCTAGTCCGCCCAATTGCAGCAACAACCACAGGATGAAGAGCATTTGGGTCGTAGATCTCTCGTGCGAGAACTGATCTTGATCATCCAATGCAACATGCTATAGCGGGTTCTCGCGTCGATACGTGGAAAGTGAATCAATCTGAGCCGTTGCCTCCCACCTATTATGGGGTATTTTGCGAACATAGCCCCACAAGTTTTTGTATTTAATATTTGATCTTCAAACATTCATCTGTAGTGCTTTATGTTTTGTAATATTAACATTCAGACCCCTGAACTTTTTATAATTACATTAAGGTCCACACCACGTCACCTCACATGACATCCCACGTAAGGGGACATTTTGCAGGCGTGACCCCGTAGTTCTTTATATTTCTAATTAGAACAGAAACTCTTTATTACGTTATACATTTTTGTGTGAATTGCAAGGAGACCCTTGAACTTTATGTTATTTACATTAATGCCCTTACCAACATTGTAGTTTCTCTTTGTTGATTCTATAATTTTAAATATAAATTATACTCTAAAAATTCTAAAAAAATGTGTACATCCCTGATTGCACACACTTGCATGCACATATTTTAATTTGCAGTTTTAAGATCTTTTAATATTTTTTAAAAAATAAAAAACTCCCCCTTTTGTCCTTGTTTGCACTATAAAATCATAAAAATATAAATCTTTTAAAAAATAAAAAAATAAATTTTGTGTTTATTTAGTTACTTTACAACTCCAGACTAAAAAATCCTAAAATTTATAAAAGAAAACACATAAAAATCGAAGAACCCTAAAAACCATTATAAAAATATATAAAATTCCCAAAAATTCCAAAAATTTTGTTTTTTGTTTCTGAATTTTCTACTATATTGTTATCTTTATTATAAAATTAGTTTGGATAAATTTGATTCTATTTTCTTTTTTTCTTCTCCATTTAAATTTTGAGTATTTAATTTAGACCCTGCTTTAGGGCATTTTTTAAAAAAATATATAAAATTTGGCAAAAATTCTTAAAAATTCACAAAAATAGTAAAAATATCTAAAATCCTAAAGTAGTTTCTTTTATTATTTTTTAATTATTTTTAATAACTTTTATATCTACCATAGCTTATATTGTATACATACCCTTATATAGCTATATTATATATTCTAAAAGAAAAATATAAAAATATAAAAAATAGAAAAAATAGAAAATATAAAAGAAGAAAACTAAAATAAAAATGCAAAAATAAAAAAAATAAAAATAAAAGCCCCACAAAAATTAGAACTTCGATAACTAATTGAGAGATAATTTGTTCTTTTATATCTATCTTTTCTGGTCTATTCCTTTGCTTCCTGCATTCGACCCATACTTGCTCGCTATTATACATTCTTAGTATGGTATAATACATTTTAAATCTTATTCTTAATTACTTAATTATCTATGTGGGTTAATTGTCGAAACAACGAGAGGGTTGGAGTAGTCGCCTCAGCAAAAGTGAGCCTGATTTTTCAGGCCATTATTTAGCGACTCCCATCTAATCATTTTTCAAATGGAGCCATTGTCAGGGAGCATTGGCTTGTAGAGTAGATTTTATTTTTTTTACTTGCATAGCCATTTTTATTATCTCTCTTTACTTAGATATTAATTTTGAGCTGACTGACATCTCTTTTCTTGTCTTCTTGCGAAAGACCAGAAACCGAGGAGGATTGCCTATGTGATTCTATGCAGCCTTGGAACGAGGAGCTTGCTATTCTGACCTAGCCGACAAGAGAGGAGGGATTTGAGAGAGAGATATATAGAAGACAGTTTAGATTTTCACTTTTTGTGTGAGAGAGATTCATTTTGATTATTAATTTGTAGTAATATAGGTACCATGGACCTTTGACACTCGGGCCTAATTTCCAAGTGTTTGTTCACTTGGGGCTCACCACGATTTTCCAAGATTTTATCGCGTTATTTTCCTTTATTTCTCTTGATTTGAGCTTTCCGCCCTTTTTTCTATTTGTCTTGTGGAATCAGTCCTTAGTTTTTAAGCTTGCTTGATCGTGTAGTCTAAGGCCAAACACCTAACTACTTTGCATGCACCTATAGTATTCACGTTTAGACTTAGAATTAATTAATTGCTTAACACTTAGTCTTGAAACCATGTGTCGTTAAGCACTCCATACAGTACTTGCAGGACCCACTGTTGTGGGCATCGAGGAGGCTCCAAGACCGGATAGCATTTGGTTCTTCACGCTAGCAATTAACTAATTAGGACGATTTCCATGTGCATATCAATAAATAGTATAGGTTAACAAAATCCTATTTTGCATCCCGCATGTAGAAAGCTGGGAAGCCCTGTAAGTCTTCTAACTTTGCATTCATCATTTAAGCATTAAGGTGAGATTTCCATCTTAGTGTCGCCTTCCATTGCTTTTCCGCTATCTCCCTCTATTTTTTTTATCAAATAGGAATCAAAGAAAAAGTAAAAAACGTTATGATCTTGTATTGAATCTAGTCAAAGTAAGTGATAACACAAAAAAAATTAAAAAAGGGTCTGTTAAAAATACTTGACCTAAATAAAGTTGATTAATTAAACTCATTGCCTTGGATGAACAAAGCCCTCATTTGTTTTCAGGTTGCATTGGAAAGTCTCCTTCCCAGCGAGAGAGCGGCTTCATAGGATGAGTACCCAAAACCTAGTTTGTGGCTGCCTTGCATATCGCATGGATTTCCGAAGTATTGGAGTTTCTATCGTACGTAGACGAGCATGGATTGGTCGACAATGATGTCCTCTATTGTGTAGAGCATTGACATTGTCCGAAGTATTGATCATAAGCCACGCCTTCACATGGGTGTCTGTCTCATTGTCTTGCGTTCGAGTAGGTTCTTGCACGCTTACAGGTGATTTTGTTGTGAGCAACATCCGAAGTAGTGGTTTCACCTATCGGATTCCTCCCTCTTTTTTTGAAAAAGTAGGGATCCAATAAGGGTTACAAGGACCTTAAAAAGTGTAGACTGCATGTTACAAAGAAGGAGGATAAATACAATATCTTTTCCGGTAATACTATCTCTCCTATAGGCATAGTGCTCTAAGGCCTTGTTAAACGTGCCAAACCTTCACGACTTCACGTGTCGTGTTGGTGAATCCATTGTTTTAAGGTCTGATTGATTAGTCTTATTATGGTCAAGATAAAAAACATCGCACACTTGCGTAATTTTACTCTCCTTCATATTTGTCCCTTGCTCATTGTGAGCTTTCTACTGTTTGACACTTCTTTTATTCCTTGTTTGCCTATGTACTCTTCATCCATCAACTATCTCTTTTAACCCTCTCAAGATGTCATCACAAGGATGGTTTAACGAGGACCCTATCGATGCCCACATCGATTCCATGTCGCTAGCATCTTCAATAAAGCGAGGTGATATCTAAGAAGTTAGTTCGAATCATGCGAACTTCTCCTTGGACTCCATGATTCTCTCTTTCTTCAATACTTACCTTTTTATAATAAGCCTGATGTCCGGGATGGACTTGCAGCTTGAGCTAGCTTTCCCTCTCTAAATAAACCAGGATTACTTTTTCCCCGAATTAACCCCTTTGTGGTTGGAGATCGATTTCAGTCAATATACTATGCTCCATTCAAAATATTCTAGGATTGACCTATGTCCCTCTCAGCAGTTGGTGTTAAGAAAGAGACTGGTCATGGTTTACTCCGACCACGAGCCAGATATTCAAGCCGATTCAGAGATGTCCCCTACTGGAAGAGAAAAGGGTCCACAGCCCCAACCAGCCGAGCATGCAGATCAAGGCGAAGGAAAATATACTACACAAAATGAGGTCAATTGTTAGCTGCTCGCTTCAATACAAGCCATCCAACAACAACTGACCAATCAGGCCTTGGCACAAAGTTCCTTTCAAGATATGCTGAATGTCCTGAGGAGGAGGGGCAATGAGAAAGATGGCAGAAGGGAGGATGAGCCAGAACCAAAGCATGAGCACAATCAAGGAAGTGTAGGAGATGAATTTTTAGTGGGTGGACCACGCTTTGAGATATGAGAGGCAGGACCACCATCGTTGAAGCTAACGTTGAAGGAGACATACAACCCTGGGGCAGGACGTGTCACTATGTGGATCCAGATTCTACAAATCCATGCCCATTTTGAGCTGAAGCTGTGGTTCCTATCTTTGCTTCCCATCTTCCACGGAAACACAACATAAGAATCTTACATCCACCTTAAACAATTCGGTCGCATTTGTTCCACTGCACACTACCTCAGTATCTCATTGGGGGTAGTCAAGATGATTTCCTTTCCCTTCAGCCTTCAGGATAAGGCCTTTTATTGGGTCGATCACTTATGGAAAGCAGTGACAACCTGGGATGAGTTAAAGTCAACATTTCTCTATAATTTCTACCCTCTCAATCATCTGAACTAGATGCATGCTCGCATCTCCAGTTTCTGCTAGCAACCCCACGAGATCATCCATGAAGCTGGGACATATTTAAAGATTTGCAAGAAAAATGTCCCACCACAAGATTCCCAAGACTAGCCTCGTGCAACACTTCTTCGGTGGGCTGACAATGGAAAGCCAGAGGTTCTTCGATATCGCTTTTGGAGGCTCACATTTCAACAGGGATGAGGATGTAGTTTGGAACATTTTTGAGGAGATGGTCGAAGGAGAGGCCTCTCAGTTCTCGTCATGGGCATACATGAAGATTCCTACCACCATCCACAAGCTTGTAAACATGGCTACCCATTCCGAAGACAAGGATGAGAGCTCCAACCTCAATATCATCGGGAGCCACTTGTCTAAGGTCGAGATCATAGAGAAGAGGTCGCATGACCTCAAAAAATTGTCAGTCATTGATGAAAACATGTTTCATGCTCGTAATTGACTGAAATTAACCCCCTAGCTTAGACTAAGTGTCAATAAGAACCAGATAAATCCCTGTAAATATCAGAGTCATTGAATAAATTAAAAAGAAAAAATGACAAAATTAAAATTCATGGTGTTTTTAACACTAAAAATGCTCTCAAAAATATTTTCTACCATTGTTTGACCTCATATCCGATTTTGGTCAACATGAAACTTGTGATCGCATTGAAATCTACAACTTTCATGTTTTGAGTTTTTCTAAATTAGGCCATTTTCACCATCTTTTTCTTATTTTTTCTTCTGAATAACTTGATTGGGCCATGTGGCTCCTTCTGGTTTAGCCACGTGGCCCGCTCTCCTTGCGCCATGCCCCCCCCACTTCCAGTCGTTAGATCAACTCCTCCTCTCCATATCTGTGCCATTCACTCTCGCAGCCATTCTCCACCCTCCGAATCTCCAGATCATATCTTCTCCGTCCGCTAGCACCTCACCCTCAGCGTGCCACGTGTCGCCTTCTACACCCCCTGATCTCCTCCGAGCACCTTCATCTTCACCACACACTCCTGCACTACCCTTAGCCCTTCGATGAGGTCCTCAGATCTCATCATCACCATCCATTCCCGCCCTCCTATGCGCTCGCCACGTGGCGTGCTTAATCACCTCCCGATCAAGCCGCCCCCGCTCTATCCCAAACGCTCTTCAGTGCCCTCTTCTCGGCCGTTGGATCGTAAGATCCAACGGTCGAAGCTTCAACCCCTACCTCCGAACCCTCTTTCTCCCACGATCTCCAGCTCGCACAACCACATACCCCTTCCTTTTTCCTCCGAGTCCTCGTCCACCATCTCCACTTCCCAACACCCCCACGAGCCAGCCCCATCTCCAGTCATCCTCGCACAAGGCCTCTCTCCCACGACTCCTCTCCACTCGCTCGATATTCTCCACCGAAACACCCACCATAACCACCACCTTCGCCCCTTAAAAACTTCACCTCCACCCCTAATCAACCTTGTCTGCCTTTATGTGGGGCCACGCCCAACAATTCTCCGCCTCTCGATGCAAAGGAGGAGGCAAGATGGAGAGAAAAGAACAACATTTGCCCTGGTGTCGACCCCTGGCCGATGTCAGCCAGGTCTGCGGTTGCTCTGCCCTGCCAAGCTGCCACCATTAGCTGTGGTGGTCCAGCAATGACCAGAGCGTCTTCCCGACGCTCAAGCCCAAGCTCTGCTCTACCCAATCTCAGGTAAATCCTTTGATATTATTTGTATTTTTTCCCTTCTATTCTCTTTATTAATTAGGACATTTGAAGCTACTTCACTCTCCATTGGACATCTCGTGAGTTTCACCACACCACCCCCATTCATGCGCTCGTCTCCGATCTCTCTTCTTTCCTTCCATAACCTCGAACCACTTCGACCCTCCTTCTCCAAGCTCGCTGAAGGAGATCGCCGACCTCCGCCTTCTTCATCCCATCACTACCATCCATTTCACTTAATCTCGCTTCCATCATATGCACTGCACATTTTGGCTATGGGACTAACCCTACATGTATCACAAATTTTAATGGACAAAAACTTCCCCAGAGTTTATTTGGCGAGTTCCTACTCTGACCTACTGGCTTTTCCTGTCTCCTCCATGACGATTAGCGGCTGCACCTAACTTCAGCGAAGACATTTATCCATCCAGGAGCAGCCGGAGGTCCTTATCGATCGAGCCCGAGGGAGGCAGAGCTAGAAGGGTCTCGTCTGAAACCAGACATCACCACCACCACCACGGCAGAGAAGAGAATACAACAGCCATTAGATGAATCCATCTCGGCGTTCATCCAACGGTACAGAGGAAGGGGCAGCCACCGTAGGATGTGTCACCCAATAATCATCCGACAACGTACACGGTTCGACGTCATCAGCAGTTACCAGCTACCATTCGATCTCGATGATCTTGTCCACGTGTCTTCATCGAAGCCGATCCGAGCCTCAACACCAGATCTATAGGCTCGGGTTACGCTAGCCTCTTTCGAGCCTGCTGAGCCTCATCCGAGCCCAAGACTCTAGCCAAAGCTTTTCCGAGCCTCCATCAAGCCTGCTTCTTCACTGAGCCTAGAACGTACGTGCAGGTCACGTGCCATCTGGGAAAATTGCATGGAGCTCCTGCTGAGTTTTCCAAATTGCAATCAGGTCCGGATCTCACACGCCAACCACGCGCGCTTGGGATATTTTTCATTTGTACCCTCGTATGTTTTAATAATTGCAGAAATACCCCTGCGCATGTGGGTCATTTACAGGGAAGGTCTCGCACTTTATTTTATTTGTATTTTAGCCCCTCCCAGGGATCTGTTTGCTAGTATCCTCTATGTTTTCTTGCATTTACGCCCCTGTCTTCACTCATGCATATCTTGAGCATCCTAGCTCCGATTGAGTCGATTTCAGTGGCATTTTGAAGCTCATTTCATTGTTTTCGTAATGACATGCTTATATTCCAAATTTAACACTATGAGTTTTTGATGTATGCTTTTATTAGCTAATTGTCCTTAGTGTAATGCTTCATATGCATGATTTTTACATCTATAAATGTAGCTTCATTAATTATCCCTGATTTGACCTATGATTAAATGACTCAAGTTTGTCAATGATTGGGGCATATTTTGTCTTATTTGCATTGCATTTCATCGCATCTATTTTTATGATTAAAAATCAAATAAAAAATGCACAATTCTTATTTACTAAATGCATCTTGTCTTATCTTCATGCATTTCTTGACCCACTGTTGATTAATACAACACTTGGTTAAATTAATAAGGGTCTAAATATCACAGAAGAGGCTCGTGTCCCTGTGTTCGATCTTGGGCTTGCCCAAGTAAAATAGAAATGGACCATTTGATTTAATTGATTATATTCATTAAATGGTTCTTTGACGCATCCGATTCGACCAACTACAACACACTAAAATGACTTATTAAGAGGCCAATTTTACGGTTCATCAAATGGTGCCATTGCCGGGAACACGGCTCATCTTTTGTCTTTTTCGGATTTTTATTTATTTAATTAAGTGTTTTCTTTACATAGGTCAATTTGTTCGTTTGTCTTGCATCATAAAAACTTTTCTTTTCGATTGATATCTGACCTTTGCTTTTGTAACATGGCCCTTGATGTTCAAGGAGGCGAGGAGCATGTACTTTCCCGCTGCGAGGAGCCACAGAAGCAATTTTGGAGATGATTCGAAAAAAATGTCTCTCGCATTCTATTTCATTTCATATGCATGTAATAATCATCTTTACAATGGTCATCAATCGAAGACTCGTGCTTGTAAAAGAACGAATTATATGTGGTTGTGTGGGGATTACCCCACTTGAGTGTCGACTAAGGACCATGCACGCGGTTCTTAGAGCTTCTTTCACATTTTTTATTTCACGTGTTTTCTCATAGGTAAGACACACTTTTAATATAGACACACATAAAATCTCTTTACTCAGCAAAATTAAAAGATATTCTTCCCCGCTAATAGAAGCATGTTAGGTGCAGTTTAAATTGACTTGCATACATATGATTTTGGTTTTAAATTCAGTTCGATTTTCACGAATTTTGCTAAGGCACTGCATGTTTTCTCGCTTCGCTTAGATCATGGTTTTTATCGGTTGCATAGCTTTTTCTTGACTTCCCTGCCTGGCTTGATCACCTAGGTTAATGAAAATGGGAATAAACGGTAGACGATGATTGCTTGATTTATGTGTTCGCCTTAATTTAGTGACAACCTTAAGCAAATAAACCAGGATTGATAATTGCAAGTCGACCTAAAAATGGAGTAAAATATTGTTTTGGGAGAGCAAGACCCTTGTTTACGTAGGATGATTTTTCACTTTGACATGTTTTTTATTCTTGCATAAAGTAGAATATTTTTAATCACCAATAAAATCGACAAGATAATAAACCAACATCTGTTGGTTTCATGTGTGAGTTGGTTAATCAAATGGTTTTTGCATGCTTGTTTGAGCCTTGTTTGCTCCAGCACACTCCCCTGAACCTTAGATACTCCATTAATCTCTGAAGATTCATGCACTCACTTGTATATCCATCTGTCTTCTTCGTACACCTCAGGTCTTCCCCAACATCATTTCTTCATCTTTATACTTAGGCTAATCTTAGCCTAAGTATAGTGGGGGGCCTAAGTCCCCATGATTTTCTCACTCATCTTTCCTTGCCTCCATACTTAGGTTATTTCTAACCTAGGCATAGGGGGAGCCCACATCAGTTTCCATATATTCTTCTATATTTAAATGGATCTATGGCCATGTATCATCTAATGATATGAGGACATAGCAATGTTTAAGTATAGGGGGGTATACCGTATATACAATATATGTACTTTAGTGATATTTCGAAAAAAAATTAAATTTTTGAAAAATTTAAAACTTTTTTGGGCTAAAGTATGATCTCTTGGACTAAGTGGGCAAAAAGTTTTAAAGATTTTTCTATACTATGTTTTATTATTTTCAAATAAAAATATTTTTTGAAAGTGATTTGAAAAATAAGTTTCTCTTGTTTTAAAAAATATTTTGAAAAATGTTTCGATAATCTTTATTTGTGTAACATGCTTTGTTACACCCTTAGCGGAGTGGGTGGTTTAGAGGATATCACATAAGGCTCCATCCTCAAGCAATGGGCTCTAGGTTGCACTTACACCCATACTGGCTGAATGCATATGCATCTACTTAATTGAGTTTAGGCAGTCATGATGTCTCTCAAAGTTTTCAAAAAAAATTTGAAGGAGTTGGATTAATTCCCCTACCTTTTCACTTCCACACAGGATCAGAAATGTTCAATGAAACTTGATTTATGAGGTCTTTAGATTTTAAGTTAATCATCCTTAACCATCAGGGTCTTACACTTAATCATCCACATTTCCCTAGATTTCTAGATTGGCGCGCTATATTGCATACTTAGTCTCCGACCATAAGAATATGATATGCACATGACATGCACGACTGCATTTTCGATGAGATGAGTTGACTCCACTTGAGGGACTGAGATGAGGGATTCTAGTCTGGACTTAATCTAATGATGCTCGAGTATGGGATGAAATCTTTGAAGCTTCATGAAACCTGAGTGTCCGCATCTTTAGCCAATATGAGAACTTGTTTCTTATACTAACCTCTTGACATTGACCTAAGTGCCAGGGTGTGAAATAAACAAAAATGTTGATAAGTGTGTGCCAACTTTTGGTAAAAGCAGTGGAGCTAGCCAAAAATATTACAAAGCAATGATATGTTAAAGAAAAGATCTCATTCCACAAAGTCAAATATCAAAGAGCTTCCACCAAAGGCGAGCACTCCAAACCATTTCAAAGTGTCCACTTGGACCACCACTATTAGGACCAGGAGTCGGGCTTGCACCAAAAAAGGGCTTTGCATTGTAAATGCTACGAGTCTGGGTGCAGAAGGTATGATAGGTACTAAAAAGACACAACTCAGTGTATTCCTAGGAAAACAAGTGCAGACAGCTCCAACTTCTCTTGACGGACACACTGATCAACACCAAAAATATGTGTTGTGTAATAAGGCACTTGAGAGAATCCTTGTTCCAATGAGAGGGAGAGAAGAAATGACACGATCCTATGCCCTCCATTACTAGCATTCCATCTACACTTTCAAGTCTGACAACTAAAGAGACGGTGGACTGGATGCAAGATTTGATTTATTCCCTAGTGTTGAGGATTGGGTCCTTAGGAGAATTTCTTGGACCAAGACCTTGGGTGACATTTTAACTCTACTCTCATGAACGCTGTCAACACTAAATGTCATACCTTTAGTTTATATGTATATCAGAGAGTGTCTGGGAAAACTAGAGGAATTGGATGCCTCTTGATTAAGGCTAGGTTGAGCTCTAAGATTTTGGATCTCTAAATTTGAGAGAACTCGAACAAATCAGATCCTATACGCACATGCACAAAGGGGGTCAATCCAGCTCATTCATTTTCTTTGATGCTCGGGGACGAGCAAGTTTTAAGTATAGGGGGTTGATGAAACCATGTTTCATGATCGTAATTCGCCGAAATTAACCCCCTAACTTAGACTAAGTGTCAATAAGAACCAGATAAATCCTTGTAAATATCAGAGTCATTGGATAACTTAAAAAATAAAAAATGGCAAAATTAAAATTCACGGTGTTTTTAACCCTAAAAATGCTCTCAAAAAAAATTTTCTACCTTTGTTTGACCGCAGCTTCGTTTTTGGTCAACATGAAACTTGTAGATCTCACTTAAATCTACGACTTTCATGTCTTGTGTTTTTCCAAGTTCGACCATTTTCACCCTCTTTTTCTTATTTTTTCTTCTGAATAACTTGATTGGGCCACATGGTTGACGACTCGCTAAATACGTTGTTTAATTTGGTCACGTTGTAATACATGTACTTAGCGATTCGGTCAGAACCGAGAGAAGGATCTCCGTGAAGAGTGTCTCGGCTTTAATTTATATCCCGGGCAAGTCCGGGGTCGAACACAGGGAGGCAAAGGAACAACTTGAGGTTTAATTTTAAAATAAAGATCTAGATTTCCAAGTGGTATTTTTTAGATTTTTTATGCAAATAGAATGCAAATGCAAGTGAATTACAACACTAAGAAAACACACAACAAGGCCAAATTAATTTTAATGTCAAATTAATCCAATTCAGCCAAATTATATTTTTCCTAGAGTCCTAATCCAGAGATGAATGCAAGGTACTTTTTTTGGAATTTTAGGGGTTAAAATGCAACAAGGAAAAATGCACACTTTTTATGGGTTTTTTCGCAATTTATCACACAAACAGAAAGCAAAAATCTTGAAAAAATTACTGGAACTAAAAGATGATGCAAGGAGGCTACAATAATATTTTTAGAATTTTTTGACAAGTTATGAATTTTTTATGTATTTTTTAGTGGAAACAGAGTGACAATGAGTAATTAATTCTTAATTAATACACAATATCAAATTAATCAGAGTGCAAATTACCTCACGTAGATATTTTCATGTGGCATACAGGAGACTTTAAATTTTGCAAAAAGGATGTCTGTGGATTTAATTAAAAATAAAAAACTAAAATCACTCTACGATTTATTTAAGGCACAAGACAACTCCATTTTGGATGAAATTTGGACAGTACATTTATCACATTTCAAGGCATCATTCCTAATTTTTGTGGATTTTTTGGAGTAACCGTGTGTGAGGTATAATTTTAAGAGTTCAGATTGGGTAAAATATGCAATATTTCAGTTAACCATTTTTAATTAATTACCCAACTACCATAAAAATACAAACAAATAGTCACATGGCAGAGGATAAGTTGCTCAACATAAAAACATTTTTCATTGAACAAAATGATGCATAAACAAGGTCCAAATTAAAGTGCAAACACAGGGGTATCTTTGCAAATAGAGAAACTGAAATTACAAAGCAAGTTATGTACAAGGACCTTTTTGTAATAACAGAAATATAGAAATAAACTCACGCAATTTTTACATAAAAATAAGGAAAAAAAAGACCTTCTCCTTCGTTGTTGCAGGTCGTGAACCCAAATGGGGGAAGTGGTCGGCGGCGGCGGCCGCGCCGCACCGGCGCGCGGAGGCGCGACGGAGGCGCGCGAAGGGGCGGTGGCGCGAGGAGGTGGCGGGGGCGGCGGTGCGCGGTGGACGGGGCTGGTCTCGGTGGGTGCACAAGGGGCGGCAGCGCGGGGCGGAGCTCCGCTGGAGCTCGGCGGAGCTGCGCGCGCAGCCGCGCACGCGAGAGGAGGGGCGGCGACGGGGCTACAGCCGCGGTGGGAAGGCCGAAGGGGGCGGCGGCGCCGCCGCTACCTGTGGATGGTGGGGGAGGGGGCGGCGGCTGCTGCCTCCTTCCTCTTCCGTTTTTTTTTTAATTTTTTTAATTTTTTTTAATGCTGTACTAAAGAAATCTTTTTTTTTTGTTTTAATTTTTTAATTTTTTTAATTTTTTTATGAACAGGAAACAAATATGAATGGAAAAGGGGAAGATGATGAGTTGGTGGTGAAAGAGTTATGATGAGGATGGTGGTAATATGATGAAGGTGGTGAAGATGAAAGGGTGTGATATGATATGTTAAAAAAATCACAAGATGATCAAAGTGAAACGAAATATACCTACGATGATACGGTCGCCTATTGAGTGCTCACGCGAGCACGGTCTTCGCTCAAATCGCCGGCGTGCGATGAGCTCGAGCAGCGCGCGGTTGCGGCTGCGATGTTGGCCAAAAAGCCAACGGATCACACCGGAGAGAGGGCCGTCGTCGCTCGACCGCGGTTGCGTCGCTGTCACCGATTCAACTCAGGGAACTAGGCTCTCCTCACATAAAGATGGATCAAAGGCAAATTGAGGAGGATGGAATGTATATAAAGAGATGGAAAAAATGGAAGTTAGAATTAAGATGGAGTGGGATGGAGGTTAATAAAATGGTGGAGTTGAATTAGAAGTTAGAAAAATGGTGGGGTTGAATGGAGGTTGGTGGTATAGAGTTGAATGGTGGTTATTGTAGAGAATGGAAATTAAATAAATAAATAATGATATAAAGTATGCTACTTTAAATACAACAAAAATAAAGAGGGAAAAAATGGTGAATTTACAAGTGAATACATACAACATGTACATTTTTTGTTTGCTTTTCTAATATGTATTTTTTTCTTTTTAATAAGAGATATTTACAACGGAAAAAATACAATAAAATAGTATAATCAAAATATAACACAAGTATGATTTTTTTGTATTTTTACTAATTAAGAAAGATACAATAAAAATTAAAGAAAGAATGAATATATACATGGTATACAATGTACATCTAGGTCTCAAAACCAAACTTTTGCAAACGAGCTCCGATTTTAATGAAACCACTTCCGTTGGATAGATAATTTTCTAACTTGAACTTTAAAAGTGGGTTTGGTGAATTTGGAGTTCATACGGAGCGGGAATTTAGCTTGGAAGTTGGTCTTTACGGCTTTTTCCCATTGGGATCTAGGAGTATTTATTTGAGGTAAAATTTGTTTTGTATTTTTGTATTTTTATATACACTGATATGAACATGTTGGAGAAAGAATTAGCCAAAAAGGAGTTGATATGAAATTATTAAAAAAACATAAAGTTTTGGGCTGTTTACATGTATAAAACTCCTTTGATTTTGCGGCTTTTTATGTGTAATTTATTTTGTACAATCTAATATACAATAATTCATGTATTTTATTTACAAGAGTCATTTGTTAATTTATTGAATTTATGTACATTTTTATGAGCTTTTACTCGGGGATTTTGCTAAAATCAAGATATTGAGATGATGAATCGTGGATTCATCACCCCCCTATACTTAAACTTTGCTAGTCCTCGAGCAAATAAAGAATGAATAAGTTGGATTAACCCCTGACTGTGCATGTGAAAACAAGACTTGATCTATTCAAGAACTCTCGATTTTAGAAATCCTAAAATTCTAAGCTGAACCAAGCTCTAGTCAAAAGGTATCCAATTTCCCTAATCATCAGACTCTCTTTGTATACATATATAGTAGGGATATGAATTTAAGTGTTGACCGCAGTTACAAGAGTAGAGTCACAACGTCACCCAAGGTTCCAGTCCAAGAGACTCTCCTAAGGACCCGATCCTCAACACTAGGGAATAAACCATTTCTTGCATCCAATCCACCATCTCTTTAGTTGTCAGACTTAAAAGTGTAGATGGAAGGCCAGTTGATGGAGGGCATAGGATTGTGTCATTTCTTCTCTCCCTCTCATTGGAACAAGGATCCTCTCAAGTGCCTTATTACTCAACGCATTTTTTTTGGTGTTGATCAGTACGTCCGTCAAGAGAAGTTGGAGCCGTCTGCACTTGTTTTCCTGGGAGTACACCGGGGTGTGTCTTTTTTGAGTATCTATTATACCTTCTACACCCAGACTTGTAGCATTTACGATGCAGAGCCCTTTTTTTGGTGCAAGCCCGACTCCTGGTCCTAATAGCGGTGGTCCAAGTGGACACTTTTGAAATGGTTGGGAGCGCTCGCCTTTGGTGGAAGCTCTTTGATATTTGACTTTGTATGGAATGAGAGCTTTTCTTTGACATTTCATTGATTTGTAATATTTTTGGCTAGCTCCACTGCTTTTACCAAGAGTTGGCGCACACTGATCAACATTTTTTTATTTTATCACACCCTGGCACATAGGTAGATGTCAAGAGATAGTATAAGAACCATGTTCTCATACTGGCTAAAGATGCTGACACTCAGGTTTCATGAAGCCTTCATTGATTTTATCCCATCCTCGAGCATCATTAAATCAAGTCCAAACTCAAATCCCTCATCCCAGATCCTCAAGTGAAATTTCAACTCATCTCATCATAACTGCAGTCGTGTATGTGAGGTGCTGATCATATTCTTTAAGGTAGAGACTAAGCATGCAATATAGCATACAAATCTTTCAAACTAGGGAAATGTGAATAATTAAGTCAAGGACCCTAATGACTAAGGCTGGTTAACTCAAAATATCAAGACCTCATAAACCAAGTGTTCTTGAACATCACTAGTCTTGTGTGAAGGTGAATTGTGTCAGGGATTAAACCAACTTATTAGTTATTTTTTTTATTTTTTTTTAAAGTTTTACAAAAAGTGTTTTTTTTCAAAAAGTTTTTTTTGACAAACAAAGGCAAAGAAGTTTTTTTTTGTTAGAAAAGTTTTGCTCTCTTTTTTTTTCCAAGATTGTTTTTGAAAGATAGGTACATAAGACAGGATTTTTTTTAAAGAAGAATTTTTTTTTGAAAAGTTTTTTTTTGAAAAGGTTTTTTTTATTATTATTTTTTTTGAAAAATATAGATAAATAAGAAAGGACACTTTTTTTTGAAAAGATTTTTTTAGAGCAAATAAGAAAAGAGAAAAAACATTTTTTTTGAAAAGTTTTTTAAGAGTTTTTGAAAAAGTTTTTTTTACCCACCCCATAATTATTGTATAATATATACAAAAATACGTGAAAGTACGAGCTATGGGTAAAGTATATATGTAATATATACACGCCTCCCCTATACTTAGCATGTGCTATGTCCTCATGGCACAAGAAGCGAGAAAAAGACATAGCTCATGCTAAGCGTAGGATGGCTAAAATAATAAACAGAATAGAAGTCGATCCGCCCCCCCATACTTAGGCTCTGGACAACCTAAGTGTAGAAGAAGAGCAAAAATGGGGCGGACGAGGTCAAGAAGAGAAATGGATGAGTATGTACACACGGCGGGCATCGGCTCCCCCTATACTTAGGCTCTTGGTAAGCCTAAGTATAAGACAAGAATAAGTGTAAGAACCGATGTGATCTGGAGAATATACAAAGAAGGGAGAATGTACAAGAGTGAGTGAATCTTCTAAGATGTTGAATCTTGATTCTGCGTCTTCATGATGAGTAATATGATGTATCTGCTCTGTGCTCACTCTGCATGAAGTTGATGACCTCGACTTGGACTAACTGCTCTTTTGAATCAACAAAATGCTTCAATAGTTGTCCATTTACCACATGAGATTGTGCACCATCTGTGAGATCAGCTATCTCTACACTTCCATTCTCGTGCACTTTCTTAACAACAAAGGGACCCGTCCATTTAGATTTGAGCTTCCCATGGAACATCTTCAACCTGGCATTGAACAACCATACCTTTTGTCCAGGGACAAAGTCTTTGCACCTAATGTGCTGATCATGCCATCTCTTTACTTTGTCCTTATAAATCAAACTGTTATCAAATGCCCTGTTTCGGATTTCCACGAGCTCGTTCAAGTTCAAGTCTCGACAAAGCTTCCCTAGGTGACAACTCCAGTTAATCTTCTTAATTGCCCATTCGGATTTATGAATCAATTCTGCGGGCAAATGGCATGGCTTGCCATAGATCATTCTAAATGGTGAAGTACCCAATGGTGTCTTGTAGGCTGTCCTATAGGCCCACAGAACTTGGTCCAAAAGCTGAGACCAGTTCTTCCTATCGGGACGAACCAATTTCTGCAAAATACTCTTCACCTCTCTGTTCGAAACCTCTGCCATGCCGTTGGACTGTGGGTGGTAAGGACTAGTAACTCTATGCTCAAATCCATAGTCCTTAGCTAAAGATCTCATATCTCGGTTCACAAAATGGCTACCCCCATCAGATATCAAAACTTTTGGCACCCCGAACCTAACAATAATATGATCTCTCACAAACTTACAGACGGTCTTGCTGTCTGCGGTTCGGGTTGGGATAGCCTCCACCCACCTGGATAAATAGTCAACCGCCAACAATATGTACTCATGTCCTTGGCTGTTGGGAAAGGGACCCATAAAATCTATGCCCCATGCATCAAAAACATCACAAATAATCATCGGTTGCATGGGCATCTCATCTCTATGTCCAACTGTCCCTCCCATCCTTTGACAGATAGGGCACGACCGTACAAAATCAATAGCATCTCTAAACAAGGTCGGCCAATACAATCCACATTGAAGTACTTTGTGAGCGGTTCTCTTTCCCGAATGGTGTCCTCCAGCCTCAAGTGAATGACAATATGTGAGGACACTCTGGTATTCCTCCTGAGGAATACACCTTCTCCAAACACAATCCGGTCCTTCGAAGAAAAGGAAAGGATCGTCCCAGTGGTATCTCCTCGAATCCGACTTCAGTCGGTCAATACTGCTCCTAGTCCAACCATGGGGAACCTGCTTGGAGACAAGATAGTTCACTATGTTGGCATACCACGGGAGTGAGTCAATAACACAAATTGACTCATCTGGAAAGGTCTCTCTAATCCGCTCATGATCAGGAGAATCCTTAAGTTCAATCCGAGAAAGGTGATCAGCCACAACATTCTTCACTCCAGGTTTATCCTTTATCTCCAAATCAAATTCCTGGAGGAGTAAAATCCACCTAAGAAGACGCGCCTTCGCGTCCTTCTTTTCCATTAAATATCGAATGGCTGTGTGATCAGTATAAATTGTCACCTTAGAGCCCAAAATATATGATCTGAACTTCTCGAGGGCCCATACTACTGCGAGCATTTCCTTTTCAGTCACTGTGTAATTCTTCTGTGTAGGATCTAAAACTTTGCTCGCATAATGAATCGCAAACGGAATCCCCTCTCGCCGTTGTCCTAACACAGCTCCTATAGCAAAATCTGAAGCATCAGTCATGATCTCAAAGGGGAGAGACCAGTCAGGAGCTTGTAGGATAGGCGAGGCACAAATCTTCCTCTTCAAGAGCTCAAAGGCCTCCAAACACCTGTGATCTACAATGAACTCTGTGTCTTTTCCTAAGAGCTCAGTCAGTGGGCGGGCGATCTTTGAAAAATCCTGAATGAATCTCCTATAGAATCCAACATGCCCTAAGAATGACCGCACTGACTTCACGTTGGTAGGTGGATCGAGTTTCTTGATCACCTCCACCTTGGCAGGGTCAACCTCCATTCCCCTTTTGGAGATGACATGCCCCAACACGATACCCTCCGTCACCATAAAGTGACTCTTCTCCCAGGAGAGTACCAGATTCACCTCTCTACACCTCGTGAGGACTCGGTCCAAGTGCGCTAAACATGTATCAAAAGAGTTACCATGGACCAAGAAGTCATCCATGAATACTTCCAGGAAATCTCCCACCATCTCGGCAAATATGGCTATCATGCACCGCTGAAATGTGCCCGGGGCATTGCAGAGCCCGAATGGCATGCGCCTGAAAGCATAAGTGCCGAATGGACATGTGAATGTGGTCTTTTCCTGGTCCTCAGGGGCAATGGCCACCTGGTTGTAGCCTGAGTACCCGTCAAGAAAACAGAAGAACTCTTTCCCTGCAAGTCTCTCCAAGATCTGATCAATAAAAGGCAAGGGAAAGTGATCTTTCTTGGTCGCGGCATTCAAGCGCCTGTAGTCAACACAGACACGCCACGACGTGGGTACTCGTGTCGCGATCTCTACCCCCTCCTCGTTGGTGACCATCTGAATTCCCGACTTCTTCGGGACAACATGGAGTGGGGCCACCCACTTGGAGTCAGAAATAGGGTATATAAACCCTGCTTTGCACCATTTCTCAATCTCTTTCTTCACCACTTTCCGTAGATTGGGGTTAAGTCTCCTTTGGAACTCACGGGAAGGTCTCACATTATCCTCAGTAAAAATGTGGTGCGAGCAGAGAGCGGGGTTGATGCCCACGAGATCCGACACTGTCCAGCCTATTGCTTTGCGGTTCCTCTCTAAGACCTCTAACAACCTAGACTCTTGTTCTAAAGTCAAGTCTGAGCTAATGATGACAGGATATCTCTCTTTGGGTCCTGCAAGAAAGGCATACTTAAGTGTAGGAGGTAGTGATTTCAGTTCTGGCAATGTGGTATCATCAAGCAGATCTGGCTGAACTGAATCTGAATCTGGTTCCGTGCTGCATGAAGGTGGGCTAAGCTGAGTAGTACTAAAAAAAAACTTCTTTGCCTTTGTTTGTCAAAAAAAAACTTTTTGAAAAAAAAACACTTTTTGTAAAACTTTAAAAAAAAACTAAAAAAAAACTAACTAATAAGTTGGTTTAATCCCTGACACAATTCACCTTCACACAAGACTAGTGATGTTCAAGAACACTTGGTTTATGAGGTCTTGATATTTTGAGTTAACCAGCCTTAGTCATTAGGGTCCTTGACTTAATTATTCACATTTCCCTAGTTTGAAAGATTTGTATGCTATATTGCATGCTTAGTCTCTACCTTAAAGAATATGATCAGCACCTCACATACACGACTGCAGTTATGATGAGATGAGTTGAAATTTCACTTGAGGATCTGGGATGAGGGATTTGAGTTTGGACTTGATTTAATGATGCTCGAGGATGGGATAAAATCAATGAAGGCTTCATGAAACCTGAGTGTCAGCATCTTTAGCCAGTATGAGAACATGGTTCTTATACTATCTCTTGACATCTACCTATGTGCCAGGGTGTGATAAAATAAAAAAATGTTGATTAGTGTGCGCCAACTCTTGGTAAAAGCAGTGGAGCTAGCCAAAAATATTACAAATCAATGAAATGTCAAAGAAAAGCTCTCATTCCATACAAAGTCAAATATCAAAGAGCTTCCACCAAAGGCGAGCGCTCCCAACCATTTCAAAAGTGTCCACTTGGACCACCGCTATTAGGACCAGGAGTCGGGCTTGCACCAAAAAAGGGCTCTGCATCGTAAATGCTACAAGTCTGGGTGTAGAAGGTATAATAGATACTCAAAAAAGACACACCCCGGTGTACTCCCAGGAAAACAAGTGCAGACGGCTCCAACTTCTCTTGACGGACGCACTGATCAACACCAAAAAAAATGCGTTGAGTAATAAGGCACTTGAGAGGATCCTTGTTCCAATGAGAGGGAGAGAAGAAATGACACAATCCTATGCCCTCCATCAACTGGCCTTCCATCTACACTTTTAAGTCTGACAACTAAAGAGATGGTGGATTGGATGCAAGAAATGGTTTATTCCCTAGTGTTGAGGATCGGGTCCTTAGGAGAGTCTCTTGGACTGGAACCTTGGGTGACGTTGTGACTCTACTCTTGTAACTGCGGTCAATACTTAAAGTCATATCCCTATTATATATGTATACAAAGAGAGTCTGATGATTAGGGAAATTGGATACCTTTTGACTAGAGCTTGGTTCAGCTTAGAATTTTAGGATTTCTAAAACCGAGAGTTCTTGAATAGATCAAGTCTTGTTTTCACATGCACAGTCAGGGGTTAATCCAACTTATTCATTCTTTATTTGCTCGAGGACTAGCAAAGTTTAAGTATAGGGGGGTGATGAATCCACGATTCATCATCTCAATATCTTGATTTTAGCAAAATCCCCGAGTAAAAGCTCATAAAAATGTACATAAATTCAATAAATTAACAAATGACTCTTGTAAATAAAATACATGAATTATTGTATATTAGATTGTACAAAATAAATTACACATAAAAAGCCGCAAAATCAAAGGAGTTTTATACATGTAAACAGCCCAAAACTTTATGTTTTTTTAATAATTTCATATCAACTCCTTTTTGGCTAATTCTTTCTCCAACATGTTCATATCAGTGTATATAAAAATACAAAAATACAAAACAAATTTTACCTCAAATAAATACTCCTAGATCCCAATGGGAAAAAGCCGTAAAGACCAACTTCCAAGCTAAATTCCCGCTCCGTATGAACTCCAAATTCACCAAACTCACTTTTAAAGTTCAAGTTAGAAAATTATCTATCCAACGGAAGTGGTTTCATTAAAATCGGAGCTCGTTTGCAAAAGTTGGGTTTTGAGACCTAGATGTACATTGTATACCATGTATATATTCATTCTTTCTTTAATTTTTATTGTATCTTTCTTAATTAGTAAAAATACAAAAAAAATCATACTTGTGTTATATTTTGATTATACTATTTTATTGTATTTTTTCCGTTGTAAATATCTCTTATTAAAAAGAAAAAAATACATATTAGAAAAGCAAACAAAAAATGTACATGTTGTATGTATTCACTTGTAAATTCACCATTTTTTCCCTCTTTATTTTTGTTGTATTTAAAGTAGCATACTTTATATCATTATTTATTTATTTAATTTCCATTCTCTACAATAACCACCATTCAACTCTATACCACCAACCTCCATTCAACCCCACCATTTTTCTAACTTCTAATTCAACTCCACCATTTTATTAACCTCCATCCCACTCCATCTTAATTCTAACTTCCATTTTTTCCATCTCTTTATATACATTCCATCCTCCTCAATTTTCCTTTGATCCATCTTTATGTGAGGAGAGCCTAGTTCCCTGAGTTGAATCGGTGACAGCGACGCAACCGCGGTCGAGCGACGACGGCCCTCTCTCCGGTGTGATCCGTTGGCTTTTTGGCCAACATCGCAGCCGCAACCGCGCGCTGCTCGAGCTCATCGCACGCCGGCGATTTGAGCGAAGACCGTGCTCGCGTGAGCACTCCATAGGCGACCGTATCATCGTAGGTATATTTCGTTTCACTTTGATCATCTTGTGATTTTTTTAACATATCATATCACACCCTTTCATCTTCACCACCTTCATCATATTACCACCATCCTCATCATAACTCTTTCACCACCAACTCATCATCTTCCCCTTTTCCATTCATATTTGTTTTCTGTTCATAAAAAAATTAAAAAAATTAAAAAATTAAAACAAAAAAAAAGATTTCTTTAGTACAACATTAAAAAAAATTAAAAAAATTAAAAAAAAACGGAAGAGGAAGGAGGCAGCAGCCGCCGCCCCCTCCCCCACCATCCACAGGTAGCGGCGGCGCCGCCGCCCCCTTCGGCCTTCCCACCGCGGCTGTAGCCGCCGTCGCCGCCCCTCCTCTCGCGTGCGCGGCTGCGCGCGCAGCTCCGCCGAGCTCCAGCGGAGCTCCGCCCCGCGCTACCGCCCCTTGTGCACCCACCGAGACCAGCCCCGTCCACCGCGCACCGCCGCCCCCGCCACCTCCTCGCGCCACCGCCCCTCCGCGCGCCTCCGCTGCGCCTCCGCGCGCCGGTGCGGCGCGGCCGCCGCCGCCGACCACTTCCCCCATTTGGGTTCACGACCTGCAACAACGAAGGAGAAGGTCTTTTTTTTCCTTATTTTTATGTAAAAATTGCGTGAGTTTATTTCTATATTTCTGTTATTACAAAAAGGTCCTTGTACTTAACTTGCTTTGTAATTTTAGTTTCTCTATTTGCAAAGATACCCCTGTGTTTGCACTTTAATTTGGACCTTGTTTATGCATCATTTTGTTCAATGAAAAATGTTTTTATGTTGAGCAACTTATCCTCTGCCATGTGACTATTTTTTTGTATTTTTATGGTAGTTGGGTAATTAATTAAAAATGGTTAACTGAAATATTGCATATTTTACCCAATCTGAACTCTTAAAATTATACCTCACACACGGTTGCTCCAAAAAATCCACAAAAATTAGGAATGATGCCTTGAAATGTGATAAATGTACTATCCAAATTTCATCCAAAATGGAGTTGTCTTGTGCCTTAAATAAATCGTAGAGTGATTTTAGTTTTTGATTTTTAATTAAATCCACAGACATCCTTTTTGCAAAATTTAAAGTCTCCTGTATGCCACATGAAAATATCTACTTGAGGTAATTTGCACTCTGATTAATTTGATATTGTGGATTAATTAAGAATTAATTACTCACTGTCACTCTGTTTCCACTAAAAAATACATAAAAAATTCATAACTTGTCAAAAAATTCTAAAAATATTATTGTAGCTTCCTTGCATCATCTTTTAGTTCCAGTAATTTTTTCAAGATTTTTGCTTTCTGTTTGTGTGATAAATTGCGAAAAAACCCATAAAAAGTGTGCATTTTTCCTTGTTGCATTTTAACCCCTAAAATTCCAAAAAAAGTACCTTGCATTCATCTCTGGATTAGGACTCTAGGAAAAATATAATTTGGCTGAATTGGATTAATTTGACATTAAAATTAATTTGGCCTTGTTGTGTGTTTTCTTAGTGTTGTAATTCACTTGCATTTGCATTCTATTTGCATAAAAAATCTAAAAAATACCACTTGGAAATCTAGATCTTTATTTTAAAATTAAACCTCAAGTTGTTCCTTTGCCTCCCTGTGTTCGACCCCGGACTTGCCCGGGATATAAATTAAAGCCGAGACACTCTTCACGGAGATCCTTCTCTCGGTTCTGACCGAATCGCTAAGTACACGTATTACAACGTGACCAAATTAAACAACGTATTTAGCGACTCGTCAGATGTAAGATATGTGTGGCCTAACTTACGATGGGCACAAACAAGTTTGAATCTAAACTACCGTGTGCCTAATCCTTAAGTTCGCCACTCAAGTCAAGCCCCACCCTCGCCGGAGAGTGGAACAGGCTCGACACACCACAAATAATGACCAAGTCTTTTTTACACACGCGAGCTCTCAAACAAGAGCCGCTATAAATGAGCAACTACCTAAATAATTACAACAATTTACAAAAACTCTCTCAAAACTAAATAAATTATCCTCGCACTTCAGCAGTCGGCGCGCGTCGCGTCCGTCGACCTCCGATGCACTCCAAGTCCACCGGGCCCTCGCAAGGAAAAATGAGATTTATATTAGAGAGATAAACAACAAAGTATATACAAAAATATTGAAGAGAAAAAATTGAAAGAAAATGGACTAATTACAAGTGGCTCGGGGGTCAGACTACCCGAGTAAATGAAAATCTAAATCCGAATTTTTAAATTAATCCCTAAGCCGTTTGCCTACCCGGCAACGACGCCATCTGACGAGTCGCTAAATACGTTGTTTAATTTGGTCACGTTGTAATACGTGTACTTAGCGATTCGGTCAGAACCGAGAGAAGGATCTCCGTGAAGAGTGTCTCGGCTTTAATTTATATCCCGGGCAAGTCCGGGGTCGAACACAGGGAGGCAAAGGAACAACTTGAGGTTTAATTTTAAAATAAAGATCTAGATTTCCAAGTGGTATTTTTTAGATTTTTTATGCAAATAGAATGCAAATGCAAGTGAATTACAACACTAAGAAAACACACAACAAGGCCAAATTAATTTTAATGTCAAATTAATCTAATTCAGACAAATTATATTTTTCCTAGAGTCCTAATCCAGAGATGAATGCAAGGTACTTTTTTTGGAATTTTAGGGGTTAAAATGCAACAAGGAAAAATGCACACTTTTTATGGGTTTTTTCGCAATTTATCACACAAACAGAAAGCAAAAATCTTGAAAAAATTACTGGAACTAAAAGATGATGCAAGGAAGCTACAATAATATTTTTAGAATTTTTTGACAAGTTATGAATTTTTTATATATTTTTTAGTGGAAACAGAGTGACAGTGAGTAATTAATTCTTAATTAATCCACAATATCAAATTAATCAGAGTGCAAATTACCTCAAGTAGATATTTTCATGTGGCATACAGGAGACTTTAAATTTTGCAAAAAGGATGTCTGTGGATTTAATTAAAAATCAAAAACTAAAATCACTCTACGATTTATTTAAGGCACAAGACAACTCCATTTTAGATGAAATTTGGACAGTACATTTATCACATTTCAAGGCATCATTCCTAATTTTTGTGGATTTTTTTGGAGCAACCGTGTGTGAGGTATAATTTTAAGAGTTCAGATTGGGTAAAATATGCACTATTTCAGTTAACCATTTTTAATTAATTACCCAACTACTATAAAAATACAAAAAAATAGTCACATGGCAGAGGATAAGTTGCTCAACATAAAAACATTTTTCATTGAACAAAATGATGCATAAACAAGGTCCAAATTAAAGTGCAAACACAGGGGTATCTTTGCAAATAGAGAAACTGAAATTACAAAGCAAGTTATGTACAAGGACCTTTTTGTAATAACAGAAATATAGAAATAAACTCACACAATTTTTACATAAAAATAAGGAAAAAAAAGACCTTCTCCTTCGTTGTTGCAGGTCGTGAACCCAAATGGGGGAAGTGGTCGGCGGCGGCGGTCGCGCCGCACCGGCGCGCGGAGGCGCGGCGGAGGCGCGCGGAGGGGCGGTGGCGCGAGGAGGTGGCGGGGGCGGCGGTGCGCGGTGGACGGGGCTGGTCTCGGTGGGTGCACAAGGGGCGGCAGCGCGGGGCGGAGCTCCGCTGGAGTTCGGCGGAGCTACGCGCGCAGCCGCGCACGCGAGAGGAGGGGCGGCGACGGCGGCTACAGCCGCGGTGGGAAGGCCGAAGGGGGTGGCGGCGCCGCCGCTACCTGTGGATGGTGGGGGAGGGGGCGGCGGCTGCTGCCTCCTTCCTCTTCCGTTTTTTTTTAATTTTTTTAATTTTTTTAATGCTGTACTAAAGAAATCTTTTTTTTTTGTTTTAATTTTTTAATTTTTTTAATTTTTTATGAACAGGAAACAAATATGAATGGAAAAGGGGAAGATGATGAGTTGGTGGTGAAAGAGTTATGATGAGGATGGTGGTAATATGATGAAGGTGGTGAAGATGAAAGGGTGTGATATGATATGTTAAAAAAAATCACAAGATGATCAAAGTGAAACGAAATATACCTACGATGATACGGTCGCCTATGGAGTGCTCACGCGAGCACGGTCTTCGCTCAAATCGCCGGCGTGCGATGAGCTCGAGCAGCGCGCGGTTGCGGCTGCGATGTTGGCCAAAAAGCCAACGGATCACACCGGAGAGAGGGCCGTCGTCGCTCGACCGCGGTTGCGTCGCTGTCACCGATTCAACTCAGGGAACTAGGCTCTCTTCACATAAAGATGGATCAGAGGCAAATTGAGGAGGATGGAATGTATATAAAGAGATGGAAAAAATGGAAGTTAGAATTAAGATGGAGTGGGATGGAGGTTAATAAAATGGTGGAGTTGAATTAGAAGTTAGAAAAATGGTGGGGTTGAATGGAGGTTGGTGGTATAGAGTTGAATGGTGGTTATTGTAGAGAATGGAAATTAAATAAATAAATAATGATATAAAGTATGCTACTTTAAATACAACAAAAATAAAGAGGGAAAAAATGGTGAATTTACAAGTGAATACATACAACATGTACATTTTTTGTTTGCTTTTCTAATATGTATTTTTTTCTTTTTAATAAGAGATATTTACAACGGAAAAAATACAATAAAATAGTATAATCAATATATAACACAAGTATGATTTTTTTTGTATTTTTACTAATTAAGAAAGATACAATAAAAATTAAAGAAAGAATGAATATATACATGGTATACAATGTACATCTAGGTCTCAAAACCCAACTTTTGCAAACGAGCTCCGATTTTAATGAAACCACTTCCGTTGGATAGATAATTTTCTAACTTGAACTTTAAAAGTGAGTTTGGTGAATTTGGAGTTCATACGGAGCGGGAATTTAGCTTGGAAGTTGGTCTTTACGGTTTTTTCCCATTGGGATCTAGGAGTATTTATTTAAGGTAAAATTTGTTTTGTATTTTTGTATTTTTATATACACTGATATGAACATGTTGGAGAAAGAATTAGCCAAAAAGGAGTTGATATGAAATTATTAAAAAAACATAAAGTTTTGGGCTGTTTACATGTATAAAACTCCTTTGATTTTGCGGCTTTTTATGTGTAATTTATTTTGTACAATCTAATATACAATAATTCATGTATTTTATTTACAAGAGTCATTTGTTAATTTATTGAATTTATGTACATTTTTATGAGCTTTTACTCGGGGATTTTGCTAAAATCAAGATATTGAGATGATGAATCGTGGATTCATCAATGGTCCACTCTCCTTGCGCCACGCGCCCCCTACTTCCAGCCGTTAGATCAGCTCCTTCTCTCCAGATCCGTGCCATTAACTCTCGCAGCCATTCTCCACCCTCCGATCATCTCCAGATCATATCTCCTCCATCCGTTAACGCCTCGCCCTCAATGTGCAACATGTTGCCTTCTGCACGCCCTGATCTCCTCCAGGCACCTTCAACTCCATTGCACACTCCCGCACTACCCTTAGCCCTTCGATCAGGTCCTCAGATCTCATCATCACCATCCATTCCTGCCTTCCTATGCGCTCGCCACGTGGTGCGCTTAATCACCTCCCGATCAAGCTGTCCCACTTTATCCCAACTGCTCTTCAGTGCCCTCTTCTCGACTGTTTGATCGTAAGATCCAACGGTCGAAGCTTCATCCCCTACCTCCAAACCCTCTCTCTCCCACAATCTCCAGCTCGCATATCCACCTACCCCTTCCTTTTTCCTTCGAGTCCTCATCCACCATCTCCACTTCCCAACACCCCCACGACGCATCCCCATCTCCAGTCATCCTCGCGGGAAGCCTCTCTCCCACGACTCCTCTACACTCGCTCCATATTCTCCACTGAAACACCAACCATAACCACCATCTTCGCCCCTTAAAAACTTCGCCTCCACATCCCCAATCAACCTCATCCGCCTTTATGTGGGGCCATGCCCAGCAATCCTCTGCCTCTCGGTGACAACGAGGAGGCAAGATGGAGAGCGAAGACGACGTTCGCCCCTGGTGTCGACCCTTGGCTGATGTCGGCCAGATCTGCGGTGGCTCCACCTCGCCAAGCTGCCACCACTAGCTGCGGTGGTCCAACGATGACCAGAGAGTCTTCTCTATGCTCGAGCCCAAGCTCCGCTCTGCCCGACCTCAGGTAAGTCCTCTGATCTTCTTTGTATTTTCCCCTTATGTTCTCTTAATTAATGAGAAGATTTCAAGCTACTTCACCCTCCGTTGGACATCTTGTGAGCTTCGCCACACCATGCCTATTCATGCGCTCGTCTCCGATCTCTCTTCTTGCCTTCCATAACCTCGAACCACTCCGAACCCCCTTCTCCAAGCTCGTCGGAGGAGATCGCCGACCGCCGCCTTCTTCATCCCATCACGGCCATCCATTTCACTTCATCTCGTTCCCATCATATGCACTGCACGTTTTGGCTATGGGGCTAACCCTGCAGGTATCGCAAACTTCAATGGACGGAAACTTTACCAGAGTTTATTTGGCGAGTTCCTACTCCGACCTACTGGCTTTGCCTGTCTCTCCATGATGACCTACTGGCTTTGCATGTCTCCTCCATGACGACCAGTGGCCGTACCTAGCTTCAGTGAAGACATTTATCAATTCAGGAGCAGCCGGAGGTCCTTATCAATCGAGCCCGAGGGTGGCGGAGCTAGAAGGATCTCGCCAGAGACCAGATATCACCACCACCACTACGATGGAGAAGAGAATACAATAGCCATTGGATGAATCCATGTAGGCATTCATTCAACGGTCCATAGGAAGGGACAACCACAATAGGATGCATCACCCGGTGATTATCCGATGGCGTATACGGTTCCACATCGACGTCATCCGCAGTTACCAACTACCGTCCGATCTCGATGATCGGGCGGTCTTTGATTGTCCACGTGTCTTTGCCGAAGCCGATCCGATCCTTAGCACTAGATCTATAGGCTCGGGTTCCCCGAGCCTCTTCTAAGCCCGCCGAGCCTCATCTGAGCCCAAGCCTTTAGCCGAAGCTTTTCCTAGCCTCCATCGAGCCTGCTTCTTTATCGAGCCTAGAACGCACGTGCAGGTCACGTGCCATCTGGGAAAATTGCTTGGAGGTCCTTCCGAGTTCTCCAAATTGTAATCAAGTCCAGATCTCACACACTAACAATGTATGCTTGGGATATTTTGCATTTATACCCTCGCAGGTTTTAATAATTGCAGAAGTACCCCTGCATGCGTTGGTCATTTACATGGAAGGTCCTGCACTTTATTTTATTTGTATTTTAGCCCCTCCCAGGGACCTGTTTGCTTGTATCCTCTATCTTTTCTTGCATTTACGCCCATGTCTTCACTCGTGCATATCTTGAGCATCCAAACTCCGATTGAGTCGATTTCAGTAGCATTTTGAAGCTCGTTTCATTATTTTGTAATGGCATGCTTATATTCCAAATTTGAGACTATGAGTTTTGATGTATGCTTTTATTAGCTAATTGTCCTTAGTGTAATGCTTCACATGCTTGATTTTTACATCTATAAATGTAGCTTCATTAATTAGCCCTGATTTGACCTATGATTAAATGACTCTAGTTTGTCAATGATTAGGGCATATTTTATCTTATTTGCATTGCATTTCATCGCATCTATTTGCATGATTAAAAATCAAATAAAAAATGAACGTTTCTTGTTTACTGAATGCATCTTGTCTTGTCTTCATGCATTTCTTGATCTACTATTCATTAATTTAACACTTGGTTAAATTAATTAGAGTGTAAATATCAAGGAAGAGGCTCGTGTCCCAATGTTCGACCTTGATCTTGCCCATGTAAAATATAAATGGACCATTTGATTTAATTGATTATATTCATTAAATGGTTCTTTGACGCATCCGACTCGGCCAACTACAACGCACTAAAATGACTTATTAAGAGGTCGATTTTACAGTTCGTCAGTCATTGAGAAGAGACCCCAGTGCTTGGAGATGCTCAATCTAATATCCCAATAGATGGAGCAGCTTGTCTGTGCTTTGAATGCCAATGCTTGCAACACTGTATCTGCCACTACCGAGAATCATACGGAGTAGAAGGAGCCACCATAGGCACAACCTCCTCAGCCTATTCTCGCACAACCCCAACCTATCCAGCATGTATACTACGTTCATGTCCTAGAGAAACCCCAACAGTCCCAGAACTAGATGGTTGTTTATCAACCATAGCTGCAACCAACCTACCCAAAAGCAGTTTCCTCCACCCCCATTGTAGATTCAGGAGATCAATGCTATGTGGGAACATGAACAACAACTGAACTGTCCTCAGGGACCCCCTTAGGGTTAGAACTCGACCAAATGGAGCCTCCTCAATATGCGAACACATGGAGGCACAGATATAAGTAGCAACAGTCCAGCTACCATCATTAGGGTTTCCCTTCGCAGTAGTCGGTTGCATCATATCAAAATTTCCAGCCCTACAATCAGTATTCACAATACTCCTCTCATCCTCCTCCTCAACACTTTTCACAAGGTTACCAGCAACAACCTCCTTCTCACTTTCAACACCAGAGGTCCCAAATGGGTGATTCTTCTGAGGTTGCATCGGTGAACCCAACCCTCGCTTGTCTGGACCAGCTCGTCAAGAATATGGCTGAGATGACCCAGAAGATTGACGACCTAACGACTGTCAAAATTGTCATACCAACCCATGTTGAGGATAATCCTAATAATTTCCGATGTATGGAGCAGGTAGTTTGCAATGATCTACTCGATTCAGATAGAAATGATTAGTTTATATTAACGATGTTACTCTTAGGAGCAGTAGAGCACTACAACCATCGGTTTCAATGACGGGAAAGTGCATTGCATTTGACGAGGAATCATCAGTCCAGCCAACATGAGGGCCGGACAACATTTTTGAAGGAACACCATCTACAGAAAATTCATAAAAAATGAAGAAAATACAAAAAGACAACAACATCCTTGGTGAAGACCAGCCAACATTGGAGACGCCTGTACATGCTATAGAAGCAGTATCAGAGCAAGGAAGTCAAACACATGTAGCGGATCCAAAGCCTGCACACGACGCCGAGTCTACATATGTTGGTCCATAAACTGTAGATGATTATATACCTTTTTACGGACCCGTCAGATGGCGCCGTTGTCGGGGAGGCAAACGGCTTAGTTTTGTGTTTTGAAAATTTTAATTCGGTTTTCCGCATTCTGGTAGTCTGACCCCCGAATCGTTCATTGTAAATCTCATTTATTTTCCTGCATTTATTTTTCTTATCTTTTATTTTTGAGTCACTCTCTTACATATTATCTCTTATTTTTCTTGCGAGGTACCCGACGCACGTGGAGCGGTTTTTCAAGAAACCGACGCATCTTCACCGACATCCGAAGAAGCCGCAATTAATTTAAGATCGAGTCGAGTCGTGAGAGAGCGTAGAGTCTAGGTTTTTAATTTCTGCAATTTTAAATTTCTGCTCATTTACAGCAGTGTCCGTTTGGACTCTCGCGCATGTAAAAAGGCCTTGAACGTTATTTGTGGTATGTCGTGTCCTGTTTCACTCTCCGGTGAGGGTGGAGCCCGACTTGAATGGCGAATAGGATAGAACTGCACATACGGCTCTTAAAGCATTTATATTTTTGCTTATGCTCGTAGGACTTAAGACACACTGCACTTAATTGAGATGCACATTAGATCGTTCAACTTAGCCAAAAATTTAAATCAATTCTTCCCGCTAATAGAACTTTCTGCTTAGGTGCGGTTTTTCATCAGCTTGCATTTCATTTAGAATAATTTTTCAATTCGTTCTAGCATCCCACATGGAGATTGTGAGGATTCACTGGAAGTCTTCTAACTGAGCATTCATCATAGTTTTCCGCGTGCATCGGCTTTTCCCGAATTTCTCCCTCTTGTTTTATCACATAATTTTAAAAGGAAATTGGGACTGGACGGTAGACGTGTATTTGTGCTCATCTAATTTTTCAGTGATCACCTCATTAAAATTGGGACTGCTAAATATAGCCGATCTTAAGAAACCATAAAATCAAGAATTTTTACGGGAGAGCAACCTCGACCTTGGATGATTTTTATTTTTTCTGAGTGAGCGAGAGACGACACTTAAGGTTAGAGCCAAGCTCCGACACCTAACATCTCGCTAATTTTTGCCAAGATTGATTTATCACCAACTAAAATTGAAAAGATAATAGCCGAACTCTTACGGCTTCATTGTGTGAGTTGGTGAATCTGGGGTTTGATTTGTGTTTGCATTGGTGTGCGAGAACTGATACCTAAGATCAAAAAGCCGCACATTTAAAAATTCTCTTCCCGTGCGATCATCTCTCTCCTCTATTGATTTAAACCTCATCATGGAACTCTTGTACAAAAACTCTTACAGACCCAACCCCTCATTCCTTTCAAGTCTTTCAGAAATGACCGAGAATTCATCAGAACTGTACTATGAAAATGAATTTGTATCGGTTAGACCCAAAACACCTCCTCCAACTTCAACAAGAGACTCTCAACCACCATCTCTTTTTACCAATCCGATCTGCTTCATTAATGACAATCCTTTGTTTTCGGACCTGACAAACCAACAACTGACTGAGATCTCCACTTCTTCATACATCAATCCTCTCTATGCCGATCATACAATTCATCCTTCTTATTCGGTAAATGTCAATCTCTCATTCATGGGAGATGATAACCACATGATTGAACTCAACACTTCTTCATATCTCCCGCCAGTGAACACCAATGAACAATCATCATCTTGGATTGACCATGATAACACCCTTTACAGACATGATAATCATGTAGAGGACTGGACTGAATACATAAAAACATAGGAACCCTATATGTTGACTACACCATATCAAGATCCGACCAATCAATTGAATAAATTCTACTCAGACCAACTCCACATGTCTGAACCATATGAGCAGCCGCCTTCCATAATTATTGAGGAGATATTTTCAGAAAATAAGGATCATACATTGGACATTCCAAGAAACTCCTCTTCTAGCACATATAAAATGGAAGATGAAATTATTGAATCACAAGAACACACATCGACTGCTCCCATAAGTGATCATGAACAAAGTTTTGAGGATAATATCTCGAGGATAAATAAAGATTCGAATCAATGGAAGATAGATGGCAAAAATTCACGGACCGATTAATCTCATTCTATGGTGGCTAGGCAATAAAAATGAATGAGGAAATGATTGAATCTGAGATTGAAAATTTTGAAGACATTCAGGAATCGAGGGACAATTATGACAATATCACTTCCACATATTATTCCCCTAGAGATGACTATGCCATTGACTCTCACTCTGAACACCTGAACCCCTTTTCATCTGAAGAACACACCACACCCACACACCACCCAGAAAATACCAAAAAAATGGAAACATTTGAAAATCACAAAAAATTGAAAATTCAGAAAAATTCATAAAAATTGAGACTGAAGACGATCTGAGGAATTTGGATCCGACTATACGGGAAGCACTAGGAAAGAAATTGATTTTTGAACTTCCTTTTATACAGGCCATTGAACATTTCCCCGATCTTAAAAGATTTGTAATTGATAAATTGACCATGAAAATGTCGAGCAGAATTAGAACCAAGACCGAGAGACATATCTTGTCAATGGCCTCCTCCTTGGTCTTGAGGAGAAAAACCAAGAGTCGCATAGTGAAGCGGTTGCCTAAATTTGATTGTGAAATCAAGGACACAACCTTCACCCATGCTCGGATTGATGACGACGCACCGATCAATATCCTTCCGACCTCTGTATTCCATGAACTCAAACTCGGACCGATCGATAAAACGGCCGAGAGGAATCATTTCTGTCATCACGAAATTCAAAGATGCTCCGCTCAAAGTAGAATTCACGATCATTGATATTGAGCATCAAGGAGAATTCACCCAGTCTCCAATCATTCTTGGAAAGCCATTCTTGGCATTGGCCAAGGCAATTATTGACTGTGAGACTCGAGAAATCAATTTCACAGCATTAGAAGCACTTAGATCTGACCCTGTCTTTGAGGAACCACGATCTTCTAAGGAAACCCACGAAGTCCCCGACAGTCGCAACCATGAAGTGGTAGAAGAGCCTTACCCCGAAGCCACACCTGAGATAGCGGTTGTTGATGAGACTATTGGTTTATAAAATCTCCCCCCTGCTCCATTCCCAGCCGCTCTCACCATGGAGAATCATTTATATGAATCATATAATCCGGAGACTTATGCATGGGCACACCCTGGGTCAACCCACTCTGACTACATGGATTACATTAACTTGACACAGGAATGCTCCAACATCGAATCAATTGAGAAAGAACATGCAGAGACTCTCCCCAGTATTTCAATTCCCGCGGATCTCAAAATAGACAAATCCTTCTATTATGATCCTGAGACATATGCATGGTCACATCCTGGAGCAACATTCTCTGAATATCTTGAACAAATCATCCCAAATCGAGAATGCTCAAACATTCGGGAGACTAAGAACAAGCACGCAGACCAAGCATCGACCAAGGAGAATTCCAATGGCTATTCATCTGGATATTCAAGTGAACCGACACCTTCACGACGAAATAAAAAGAAAGTCACCTTTGACCTTTCGGAAGAGGTATCGTCTGATGAGCCCTCATCAGGTCCGGAAAAGGTGGTCTACATGAGAGAAGTCTGTTCGACAGCTCTAAAGCCATATCTTCGCAAGGATCCAAAATTCAATTCTCGTTGGACAACTCCCGTTCCTAACTACTACTCATCCAAAGCTGATGCTCCTGCCCTCTTCAAGTACACTGGAATTCTTTCGTATGAGCTGACTGAGACCGGTGCTTTCGAGTATTCATCTGAGAAAAACCACTTGATCTCAAGAAGGAGCGAATTCTGAAAAAAGAATTGAAGAAACAAAAAGACTAGAATATTTGGAGTATGTCCACTTTCAAATACTACTCCTCTGAGGATAATTCCGATGATGGATATCTTTCATCTGACTCAACCACTTCATCCATTATCCATCATGATTTTTCTGAGGATGACACTGACAATAGTTGGGAATCATATGCTCCATCTTCACCTCATCATTATGATCTCCCACCGCAGGCTCACAAAAAGATCAGCTGAAAACCGCCTTAATCATCGGGTAACCACCCACCCTCCTGACCACATCGGTCTCCTTGTACAGCTTCTTCCTCTACTTAGGCCAAGGCCTAAGTATGGGGGGGGACCGATGCCATTTATTTATACCATTTCTCTCATCACACTCCTTCTCCCGACCACCCCATTTCCACCCTTCTTCCATACTTAGGCTATCCAGAGCCTAAGTATAGGGGGAACCGACACCCACCTGTATATACTCTCTTCATCCACATATCCCGACCGCTTCATTTTCCCGCTCTTCTTCTATACTTAGACTGTTTGCAGTCTAAGTATAGGGGGGTGAACCATTGTATATAAATTTCTAACTCTCTTACGCTTAGCCCGAGATATGTCTTCATTACGCTTTTTGTGCTCTGAGGACACAACACTCGCTAAGTATAGGGGGGTCTGTATATATACTTTGTATATATTTTACCCATATCTCGTACTTTTGCGTAAGTCTATATGTATTTACGGGGTGGGTAATCTCTTTGAAAAAAAAACAAAACAAAACAAAAAAAGGAGAGTTTTTCTACTAACACTGACTTGCCCAAAATTTGTGAAAAAAAGGCTTCTTATTTCATTTTTGCATCCAAAAAAAATCAATCAAAAATCACACACACACACAAAAAAAGTTGTGTTTGCATTTCACACAACTGCACTTCATCCAGCTTCACATCCATTGGCATCTGTGAAAAGTCATTGGGTTCTGAACCGAGTTATGAGTAGAAACTGAGAGTGGTCTGGACTTGACCTTAATCCACATAATTTTCAGAGGAACTTCACCGAGAAATAGGATTTTAAGAGCTTCAGGTCTTTTGACTTAATTCTTTAAGTTCCACATGACAATGTGCAACGTTTGACTCTTAGTGTCTAACCTGGTCTCTTCATTCTGGGTACAACTCTGGAATAGGGAATTAATTTGTACTCTCGCACTATGCACTTAGCTCAACCTAGACGGGATGTTGGAAGACTGTGTGAGTCTCTTTTCTGGTGGCATGGAAATCTAAAGATTGGAATACGGGTTGAAATAAAGATTCAGAAAAGGGATGGACGGCTGGGCACAATTTTTTCTAAGACCCCAAAAATGTACGGAACAAAAAGATTATATATCCGTAGGGGCACAACAAGATCCAAGCAGAACCACTAAAAATTCCAAATACAAAGAAGCAACTACCAAATGAAATCCGACCAAAAAAAGTCCAAGCTTCAAGAAACCTGCAGATCTTGGTGGAGACTCGGCTATACTGGCCATCTTCACAAGGAGAGGTGACTACACTGGCCACCCTCTAGTTCTTTTCTCTTTCTTCTATCTTCTCCCTCGTTCGATTGTGAACACAACGCGACAGACCTTAGAAGGAAATACCTGACTCCCCAAGGATGAGTTACTAGAGAGGAGAGGGGCATGGTAGTCCGACCTTCTGAATGGGAAGAGCTAAAAACCTTCACACACATGAGTCGATTGTTCAATGTTCATAGTGTATACTTTGGGAAGAGGATTGATCTAAGATGACTTCTGAGCCAAAACTGTGACAATGATGTGTAGAACTTGAGGGTGTTGATTTTAAAATTCTAAGTCTCAAAGAAGTTTCGCCACACTATTAATCCAAAGGTCGAGTTTAGTTTCATTTTCACCTTCAGCTCATGGTCTTGGTATGGAACCCAATCTCATTTCACCTTATGGCATTTCTTTTTGATGCTCAGGGACGAGCATGGTTTAAGTATAGGGGGATGATGAATCTTAGATTCATCACTCTAAATCTCATTAATTAAGCTCAGATCCCTAAAAGTCAACAAGCATTTCTGCATCTATTTTGCATAATTAGCATTTAGGCATGATTTCATAAGAATTGCATTTTAGCATTAATTTCTGCACAAAATAAGAAGCCAAAAAACCCAAACCAAAGTTGACCTATAAATAGCCTAACCTCCCCCATTATTAACTCCTTCATGCTAACTCCGAATAACCCAAAACTACTCCATTGTGTACATATCGCTAACAAGAATAAATAAAAAATAAAAAAAAACACTAACCCAAATAAGTGGACCACAAACCCAAACCCTAGTTTCAGGATTTTCGGGCTAAAAGCATATGTCTTCCCCATCCAATGTCCAATTTGATCCTACTCACTTTTGAACTAATGCACATTCAATTACCTTCAAAACAAGACCAAATTCAAGTGAATCGGAGCTCGTATGTGAAAATTGGGTTTTGGGCCTCTTTTGTACATTGTATATTTTCGCGGTTTTTGACCTTGTATTTTATGTATATAATTTCTTAATTTATAAAAAAATCCAAAAAAAATTAGATTTAGGTGTATTTTATTCATCTTTGATTTTTCTATATTTTTTCGGTTTTTCATCTTGTTTAAAAATGACAAAAAAATTAGAAAACCCAAAAACCAAGGTATTCTATGTACATGGGATACCCCAAAAATTCACTTTTTATATTTGACCGATTTTGGCTTTAATGTCTCTATGAAAGTTGTAGATCTTGTCGAGACGAGCATTTTTCGTGAAGAAACGTTTTCGATCCGAGGTCGTTTACTATTTCTTTTTGATTTTACAAATCTTTTATTTTCAGATTTTTCTGGAGCTGACACGTGGCAACACGAGAGGCCGCCACGTGTCAGTTGTTTTTGGGCTTTTCTTTTCTTCATTTAAAAAAAAATTAAAACCATGCCCAGGCACGTGCGACGCACGTGCCCCCAGGCACGTGGTCCGCACATGCCGCTCCCCACTCTCCCAACCATCCCGCAACGTGGCTCTTCCGCGGCCGTTCGATCAGCGGCCGATCGAACGGCTGCTGCGCGTCTTACCCAACTGTCCCCCCCCCGGTTCCTCTGCCTGTGTCCGCAACGGCCGCCACCGTGATCTTCGCATCTCCGCCAACCACCCCACGCATCTCCGGCACCCTATAAAACCACACCGCCACCCACAGTCCAAAGGATCCGCCCATTGCACACGAGAGAGCCTCGTGGCGGTGACAGCACCACGAAGCGCCTCCTCCGGCGCGATCCGACCTCTCCGATCGTCGCCGCGCCTCCGCGCGCGCTGTAGCTCTGCCTTGGCGTCGAGCCAACGTCTTCTTCTCCGACAATCAACATCGCCTACGTCTCCAACTCTGCTTCAACTGCGATTTCGCCGATCACCTCCTGCACCGACTTCCACTGCTTCATCGACAACGCCATCAACCTCCACGGAGCTCCGCCGTCTTCTTCGACCGTCCACGACACCAGACACCTCGCCCAGGAGCTTCGCGCCACCACTTCCTCCGTTCTTCATCGGCTACGGCAACCACCGAGGCCATACCTCGACTCCAGCACCACCGCCAACTCCGGCCCGACTTCGTCTTCTCCGACAACATCTCCAGGAGCTTGGGGCCCCTCCGCCTCCGAGCCAAGCCCTCTGCCAACAACTTCATCTCCCACCTTTGCTCCCCGACCGACGATGACGACACCAACCTCGCCTTCGACCTTCACCAACTCGCCGCACCACCGGGCTGCGCCACGAGGGACCGAGTTCCCTCCCGCCACTCCGTAGACCTCCAGCAGTCGGACTCGCAGCCCGAGACCCCCCACGTGCGAGGCGCGTGTGGGGGGACGTCAGCCTGCATCAGCATCCAGAAGGCACGTGCGTAGCACGTGCCTCTGGGTAAATTTCAAGTAACCCCCGGAGCTTCACTTAATTGCATTCAAGACCACTGACCAGAGGCACGTGCTCCGCATGTGCCCCTTGGTTAATTTGCAGTTTGCCCCCCAGTTTCTTTGGTAATTACGCACTAGCCCCCCTGCATTTTATTTTATTTATATTTTAATTGCATTTGTATCCATGTATTCCCCTTAGTTTTTGAACCTCTTCAAAACATTATTTTATTTATCTAAAAATTGCATGATGTTCCTCACTTAATTCTCTACATCTGGACATATTGCGACTATTTTCGTGATTGACGGTTAATTAATAAATAAAGGTTTTGTGGAAATTTGCATATTTTATCTATCTTATGCTCTGAAATTCATAATTGATTAACCTTAGCTCTAAAAATCCCTGAAAAATCATGTATTGTAGAGATTATTTTACTTAACATTGTGCCCAAAAAAGACTTGCATTTACATGCATATTTTTCCCTGTAAAAATCATTTTGCATTTTCACTGTTTAATTTTTAATAGGTATTAAACCCCAAATTTTTGAGGTTTAGGATTTTTCTGAGATCAATCACCTAGTGATAGATCGTAGATAATTTTGGTTCTCGAAAATAAATAGGTTTGATACTTATCATAATTAAATATTGAAAATCATTTTGTTTGCATTTAAAAATCCATAAAAAATTCAAATTCCATCCAAAAATTCCAAAGAATTTACAGTGCAATCAGTTTGTCATACTTTACATTGTGGCCAAGTTTTGTATTTTTCGGACATTGTTTGATTGAATTTCATATTTTAGCCCTAAAACAGACCGAATTTGCATTTTGCATCCCTTTATTGCATTAAAAATTCCAAAAAAGACCGCCTGGAAAAACGAACATGAAATTGGAAAGCCATATCTCTAGGTTGTTCCTTTACCTCCTTGTGATCGACCTTGGGACTTGCCCAAGTAAAATAAACAAAAAAAACCACTTGCTTGAAATTGATTAAAAATTTGTGGTTATCTCTTGACTGTTTTCGATCGCCGCCTACAACGAACGACACATATTTATTTTCACTCACAAAGATAAAATCAACTTCTTAACGCGTGCGATTCCGGATTCGTCACCTATAACCAATGATATAGAAACAATTTTAAATTATACTATTTCATATTCTATAAATATTCCCTTTTCAGAAGCAATGCAAAAACATACTAAATAAGAGAATTTTGAAAAAGACTCTATATGATTCTGCCATCATTGAAATTATTCAAAATTTGGTCTTAAATATGCCTTTAATGAAGTCTCTTGAGTACATGTCGGCTGTGAAGAAAGGACTGAAACATGCATTTACGACCAAGCACATGCCCCATCCTCATAATTCCAGAAGCAAAGGTGGCAAGTCTGAAAAGTATATTCTTATAATGGCCACCGTCAGTGCTATCAGCAACCTCTCGGATAAGAAGCCAAATAAGGGAGCACTTCTCGTTTGCTGTCAGATGTTCAACCAAGAGTTCGAACGCACTTTGCTCGACAGCGGGTCATCTGTCAATCTAATGCTTGCTTCACTACTCATAGAATTTGGGTTAGGGCTGCTCAAACCTACAAAGATGATTCTGCAATTCGCGAACAAATCCGTCAAGCAACTTAGTGGCATGTTGGAGAACGTAATCGTTATGGTTTAAGGAATGTAGTTCCCTGCCGATTTTGTCATGCTAGATATGGATGTCTCGATACCTTTGCTCCTCACCCCGATCATACTTGGACAGTCGTTCCTACAGACAACCAATGCAATACTCAATTATGGTATTAGAGAGATCACCTTCAGCTCCATCAACAACAAAATGAAGACAGAGACCGTGTTCGATGCAAGTCTATAGAGAGAACTTCTGCAACATGTGAAAGGGTGACAAATCATTATAAAGACTGCAACTTTTTGGCATAAATTCAAGACACTAACCTCTTTATGGATGATAATGAGATCCATGAATTTCTCTTCCTCGAGGAGGGATTGGAGAATGAAGTCAAATTTCCTCTTATCAATCAACATGAGATTCTTGCTAATTAACTTGATGAGATTCAGGTGGCGATGATGTACCTTTAAGACCAAGAGCAGATTATTGAAGATTTCTACAATGAACAAGAATTCATTGAAGTCTTCTGTGAAATATTGAATGAATAGGTAGAACAGAGCATGATGGATGCCGAATTGACAAAAGAACCACCACCTGTGATAGTGGTTGAAGTCACCCTTGAAGTGGCTCGTAGCCCACCTGAGCTGAAACAATTTCCCTCCAATATGAAATATGCCTTACTTACAGGAGATCCTAACATGTACTCAGTCATTATCAATTCTCATCTAACTGAAGGCTAAGAATCTCGTCTGATGGAGGTTCTTGAATGTAACCACAAGGCAATAGGCTAGAAAACTTCAGATCTCCATGGGATCAATTTGTCCTTGTGGTCGCATTGCATTTTCCTTGAGGAAGACAACAAACCCTCCCACGAATTTCAAAGAAGACTCAATCCAAATTTGCGAGAGGTTTTCATGAAAGAAATTCAGAAATGGTGTGACGCAGTATTCATATATCCCTTCTCTGATAGTCAATGGGTGAGTCCTCTACATGTAGTACCAAAGAAATTAGGGATCACCATTGTGAAGAACGATAAAGGAGAGTAGATCACAATCATAGTACACACTTCTTTGTGAGTATGCGTGGACTATAGAAGACAATCTCTCCACAAATAAGGACCTTTCCATTGCCCTTCATTGATCAAACTCTTGAGAGACTGGTCGGAAAGAATACTTCCGCTTCTTGGATAGATACTCTGGGTATAATCAAGTTGCTATAGCTCCTAAGTACCAAGAGAAAACTACTTTTACATATCCTTTTGGTACATAAACCTTCAGACGTACGTTGTTTGGTCTTTGCAATGCCCCAATCACATTTCAGAGGTATATGCTTGTAGTTTTCGCTGACATGGTGGACAATTTTCTTGAGGTCTTTATGGACGATTTTTCGATCTACAGAGATGCATTCGACCAATGCCTTGATTATCTATACCGAGTCTTGGGGAGGTGCTATGAGTTAAATCTGGTGCTCTTGTGGGAGAAGAGCAACTTCATGGTGACCAAAGGAATTGTGCTGGGCAACGCTGTATCTAAATGTGGCATGAAAGTTGACACAACCAAGGTGGAGGTAATTTCCAAACTTGAGACACCTACAACCATCAAGCAGGTCATGTCATTCTTGGGCCATGTCGGTTTTTATCATCAATTCATCAAAGATTTTAGTAAGCTGGCCAAACCATTGACCGAGTTCTAGGCAAGGAGAATGATTTCATTGTCAATGACCGTGTGCTCCTTACCTTCAATAAGTTGAAAGAACTTATCACTCAGTCCTCTATCTTGCAACCACTAGCGAGGACACAACCTTTTGAGATAATGACAGATGCATCAAATTATGCCATTGGTGCTATGCTCGGATAGAGAAAAGACAACATAACATTTTTTATTCTCTGCGCTAGCCTAACGCTTGATGAAGCTTAAAGAAATTACACCGTCACTGATAAGGCACTGCTAGTGGTAGTCTTTGCCTTAGAAAAGTTCAGATCCCATCTTCTCGGGTCCATGGTCATCATTTATATAGATCATTCAGCCATCTGATACTTACAGCAGAAGAAGGACATCAAACCATGTCTTATCCAGTGGATCCTTCTCCTCCAGGAATTTGACCTTGAAATTCGAGATGAACCTGGAGTTAAGAATATTGTGGTCGACCACTTATCTAGGCTTACAGAGCATGAATCTCTTGAGATGAACCTATGATCGATCAGAGAAACCTTTACAGATGAGTCAATTGTGTCAATCACCTCATTTCCTTAGTATGCAGATATTCTGAATTATCTTGTGTCCAAGAGAACTCCGTAAGATTGGCCGAAGCTGAAAGCAGAAATTTTTTTGTCTAAAATCTATTATTACCAGTGGGAGGATCCATATCTATTCCGTGAGGGGGCAAATTGCATTTGGAGGAGGTGTATTCCTCAGGAGGAAGTTCCAAGTGTCTTTGCACTTTGTCATGATCAAGAATCCGGAGGACACCATTCAGGAAGATGAACGACAGTAAAGGTTCTTCAGAGTGGCATGTGGTGGCCTACATTATTCAAGGATGCAGAAGATTACGTCAAGGATTGCACTGACTTCTAGAAGATGGATAGTACCATATGAATGACGGATACAATGCCTCTGAGGTTTATTCATATATCAGATGCCCTCGATGCATGGGGCATTGATTTTATTGGCGAATTTCTGAACAGCTAGGGTTATGAATATATTCTGCTTGCTGTCAACTATGTGAGTAACTGGGCGAAGGCTATTCCTACCCAAACCGCCGACAATAGTACAGTCTGCCAATTATTAAGAGATCACATCATTGCACGGTTTGAGATTCCTAAGATTCTCATATCAGATGGGGGTAGTCATTTCATAAATATAAAGGTGAAGAAACTAACTCAGGAATTATGCATTGAACATCGTGTTGCTTCACCATACCACCCACAGTCCAATGGCTTGGTTGAATGTTTGAACATGGAGATAAATACAATTCTATATAAGCTTGCGTGTTCAGATCATAAGAATTGGTCTCAGCTGCTTGATTCAGTCTTTGGGCTTATAGAACCGCATACAAGTTACCATTAGGAATGTCTCCCTATCTCCTTGTATATGGCAAGCCATGTCATCTTCCTATCAAGTTGATTCACAAATATTTGTGGGCCATCAACATTTATAACTTGGATTATGAGAAAGCTGGGAAGAACCGAAAAGTGGATTTTAATAGATTGTTGGAATTTTGAGATTATGTTTAAGACAACAACCTGATGTACAATCAAGAAGGGGTATGACAAGCATATCTGCTGCAAATCCTTCGAGCCAGGTAAGAAGGTGTTGTTGTTTGATGTGAAATTAAAAATCTTTTCAGGTAAACTGAAGAGAAAATGGACTAGGTCGTTTACAGTGAGGCATGCGAAAGTGTAATGATATCTGGTTTGTCAACTGACACACAATCATTTGTAGTCAATGGAGAACTTTTAAATCTGTATCTTGAACATGACACATTCATGTCTGTCGTTGACTCCGTTCAAGTGATTTATGATGATGATCTGAATACTTCTGAAGCTACAGTTGAAGACAAAGCAAATCAAAATATTTTTGAATGACTTTTCTTCTTTTCCTTCTTTCTCTTAATATTATACCAAAAAGGTTTCATCCCCTTCATTTCTACACTTAGGATGTACTTTATCCTGTGTAGGGGGCATGTGCACCCCGATTTCTTCTATTCTTTGAGCCTCTTCATTGTCTCCTCTTCTTGTCTATACATAGGGATATCATACCCTAAGTATAAGGGGAGACAGTTTGAGTACGATCTGTTCATTCCCACCCTTGACCCTCCATGCTTTGTGTACAGTTTTCTATACTTAGGATTATGTGATCTGAAGTATATGGGGATGGTCAACTTCCTATTTTCTCATTCATTTCTTATTTGTGTATTCTTTAGACTTTTTCTATACTCAGTATGAGTTATGTCTTCTCTTTTTTCTTTGATCTATGAGGACATAGCTCGAGCTAAATATAGGGGGGTCGTATATACTCCATATATACTTTAGCCATAACTCATACTTTCATATTTTTAATTTTAATAATTATGACTAAAAATCTTATTAAAATTCATTTAAAAACACTTAATAAAAAGATGTTGATTATTCCTTAAATTCTTTTCATATATATTGATTAATAAATCAGGTGAAAATATTTTTTGCAAAATGTTTGAAAAATAGTTTGAAAATCTTTTTGAAATATCTTTTAAAAAACTATATGGAAAAGATGTTGTTAAATATTTTCAACCTTTGTAATTTTTTTTTGAAAAACTTCTTTTATTTGTGTAAAATAAAAAGGTTTGAAAAATGATTTGCAAATGGTTTAAAAATAGTTTCAAAAATATTTTGAAAAATCTATATCTATTGTTTGAAAAGGCTTTGCAAAATGATTTTCAAATGTGTGTAAATGTTTGTAAAAATTGCTTGTAAAATCTTTTTTGGTCTATAGTTTTCAAACTTATTTGTAAAATAATTTTCAATAAGTTTGAGGAATATATAAATCACACTAAAGTCTTTATTAATTATATATACATATCTATAAAATTGACCACTTACCCTTCGTAAATTCTTAAAACCCTAATTCTTATAAATATAAGATGCATCCACGTGTAAATATTTATACCTAGTTTTATCCAAAATCCTTTGTTTTCAAAATCACAAAAACATTCACAAATTTAAAAAATCCAGAAACCATTTGCAAAATCTTTTTGAAAAATCCAAAAAAGCTTTTGCATCATCTTTTTAAAAATCCACAAAAAGTTCAAAATCTTTGAAAGTTGCATCACAAAAATATTTTCTGCATAGCTTTTGCCTGGCATTCGTATTTTCGGATTGAGTTTTATAATTGAACAATTCTAAGTAAAGTTCGAAGATTAGAGCTTGGTTGGACCTTAAATCTACCTAATTAACAAGAACCTTATAGGAGCTGGAATTGGGGTACTTTAGGTCTAATTGACTTAAATCTTTGAGGATTACGAGACTTGGTTCAATGGATTCTTGACTGCCTAAGTAGAGTATTTCAGAGCACACACATGGCTCTTGTCGATAATAACCTAACTTGGACAGCAACACCATTCACATGGCTCAACTCAGTTGGAGTGATGAGGGGATTGGATTTGCCGGTATGAGACACACATAAATGGAAACATTTTTCCTTATCTAGGGGGGAAGTGCACCCCAACCTATCCAATGGCATTGATCTCTAAAGACAAGAGTGTGTGTTGTAATAATGCTTCAAAAGAGAGAGTCTACTAGCTCAAGAGGTAAAACTCCTTATGTAAATGCTGTTGAATATAGTATTTAAAAAAACTCCAAAAAGTGGATAGGCCTGATTGAAAATAAAATACTTGCCGGAGTGTATATATTTGTATAGTCAATAAGCAAGCTTGAGCTTCAAAATCATATTATGTGAGCTTGCAGCTGGATGACTTGACAACACTGGTCTTGCATCCTAGGATAGGTAGCTACACTTGCAACTGTCCATTATTCTCTTCACCCTCCTCTTGAGCTGGTTGTACTAGAACTTGACAAGGAATACCCCGCTCCTTGAGGAAGGAGTTGCTGGATTAGGGAATCATTGGGTTGTCATGCGATGAGCGAAAAATCCCACAAAATCTGGGTAAAGGTAGAAACAAGGGTCGTTGCGACCCGGATCTCGCGGTTTTAGAGCTCAATCAAGAAAAATGAAGGAAACCACCAATCAGAGAGATAAAATCAATAAAGACAAAATAGCGGTCCTCGCTAATGTATTAACCTGGTATATCACCCAGGGACAGTCTCAGTGAGCACGAATTGGCCTCGAGGCCTACGAAGTAGTCACACTCAATAAAAAGGAATAAAATATTTTTTGGTGGGTTTTAAATATTTTTATATATTTTTGGATTTTTAATAATGAGAAAAAATAAGAAAAGGTAAAAACAAGCACACACAACAATTTATTTAAGCAACCAAAAATGCTCCAAAAATTCAAAAAAAATATTTTTATGTTTTTTTTGGGTTTTTAATGTTTTTGGTGAATTTTATAGAATTTTCTAATTTTTATATAATTTTTCTAAAAATCAAGAAAGGTGAAAACATGAGATCACTGTACAGCCAGACTTGAAAGGTCCATTAAAAATATAAAATGGATCTATAAAAGTTTGGAGGCAATTTTTATGAAAAGTATAAACAACAACTAAGATTCAGAAAAAGAGTTTGTATTTTTTTTTGATTTTTCTAGATTTTTTAGAATTTTTATGAGGTTTTTAGAGTTTTTCAATTTTTAGGGTTTTTATAAATCCAAAAAGCAAAAAAATGGACAGAAATTAAAAGACACTAAAACTAACTAACTAATCTTTTAGAATTTTTAAAAGAGTTTTTATATTTTTCTTTGATTTTCTAAGTCAGACAGTAGCAAAAATCAATGTTCTTGAATTTTTAAAAATATCAAAAAACCTCGAAAATGTACCAAAAATTTAGGGAAATTTTTACACTATGGCAAGAGCCACGTGTCCAAATTTCACCTAATTTGGATTTAATCTGCTATTTTATTTAATTTAAACAATGCACACAGTACACAGGGACCTAAATTTAAAGAAAAATAGTTCCAGGGGTTAATAACAACACGGGAATGTGCGGCGGAGGTTGAGCTAAATAGCGGCACAGGTCCGAGAAGATGGGATCCCGCAGGGTTCCGTGAAGCACGGATCCCTAGACGGATACTCTGGCGAGGGTCTCGGATGTTCAAAGATCAAATGGAGCCTAGGGTTTGGATATTTGGAGCTCAGATCGCGTCAGCAAAATTCAGAGAAATCGGGTCGGACGCAAGATCCGCGGGCAAAAGTGGTCCAGGGGGGAAGTTGACCGGAGGTCAACATTCCCCCGTGGACCAATCATAGGCCGTCTTTTATTAAATACTTGGAAATTCAATAAAAAATATTAAATGGCTTTATTTTGAAAAAGTTAATACATGAAAAATGTTTCTTACTTTTCAAATTAATATTTAGTGATTTTTATTTATTTTTATGAAAAATAAATAAGGTATTTACAAAATATTGTTATTATATATAGGTAAATACATATATGCATTTTCTTTTTTATTTTTAATTGTTTATTTTTGTACATTTTTTCCATATTTATATTTTATGTATTTACAAAATAAAATTTAGAATAATAAGGTATTTTTATTTTATTTTTATGATGTATTTACATGGAGTAAATAAATAGGGTTATATACATATGTACATGGTATATATACAAGGTGGAAATTGATTTTATTCTTTTTCTTTTTATTTTATTTTTATTTTCCTGATTTTTATTTGATTTATTTACATCATGAAATCTGGAATAGAGAGATAATTTTATGGGATTTTTATTAATTATTTACAAGGAGAAATTAAATAGGTATGTTATGGTCTATTTACACTAATGAGAGAGATTTTATTTGTTTTTATTTCTATTTTGTTTTTATCATTTTTATTTTATTTTTATTTTTATAAATATGTAAAAAATATAAGAAGCACTTTTTTAATTTTTATTTTGAGGAAAAATAAATTTTATTTATTTACATAGGGGTATGCACATGTATGAATGACCTTATCTCTCTCTACTTGGGTTCTTTTGCGGTCAGGCCAATGTTGAGCCCTTCTTTGGGATTAGGTCACTCAATATTTATTCTAAATTTTCCCTCTTTTTCTTATGTTTCTTTATTCCTTTATTTTGGCACAAAAACAAGCTAATTATGCATATTTACAAGATGCATGTGTTTTGGCAATTTATGATATTTACACTCATTTACATGATGTTTTGCTCAAGTTTCTAACTAAAATAAAGGAATAAAGAGTGATGAATTGGGATTCATCATCATGCTGGAGAAATCAGTCTCTTTGTCATTTCAGTTAAGGAGAGACACTATCACTTACACAAGATGAGTAAGATTCATAGTCGTAAGAGTTTGCGTATGAGTTGAAATATTCTGACCTAGCTATTGAGGGGACTTGAGCAGAGTTTTGGGATTCTAAACGGCTGTTGGATTTTAAATTCGATTCCCATTAAGGTTCCTCCTGCACTGAAAGTCCAAGGGTTCGACTTAAGCTCCAAACTTTTATTTTCTGAAGGCAAATTTGATAATTAAACTTAATCCACCTTCTTTCTATTTCTTTTCTTTATTTTTCTTTTTCTAAACTTATTGCATAAGTGTTTGCTAGAGACTAGCAAAGGCAGGTACAAGGCGGTGATGAATCTCCATTTCATCATCTTTATCCTATCATTTTGACCTTAAAAACCCTATTAAGTGCGTGTCAATACCCTTAATTCATGCATTTTAGCATTCATGCACTAGTGTGTAAATATTGTAAAAAACATTGTTTTTGATGCTAAAATTATATAATAAAGAACAAAAAGAAAAATAATAAAATATTGTAGATATTTTATGACCCTAAACCCTCAGACCTAGACATCTTCATAACTAGGTTGATAAGTAATAAGGTAGGGAGAGATAATGGTCCAAAATACAATAAAATTCACATTTATTTATGTATGTTTTATTCATTTTTGGAACCTATTTTATTTTCCACTTTTTATACTCAAATAAATAAACTTTGTACATGAAATTGTAGATAATAATATATAGCAAAATACAAAATTGACTTCACACAAAAATAATATATAGTGTACAAATTATAGTTTATATAAGATTCCAAAATCCCATCTTCCCAGACCCATATCTTCCAAATATAAACTCAAAATGTATCATAATCACCGTTAATTGTATATAACTATTAATAAGATATTTAATGAAGGTGGTTTTATATTTTTTGGAGTTAAGGTGTGAAGTTAGGGTTTGGAGCCTGATTGTATAGTTTACCCGATTAAAATATTCAATTTATTTATTATTCATTAGTTTTATTATTTTATATTTTTATAATTTTGTAAATATAATTTATAATAAATGTACACCTTAAAACAGGAATAAAACAATAAAAAAACTAAAATAATAAATGTATCTAAAATACATATATGAATACACAATAATTATACATGTATAAATATTAGCTATATTTATTTAAGTCTATATTTTATATCATAGTTATAATAAAAATATTATGTATCTAAAAATAATCAATAAATACATAAAATAATAAATTAAACTAATAAAGTCAAAAATACAAAATCAAAATAAAAGACCAAAATACCTAGATGAATATACCTATATATCCCATAAAAAGTTACTTGTAATAAATAACCTTTAAAAAATAAATAAAAATCATAATAAAATAACTCAAATAATCATAAACATTTTTTATTTTATAATTTAAAATTAATAAAATCAATAATTATTTTATATTGAATTTTGAAATCTTTTTTAACTCTGATTTTTCTAGTTGGTCAACGTGGACCAGCCAGCTTTCACCCCCAATTGACATCGGTCAACTCTCTGACTAAGATCATAGGGGTGTCAGACCTACGTTTTGACCCTCCATCGTACCTTTTTACAAGTCGATTCGATCCTCGTCCAGGGTCGATTTCTTATGCATATTTGAACCTCGATCTACGGTGAATCACGCTGGGGTGATTCCTCGACAATTGAATTACTATCACGCCTTCGTTTCTTCGTCCTTGGACCCCTCGCCACCATTTGCATAAAACCCAACCTCCATTCAAATTTCGCTTCTTGATCCCTCTTCCACCTTCGAACCCTTAACCGAAGGTGTTAACTTCCTCTCTAGTGATAGCAGGAAAGCTAGGGCACCTTCAGAGCATCGCGTGGTGTTGAATCGAGGTTGATCCAGTTGTCATTGCCCATTCTGCTGTGAGGTCAGCCCGCTTCGGTCCAGGACAGGTACCTTTCCCTTTCTTGTGGCTTTTCATTCCTTAGACTTGCAGTAACTCAAGGCAGACTGTAGACTCAAGGCATGCCCCCAGACCACCCTGTTTGCATTGCGACTAACATCTGTAGGGTCTGAAAGCCAAAGGACGCCAAGATGCATCGATTTTTGGAGGCATCTAGTTACCTGGCCGTGGTAACTCCCCTTGACCTCGCGGCAGTGCTCCGACGCTCTCTTGAGAATTTTGGCACCGTCTTTCGATCGAGGATCCTCCCAAGAGCCGCAGACCGGTTTTTGAGTTTTAGAGGACGCTATAGATGCGAGGGAGAGAGGATCGAAGTTCGTATTCCTCGATGTTCTTCCTTGTTCTTGCACCTTTTCTCTCCACCGTCGAATTCGCTAGACCCCCAGTTACAACAACAGTTGTAGGGCGAAGATCATATGGGCTGTAGATCTCTCGTGCGGGAACTGATCTTGATCGTCTAAAGTGAAGGGGTATCACGGGCTCTAACATCGACACTTGGCAAATGAATCAATCTGACCTGTCGCCTCCAGCCTATTGTGAGGTATTTTGCGAACTTAGCCCCATAAGTTATTTTATTTAATATTTTATCTTCAAACATTCATCTGTAGTGCTATAAGTTTTGTAATATTTGCATTCAAACACCTGAACTTTCTATAAGTACATTAAGCTCCACACCACGTCACCTCACGTGACGCCCCACATGAGGGGACATTTTGCAGGCGTGATCCTGTAGTTCTTGTATTTAAAATTAGTCTAGAAACTCTTCATTACATTATACATTTTTGTGAAAATTACAAGGGGATCCTTGAACTTTCTATTATTTACATTAATGCCCCTACTGGTATTGTAGTTTCTCTTTGTTGCTTGTATTTATTTTAAACAGCAATTAAACTCCAAAAAATTCTCAAAAAATATGTGTACATCCCTGATTGCACACACTACACTTTCATGTACATATTTCAGTTCTAAAAATCAATACTCCCCTTTTGTCCCAGTTTGCACTATAAAACCCATAAAAATATAAAGCTCTTGACAAATTACAAAAAAATATTTTTTGTTTACTTAGTTACTTTACAAATCCAAACCAAAAAGCCCTAAAAATAAAAAACACATAAAAATCGAAAACCCTAGAAAGCCTTATAAAAATATATAAAATTCTCGAAAATTCCAAAATTTATGTTTTCTATTTCTAAATTTTCGATATATTATTATCTTTATTTTAAATTAATTTGGAGAAAATTTGATTCTATTCTCTATTTTTTTCTCCATTTTAATTTCGGGTATTTAATCTAAACCCTGATTTGGGGTATTTTTTAATTAAAAAATAAAAATTAGCAAAAATTCTTAAAAATCATAAAAATAGTAAAAAATTATCTAAAACCCAAAATATTTTTTTTCTTATTTTTGATTATTTTTATTATCTTTTATATCTACCCTAACTTGTATTATATGCATACACGTATATAGATATATTATATATTTTAAAAGGAAAAGGAAAAATATAAAATATAAAAAAAAGAGAAAATTAAAAACAAAACAAAAACGTAAAAATAAAAATCAAATAAAACAATAAAAATACCAACAAAAATTATAACTTGGCTAAGTAGTTGAGTAATAATTTGTGCTTTGATTTCTATCTTGTCTGCTCTATTCCTTTGCTTCTTGTGTTCGACCCCTACTTGCTAGCCATTATACATTCTTAGTTGGGTATAATAAATTTTAACTCTTGCTCTTAATTACTTAATTATCTGTATGGGTTAATTGTTGAAACAACGAGAGGGATGTTGTCATCATCTCAACGACAGTGAGCGTGATTTGTTAGGCAATTGTATAACGACTCCCATCCAATGGTTTTTCAACCAAGTTTCAAATTTTTTGGACATCATTTAATAGACATTAATTTTCTTGTCCCTAAAACTAATCCTCATTTCATTTGCATTCCAAAAATTGCATTAGAAACACCGAAAATATCCGTCTCAAAAACTACACACAAAATTCGATAGACATTAATCTAGGTTGTTCCTTTTCCTTGAGTTCAACCTTGAGGCTTTCCCAAGCTAAATAAACAAAGAACCGCTTCATTTAGAGTTGATTAATTAAATCAAGTGGTTATTTCTTGATTGATTCCGATTACCCACCTACAATGAAACAAAAAGTATTTATTTTAACACATTTAATTTTCACAAATTAACAGAGGGTGATTTTAGACTCGTCATCGTCGTAGATCAATTGCATCAGAAAAGGGGAAACCTTTAGGGTTCCGAGTCCATATGAAAGGAGGGATGTTGCCGCTAACGGTACCTTGCAATATGTCTCTGGTATTTAGAATCTCTTTCCAAATACGTGAGCACATCTTGTTTGGTTTTGCTTCCCAAAAAGAGCAATGGGATGTCGTGTTTGTCTTTCCCCCAAAGAAAATTCACACACAACTGGTCGATTCTATGAACAGAGCACAGGGGGAGTACATAAATAGTGGCCAAATATAGGGTGATGCCGGGCATCACAGATTGAAGCAGCTACATACGACTAGCAATCAAGAAGGCCTTAGCCTTCCAGCCCCCCAAAATGGCCTGAATATTGTCCTCCAATGCCCTGGTATCAAAACTCCTCCCAGAGGAGGAGATGAGGGGTAGCCCAAAGTAGGTGGTCAGCAATGATTGTCACAACAAACCCAACTGTATGTCAGTTGCGAAACCATCAACTAAGTGCTTAGGGTGAAATAACTTCCTCTTTCTTGCGTTAAGTTCTAGCCCAGAGATTGAGAGGAAGGAGGATAGGATCTCCTTGATGGCTTGTATTGTGTAGGAGGAGCCCTTGCAGAAGAAAAGTAAGTCTTCTGCATACAAGAGGTTCGTCGAGGCCGTGTGGAGGCCTCTTCCCATTGGTGCCAACTGCCCGCTCCATTTCAAGATCCGTAAGACGGGAGAGGGAATCCATCCATAGGGAGAAAAGCAAGGGGCTCAACAGGTCCCCCTGCCTCAGATCCTGTGTCCTCACGAAGAGCCCACGTGATGAGCTGTTAACGAGAACAAAGAAGGAGGTTATTGTTATGCAAGCCACAATCCAATCAATCCACGTGTTGCAAAACCCCATGACCCTCAATGCCTCAAGGATGAAGGAATACTCAATGGAATCATAGGCCTTCGAGAGATCTATCTTCAAACAAGCCTTATTGGAGCAAGAATGCATATCAAAACCCACAACAGTTCCTCAGCAAGCTTTATATTATATCCAATAAATCTTCCCTTGATAAAGGTTGACTGGTTTATGAAGATCAATTGTGGGAGAACCACTCCAAGACGGGTGGCCAGCTGCTTCGCGAACAATTCATATGTTATATAGCAACACGAGATGGGTCGGAAGTCCACCAACTCGCAAGGCGAAGAGACCTTGGGCACAAAGATAAGGAATGCATGATTCACTTGCCTAACCATGCTCCCCCCACTGTGGAGGAACTCCATAGTGAGGCAAACCTCATGCTTAACCATAGCCCAATGTCGCTTTAAGAATCCGACATTGAAACCATCAGGCCAAGGAGCCTTGGTGGAAGGTATGGAGCAGAGCATCCTCCCGATTTCATTCTCATTAAAAAGGTTTCGCCAGCCACCTTTTAGCATCATCGAATAGGATCCGTTATGGGGACAAGGGAACAGCTCTAGTTGATCTTGGCACCTCAGGGCTAATCAATGCACACAAATGGGTCAGGGCCATCGAGGAAATCTCAGTTGGTCTATCAATGACCACCCCTTACGTGTCAATGAGATTGTGGATGAAATTCCTACAAGTGCGCCTTTTGGCAGAGAGATGGAAGAAATTGGTGTTACGGTCGCTTAAGCCAATTCACAGGGCTCCTTTGCTTCCAGGAGGTTTCTATGTCAGAATCCAAAGCCTCCATGTGAAGCTTCACATCAGATTCAAGCTTCGACAGGATGGGATCCAGAGGGGAAGCTGATAGAGCATCGTTAATCCGCATGTAAAAATTTGGTCGTCAGATCGACCTCAGAAAAAAAATATTTGCCTCCTTAACAGCCCAAGCATTGAGGGCCGCTTTCACATTCCTAAGCTTCTGGGTGAGGAGGAAAAGTGGGTTACCATGTACGAGGAAGTCCCAGCTTCTATGGACCGCCTCGAGGTATCCAGGCCAAACAACCCAGTAGTCGAAATATTTAAACGGTTTTGGACTGCTGGCAGTCCAAGTGAGCTTCACAGAGTAGGAGTTGGTCGCTCCAAGGGATGGGGGAGTAAGAGAGCTTTGCCTGGGGGAATCAGGTAATCCAATAGGAGTTGAAGAGAGCACGATCCAATCTCGTAGCGACCTGCATGGGGGCCAATAGAGGAGTTCGACCAAGACCACGTGTTTCCAGAAGGTTCAAGGTCAATAAGTTCACAAATGTCAATGCAATTATTGAAGTCGTCCAGTTGTCCCCGATGTGGGGCAAGACCTCCCCGCTTTTCACACACGAATCGATAAGGTTCTGTTTATGTTACGTTGGAGCATGATACAAAGCAGGATGCTTATCATGGCATAAAACATAAGCGGGTAAGGCATCATGGAGGATATCTATATGGATATTTCCAGAATTTTTCGAACATTGGTGGGTTATCTTGGGGTGGATAACCCATTTTTGTGTTTGTGTGTTTGATTGGTGGGTTAAGGGTTGGGAGGGTTTGTGTGATGTGATTGTATAGAAATTTGAAAAAGTGGGTAGTTTTTATGATATGATTGTATTGGAATTTGAAAAAGTTGGTAATTTTTGTGATGTGATTGTATTGAAGTTTGGAATAATGAGTAAAAGTTGAGTATTTTATGATTCTTAGATGATATGATGGTATAATATAATTTTTTTGTTGGAGAGAGAGAGTGGGACCCACTAGTGGCTTAGATATATAGGTTTTTCGGGGTAACCCACCCAAAGTGAGGTGTAACCCCCAACCGAACGTCATCGTAGGGAAAAGGCGAGGTTGCTGTCCTTATAAAATGGAATTATTTTGTGCTTTCCAGAGAGCAATCGCATTGACTTTCTTACGCTATCTGACACATGCAGGAGCTTCAAGAGGAAAGGCACGTTTTGCGAGTTTTTTCCGTGACAGGGCATCCCCATCATCCAAATGCCTTGTCAGGGCATCTGACCAAGTTATTTCCCTGTCAGGGCATCGATCGACGAACGGTTCCCTTCCGATCAGCGAACCCTTTGCCGATTGATGCCCTTAGAGGGAAATAACTTGGTCAGATGCCCTGACAGGGCATTTGGATAATGGCGATGCCCTGTCAGGGAAAAAAACTCACGTTTTACCTTTCCTCTTTCAAATATTCTGTGCTGCAGTTTCCATCTCCAAGTTCCAATTAACCTCTGGGTCAATGGTCTAAGAAGAATATGGACACAAGTACCGGGGAATATATCGGTCGCACATCTGCCCACCCTCCCACATAGTTTTCAGTGTATGGCCTTTGGTTTACAATAGATAGTTCTCGTCTGAACTAATGTGAAGTTGACTGGAACTAAACAAGAAGTATCAAGTTGATGATAAGAAGGAGAATATATATATCTGGTGTGTAGTGATCTGCATTTGATTGACACGTACGTTAATTCCAGATGGAACACGTTCGGCATGAAATTCCCAAATAGACTCTACAGTTTCCCAAGTTTTTACCCTGGACATGCAATATGGGTTTCGGTATAGTCTTGTATAACTTTGATAGTTTGATGGGAAAGCTGCCTTATAAGTCACTGCAATCCGGTTTCCAGTGAGCGTTTATATGACAGTAAATATATAGGGGACTGTTGAGATACTATCTATAATATATGCAACCTCGTCCATTCATGACAGTAGAAGTCCCCAAAAGAAAAGGAATCAATAATACTTGTATTCTTCCGGTATAGCTTTATTTCGAGTTATACATGCAGGCTCCATCCTGATTTGTTTTAGTATTTTCCATGTAAGGTGGACAATTTTTTTCATGTATGCTATCTAGATAGAATTCTATATTCTGGAAAATCAGTAATGACCCAGAATGGATCAATTCTCATCTGAAATTGATTATGACTGACCATGTCATATGTCTCTTGGCATTTCTCCCAAAGATCCTTCAATTCTTCAATTAATGGTCGGAGATATACATCCAAAAAATTGAAGATGGGTCGGACCAGGCACAAGCACAGACCAAAACATACACCGCTTCTTATTACACAACTAGTGTGGCAGATGTATGGAGTAATGATAATTGGCCATCACAAGTAATTCTTCAAGCAGCCATGTGGATTAAATCCGTCAGTAGATAAACCAATTATGGTTTTCCTCTTATCCATAGCAAAAGTCCATCAAAGCATGCCAACAAGCTGAGTCACGATGATGTTCCATATAGTAATCACGAATATGATTTGCATGCCAAGCATATCTTTAGACTTTTCTTTGCGATAATAAAATATTTGTAAACTTGGTGCTATATGGTCAAAAACTACACTTCTTTGACTATCATCAACAATTCTTTTCAAAGGATCATCTCTCAAAAGAAATATAGTCGAAGATTCAGATCCACCTATTAGGATGTCGGAGCTTGAAATATGCAGGAGACTATTGGAGTTAAAGGGTTCATATGACTGTGATCTTGTTTTGGGGATAGACACAATTGAATGCAAATGAGCATTTCTTAGGAACTACCATATTAGCCTAATATATTCATTAAACATAAGTTAGATGGGATGCGCATAGAGAAAAACGTACTTGATAGCGTATTTAGACTATTTTCTAATGCCATTAGCAAAACAAAGGATACATAGAATGTGCGCAGATATCTTAAAATAATTTATGTACGTCCTATCTTAGGCCTGATAGAATCAAAGGATGGTTGCTTCATATCCTAAAGGAATACAATTTAAAAAGAGATCAAGTGAGATGTATGCGAGCGGGCATGGAAATTAAAAGTGGCAGATAGTTATTCATTCAAACAAACCAAAACTTGTCGATTTGAAGGAAAAATATTCAAGAGTATGAAGTCATGGCGTGCATGTATTTATGGAGCATATGTTGCCCCTTGCGTTCAAGTGAGTATCATTGAAAAGGTGTCCACAATTTATTAATAAAGTTCAATAACTTATTCAAATGCATATTCTCTATCAAGTTGTCAGTCGAAGATACAACAACTCTTGAGGAGAGTGTGGTTCTTATACTATGCAACCTTAAGAAGATATTTCCACTGGGTTTTTTGACTCGATTGAACATCTAATGGTGCACCTTACCTACAAAGATAGAGTTGGTGGACCATTTAAATATCATTGGATGTATCTACTCAAAAGGTATATGATAAATTGCTCTTTACTCCATTAAGTAATAAGTAGTTACTTTGACTAATTATGCATTTTGATTCACCTATAAGTACAAATTTTCTTAAATAGAAAGGTGCATAGTTAAAATAAGGTTGAATGCTCAATAAGTGCTCAGTACATTTTCAAAGAGGCAGACAACTTTTATTCTCGATACTTGTCCGATGATATCAAAACCATCCATAATTAACCAACAAATGAGTACATTAAAATGAAAATATTATTGGACTCTATATTTTCATACATATCGTATACCTTTAAAAAAGAAATGCATGATGAGCTATTGAAATACAAGAGAAATATTCGAGGGAATGTCTTGTGGTCCACACGGGAGGGACCACTAAATCGCTATAATGACAGCTCTTGAAGACCTCTTCGTAAATTCAACAATTAACCCACAGAATATAGAAGAATCGAGCCATGCAAATCAAGTAATGTGGATCACAATTTATTATAACCCATAAATAAATATGTATAGTGGACAAGTAGTCTGAGTGTCGAACAGAAGGAGACAAGTCGGTGTAGCAAGTATGTTAATTATAAATAAATAATGAATAATTATTATATGTGTATTTATAGAATATGTACTTAATTAGTTAATTGATGTTTTTGTGGATTTTAAGTTTTTTAATTTCTTATATATTTTTTTATTTGTATTAATATTTTAATTTTTTAAAAATTCTTATTTTCTTTATATAATTTTCTTATTTTTTTATTTCTTTTTAATATATAATATATATAACTATATCTATACCATATGTGTAATATAAGTGATACATAATATAAAATACATAATAATTATTTGAATATAAGAAAAAACCTAAAGAACAATGATTTTTTTAAAAATAATTTAAATATAATAAGGTATTTATAATAATTAATAGTAATATTTTTTATATATACATAACCACATAAAAATCTATTATACAATATATGGAATTATAATTATAAATATTAATAAAAGTATTCAAAATTTACAAAGAAAAATATTTTTTTTAAAAAAATATTTTTCTTTATTTTTTGTATTTTTTGATAATTTCTGCTAATTTTAGGTATTTTTAACATACAACATATACAAAATCAGGAACTCAGAAAATAGGTCTAATTGATTTGAGATTCAAAAATAGTAAAAAAGTTCAAACTTTCTCCAAATCAATTTTACTATGTAGACTAATATATCAAAATAAAAATAAACACTTATATTTTTGGGTTTTTTGGGGAATATTTTATAATTTTTTAGGTTTAGCAATGGTTTTCTAATTTTGTGAGGTTTTTAATATTTTTTGTGATTTTTGGTCTATAGATATAAAATACTATACTAAACAGTAGGTAATTTATATGAAATTTTCAATTATGATTACATTTTTTTTGAAATTTTAAATTCAAAAAGAGAATAAAATAGCTTAAAGTTTCTTAATAATTATTAAATGCATGCAAAATGGCAAATAAAAGTTAGTGAATCCATAACCAATCATTAACAAACACTTATTTTTTAGAAATTTTAGATCACAAGAGCTATTTAAAATAAAGAGAAATGCATAAATAAAATTAATTCAGGATAGTAGGGGTATATTTATAATTAAAATAAAAGATCAGAGCTACATGTAAATTTTTCCCAAAGTTATTGAACCGATATTCAAAATTTTGATATTAATTCACAATTACAAAAACCTGCAAGGGTATATATATGCAAAATGCCCAGTTCACGTGGAGGACTACGTGATAATAGAGGACAAGGACCTAAAAATAATATGCAAGAAGTTGGAGGGTCCTTTTTAAAATTTGACATAAAATATTAAACTAGTTGATGGGTGCAAAAATCGCCTCTTTAATTAGCAATATTATTGTAGTATAGGATTTGAAATTTGATCGACCAAAAACCACAATCTTTGAATGTTGTGGAGAATTTTTACTTAGCAAGTATACCAAGGTCGAACACAGGGACACGAGCCTCTTTGTCTATTTAGCAAAAATTATTGTCTAATTAATGAGTGAGTATTTTCTAATTCTAGGTCTTCTTGTTGATGTAAAATAATATGCAGATAAAATAGTGCAAAGGCAAGTTCACATGATGCATGCAATTTTTTTATTTTTAAAAGTAAAAAATAGGATGAGATGAACACAGTGCATGATTAAATGCAAAGGACAAGCTTACGAGAGAAGATATACAAATATACCCTATAGAATGCCAAATCATTGAGAAGCAAATAATGGATAGATTCAGAATCAAAATGAACAATAAGAGTCAATAATGATATGTAAATCACAAGAAGGAGTCACTTTTCATTTCATCAAGAAATAGCCCCATTAACTAAGTGATAAATTAAAAATTATTTTTGCCATTAGAATGACAATGAAACGAGCATCAAAATTAAACTAAAATCAACTAAAACATAGTACATATGCTTAAGATATGAAAGAAACATTGAAATAACATAAATCTAATTAAAATGCTTGGAAAAATAAAGATAAATATTACAAATATGTCCATGGAGGGACCCATTTACAATTAACAAAAATCGGCCGAGCTTAAATGCAATTTCCCTTTACATGCATGGGCCTTTTTGTAATTTCTTAGAACTGACAGTACTCATGTGTAAAATATCCCTGGCACGCATGTGAGGCACACACCTAGGGATCTCATTGTAATTCGAGAGAAGTTTGACGATGTCTTTGCAAATAACGCAACCCCTCATGTACGTGGCATGCGATAAACCAAGCTCGGGAAGTGGTGAGGATCTGGAGACATGTGGCGACTGACGGTGGTTCGGCTAGTGTCTCGAGTCCCCATGGTTGTAGTATCGGTGGGTGCTACGTGGCTCCATCAGGTCCGTTGGATGGCCGTCGCAAAGGCACCATCCAACAGCACCTGTACTTCATCTCCGCCAGAGGAGCGACGTTGTAGTTGGAGCCATGGTAAGTCTGCCAGAGCTCCTCCGAGCTGCTCTGTGATCATAGAAGGTTGTCGAATCATTGTGGCCACCTAGCGAAGGTGGCTCACCAGAGGCGAAGCTGCGAGGATAGCTGGAGGTGGCTGTCGATGAAGCATCACCGGAGGCTGAGTTTGAGATCAGAGTAGAGGCACGATCTTCGACCATTAAAGTTATCTGCAATCATTAGTAATAGATGAAGCATCGGCGCGTGGATGAGTGAGTGAAATGTAGTCCTAATCAGGCGGAGGGACGACAGACTTATGCTTCTTCTTCGACGAAGCAGAGAAGAAGGGGATGGAGGTGATTGGGCTGTGAAGAAGGGAAGGTGGCGATCGAAGGTACGAAATTTTGATTTAATTATTTAATTTATTCAGTATTCAATTTGAAAACATACCTTGTATATAAAGATATGATTCTATACCTTAAATAAATACCATTAAGGTAGCTAATTAATTTTTATAAATGAATTAATTTATTTATTTTAATTTATTCCGGAATGCATTTTTAATTAATTTATTTAGTTAACCAATAAAAACATTCTTTATCTGCCCATTCTTTCCTTTCTTATTTTCCTTCTGTTTTTAATGGGCTCCTCCTCCCTCTTTTGCCTTTGATAAATCTTTGGCGGAGAGGAGTCCGATCTCCAAGAACGATCTTGTCGAAGAAGAGTGAAGGATATGGAAATTATCCTCAAGCGCATCACGGAAGCGTGATCGTCGTATCGGATACGACGAAGAACGACTAGTCGTACTAGTTGTTCGGTGCAGCGGAATTTAAAATTTTATTCGATGAAACCACATGATCCGAGAACCATTCTCAGATCGTTTCATCTATAACCACAACAAGTATAATGAAATACCTCTTGAAGCGTGGTTGATCGAGTCTCTAAAAGAAGAGACCTCCTGTCTCAAGTCCGATCGTCGGCGAGACTGCTAGCGAGCGCGGTGATGAACCGTGTTGTCCTCGCAATCCAAGAAGTTGATCCAAGCTTGGTTGCTCCTGATCTCGTCACACGAGATCGAACGTCTCCTTCGAGGGCGTAGCACACCAAGAAGACGGAGAAACCGAAGAACGTCGAAGCGGCGGCGCGGTGGCGATGACGACGACGATTCCCTCCTCTAGGGTATGGTGGACGGCCACCAACAAGAGAGGGAGAGAGGGCTGTCGTGTATGAAGAAATGAGAGAGAGAAAGCTCCAATATTCATGTGTAAAGAGAGAGCATGGTATGCCTCTCTATTTATAGGGTATTGGGATCCATGGATCTCAATCCATGGGACACATAAAATCAATGAGTGAGATTGATTTATGTCAATCCAATGGTCAAGATTGTTGTTGGTAAAACCAATAAATTTAGGTTAAAATATATTTGACAAAATCATATATAAATTAGTCCTAAATCAAATCAATAAATAAGGAGAGAATGTGCATGGAGATTTCATCTCCATGCACCTTCCATGTGGACGGCCACACATTCCTATTAGGAATGGTGTGCCGCCCACTATTTTCCATGGAGAGAGCAATCTCATGGAAATCCATGAGATTGCATATCTCCTTGAAAATCTCCTTTATTTATTTCCAACAACTTTTGTTGGCTTTTATTCTTCAAAAATAATTCACAATTATATTTGAGAATATTGCAATCTTGCCATGGAAAAATTGTGAATCATATTCACAACCCAAAACAACATATAATTTACATTGTCAATTAATTACACAATGTGTATCTAATACACATAATAATTAATCAACACATATAAATTATAATTGGCTCTCTCTATAATATATTATAAATCACATTTTTAATATATTATGAATAATTGGATATTTCTATCCACATTATTCTTATCCATAATAATTAAATCACATTTAATTATATTGGATAATATCTTCACACATCAAGATGATTAAATCACATTTAATCATTATTTCTTCATTGCTTATATCTTATGGAATTATTCTCGAACCATTCAAGAATAATGCAATATCTCCGCAGATACTTGGAGATAAGGACAGGGCGATTGTATTGTTCCACGTATAGTGACATGGATATTAAGATCATATCTCAAATCCAGATCGCGGGCCTCCCATAGATGCTTGATTAAATCAAGACCGTAAATCTAATCTTCTCATTGTATCTGAATCACATTCAGATCAATGTCCAACACTTGGACCAAGATCAGATCACTTCTCTACTGAGAGGAGTCACTAAAATCCAGACCCGTTTCATCACTCCCTAGGAATGGAAGCGTCATGGTTATACAATCGTTTATGATCAAATCACCCTCAGGTATTCCCAATACCTGTACATCCTGCATACTGGAAGACTCAGATTAAACCCGAAGTATTGGATCAACTTTATACTGTCTACTTCATGATTCTATCAGTAAGTTTCTCATTCGATCATTGGGAGTTGGTATCAATCATACACTTTCCAAAAGTGTATATCATACCTAGGTCTTGATCATATACTAAAAGTATATATCAAACCTACAAATTCAGTCAAGCTTCCAAAGCGAGACGACCATGCGCATGGAATTTGATTCATCCCAATATCTCATGAGTGAGCTCATGTCTTCCGGTTCAGTAACTAAACCTGTATGATCCCTTTGAGAGATCGTATTACTCATATGCCCTTATATGCACACCAGCGCGCCGGTGTATAGACCTTGATTAGGTCATCAACCTATTGGTCTGCCAAATGTACATACTTAGACATATAGCAACACATCTGTCTTCGGTCAGAGGATGCGTGCCTATATCATGACAGCATACGATATATGACTTTGGTTATCTCGATCTCGTTAAGTCAACTCTTTGACCTAACTAATCTGACACCTCCGAATCTCTATTCCTATGTAGAGGACATGCATTAAGAGGTCGGTCAGATATCAGCCTAAAGAGATAAGGATTGCCATCTCCTACTCAGGCTGGAGATCATCTCTTAACAATCATTTGACGGTGCTTAATGAGTCCTCAATCTAACTCTTTAGTTACTCATCCAAGCACCAGCCTCTATGATTCAATAGTTGAATCAACAACTGTATGATTATTAAGATGGCCACGATACATAACCCTAATTGTACTAAGGGACCTATTATGCAAATTATTCATTCTTCATTTCAGATCAGGGAATGATATGTGCAATAACATTTATTGCATAATGGCTCGCCGTGGGCTCGCATTTCCAACAATCTCCCACTAGCCCAAAGAGCCATTAATAGGCTAATCATTTAAACCCGCACTCATGTGACAATCATAGGCTATTTAGAAAATAGCTAGGTAAGCTGATCAGTCACTCTGTTTCCGCGAGACTACGCCAAGTCCTTTTACGGCACTTGCATATCCCCAGTAACAATGCTCGCATCTAATGCGAATGTTGCATCTCATGCAATCAATACTCAACCTTGTTAAAAATTATAGTGTCCTTGACACTACGGCTTAACAATTATCATAACCAGTATTTCCATAATCCTTATAAGAGTATCCTTATTCCTGGAGATCTCTATCTCCTAAGGTATCTATAGTAAAGACCTTTTAGATCACTATCTATAAAGTTTTAAACTTTTGAAGATAAGACTTTGAGATCACTATCTCAAAAATCTTGTCATCTATGAAGATTTTGTTATTACTGCAACCAAGTGTTTTATTTCCACAGTAGGATTAGTAACAATTTACTACTCCCACTGCATGGCAGCCATCTGGCTTTTGTAACATCTAGCACACACCCGGCTTTTCAGAACTGATGCCCAAGGGCAAGTAGTTCTAGCATTCACTGCCTCAACTCTTTGAGGTCCTATCCCTTTAGATAGGTCAGTACCATATCTTAAGGGATGGAATTCTTTCTTGGAATTTCTATGAATAGAATATGTCCAAGGTGTACTACAAATGTGACAGTCCCATTATCCTCTTCTCATTGCTTCTGAACAACTTCAGAACTAAGATCTGAGGTATCTTTGAAATCATATTTCAAGATATGGAATAGCCAGTCCATGAAACACTTATTATTATCCTTATATCATTCCAAATGATTAGGATATTATCTACATTTAGCACGATGAACACAAAGGCACTCCAACTAAGCTTCACATGGCTCATCCAGATTCTATCTGAAATCATAACATTTATAATTTCATCAAATCTTATGGTCCAACTTCAAGAAGCTTATTTGAGTCCATAGATGGATTCCTTAGCTTGCACACTTTGCTTTCCTCAACCATGAAGCCCTGGGCTACTTCATGTGAATATCCTCAAAGAGGTATTCGTAGAGGAATGCAATATTGACTTACATCTCAAAGATGCAATAGTCAAGTTGTGTAGCTAAGGTTAGCAATAATCTGACGATTTTAAGCATGGTTACCGAAGAGCAAGTCTCATCGCAAGCAATGTCTTCTCTTCCAGTGTGCAGCTCATGGCTACGAACCGTGCTTTGAAGGTCTCTACCTTCTCATCAGGTTTCCTTTCTCTTGAAGATCCATTTACACTTCTATAGGTATTACCCATATAGGTGGATCCTCGAGGGTCCACATACAACACTTGTATATGAAGTCTACATTAGACTTTTATCGCTAACATCCATCTATCCATGCTATGATCTTTAGAAGATTCATCACATGAAGTTAAAAAATCATTGTCAGATTTCTCTGACACATGGAATCCATCCTCAAACTAATTTGAAGAGATTTTAGTGTTTCATCTTTAATTATCCTTTAAGTTTCTAATTTCAGGAGCCTCATTATCTTCTCAAGATTAAATGAGTTCCTACACTTCATTTTCATCTTGATTCTCAAGAGTCTCAACCTCTAAGAATCATATTCTCAGAGATGAGATACTTAGAATCTCAGGGTCATAAAGTAGGTATCCAATACCATCCTTTACTTTCCTAATGAAGCGACACTCTCAAGTGCTAGATTCCAACATACATGGAACCTTATTAAGGATATACATTGTAGTCTCTACTACACATATATACCTGGAAACTAAGGGATAATTATGCTAAAATTCATCATTGATAAGATCATGGCACACATGATCCAATTGTATCTCCCTATAACTCTATTGAGTTAATGTGTGTTAGGAGGATTGAGATAGAAATGATATTCATATCTCCATAAGGTATTCTTTGAATTCATCTAACAGGCACATGCTACGTAGATTAGATCAAATTCATTTTATCTTCCTTCAAACTTTGGTTCTAAACCAAAATTATGAAATCTTTGAACATTTCAAAGGTTTCTTAGGTGAAGAGAAGAAATCTCATATCATACATAATCATCAATAGATATCACATATCCACAATGTTCACTATGATACAGATGATCTGCATACATCAATATGTATGAGATCCTGAATACCTTGACATCTTACACCTTTCCCGAGGAAGGGTTATTGGACATTTTTACTTTGAATACAAGATTCATATGTAAGTTATGAAATTTTAGACATTCTAAAGTTTCATCTCTTCCTAGCCTATTGATCAAATCAATAAACAAATGTCCAAGGCTTGATGCTAGATCATTGTCAAATGATCTTCATCCTCATATTGATCTTAAGGTTTTAATTTCAGTATTTAAAAATGTTAATGAACCATTCATCAATTTTCTAATTTAGTGGAGTCCACTAGATTTTAGATTACTATCTGAAATATCTCCATCATAACTCTTTATGATAGGTCCATTTCACAATTCATGTTTATTTCCAACATTTAGAAACAAACAATGAGTGTATTCTTATATCCAGGTCATAGAGACATTCTCTAATACTAAGGGCTCTCCCACTGAAATTAACAAGTCTATCAATCCAACAGAGATTGTTGCAACAATTGCATCAATATCCATGTGGATATCTATAAACCTTTAAGATCAAATTTTCCAGTCCTCTAAAACATATGCAACCTATTGCAAATGTTATCAGAAGATTGAGATACAATTATTTGACTTTATATTATTTAATAAGCAAGTCAATATCAATGATTTATGTAGATTAATCCGATGCTCCATCCAAGTCCTTCTCTAAGGATTCTAGACAGACTTGATAGTCATACTATCAACACATCAACTTATTGCAGTATTAGCATTCATCCAACTCTTTGGATGTCATATGGAAGTCACAGAGGTACAATCAACTCTTTGACTTTCCTTCTTTCTTGGGTCCAATCCATGCTTCCACTGTGCTCCCTTTATCTATGAACAACCATTGCTCAAGAATAAGGATCTCTTATATTTAAATTCAAAAGAATTCAATGTAAGATCATGCTTCATTAAATTCATACAATATGAATATTATGAAGCTTCATGAATGACTAGAGTATAGATAGTAGAATAATGACACTCATTATCCACATCCATTTAAACTCTTAAAACATAGGTTCAGGTAGGTACTCAAACAATTTGAATACATCATCTCTTAAAGAGCCACCATTCTGCATGATGCAGTGAACCATCTCATTCATGTTAAATATCAAGAGCACATATGTATGTCATAATATCTTCATTAATTTTATAAGGATTATTTGGCAGTTGCGATCATCATCGACATGTTACTTCCAAAGTACATTCGATGTGATCAGGACTATAGAGACATACAAACCCTAGGGTTGTAGTCCTATTATCTATTTAATTGTCATTCCTCATTATTATGAGGAAACTTGCACATTGCAACCACATACATTATGTGTTCAATTGCAAGTACAATATCTGGATCATGAGTCCAATCCAAGATATTTCACTGGTTACTATTGAGTATATCATTGAGTGGGTTTTAATGAAGGATTATCTGAAATAAGAAATTTGCATAGATGTATGTATTTATATATACATATTTTACTTTGATTTAGGAATTTTTATATCAAAGTTGTCTTGCCATGTCAACACTGAAAGTTCATTCCTTAATCACTTTCAATGTAAGAGATATACTTACCATTATATCTCAAGCAAGATCTGGGATCTCCTTCCTTATCTTTGTTGCATCCCAATAATATGAGAACCTACAACTCGGATAAAAAGAAGCGGGAACACATTCCGCCTTGCAAGTCCAACTTGCATCTCCCAATTCGGTCTTTAATACCCGGGCCCACCACCCCTAAGGCAATGTTGACCCGTCATTAACTGAACCAACCGTCAACAGGAATACAACTCGCTATGCGCAATCCAATATCGCCCCAATAATATGAGGACCCGATATTGGGGTCACTACGCATACGTCCTTACTCTTTCGAGAAGCGACGAGCCCGATCCAAATGCGCTTGCATACAGGAGCTGTCACTTTGGACAGGCGTCTCCCACATGCAATCCCTGGCGACGGAACCCTCCGCCTTGTCGGGAGACCATGGATGTCACTTATGTGATCCTCCATATCATATTCAAATTTTAATTAATTATCGTGAATCACATTCACATAATTAATTATTCCAAGGGAATTATTAGCTCTAATCATATCAGAGTATTTCAATTGGACATAATCATTTTAATCATATTAAATTAATTATCAATCTAATTCAATCAATCAAACTTGATTATTTTACTTGAATATATATATGGTAATATCTCAAAATACGTATTAATTCGAATTTTAATAATTAGAAAAATACATCTTAATCCTTCTGACATTATCCCTGTCCTACCTGCTGTCATGGCCAGTACCGACGAGAGTGGGACGGACCACATACGTTGCAACCCGCAACCCCAATGCTCTCCGACTAGGCACCATATCCGCCTCGGGAAAGGATAATGCCAAATTGATTAATTTGTACTTGAGATGATCATCGGTTCTTCAACCTAAATTGTACCATATAGTAATAATCAAAACATTTTTGATTATAAGGAAATTTGCTAGACAAATTCCCAAAATCTATTCAAGCATCAAGTTTGAAAGATTGTGGTTTCCAATTATGATTTAGATAGTATCTTAATCAATTAATTGGTTGGGGCCAAGTCAGTTAGTCAAATAATCATGTTTCAATATTTCATAAATATTTTTCAAGATTATTTCACGAAATTAACAATTAATTTCACTAATTGACAATCACTTGGTTCTAGATTAGGAATGTAATTTCAGTAAGGACCCCTAGTCACTAAAATTAACATATCTCAATCAATTTAAATCCAAATTAAGCAAACTTAATTTTCATAGATTGCTAACTTGATTTAGAACAGAACCTAAGTGGATTTGCACGCATTTCGAGGCAGATGATACCAGTAATTAACTCTTTAATCATGTGAAAATCTACTGTTCCCGCAACAGTGCATACATGTCCATTAAAACAACCATAACTAGAGCATAGGAAATCTGATTTACGCAAACTCAGTTCCTATGGTTTCCTTATTTAAAGGGGAACAAAATACAATATTAAATTCATGTTTAAACAAAATCAAATGCGAAGAAAACTTTCGCGACCTAAACGAACCCAAGTCGTCCTCGGTTTTTCGAATCATATTCGAAACCGTCGACCTAAGGCTTTGATACCACTTGAAGGATATGGAAATTATCCTCAAGCGCATCACGGAAGCGTGATTGTCGTATCGGATACGACGAAGAACGACTAGTCGTACTAGTTGTTCGGTGCAACGGAATTTAAAATTTTATTCGATGAAACCACATGATCCGAGAACCATTCTCAGATCGTTTCATCTATAACCACAACAAGTATAATGCAATACCTCTTGAAGCGTGGTTGATCGAGTCTCTAAAAGAAGAGACATCCTGTCTCAAGTCCGATCGTCGGCGAGACTGCTTGCGAGCGCGGTGATGAACCGCGTTGTCCTCGCAATCCAAGAAGTTGATCCAAGCGTGGTTGCTCCTGATCTCGTCACACGAGATCGAACGTCTCCTTCGTGGGCGTAGCACACCAAGAAGATGGAGAAACCGAAGAACGTCGAAGCGACGGTGCGGTGGTGATGGCGACGACGATTCCCTCCTCTAGGGTATGGTGGACGGCCACCAACAAGAGAGGGAGAGAGGGCTGTCGTGTATGAAGAAATGAGAGAGAGAGAGAGAGCGCTCCAATATTCATGTGTAAAGAGAGAGCATGGTATGCCTCTCTATTTATAGGGTTTTGGGATCCATGGATCTCAATCCATGGGATACATAAAATCAATGGGTGAGATTGATTTATGTCATCCAATGGTCAAGATTGTTGTTGGTAAAACCAACAAATTTAGTTTAAAATATATTTGACAAAATCAAATATAAATTAGTCTTAAATCAAATCAATAAATAAGGAGAGAATGTGCATGGAGATTTCATCTCCATGCACCTTCCGTGTGGACGGCCACACATTCCTATTAGGAATGGTGTGCAATCTCATGGAAATCCATGAGATTGCATATCTCCTTGAAAATCTCCTTTATTTATTTCCAACAACTTTTGTTGGCTTTTATTCTACAAAAATAATTCACAATTATATATGAGAATATTGCAATCTTGCCATGGAAAAATTGTGAATCATATTCACAACCCAAAACAACATATAATTTACATTGTCAATTAATTACACAATGTGTATCCAATACACATAATAAATAATCAACACATATAAATTATAATTGGCTCTCTCTATAATACATTATAAATCACATTTATAATATATTATGAATAATTGGATATTTCTATCCACATTATTCTTATCCATAATAATTAAATCACATTTAATTATATTGGATAATTTCTTCACACATCAAGATGATTAAATCAAATTTAATCATTATTTCTTCATTGCTTAGATCTTATGGAATTATTCTCGAACCATTCAAGAATAATGCAATCTCTCCGCAGATACTTGGAGATAAGGACAGGGCGATTGTATTGTTCCACGTATAGTGACATGGATATTGAGATCATATCTCAAATCCAGATCGCGGGCCTCCCATAGATGCTTGATTAAATCAAGACCGTAAATCTAATCTTCTCATTGTATCTGAATCACATTCAGATCAATGTCCAACACTTGGACCAAGATCAGATCACTTCTCAACTGAGAGGAGTCACTAAAATCCAGACCCGTTTCATCACTCCCTAGGAATGGAAGCGTCATGGTTATACAATCGTTTATGATCAAATCACCCTCAGGTATTCCCAATACCTGTACATCCTGCATACTGGAAGACTCAGATTAAACCCGAAGTATTGGATCAACTTTATACTGTCTACTTCATGATTTTATCAGTAAGTTTCTCATTCGATCATTGGGAGTTGGTATCAATCATACACTTTCCAAAAGCGTATATCATACCTAGGTCTTGATCATATACTAAAAGTATATATCAAACCTACAAATTCAGTCAAGCTTCCAAAGCGAGACGACCATGCGCATGGAATTTGATTCATCCCAATATCTCATGAGTGAGCTCATGTCTTCCGGTTCAGTAACTGAACCTGTATGATCCCTTTGAGAGATCGTATTACTCATATGCCCTTATATGCACACCAGCACGCCGGTGTATAGACCTTGATTAGGTCATCAACCTATTGGTCTGCCAAATGTACATACTTAGACATATAGCAACACATCTGTCTCCGGTCAGAGGATGCGTTCCTATATCATGACAGCATACGATATAGGACTTTGGTTATCTCGATCTCGTTAAGTCAACTCTTTGACCTAACTAATCTGACACCTCCGAATCTCTATTCCTATGCAGAGGACCTGCATCAAGAGGTCGGTCAGATATCAGCCTAAAGAGATAAGGATTGCCATCTCCTACTCAGGCTGGAGATCATCTCTTAACAATCATTTGACGGTGCTTGATCAGTCCTCAATCTAACTCTTTAGATATTCATCCAAGCACCAGCCTCTATGATTCAATAGTTGAATCAACAGCTGTCTGATTATTAAGATGGCCACGGTACATAACCCTAATTGTACTAAGGGACCTATTATGCAAATTATTCATTCTTCATTTCAGATCAGGGAATGATATGTGCAATAACATTTATTGCATAATGGCTCGCCGTGGGCTCGCATTTCCAACAAAGAGTGCCCATCCTCCAAGCCGTCCGGTGATAGCGAATCTGCCCTCGTCGAGGCTATCACGGTGTATCCGATCCCGAGGTGAGATCCTCTTTCTTTTCCATTGTTTTTCCAAGATAAATTTTAGATTTAAATTTTTTGCATCGATTTCATGATTAATCTTTATACCTTAAAATCATAAAATTTTCCACCATAATATCGAGTCCGCATCCGATCCAATCACCACATTCATCTTCGTAATCCTCCATTTTCATTTCCATCTCATGCAATCATTCAACTCCGGCCACGCACGATGATCGGAGATACGGATCTATCTCACGCGCCATCCAGATTTGCAACCATTCACGCACCATATTTTGTTTATAAATAAAATGAATAAATGAAATAAAAAATGCATAGTTGTTATTATCTCTAACATTTGTTTTACGGGAAAATATAAAAAAATAAAAAAAGTAAAAAATTTTATATATGTGTTTACAATTACTGTTGCAAAAAAATAAAAAAATATTAATGTTGTTTACATATAAAAAATAAAAAGAAAGAAAAAATCCAGCGGGTTGTGACATAGCCTCCCATCCACAAGCGGTGTCGGCCACGTCGCTTATCCTCCAAAATCCACGCCTCCTCCGTGCATCACCACTCCAGCAGTGGGAGGCACACACCTCCGTCCCTTTGCCAGATCGGAGCTGCAACCCTTAGTGTGCAACCAGACCGCTTCTCCAAACATGGTGCCGCCGCGCATCCCCGACCATGTTCAGCCACCCGACGCGCGAGGTGGCGTCTCTGCCAAAGCCCGGTGTCCCGACTGTCCATCATCGACCTCCTCCAGCCCTGCGGCTAGGCGCTACATTGTTTGAGCATCACTGGCTGGCGCCTCCCACTGACTCCGCCGCTGCTGCCTGCGGACTCCTACAGCTTCAGTGTCGCACCCTCCGTACTATCAGAGTCTCCGCCTCTTGCCCGGCACCCATCGGCGGTAGCACTCTCTCTCTCTCCCCCCTTTTTTGGTGTTGAAGAGGACGAAGGAGCCCTAGGGTTTGTAATAAAAAATATATTTGGGAAAATTGCAAAGACCCCCATAAGTTTCATAATTTGTGAAAAAGCTCTTACCAGGAACAATCATGTGACATGCACGCTCTCTTTGGGTAAAATTGTGACAACCTCCCTACTACTTATTATTTTTATATTTTCTGTAAACACTTTTTAATAATTGTGTTTCAGTCCTGGTAAATTCCAGACTTCAAATGCATGTTCTTCTTAATGAAATAAATGTTATTATTGCTTTAAAAATTCGATAAAAAATCGTTTATGTTCCTGTTGTTTCTTCTTCATTTTTTATAAATTTCAAGGCATTTATTTTTTATTTGTTATTTTTCAAAACTCAAAAACGGTGTCTTTTCTGCCCAAAATTAGAAATATCATAAAAATTTGAAAATTTGTCTAAAAACTCAAAAAAATATGGTAGCTGTATTTTATTCCCCTTTCATTTTCCCTAAATTTCACATAATAAACATTTATAAAACTCTTAAAAACTACAAAATACTAAAAATAACTCAAAAAATCATATAAAATTGTAGAAAAAACCAAAAATTCTGATTTTAGTCTATGTTTGTAGATATATAATTATACTTTAGCATCTAACAGGAGTTTTGGGCATTAAATTATTTTTAATTTGCAAATTACTCCAGGAGGTGTACCGTTTAATATTTTCGTGACTGTTTGACTTTTGCAAAAATACAACAACTTCTGAAAATTCTACAAAAATTACCAAAAAATTAAAATATATAAAACACAAAAACGTTTTATCTGTATTTTTCTGATCATTTTTTACCATTTTTAAAATACAAAAAATTGTGTGTGCATATTGTGACTTGTGCCTTGTTTGAAAATTTAAAAAATTGAAAAATAAAAAAACCACTAAAAGTTTTATCTTCAAAATTAGACTACTAAGTTTTAAATCATGCTCTTTGTGTTCGATCCTGATCGTTATACCAGGTAAATTACATAGCGAAGACCGCTTACATTTCATTGATTTGTCTTCCATTAAGTGGTTAATGTATTTTTCTCGTTGACCGAATCGATTGGTTGAGAACAATGACCATTTGATAATTCTTCCATCTTAACCGCATCAGTTTTCAATTAGTGTGGATTTATCTGTGATTGATTTATTCACAAAGATATGGAATTAATGAATATTTCTCATGAGGTTCTTATTAATCAAGGATAAAAATAGAGAGTAATGATGATCCAGTAGGGATTTATCACTAGTTAAGTAATTACAGGACTAAAGAAAAATAAAACAAAAGGCCCGGGGTATTTATGCAATTACCCCACAAAAGGTGCATGATCATGCGGTACAGATTGATTCACTTAGATACGTGGCATCTTCAGAGGGCAAGATAGAGCTCCATTTTTGATGTTTGGGATTAGATCTCCAGATGAGATCGACGATTTCTACTCCTTCAGATCGGACGTCAGTTTTATACCTGGAGGCTGGTTCTTAATCAGACATTATGCAATGGTCTAGGAAGAACAGATCAATAACTCGCCCATATTGACCTTGGATCAGATGAAGCTTTAATCTCCTGACACATGGAGCACCGCCGAGGGGCTCCTCTCATTCCTGCAGCTTTCTTGTCCCTCCCAGAGCCTTCAGATATGTTAGGAGCCCACTAATTGGGCTCTGGAGCTCAAGGGTTTAGAAGAGGACCTAGGGCTCTGTTCATGGTTGGATTGGCCCTCATATGGTCTCTTCTAGCTGTTGTACCTGCAAGGGAAGAATGACAAGTCAAGGGCGAAGCAAGCTAAGCTTTTATTGATGGTGTGCAAGGTGAAGATGGAGGAAGAGGTGAGGTTCGACCACTGGTGGTGGAAGTGGACCTCAACTTCCAGATTTGGTGAAGATGTAGGGTGCAGGTGAAGGGTGAAATATGGAGAAATGGATGGTGAAGATAATGGGATGGTTGGTGGTTATCGATATGAGTAGGAACACATCGAAACAGAGGTCGGAGCTCGAGAGATCCAATGAACTTAAATTCCAATATTAAGCTTATGCTATAGATTGGAACAAGATATAAATATAGGGAATGGGAAATAAGATTGACATCCACCTGAATAGCGAAGAAAAATACCTTAACCAAGATGGAGGCTAAGGAGATCAGATCGCCTGGAGCGGAGCTTCGACGATGGCTGGGAACCACCTTGTATGCCAATTCTCCTTTCTGCGAACCATGGCAATCAACTCCTGTCTCGAGTCGCATCACCACCAATGTAGACCGAGGGGACAAGATTGGGAAAAAGGGGAACTAATGCAAAAATGCGAAGAGGGGTGAAAGTTATAGATGGTGATTGGGTGGATTTCGATAGGAGATTCTGATGAATCTCCATTTCATCACCTTTATTCTATCATTTTAGCCTTAAAAACTCTAGCTAATGGATATAAATAGAATTAGTTTGTACAAATTAATATTCATTAATTGTTCCATTTATTGTGTATAAAATGCTATTTTTAATGCCAAAATTATTTACTAAAGAAAAGAAAAGAAAAATAATAAAAATATCAAAGGTATTTTATGACCCTAAACCCCGAGACCTAGGCATCTTGATGACTTGGTCGATAAGGAATAATGTAGGAGGAGATAAGGGCCAAAAAAATAAAATCGATATTATTTTATTCATCATTTATTCAGTTTTTGACATATATTTTATTTTTTACTATTTAAACCTCGAATAAACAAACTTTATACATAACATTTGTAGATGATAATATATGGAAAATATAAAATTGAATTTATATAAAATTAATATATAGTGTACAAATTATACTCTAATTTAAAAGCCTAAATCTTAACTTCTTGATAACACGGGTTTGGCAAGGGTCTAAATAATCCACACAAGGCGGGACCACAATGTCGTTGCGGCGACCGCTCACAAAACCTGTATTAGTCAACAATGAACCCACAATTTAATATCAGACAATGGAAACAAGTGTGGAGTCAAATTTATTATTAACTCTACAAAAATGTGTATAGTGCAAATATGTGTAGAGTGTCGAACACAGGGAGCAAGCATGATAGATCAAGTAAGAGTGTGCAAAATGTGATATGTGATCAAGTGTCTACAAGTATGCAAATTTTTGTGGGTTTTTAATTTTTATATTTTTTTATTTAAGTAATTTTTGATTTTATATTTTTATATTTTGATTTTTAATTTCTGATTTTATATTTTATTTTTATATTTTATATTTTTGTATTTTCTTTTTTTCAATTATAGAATATATATATACAATATAAGAGAAGAGAAGGATAAGGTATATATAAAAGTAAGTAAAAATAAGCAAAAATCAGGAAAAAGATATTTTGGGGGTTTTTCTATTTTTCTAATATTTTTGTGATTTTTCTAGATTTTTCCTTTTTTTGGTAATTTTAAAGTCAAAAATACTAGAAAATAGTGAAATAGGCTACTGGACGAAATTAAAATGAGGATTAAAATTAGTAAACGGTGTCCAAAATTCCTCAAATTAATTTTAAATCAAAGAGGATAAACCAGACAAAATACAGAAATTGAGTTTGGATTTTTAGGAATTTGCTTGATTTTTTTTATTTTTATAAAGTTTTTAGGAATTTTCTAATTTTTAGGAGTTTTACTTTGATTTTTTTAGTGATTTTTGGATTGACACTAAAATATGATAAGATACGCAAAATACAATTTTTTTTTGAATTTTTCAAAAACTTTTACTAATTTTTTATGTATTTTCTAATGCAAACAATGTTGAAAATGCATGTTTTTGATTTTTAATAATTTAGAAAATGCAATAAAAATGCAACACAAAAATATGGCGTGAATGAGCAAGCAAACAGGAGCTTAACCTAATTTTTTGGTGATCATCCTCCGCTCCTCCTAACAGCGAGGTGAGGTTGCTGTCACCTCCCTCAAACCTCAGCACGTGAAAGAAGGGAGGAAGAACGGGCAAAAAGGGGTGAGGGACGCCCAGTTCACGCGCCGGTCAACGTGGATTGGTGCCTGGTTGGTCCACGTGGACCAACCAGAAAAATCCCTGGAAAAAATATTTGTAAAATCATTTAAAAAAGAAAAAAAGTTTAATAATTTTAGGTTATTAAATAAAAAATATATGTTATTTTATAAAGTATTTTATAATAATTTTTATTAATTTTTTAGAGGTATAAAATGAAAATTTACCATTTTAGGCTTATATAGGTATACATATATATTTTTTAATATTTTATTTTTATTTTGTATATTTAATTTGATTATTTTTTTTTATTATTTTATAAATTTATAGAGTATTTTTATACACTTAAAAATGTATTTTTATTTTATTTTTTGATGTATTTTATACACTTAATAAAATGGAAATAGTAATTGTATAGGTATGTATATAAGTATTATACCTAGGTATTGTAATACAAGTATTTTATTTTGTATTTTATTTAGGTTTTTATTCTGATTTTAATGTAAAAATATATTATAAGTAATATTTACAAAATTATAAAAATATCAAGTTATGAAAATAATGAATAAATAATAAAATGAATATTTTAATCTGTACAAGTATACAAGTGGGGTCCAAAACTCAACTTTCAAACCGTAACTCCGAAAAATACGAAACCACCTTCATTAAATAGCTTATTTTGAACTATATACAATTAAAGTGAGTTTGATGATTTGAAGTTTTTATTTGCAAGATACAGGTCTGCGAAGTTGGAATTCTGGAATCTTATTCAGATCATATCTTTTTATCTATATATTATTTTTGTATGAAATCAATTTTGTATTTTTCCTTATTTAAGTATCTACAATTTTCATGTACAAAGTTTCTTTGTTTGAAGCATAAAAAGTGGAACCAAAAATAGGTCCCAAAATGAATAAAGAATGAATAAAATAAAAGGGGTTTTTATTGTATTTTGGCCCTTATCTCCCCCTACTTTATTCCTTGTCGACATATTCATCAAGATGTCTAGGTCTCGGGTTTTCGGGTTATAAAATATTTATAATATTTTATTCTTTTTCTTTTCTTTTATTTATTCTATAATTTTGTCTTTAAATACAGCATTTTATACACTATTTACATGCACATGCATGAATGCTAAGATGCGGGAATTAAGGGTATTTACACGCATTTGCTAGGGTTTTGAGGCCAAAATGATAGAATAAAGATGATGAAATGAGGATTCATCACTTCTCCGACCCATATCTCTCAAATAAAAACTCAAATGTATCAGAATCACTTTAATTGTATATAACTTTTAATAAGCTATTTAATGAAGGTGGTTTCATATTTTTTTGGAATTAAGGTGTGTTAAATTTTGGACCCCCTTGTACAATATAACCTAATAAGATATTCATTTTATTTATTCTATATTATTTTTTAAATTTATATTTTTATAATTTTATAAATATTATTTATTGTAAATGCACATAGTTAAAATAGTTTAAATCTAAAAATAAATCATAAAAATAAAATAATAAACTAAAATACATAGATGAAATACCTATACCTATACCTATATAATATATATCTCTATATATTTATGTGCACAATATACATCAGAAAAATATAATAAAAATATATTTATATATAAATAAATTGTAAATATATAACATAAGAAAATACTATAAGAGAAGAAAAATATAAAATAAAAACACTTAAAATATAGGTAAATATTCCTATAAATAAAATCCTAAAATAAAATTATAATAAAACACCTTAGGAAAATAAATAAAAATCATAATAAAATACTTAATAAAATAAAAAACATTTTTTTTATAATTTTAATATAATAAAATCGTTTACTATTTATTAATTAATTTCTAAATAATTTCAAGTCGATTTTTCCTGGTTGATCCATAAGGACCAACTTGGTGTCTCCAGTTGACCTTGGTCAACTGCGTTACTAACACCAGCGTCTCTAACACACCTGCATTAAACCTATTCTTCCTCGATTTTTGCATCTCAACCCTTTCACCCATTCGCCTCGATTTCTTGATGACTTTTGATCCTCGATCACTAGACATACATACCAGATAATTGCCTCGATCCTTGGATCACTACATTGACCATTTCACCTTTTTCTTCCTCCCACTCCAGTCATCTGTACATAAACCACCTTCCTTCTTCCCTTTGAGTTTTGAATGGTTTTGTGCCCGGTTTTAACTTCTCTTTGTAAGCTCTGGATCGAGGGTTGTGATAGGACGCTCTCTAGATCCTTGGTAGAGTAGTCGGACGATCCATAAGCGCATTCCATCCACCTCTAGCAGAGCACCGCCATGAGGTAGCATCTCCTCGATTTCAACCAAGTTGAGGTTCGTTTTTATTGCATTTTAAATTAATTTTAATCCTAGGTTCAATTTCTTGCATTTATTTTATGATTTTCTTGCATTCTTTAGTGTTAAATCCCATAATCCAAGTTCACCCGAGGATAGCTCCGGTGAACCCCTCTCCTTGTCTCCGACTATTCCTTTACTCGCAAACCACCTCATCTCCATTCCCCTTCATTTCTGGCCATCCCATACACATCCATCTCTCTTGATCCTCACTAGATTGGGCCTAGATGCTTCTCCACCACCACCTCACCTGAGTCGTCGTCACACCAATCATTTCCCTCCATTCCACCATCTGAAGTTAGTACGAACATCGCATTTTTGTACTAACCATTTCCCTACAGGAGAGAGAGAGAGAGAAATCACCGTTGCAGGTATTTTAAAGTTGAAACAGTGCTCCAGGTCCCACGCTTCTTTGGAGCATCTCTAGAGGCCCTCGACCAATTTTGAGGGGCCTTTCACTTTGAAACACCTCCAACAATCTCTCGAGCATATAAGAAGCGACATTGGGTGCCAGGGCGAGGAGATTCAGCTGGAGGAAGCTCACCCAAGCAGATCTTCTTCTGAATATATGATTTTTTATTTTTTTTCAAATAATGCAATGTATATGTATGTAGGGAAGAATCAAATTTCATGAACGGTCATCTTGTTTTGGAAGCTTGAATGAATTTATAGGTTTGATATATGCTTTTGGAAAGTATATGATCAACACCTAGGTATGATATTTGCTTTTGTAAAGTATATGATCGATACCAACTCCCAATAACTGAATGAGAAACTGAATGATAAAACCCTCAAGGAGACAATCTAAAAAGAGATCTAAAACTTCGGGTTTATTCTTGGTCTTCTCATATGCAGGATATACAGGTATTAGGAATACTTGAGGGTGATGTGATCATAAAAGATTGTATAACTTTGATGCTTCCATTCCGATGGAGTGATGAAATAAGTCTGGATTTTAGTGACTCCTCTCATAGAAAAGTGATCTAATCTTAGTCCGAATGTTGGACCTTGGTCTGAATGTGATTCAGATATAATGAGAAGATTAGATCTATGACTTTGATTTAATCAAACATCTATGGGAGGTCTGCAAGAACTAGATTTGAGATGTGATCTCAATATGCAAGTCACTATATGTAGAACAATACAGTCGCCCTATCCTTATCTCTAAGTATCAACGGAGAAAGCTCATTATCCTTGAAAGAGTTCATGCATAATTTCATTATTGATATTATATATAATTATTATCCGAGCATTGAGAAAATTGATAATTAAATGTGATTTAATTATCATGAATAATATGAATTTGATTCATATTATTAGGAGTGTTATCTGAGATAATTAAGTGTGATTTATTTATCAAATATGTGAATAATGTGAATGTGATTCATAATATTTGGGCACATGAGAATAGAGCTCCAAAATGATCAAATGTGATTTAATTATCATAGATATAAATAATGTGGATAGTACTATCCATATTAATCATATATATTATGAATGTGATTTATACTATATTAGAGAGAGCCTATTGTGATTTATATTTGTTAATTAATTATTGATGTGAATTGGATTCACATTGGATGATTAATTGAAAATATAATTTATATTTTAATTTGGGATGTTAATGTGATTCATATTTTTCCAGTGGCATGATTGCAATGATCACAAGATAATTACAAATTATTTTTGTGAGATAATTTACAACAAATGTTGTTGTATATCTTGGAAATATCATGAGATAATGAGATCTCAAGAGATAATGAGATCCCATAAATGGTTGCCCCCCTTTTTTAGATGATATGGTCAATCTTCTCATTATCTCCAAGGTTGATTAATTAATTTGATTTGAAAATTAATTATATTGATTTATCAATATATATTAATTTAATTAAATTAATTATTGTTATGTTTTCACAACAAGATCATGGTCACTGAAAGAAACATAAATCAATCTCATCCATTGGATTTGTGTGCACATGGATTGAGATCCATGGGATCCCAAAATCCTATATAAGAAGAGTCATCCCTTTCTCTTCCGGTTATACCTTCGACAATATCTCTCTCTCATTCAATACACACCATCAATATCTCTCTCCCTTGAGTGGCCATCCTCTCTATACTAGAGAGAACGTCCCCATTACTGCAGCATCGTTGTTATGCTACTAGATAGATTGCTCATGGATCTCCATATCCTTCGGTGTGCTTCGCTCGTGAAAAAGATGTCAGATCTCATGTGTTCATTGCTTGGATCATCAACATGGATTGCAAGAAGCACGTATCTCATCAACACGCTCGCAAGCGTCTCCTCCGTCGGATCAGACTTGAGATAGGATGTCTCTTCGTTTAGAGACTCGATCGCACCCATGTTACAAGAGGTAATCCTATATATATTATGTGGTTAGATGAAATGATACGAGAAGTATTCTTGGATCATGTGGTTTTATCACATTAAAATTTTCTGTTGCCGGGAGAAACTAGTGTGATTAGTCTCTCCCGATCGCATTCGATGCGATCCTCATGCTTTTGTGATGCGCTTAAGGATCCTTCCACGTCCTTCAAGAATCTCATATCATTCTCGGGCAACCCTTCCTTAGGACCGCAGGAGAAGCATTCGACTATGGTACGGGAATGATGAAGTTCCATTCTCGAAGTGGAGAGGTGAACCATGAGATGAAGTAGACAAAAAGGCGGAGACCCGCATCATACTGTAGTGCAGAGTACTCATCTTCAGAGCCAAATTGCATAATGATTAGCACCATTGGGATTTGGAGACAGGTTCCTCCAGGATAGAGCGAGACCCTTTACATATGGTAACATAGTGCATGATGTGCAGGTGCTTCCTGATCTTATGAGAGATGCATCTACCTATTCCCATGATGATGTAGAGATCCATCAGGATCTGTCAGTTTCATCCCCTTCAGAAATCATGGGACATAGATGATGAGTCGGATGCGGCTTTGGCCAAATTATAGTGTTTATTTGGATATCCGACTCCCGATACTTCTGAGTTGATGGCGAGTACTACATAGTTGAGCCTTCATGCATCAAGCAACTAGATTCAGATTCAGTTCAGCCAAATTTTCTTGATGATACCACATTACAAGAACTGAAATCACTGCCTCCTACACCGAAGTATGCCTCTATTGCGGGACCTAAAGAGAGATATCCAGTTATCATTAACTCGGACTTGACTTTAGAACAAGAGTCTAGGTTCTTAGAGGTCTTAGAGAGGAACTGCAAAGCAATAGGCTGGGCAGTGTCAGATCTTATGGGGATCAACCCTGCTCTCTACTCACACCACATTTTTCATCGAGGATAATGTGAGACCTTCCCGTGAGTTTCAAAGGAGACAAAACCAATCTACGGAAGTAGTGAAGAATGATATTGAGAAATGGTGCAAAGTAGAGTTTATATATCCTATTTCTGACTCCAAGTGGGTGGCCCCACTTCATGTTGTCTCGAAGAAGTTGGGAATTCACATGGTCACTAATGAGGATGGAGTAGAGATCACGACACGAGTACCCACGTCATGGTACGTCTGTGTCGACTACAAGGCCACTTTCCTTGCCATTCATTGAAAAAATCTTAGAGAGACTCGCAAGGAAAGCATGCTTCTATTTTCTTGACGGGTACTCAAGCAACAACCAGGTAGCTATAGCCCCTGAGGACCAGGAAAAGACCACATTCACATGTCCATTCGGTACTTACGCATTCAGGCGCATGCCATTCAGGCTCCTCAATGCCCCATGAACTTTTCAGTAGTGTATGATCGTTGTATTTGTTGAGGTGGTAGGAGATATCCTATATGTGTTCTTGGATGACTTCTCGGTGCATGGTGATTTCTTTGATATATGTTTAGCGCACTTGGACCGAGTCCTTAGGCATAGGGAGGTGAATCCGATACTCTCTTGGGAAAAGAGTAACTTTATGGTGATGATGGGTATCGTGTTGCAACGTCATCTCCAATCTTATTTTAAAATGCTAAAAAAATCAGTAAAAGATAAAAATCTGGTATTTTATACCTATAAGATACCGCCCAAATACCTTTGTACAGATGATTTATTTTGGTTTTTAATCCTTCATGAAAGTTGTATATATCGTCTAGACGAGCAACGTTTCTATTGACTACTTTTTGATTTGACCCCTTTTGTTATTTCTTTTTTATTTTTTATATTTAATTTTTTGACTTTCCTAGGAGCAACATGTGGCCGCTCTTGGAGCCTCCACTTTTCATCCCCTTTTATTTTATTTTCTTTGTAGTTAATTTAATATAATTTATTTTTATCTTTATTAATTATTTTAATTGATTATTTCATCTTATTTATTTTCTTCTTATTTCATTTATTTTTATTATTTTTATTAATTTATTATTTATTATATAGTTTAATTATTAATTATTAAATATTAAATAATTTTAAATTTATTTTTTTTATTTTTTTTCCTGCCACGCCTTGTGCCGCATGGCATCTCCTCCTCCACGTTGATTGCTTCCTCCTCTGCTCCTGTATCTTGCGGCGGTTGCAACCACCCACGTTCCTCCCTCCATTATGTCCCTCCACCATTACGACTTCATCACCCATCTCCACCAGTCGTGCCTCCTACAACTTCCCAACTACTTCCCTCATCTCCCAACATGACCTATACCCAACGATCTCCGTGCTTCTCGCCTTGTCCTCTTGCCTTTCCCGTCATCCCACTCAGCCAGTCCCCTCTCTATCTCAACTCTTGCCGAACTACCTCCCCGACATCATAGAATTCCTAACATCCCAACCTTAAAACCCATTCACCGTCGACGTTTAGGGGTATCCGCCGAGAGAGAGAGAGAGAGAGAGAGAGAGAGAGAGAGAGAGAGAGAGAGAGAGAGAAGCCACTAGTCTCCTAACATCATCAGTGACAACGATGCACATTTGGTTGAGAGCGACGACGGAGAAGCTTTATCCATGTCCTGATTCGTGGAACCCATCCAGTTGCAATCGGGTTCCATCAATGCAAAGCTTCTTGGCTCATTACACTGAAGCCTATCAAGGTAAGAACATCTAAGGTGCTACCCCAAGCAACCTCCATCACTGGAGAGACCCATTTCTATGACATAGGTGTCTCATACAAGAGCATTAGAGATCTCCTTGAGGATGAGGTGCACCAACTAAACCACCCTCCATGCCCAGTAGCTATGGGGTTGCCCACCTTATTTTCCAAGCCGCTCTAGCCGCATCCCTCGACTGCTATCGTTCGTGCCACCACTAACACCGCATCATCGGTCATGCACACACATGTGTGCAACCCTCCCACAATCGAAACAATCGAGGAGCCACCTCACCGCCATGCCCCCGCACGTAGTTGGCCATGTGCATCCCCAGTTTGAATGTCGCGAGGCCCTCCATCAATTGTAGGGACCCCACACCTCTCGTCATCCTATCCCTTCCTCCCACCTCGGGTCGCATGTACAAGTCTTTGAGCTGCCCGCTCATCTTCATACTCAACTCACGTGCACGACACATGGGACTGGGGAAATTTGCACCGTCGCTCCCTCCATCTTTCGTAGATTCCATAAAAGTCCTCCCCTTCATACAACACATGTGTGGCACGTGTCATTTGATCAAATTGCATAAAGTCCCCCGAAGCATTCTGAGAATCTCAAGAAGATCAAGTAGTCATGTGCGTTACATCGCCCCTGCTGAAACATTTACGGAACATCCCTCCAACCTTACGTGAATTCTATACAAGTTCCCTCCAATAATACCGGTACGTGATAAGCACGCCCAATGGTAAAATTGTAGAAGCTTCCCGCTAGATCAATAATTGCAAAGGCAACCCCGATAGCTGATATCTATGCGCACACATATATCATTGGAAAATTGCATAAAATTCCTCTAAGGTATAGGTAATTGCATAATAGTCCTTGTCAACATATTCTTTTGTTTATTTATTTTCTATATTTGCATTTAGAACGTTGCATTTATCTTATAATTTGAACATTATTTTTGCATCAATTTTCATTTCCAAAAAATGCTTATTATAGTTCAATTAATTCTTTATCTAAAGCGTATTTTTTGTGTTTTGTGAGTTGTGATTTTATTTATTATACTTTATTTGGTGAAAACTTGCATTGTTTACCCTCTTTATGCACTAAAAATTGCTATTAAGTTATTATTTTCTCCAAAAATTCAAAACAAAATCATATTGGATAGAATTACTTGTGTTCTACATTGTTCCCGAATTTCATGTCATTTGCATGCATATCGATGTCAGAATAAAACGAATAGTGATTTCATTAATTGATTTTTAATAGATTGAAAACTCATTTATTTAGGGCTTAAAATTTTTCATAGATATATCTCAAATAGACTCATCTAGGATAATTTTATTTCCAAGAAATAAGTTGGTTTCTTGTTTATTAAAACTAATTTTCTTAAAATCACCTAGTCTGTATATTTTATTCGGGTATTTATTCATCTTGTATAAAAAATTCCAAAAAATTACAGAGCATTAATTTATTTTTTCTTCTTCTGGCTAAGTTTCATACTTTTTTGATATCATTTGAATGAATATTTCATTTTAGTCCTTGAACTTTTATAAATTTGTATTTCATCCATTAATTGTGTTTTAAAATACAAAAAAATATTCCCGAAAAACCTAACGCCTAGATTGCCTAATAATTGACATAAGGAGATAGTAACCTCCCTGATTTCGACATTGAATTTGTCCAAGTAAAACAATAAATTGACTGTTCGCTTTAATCGATAAATTAAATTTAGTGGTTTTTAATGATCTAAATTGTCTTCCAACAATAAACTTTTGTGTTAATTCCACATAATTAGCAAAGAGCATTTACATAACACCTATGAATTACAACATGGACCTAAAAGCCAACTTCTGCATCTCAACTACAGTTTAAATGAAACCACCTTCATTAAATAAATAATTAAATTTTATGAAAATAATAGTTATTTGGTCAATTTTGAGTCTGTATGGAGGAGATACGAGTCTGTGACATTTTCTTAGTGGCTTTTTGTTCTATCTGTCCCGGGTGCAATATGCATTATTTTTTGTGAAAAAAGATGAATTTTTCTTTGTATTTTTACGTATAATTTTCATGTTGAGGGCTTTATAATTTGAAGTATAAAAATTAGAAAATAAAATAGGGTCCAAAAGGTTATTTATTGATGAGTTAATTTAGGGTTTTTATGTATATTTATGTACAATTTATCTGTCCTATGTCTCCCCTACTTTATTCCTTATCGACCACATCAATATTGACCTGGTCTCAAGGTCTAGGGTCATTCAGTGTCTTTGCCATTTCATTTCTTTATCTTTTCTTTCCTTTATTATTTTATGTTGGAATTAAATACATGTATTTATACAGTATTTATATGTCAATTATTGAAGTTGTTTTGTACAAATTAATTCTATTTAGATGCATTTTACTAGGTATTTAAGGTCAAAATGAGAGAATAAATATGGTGAAATAGAGATTCTTTAGTGCTCCTAAAGAAGATGACGTATTTTATGTGATGAAATCAAGAGTTTTGTTTCTTAGAATGTTGCTTTGGATTGCGGTGAGCATGTGTCTCATCAACACACTTGCAAGTGCACTCTCGTTGGATCGGACTTAAGTTAGGAGGACTCTTCCTTTAGAGTTTATTGCGATCACAACCATGCTTCAAGAGGTAAACCTAAAACTCATTTGATCTTGATGAAACAATATGGAAAATATTTCCATGTCGTGTGGCTTCATCTTTAAATTTTTTTTATTCCACTTCTATACCAACTAGTATGACTAGTTGACCTATGTCATATTTGATCCGATCTCTGTTGATGTGGAACGTGAGCTTATGTGTTCTTCATTGAAATGGAAAGGATGGTATAGTTGATGCACCTTTCTTCTTGTTGGAGACAAGGGAAAATGAATCAATGTTCATATAAGTGCCGAGGGGTTGCCACTAATCAGATGTGTATACAGAGAGCATGGCTAGTAGTGGAGGAATTTCAGTGACAGCAAGTCAGAGAATAGGGTTCATGATGGTGCCAGATTTTAAGGTGGGAAGGATGGCCATCCAGTGTCATGTGTAATTAGAAACAGAAGATGAACAATGCTTATAATTGTTAGTGGTGGAGACGAGGGTATGACGTCAAACGGTGATGATGTGGGTGGTGAGGAGGAGGGAGGTGGATGGAGGGAGTGGAGGGGGAGGGACAGAAAAGGAGGAGATAAGAGGAGAAGGGAGGCAGAGGTTGGGGCAGGAGGGGAAGAAGTCAGAGGAGGAGGGAGGCGAAGGATGGGATTGGAGGGGGAGGAGGAAGGGGGAGTGTATAAGAAGGAAGAAAAAGAAGAAATAATGAAGTTACCCATGTATACTAGCTATTCAATCTAATTACCGTTACGTCTCTAAAGTTAACGTCCTTTTTGCACGTAGACGGACGACAACTAACCCGAAGGGCAGACAAGTGATAAACCTGCAACAGTTGGGGGTACAACTGATACTCCAAAAAAAGGAGCATAACCGATATGGCAAAAGTTAAGAAGGGCACAAGTGATAAAATCTAATTATATATCATAGAGGCGCAATCTTTGTGTATGATAATAAGTAGAGGTGATCATTCATTCACATATAGGAGGCCGGAGATATTGTGTGGTCAGGCTTTTTGACCTGGAGGGATAATTATGTACTTTTGATCATGTACTGGATTTGCAAGGTTGGATTAGAAAATTGTGAAGTCTAAGTGCATAAAAAATAAGGTGCAATAAGTTATGATCTTTAGATACTATCTTTTTTTAAGATATATGTTGATCAATTGTTCTCTTGATGTAGTTGGTCAATAGAATATGCTTACTCTTGAAATGATGATATACATGTACTTGCATACCATGATTAATGTTAGTTCATGCTTCATGGGATAAATGTAACGAGAGTTGCTTAACTACAGGTTATATCTTATTAACTACTACCTTCTGAGCTTAACTGCAGCTAATCATATCTATTATCTAGTTAAATGCTATCAATCGAGTTTCTTTTCCTTTACACGTCATCGCGACTTTAGCATGCAAATTACTGACATAGATTTACTGTAGCTCATTTTTTACTTCTGACCCACACCTTAGTTACATAACCAGTCAAAGGTAAGTTGTTTGTTGATATTAATTAACTTTTAATCTATTCAATGCAAGTTGGGTTGCTCTCTTCCATATCATCAACAAACTCAATCTAAAAGAACCTCTACTTTCCTCTAATGCATCAGTGAGGATTTACACACCATTACAACTAAAAGGTCTCTAAAGTCGGGATTAGTCTCTGTGGCAACATAGATAACCCAAAACCATGCACCGGAGAAGGGGCAACACCTTACAGATCAAAGCCCCTCAAACCTTTTGATTTTGAACACGACCTCCTGCTCTCTCTGCAGGTGGGGGTCCAAAGGAACATGAGTACGTGTAAATCATTTGCAAGCGGTCAAAGGTGCAGCGAATACAAACAGAGCCCAACTCACCGCTTCTCTCTCTTCCCTCTGTTTTTTCTGCTGCCTCTCGTGCACAGGTAACACGGGAGATTAAGATCGGTCGACCCTTACAGGGAATCGAGGATAGTCGGCACATCCAACGGATCCCTAACAGCAGAGGATCCTTGCTGGACAAATAGAGCAAAGCTGAACAGGTAGAGAGAGAGAGAGAGCTGTTTCTGCTCATACGGACAGCACTGACACCAGAGCAGACCTCCCGTGTGAGCTCACGTGCCATTGCATGTGCACATGTGAGGCGTCCCCATCCCATCTTATATGCACATATATGTAGTATGTTCATGGGCTCACACTATTGGGTTGGTTGTATGGTCTACTTCATGTCTGCTTTAATCGTGGCTTCCCCCATTGTTGGTTCCTTCTTCTTTTTTTGCCTTTCTGGTTTGCTTCTCCCCCCCTCTCTTTTTGGAAAGCAAAGTCTGTAAATAAAGGATCCAGATGGAGATGGCTCGAGTTGAATTTGTTCTCGAATACCTTCAGAACCATTTCGAGATGTCTGTAGGACTATTCTTTTTCGTTTATCTCTACAACTAACTCGAGCATTTGTATTCATATGATCTGCTGCCCATGCAAGTCCAAACCAAACTGACTTGCGCCTCATGCAAAACCAGTCTCTCTTACTTGTCCACGTTTGTTTCTGCAACAGATTATGGTTTCTCAGCTTTAATTTCGCATCATTGAAACACAGCTACTACATATTATTCGTGTTTGGAGCTTAAGTTTCTGCTAATGACTTTCATTGTACTGTTCATCACTTTTTTTACCAAAAAGAGGAGATAAACCCCATTGAATAAGCTTTTCTCTTCTGTGTACAGGGAAAGAAAGTGCTTTGTAGCCACATGAACTGGGACTTGACGAAAAAGGAGAACAAAGAAAGAAGGATTGTATGGATTTCCATATTGTTATCTATTAATAAATAAATAAAACTGAAGAGGGGGGCCATGGCATCAACATCAGAACCAAAGACCGAACCCCACCTGGGCCTATGCAGTAGTCCAGGAAAGTCTCACATGCTCTTGCTCCCCTTCCAACTCCCTTATACATCTTCTCGCCTTTCCCATTTCTGTACTTCCACGTCACATTTTCGGAGGCAGATCGTCCGTTATAGCGTGTAATGCAGCAGATTCTGCTGTAATCCATTCGATCTTAATCGAGCAATTCGCACGATCTTGCATTTACAGCAGAGGATCCTCTCCACGCATTTTCGCCTCATTAGGACTTTAATGCTTATATTTTAAATGCTTGACTTCATATCGTGTGCACATATAAGGAAGGATGGGTTCGTAGGACTTGATTCAAACTCTCGGATGCATAAAATGAGCCAGTTTGAAATCATGTAAATGCAATTTTTTTCTTACCCTAATAAAGGTTTTTCCTCCTGGTGGTGAACATGAGAGACCCCACAAAGAAAGGCTCATGTCCCCAACTTTAGCAGATAGAGGGGAACACGTAACACATGCAGGTTTCTTGATTGGGAGAGAGGTCGTCTTCTTCGTTATAATAATGCAGGGAGGGGTATGGCCTAACAGGGAACACAGTGTAAAGATGAGGGGGCGTCCATATCCCTTATCTATGGACCCCTAATCTTTTTAGGTTGACCGAGAATTGTGCCCCGTCCACTACACCTTATGACAGTAAAGAGAAAAGGGAAAAGAATGGAGAGATAGCGAAAGATACATATGCGGAGTTCAATCTAAGTGTATGATAATGCTAATTAGGTAGAGATGGTAAGCATGGACCTGAGAGTTGGGGCCCTCCATTGGCATGTTGCTGCAAGTCTCTTTGTGGGGATTCATTACTATCATCATGGACCACGTAGAAATGGGATGTTTTCGTTGCTGCTGTTGCTTGTTCGACATGCTTGATGTGATGTGCATCTTCTTTGCCGTGCCAATGCTTGTGGATGCTGAAAGTGTTTTGGGTCCAATCCAAGGCGAATGGTAGTAGAGTAGGGCATATGGGGGATTCCCCTCAATGCCGTGGCAAAAGGTGGAGCACTTATCTAGGTCCGAAGAGATAACTAAGAATGTGGGAATTATTATCAATAGGTTTCTCCTAGTTATCGAAATCTCAGAAATAGAGCAGCTGGAGACCATGGAGGCAAGACGTGCAAGTAACATTAACAGCCACAACATGGCTAAGGACTTGAAGCAATCACGGTTTGCAGCAACTAAGCTCCTAAAAACACACAATGACACCTGACACACAAGGTTGGAGAGAGACCATTTAAGAACTAATAACAAATAACATCTGAATTTGAGCAAAATGTGAAAGATATATAGAGCATTAATCTAAGATTCAATCTATAAGGTTGATTGGAATCGAAATAGCAAAAAAAAAAAGAAAAAGAGATTAATCAGGTCTGTTGTACTCCCAATTACAGCAGGAGATCTTCTCTCCAAGGTTGGAATGTGTTAGCATATCAACGTTTTGCCTCCATGATAAGCCTTGATCTAGAATGCTTCTCCGTAATCACTAGCATATAAAATCCTTCCTTTATTACGTCATTTATCAACCTTTATCGCGGCTCATTCATAAGTAATGTATCAACTGTCTCATCTGTTATGATGGTCTCCCTACGGCAAAGAAATGTTTCACATTGTAATAAAAAATAAGATGGAAGAAAACTTGGCATGATTAAGAGATTCTCCTTTTCTGATCTCTCCTATGTGTACAACACATCTATTAAATTTTGATGAACTCTTCAAGTTGCATATCCATCTTTGTCTAATAGAACATCCTTAAAACATATATCTTATTTATTAATAATACCTTATTCATTAAAATGTTTTAATTGTATTGTCTATCGAGCTTCTTATGGACCTTGGTTGAATCCTAAAGATCGATAGCTTTGTGAATAACATCTCCTCCCACTCTTTATATTATCATATAATATTATAACTTCTTTTTTATTACTTGGAAAGTGTTCAAAAGTTCCACATTGATTCTTTAATTTTGGGGTAAAAAAGAAGACTACGAGGCAATCGTGGTAAAAGTTTGAGTGATAGCAATAAACAAAAGCTTGGGTCATCCAAATGAGGAGTACCCTGCTATACTTGCTCATTAAGAATGACAAATGATGAGTACCCTACTATACTTTCTCATTAACGAGTACCCTACTATACTTGCTCGTTATTAATATCACTTGCTGGCAAGAGATTCTGACTAGTGGTTTTGCATCTCGGGGCATGGCATCTCACCTCAGAGCTTTGAGGTGTACGTTGATATCTTTCCGTCGGGAGGTTCGGGCACTTCGGGAGGATAGGAGGGCCTCAACCCTGTCAGAGGTGGTAAGATTGGATGCTCTTTAGGACTCTCATGAGTTGGTGGCAGAGAAGAGAAGCATACGAGAAGAAACCAGAAGATATTGATGGAGGAGGATCACAAGCGTAAGATAGAGTGGAGACAAAAGTCCAGGAAGACACGGTTGAGGGATGGAGATGTGAATACTCGTTTCTTTCATGTTGTTGCTAATGGCAGGAGGTGATGTAACCTTATTACAACCATTGAGGTGGGAAGTGTCCAGGTCAAAGAGAAGCACTCCATTGGGTCTGTTGTGGTTGACCACTTGCGAGAGGCGAGTAGGAGGATCCGGATGGGAAGCGCATGGTGGGTTGGTAGGGATATTCCTATGCACATCCAGTTTGCGAGGTTAGTTCATGCTTTTAGACCAGCAGAGGTTCGAGCATCTACTTTTGATCTTAATGCAGATGGATCTCCAAGACCATATGGTTTTCTAATCTTCTTTTTCCATGAGTTTTGGGATCTGGTAAGGCATGATGTGATGGATGTGGTAGAGGAATTGAGGAAAGCTAATCAAGGTTTTGAGCGGTTGAATAGCTCGCTTATCTTCATACTTCTAAAGAAGGATGTAGCTCGTTGTGTAGAGGATTTTCAACCTATTGCCCTCTCAAATGCCATTAATCTCATAGTGGCCAATGTACTCGCAAATCAGTTGCGTGAGGTATTGGGGTTAGTTATTGCAGACTCACTGACTACATTCATTCCTTAAAGGCATATGACAAATGAGGTAGACATTGCTTCAGAGATTATTGTGGATTGGAAGAAGAAGAAGAGCAAGGGGATGCTTTGGAAGGTTGACTTTTCCCAGTCTTATTATTATGCCATTTGGAAATTCATTTGGGCATCTCTTTCGAGGCGAGGATTCCCATATGAGTGGATTAAATGGGTAAACAGAAGTGTAACTTTTAGCTCCTATTCGGTCTTGATGAATGGGAAACAGGAAGTTGGATTCTTCCAACCTCAGAGAGGAGTTAGGTAGGGGTGTCCTCTAGCTCCTTTGCTCTTTGTCTTAGTGGTTGATGCATTGTCGTGAATGATTTTTAGAGAAATGGATGGGAACTTCTGTGCAGGGTATCAACTGGATGGCTTATAAATTCCTTTACTTCAATATGCAAATGATAGGATTTTTTTGTGGAAGGGGGTGCTCGGGAGGCGAAGGGGACTGCTACCATGTGGGATCTATTTGGAGAGATCTCGGACCTCAAGATTAATGGAGACAAGTTTGTTTTCATCCCAGTAAGTATGACAGAGGAGTAGGTAGTGGAATGGGATATCATTACAATCCCAACATGGGACATTGCCTATCAATTATCTGGGCATACCTTTGGTGTATGGATGTCTTTGACAACCGGATTGGATGCCCATGGTGGTGCAAGTGAAGAGAAGACTTGCTAGCTGGCGTGCCTCTTGTCTCTCAAGGGTTGACGATTGTGCAGGATAAGGGAAAATCCTTAAGCACATCAAGGAAGCGTGAGGATTGCATCATATGTGATCAGGAGCGATTAGTCGCACTAGTTGCTCAAGGTAGCGGAATTTAAAAATTTTGAACGATGAAACCACATGATATAAGAACACTTCTTGGATTATTTCGTCTAAACCACAAGCAAGTATTAGGTATACATCTTGAAGCATGGTTGTGATCGAGTCTCTAAATGAAGAGGCCTCTTATCTCAAGTCAAATCCGACAGAGGAGATGTTTGCGAGCGCATTGATGAAATATGTACTCCTCGCAATCCATGTTGATGATCCAAGTGATGAATTCCATGATTTTGTCACAGGAGATCCAACATCTGAAGGATATGGTATAATCCTCAAGTGCATCACGGAAGCATGAGCGTCATATCGAATACGACGAAGAACGACTAGTCGCACTAGTTGTTCTATGCAACGGAAATTAAAATTTTTTTCATGCGACGAAACCACATGATCCAAGAACACTTCTCGGATCGTTTCGTCTAAATCACAAACAAGTAATAGGATTATTTCTTGAAGCGTGGTTGCGATCGAGTCTCTAAACGAAGAGACCTCCTGTCTCAAGTCCGATCCGACGGAGGAGACGCTTGCGAGCGCAGGGATGAACCGCATGCTTCTCGCAATCCATGTTGATGATCCAAGCGGTGGATCTCCTGATCTCGACACAGTAGATCCGACGTCTTCTTCACGAGCGAGGCGCACCGAAGGAGACAGAGATCCACGAACAAACGATCGGGCAGCATAACGACGAAGTTGCGGTGATGGAGAACCTCTCTAGGGCATCCATGGTGGACGACCATATGAGAGGGAGAGGAAGAGTAGACGTGTAGAGAGAAAGAGAGAGAGAGAGAGAGAAAGAGAGAGAGAGAGAGAGAGAGATGCTTCTCAAGCATTGTGTCTTGTGTAAAGAAGAGCAAAGGGGTGCCTCTCCTTTTATAACATTTTGGGATCCATGGATCTCAATCCATGGGACAACACAAATTCAATGGCTCTCATTGATTGTGTTTCTTTTAATGGTCAAGATTTGTGTTGGTAAAAACCAACAAAAATTAATTTAATTTAGATTAAATATATGTTGATGAATCAACACAATTTAATTACAAAATTAAATCATCAATACATGGAGACAATGGAAGAGAGAATGCCTCCTTCCATGTGGAGAGGGGGGACGGCCACCCCTTCCTAATAGGAGTGGTGGCCGTCCACCCTCCTCCTTTAGGAAGGTGGCTATTTTGTCTTATATGTAATCTCCATGATTTGCAACAACTTTTGTTGCAAATTATTCTACAAAAATAATTCACAATTATTTTGTAGATATTGCAATCTTGCCATTGAAAAATTTGTGAATCATATTCACAACCCAAAATAAAATGTAAATTACATTTTCAATTTTTATGCTCAATGTGAATCCAATTCACATTAACATTTAATTAACAAATGTAAATTACAATCATCTCTCTCTTATATATTATAAATCATTTTTATACTATATATGACTTATATGGATATTGCTATCCACATTATTCATATCCATGATAATTAAATCATATTTAATCATCTTGGATCTCTATTCTCTGGTGCCTAAATAATATGAATCACATTCACATAATTTACATCTTTGATAATTAAATCATATTTAATTATCTAAGACAACTCTCTTTATAATATGAATCAAATTCATATTAATCATGATAATTAAATCACATTTAATTATCCATTTTCTCAATGCTCGGATACATATTATCAATAATGAAATTATCCTGAACCCTTTTAAGGATAATGCGCTTTCTCTGCGAATACTTGGAGATAAGGACAGGGTGATTGTATTGTTCCACGTATAGTGATTTGGATATTGAGATCATATCTGAAATTTAGATCGCGGGCCTCCCATAGATGCTTGATTAAATCAAGACCGCAAATCTAATCTTCTCATTGCATCTGAATCATATTCAGATCAATGTCCAATAATTGGACCAAGATAAGATTACTTATCTACTTAGAGGAGTCACTAAAATCCAGACCCGTTTCATCACTCCCTAGGAATGGAAGCGTCATGGTTCTACAATCGTTTATGATCACATCGCCCTCATGTATTCCCAATACCTGTACATCCTGCATACTGGAAGACCCAGAATAAAATCGAAGTATTAGATCAATTTTACACTGTCTACTTCAGGGTTCTATTAGTAAGTTTCTCATTTGATCATTGGGAGTCGGTATCGATCATATACTTTCCAAAAGCATATATCATACCTAGGTCTTGATCACATACTTTCTAAAAGTATATATCAAACCTACAAATTCAGTCAAACTTCCAAAGCGAGACGACCATGCGCATGGAATTTGATTCTTCCCAATATCTCATGAGTGAGCTCATGTCTTCCGGTTCAGTAACTGAACATGTATGATCCCTTTGAGAGATCGTATTACTCATATGCCCTTATATGCACACCAGCGCGTCGATGTATATACCTTGGTTAGGGCATCAACCTATTGGTCTGCCAAATGTACATACTCAAACATATAGTAACGCATCTGTCTTCGGTCAGAGGATGCGTTCCTGTATCATGACCGCATACGATATAGGACTTTGGTTATCTCGATCTCGTTAAATAAACTCTTTGACCTAACTAACCTGACACCTTCGAATCTCTATTCCTATGCAGAGGACCTGCATCAAGAGGTCGGTCAGATATCAGCCTTTAGAGATAAGGATTGCCATCTTCTACTCAGGCTGGAGATCATCTCTTAACAATCATTTGACGGTGCTTGATGAGTCCTCAATCTAACTCTTTAGACATTCATCCAAGCACCAGCCTCTATGATTCAATAGTTGAATCAACAGCTGTATGATTATTAAGATGGCCATGGTACATAACCCTAATTGTACTAAGGAACCTATTATGCAAATTATTCATTCTTCATTCCAGATCAGGGAATGATATTTTTTGCAATAACATTTATTACATAATGGCTCGCCATGGGCTCGCATTTCCAACAATCTCCCACTAGCCCAAAGAGCCATTAATGGGCTAATCATTTAAACCCACACTCATGTGACAATCATAGGCTATTAAGAAAATAGCTAGGTAAGACGATCAGACACTCTGTTCCCGCGAGACTATGCCAAGTCCTTTTAAGACACTTGCATATCCCCAGTAACAGTGCTCGCATCTAATACGAATGTTGCATCTTATGCAACCAATACTCAATCTTGTCAGTTATAGTATCCTTGACACTATAGTTTAATAATCATAACCAATATTTCCATGATCCTTATCAGAATACCTTTATTCCTGGAGATCACTATCTCTTAAGGTATCCACAGTTAAGACCTTTTAGATCTTTATCTATAAAGTCTTAAGTTTTTAAAGATAATACTTTGAGATCACTATCTCAAAAAATCTTGTCATTTATGAAGATTTTGTTATTACCGTAATCAAGTGTTTTATATCCATAGTAGGTTAGCAACGCTTTACTACTCCCACTGCATGGCAGATATCTGGCTTTTGTATACATCCAGCATAGACTCAGCTTCTCGTAACTAATGCACAAGTGCAAGTAGTTCTAGCATTCACTTCCTCAACTCTTTGAGGTGTTATCTCTTTAGATAGGTCAGTACCATATCTTAAGGATGGAAGCCTTTCTTGGAATTTCCAAGAATGGAATATTTCCAAGGTGTACTATTATTGTGACAGTCTCAATACCCTCTTCTTTTTGCTTCTGAACACCATCAGAACTAAGATCCAAGAGGTATCCTTGAGATCATATCTCAAGTTATGGAACAACCAGATTATAAAACACTTATTATTATCCTTATATCATTTTAAATTATTAGGATATCATCTACATTTAGAGTGATGAACACAAAGGCACTCCCACTAAGCTTCGCATGGCTCATCAAGATTCCATCTGAAATCATAACATTTATAATTTCATCAAATCTTATGGTCCAACTTCAAGAAGCTTATTTGAGTCCATAGATGTATTCCCTAGCTTGCAAACCTTGCTTTCCTTAACCATGAAGCCTTGGGGCTACTTCATGTGAATATCCTCAGAGCGGTATTCATAGAGGAATGCAATATTGACATACATCTTGACGATGCAATAGTCAAGTTGTGTAGCTAAGGTTAGCAATATTCTGATGGTTTTAAGCATGGTCAACGAAGAGCAAGTCTCATCGCAAGCAATGTCTTCTCTTTCGGTGTGTAACTCATGGTTACGAACCGTGCTTTGAAGGTCTCTACCTTCTCATCAGGTTCCCTTTCTCTTGAAGATCCATTTACACCTTTATAGGTCTTACCCATATAGGTGGATCCTCGAGGGTCCATATACAACACTTGTATATGAAGTCTACTTTAGACTTTATTGCTAACATCCATCTTAGCATGTTATGATCCTCAGGAATTTCATCACATGAAATCCGATCATTATCAGATTTCTCTAACACATGGAATCCATCCTCAAACTCATTTGAAGAGGTATTAGTGTTTCATCTTTAATTGTCCTTTTAGTTTCCAATTTCAGGAGCCTCATTATCTTCTCAAGATTAACTGAGTTCCTACACTTCACTTTCATCTTGATTCTCAAGAGTCTCAACCTCTAAGAATCACATTCTCAGAGATGAGATATTTTAAGAATCTCAAGGTCATAAAGTAGGTATCCAATACCAACCTTTATTTTCCTAATGAAGTAGCACTCTTTAGTGCTTAATTCCACCTTACTTGCATAGAATCCTGTTAAGGATATCTATTGTATTCTCTACCACACATATATACATGGAAACTAAGGGATAATTATGCTAAAATTCATCATTGATAAGATCATGTCACACATGATCCAATTGTATCTCCCTATAACTCCATTGAGTTTAGGTCTATCAGGAGGAGTGAGATAGGAATGATATTCCTTTCTCCATAAGGTATACCATGAATTCATCTAATATATACTGATAACCTAGATTAGACCAAATTCATTTTCATCTTCCTTCAGACTTTGGTTCCAAACCAAAATTATGAAATCTTTGAACATTTCAAAGGTTTCTTTAGGTGAAGAGAAGAAATCTCATCTCATACATAATCATCAATAGATATCACATATCCATAATGTTTACTATGATATAGATGATCTGCATACATCAATATGTTTGAGATCCTAAATACCTTGACATCTTACACCATTCCCAAAGAAGGGTGTATTGGACATTTTTCTTTTTGAATACAATATTCATAAGTATGTAAGTTTTTAAATTTTTAGACACTCTAAAGTTTCATCTCTTACTAGTCTATCGATCAAATCAATAGACAAATGTCCAAGGCTTGATGCTCGATCATTGTCAAATGATGTTCATCCTCCTATTGATCTTAAGGTTCAATTTCAGCATTTCGAAATGTTAATGAACCATTCATTAATTTTCTAATTTAGTGGAGTACACTAGATTTTTAGATTACTATCTGAAATATCTCCATCATAACTCTTTATGATAGATAAATTCCAGAATTCATGTTTATCTCCAACATTTAGAAATAAACAACAGTATATTCTAATATCTGGATCATAGAGACATTCTCTATGACTAAGGTCTCCCACTGAAATTGAGAAGTCTATCAATTCAACAGAGATTGATGCAACAATTGCATCAATATCCATGAAGAAGACTATAAATCTTAAGATCAAATTTTCCAGTCTTCTAAAACATATGCAACCCATTGCAAGTGTTGTTAGAAGATTGAGATACAATTATAAAACTTTATCTTGTTCAATAAGCAAGTCAATATCAATGATTTATGTAGATTATTCTGATGTTCTATCCGAGTCCTTCTCTAAGGATTCTAGACAGACTTGATAGTCATACTATCAACACACCAACTTATTACAGTATTGCCATTTATCCAACTATTTGGATGTCATATGGAAGTCATAGAAGTACAGTCAACTCTTTAACTTTCCTTCTTACTTGGGTCCAACCCATGCTTCCACTATGCTCCCTTTATCTATAAACAACCATTGCTTAAGATTAAGGATCTCTTATGTTAAATTCAAAAGAATTCAATGTAAGGGCATTTCTACATTTATACATGCTTCATTAAATTCATACACTATGAATATTATGAAGCTTCATGAATGACAAGAGTATAGACAGTAGAACGATGACACTCATCGTATCTACATCCATCTAAACTCTTAAAACATAGGTTCAAGCATGTACTCAAAAAATTTGAATACATCATCTCTTATAGAGCTACCATTCTACATGATGCAGACAACCATGTCACTCATGATTAAATGTGAACGAGCACATATGTATGCTAGAATATCTTCTTTGATTTTATAAGGATTATTTGACAATTGCAATCATCATCGACATGTCACTTCCAAAGTACATTTGATGAGAGATCAAGACTACAGAGACATACAAACCCTAGGGTTGTAGTCCAATTATCTATTTAATTGTCATTCCTCATTAGTATGAGGAGACTTGCATATTGCAACCACATAAATTATGTGTCCAACTGCAAGCACAATATCTGGATCATGAGTTCAGTCCATGATATTTTACTGGTTATCATTGAGTATAACATTGAGTGGGTTTAATGAAGGATTATCTGAAATAAGAAATTTGCATAAGTGTATATATTTATATATATATACATATTTTACTTTGATTTAGGAATTTTTATATCATAGTTGTCTTGCCTTGTCAACACTGAAAGTTCATTACCTTAATCACTTTCAATGTAAGAGATATACTTACCATTATATCTCAAGCAAGATCCGGGATCTCCTTCCTTATCTTTGTTGCATTCCAATAATATGAGAACCTACAACTCGGATAAAAAGAAGCGGGAACACATTCCGCCTTGCAAGTCCAACTTGCATCTCCCAATTCGGTCTTTAACACCCGGGCCCACCACCCCTAATGCAATGTTGACCCGTCATTTATTGAACCAACTGTCAACAGGAATACAACTCGCTATGCGCAATCCAATATCGCCCCAATAATATGAGGACCCGATATTGGGGTCACTACGCATACGTCCTTACTCTTTCGAGAAGCGAAGAGTCCAATCCAGATACGCTTGCATACAGGAGCTGTCACTTTGGACAGGCGTCTCCTACATATAATCCCTGACGACGGAACCCTCCGTCTTGACGGGAGACCATGGATGTCATATGTGATCCTCCATATCATATGCAAATTTTAATTAATCATTATGAATCATATTCATTACGATTAATTCTTCCAAGGGAATCGACAACTCTATTCATAATAGAGTGTTTTAATTTTAATTGGAATCCAATTAATCTAATCATATTAAATTAATGATCCAATTAATATCCAACAAACATTCTTAATTGTTACTTGAATTATGGTATTATCTCAAATATGTATTATTTCAAATTTTAATAATTAGAAATACATCATGATTTCTTAAGATTATACAAACTCTACCCGCTGTCATGGCCTATACCAACGAGAGTGGGACGGACCATATACTTTGCAACCCGCTATCCCAATGCTCTCCGACTAGACATCATATCCACCTCGGGAAAGCATAATGCAAAATAGATCACTTTATACTTGAGATGATCATCAGTTCTTCAACCGAAATTATACCATTTAATAATAATCAAAACAATTTATTAACATTATAATGATATTTGCTAAACAAATCTCAAGTCCTATTCAAGCAACATGTTTGTTGGAATGTAGATCATGTAGATCATGTAACCAATTAGTGATCTAGATCACATCTAATCAAATATTGGTTAAGGCAATGTCATTTAAGGAAATAATTATCATAAAATATTTCTGAAATATTTATGCACAATTATTCCAGGAAATTAAACAATTTAATTTCACTAATTGATTAAATGGCAATCACTAGGTTCTTGATTAGGAAAGTATTTTCAGCAGTGACCCTCACTTACTAAAAATACGATATCTCAATCAATTTAAATCCAAATTAAGCAAAATAAGTACCTAAAATTTGTTAATTTTATTTACAACAGAATTAAGTAATTTTCACGCATTTCAATGTGTCTCAAATCCGCAATTAACATCTTAATTACGTCATGATTCGCAGTCTCCGAAACAGTGGATACATGTTCACTAAAATGAGCATAACTTGAGCAAACGGAATCGAAATCACACAAACTCAGATCCTACAGTTTCCTTATTTAATGGGGGAAAAAATATAATTATTATTTTCGTATTTAAACAATTTAAACAGTACCTAAATTAATCTCAAAATAGTGATGTGGAAATGAAATGGGAGAAAACTTTCGCAGGCCCTAATGAACCCAAGTCGTCCTCGGTTAATGGATCGTATCCAAAACCACCGACCTAAAGCTATGATACCACTTGAAGGATATGGTATAATCCTCAAGCGCATCACGGAAAGCGTGAGCGTCGTATCGAATACGACGAAGAATGACTAGTCTCACTAGTTGTTCTATGCAACGGAAATTAAAAAAAATTTTCATGCAACGAAACCACATGATCCAAGAACACTTCTCGGATCATTTCATCTAAACCACAAACAAGTAATAGGATTACCTCTTGAAGCGTGGTTGCGATCGAGTCTCTAAACGAAGAGACCTCCTGTCTCAAGTCCGATCCGACAGAGGAGACGCTTGCGAGTGCGGGGATGAACCGCGTGCTTCTCGCAATCCATGTTGATAATCCAAGCGGTGGATCTCCTGATCTCGACACACGAGATCCGACGTCTTCTTCATGAGCAAGGCGCACCGAAGGAGACGGAGATCCACGAACAAATGATCGGGCAGCATAACGACAACGCTGCAGCGATGGAGAACCTCTCCAGAGCATCCATGGTGGACAGTCACATGAGAGGGAGAGGAAGAGTAGACGTGTAGAGAGAGAGAGATACGCTTCTCAAGCATTGTGTCTTGTGTAAAGAAGAGCAAAGGAGTGCATCTCCTTTTATAACATTTTAGGATCCATGGATCTCAATCCATGGGACAACACAAATCCAATGGCTCTCATTGATTGTGTTTCTTTTAATGGTCAAGATTTGTGTTGGTAAAAATCAACAACAATTAATTTAATTTAGATTAAATATATGTTGATAAATCATCACAATTTAATCACAAAATTAAATCATCAATACATGGAGACAATGGAAGAGAGAATGCCTCCTTCCATGTGGAGAGGGGGACGGCCACCCTTTCCTAATAGGAGTGGTGGCCGTCCACCCTCCTCCTTTAGGAAGGTGGCTATTTTGTCTTATATGTAATATCCATGATTTACAACAATTTTTGTTGCAAATTAGTCTACAAAAATAATTCACAATTATTTTGTAGATATTGCAATCTTTCCATTGAAAAATTTATGAATCATATTCACAAGCCAAAATAAAATGTAAATTACATTTTCAATTTTTATGTTCAATATGAATCCAATTCACATTAACATTTAATTAACAAATGTAAATTACAATAATCTCTCTCTTATATATTATAAATCATATTTATAATATATATGACTAATATGGATATTGATATTCACATTATTCATATCTATGATAATTAAATCATATTTAATCATCTTGGATCTCTATTCTCTTGTGCCTAAATAATATGAATCACATTCACATTATTTACATCTTTTATAATTAAATCACATTTAATTATCTAAGACAACTCTCTTTATAATATGAATCAAATTCATACTAATCATGATAATTAAATAACATTTAATTATCCATTTTCTCAATGCTCGGATACATATTATCAACAATGAAATTATCCTGAACCCTTTTAAGGATAATGCGCTTTCTCTGCGAATACTTGGAGATAAGGACAGGGTGATTGTATTGTTCCACGTATAGTGATTTGGATATTGAGATCATATCTGAAATTCAGATCGCAGGCCTCCCATAGATGCTTGATTAAATCAAGACCGCAAATCTAATCTTCTCATTGCATCTGAATCATATTCAGATCAATGTCCAATAACTGGACCAAGATAAGATTACTTCTCTACTGAGAGGAGTCACTAAAATCTAGACCCGTTTCATCACTCCCTAGGAATGGAAGCATCATGGTTATACAATCGTTTATGATCACATTACCCTCAATTATTCCCAATACCTGTACATCCTGCATACTGGAAGACCCAGAATGAACCTGAAGTATTAGATCAATTCAATTTTACACTGTCTACTTCTGGGTTCTATCAGTAAGTTTCTCATTCGATCATTGGGAGTCGGTATCGATCATATACTTTCCAAAAGCATATATCATACCTAGGTCTTGATCACATACTTTCCAAAAGTATATATCAAACCTATAAATGCAGTCAAGCTTCCAAAGCGAGACGACCATGCACATGGAATCTGATTCTTCCCAATATCTTATGAGTGAGCTCATGTCTTCCGGTTCAGTAACTGAACCTGTATGATCCCTTTGAGAGATCGTATTACTCATATGCCCTTATATGCACACTAGCGTGCCGGTGTATAGACCTTGGTTAGGTCCTCATCCTATTTGCATGCCAAATGTACACACTCAAACATATAGTAACACACCTGTCTCTGGTCAGAGGATGCGTGCCTGTATCGTGACAGCATACAATATAGGACTTTGGTTATCTCGATCTCGTTAAGTCAAGTCTTTGACCTAGCTAACTTGACACCTCCGAATCTCTATTCCTATGCAGAGGACCTGCATCAAGAGGTCGGTTAGATATCGGCCTTTAGAGATAAGGATTGCCATCTCCTACTCAGGCTGGAGATCATCTCTTAATAATCATTTGATGGTGCTTGATGAGTCCTCAATCTAACTCTTTAGATATTCATCCAAGCACCAACATCTATGATTCAATAGTTGAATCAACAGCTGTATGATTATTAAGATGGCCATGGTACATAACCCTAATTGTACTAAGGGACCTATTATGCAAATTATTTATTCTTCATTCCAGATTAGGGAATGATATTTTTGCAATAACATTTATTGCATAATGGCTCGCCGTTGGCTCACATTTCCAACAACATCTTCTTCATGATCGAGGCATACTAAAGGAGACAAAGATCCACGAACAAATGATTTGGCAGCAGCAACGACGATGCGGCGATAATAGTGACTCTCTAAGGCTCCATGATGGATGGACACAATGAGAGAGAGGGAGAGACTTTGCATGTAGAAAGATGGATAGAGCATATTTTACATTGTCTAGAGAAGAGCTAGGGTTGACTTTATATAATATTTTGGGAGCCCATGGATCTCAATCCATAGACAACACACATCCAATGGTTCACATTGATTCGTATTTATTTTGATGATCATGATTTTGTTGTAAAAATATAATAACAATTAATTAAATTAAATCAAATATATATTGAATAATAATCAATATAAATTAGTTTCAATTAAATCAATTATCCATGAAGATAATAAAAAGGAGGCAAGCCTCCTTTCCATAAGAAAAGGGGACAACCACCCATTCCAATTAGGAATTGGTGGCCATCCACCATCCTATTTAAGAAGGTGGCATGCCACACCTATTTCATGACATTGCATTATCTCATGATTCTCTTCAAATTTTGCAACAACTTTTGTTGCAAATTATTTCATAAGATTAGTGACAGTTTGCTACTCCCACTGCATGGCAGATGTCACGACTTCAATTCCGGTTCGTCGGATCCTCGCATATCCGATTCTGGTTATTCAGCAATAATTTATTCAACAATCACAAATAACAATCATAAATAGACTACAATTAAAGATACTCATAGAGAAGTTTTTAGTTCATTTCCATTCACAAAATAAAGCATATGATATTGTCCCACTATAACCATTTACATATACATCAGCTTGAAAAAAAGTACGTAAAAGACTACCAACTACCTTATAAAGTAAAGCTATTGTGGCTGGCTGGATATCTAAAGTCCTCGCGATGGCTCACTAACACATATTGGGTTTTCCATAAATCATAGGATAACAATTAGTGAATGCTAAGTAATGAAGAAGAGAAAAACAAACAATTGGTGTAATTTTATAAAACTTTTTCTCACCAAAGTTTCATTCGTTCTCATTAGTTTAAGTCCTACTCCTTCTATTCTACATCAGGGATTAGTCCAAAGGAACCCCACTATTCATGAGCTCCGAAGCTATGGACACTTTAGGATTGGAGATTTTGTTGATCTGATGAGCTTATAACGTCGTACATCGCCTCAACCAATCCTTCAATACTATTCTGATAATTTTTATTTTATTTTATTATCAAGGGTTTCAAACCCTCAACTTGGAAAATAAGGAAGCACATTATCCTCGAGGACCCGATTGCTTAAAACCTTAGGCTAACCTTTAATCACATAACCCAGCGGCTTCAAATACATGTTATCGTGACCCAACCGCTATTGAACCACCCGGCCTTCACATGGAACGACCACATCTTCCGTTATTCAACCTGAATATATTGGCATCTGGTACCATGCGTAGCATTTTATTCATTTCGTGTGCACTTATCATAACATGACAACAATGTACACCTAGGTAGGGCAACACCAATATGGGTTCCTTCTGATAAACCTACAGGTTGCATGCCTGACTTGTAGTTATCCTTCAAGTCATTCCTGATGTAGACACGATCCTTTTCAGGATCCAACTCAATACACATCAATTCCCATGATGTAATTCCTTCATTAAGCCTTTAATTTGCATATGCATCAATACTGAGTATAGACTTGCATATATATTAATTCATGTGTATAAATACTAATATTTATGTATATTTCAGCTCCCAAATCTTAAGTTTCCAAGCCATTGCATCTGTTCGATGCTTAGACATTATTTTAGTGGAAATTACAAAGCATCCTTCCCTATTTCTCAAAAGTAGCCAATTAGGGTTCTTCATAGTGAAGAACATAAAATCAGAAATTTCAATGATCTCATATTAAAACCCAATAGCAAAAAGTAGGGATTTTGTTACCTAATAGAGATCTCTCGCGCGTATGCAGTACTTTATCGTGATTCTTTTTTTTAAGAAATGATGATTTATGGCTCTTGAAATGATCGAATTTCATTTTCATATAAAAATGCTAAGAACGTGCCATGAACGTGAAGAACGAACGAAGAATGCAAAAAATGTGAAGAACACATGAAAAACACAAAGAACGTGAAGAACATATTTTCTCTTAAAATTTCAGCAAAGCTTCCCCTTATAAGGGTTGATATTTCTTGAAATTTTCAGTAACGTTTCCCTTTATATTGGGACATATTTCTAAGAAAAGTTCGGCAGAGTTTCCCCTTAACATTTTTCGAAAGAAAAACAAAAGAGTTTTCTCTATAAAAATCACAGAGAGGAATTCCCAATTAATTAGTGTATATTTATTGCAAAATTATCCACTAAATTAATTCCCAATTAGTTAATGAATATTTCATTAATGCCATTGAAAATATGTGAATCATATTCACAGCCCAAACTAAATTGTAAAATACATTTCCAATTAATTGCTTAATGTGAATCCAATTCACATTAACACATAATAGATGCTATTTTCAAAGGTGCTCTCTCTAATATATTATAAATCACATTTATTATATATACACGGATATTATGGATAACACTATCCACAATCTGTATTTCTTTGATAAGTAAATCCCATTTAATTATCTTGGATAATCATTCTCATAATATGAATCACATTCATATTATTCTTGATAACTAAATCTCATTTAATTATCAACATCTTGTTGCTTGGATACATAATTCATTAAATGAATTATTTTTGAACTCCTTCAAGAATAATGTGTTCTCTCCGCAGATACTTGGAGATAAGGACATGGCGATTGTATTGTTCCACGTATAGTGACTTGGATGTTGAGATCTCATCTCAAATCCAAATCTCACGAACCTCCCACAGATGCTTGATTAAATCAAGACCGCAAATCTAATCTTCTCATTGCATCTGAATCTCATTCATACCAATGTCCAACACTTGGACCAAGATCAGATTGCTTCTCTACTGAGAGGAGTCACTAAAATCCATACTTGTTTCATCACTCCCTCGGAATGGAATCATCATGGTTATACAATTGTTTATGATCGCATAACCCTGAGGTATTCCCAATACCTGTACATACTGCATACTGGAAAACCTATGATCAACTTGAAGATTAAGATGAATTTTACACTGTCTTCTTTAGGGTTTGATCACCAAGTTTCTCAATCTTGGTCAATGGGAATCGGTATTGATCATATGCTTTCCCAAAGCATATATCATACCTTGAAATTCTTGTCATGCTTCCAAAGCACGACAACCATGCATGGAATTCGATCGGTCCCAATACCTCATGAGTGAGTTCATGTCTTCCGGTTCATAAGTGAACCTGTATGATACCTTTGAGAGATCGTATTACTCATATGCCCTTACATGCATACCAGCTCTTCGGTGTATAGACCTTGGTTAGGTCATCAACATATTGGTCTGTCAAATTTAGACACTTAGACATATAGTAACACATCTATCTCCAATCAGAGGATGTGTGCCTATGTTGTGACAGTATTCAACATAGGACTTAGTTTATCTCGATTTCGCTAAGTCAACCCTTTGACCTAACTAATCTGACACCTCCGAATCACTATTCCCATGCAGAGAACCTGCATCAAGAGGTCGGTCGGATATCAGCCTATGTGAGAAACGATTGCCATCTCCTACTCATGCTGGAGATCATCTCTTAATAATTATTTGACGGTGCTTGATGAATCCTCTATCTAACTCCTTAGATATTCATCCAAACACCAGCCTCTATGATTCATTTAATGAATGAACAGCTATATGATCATCAAGATGGCCATGGTACATAACCCTAATTGTACAGAGGGTCCTATTATGCAAATTAATTATTCTTCATTTCAAATAAGGGAATGATATCTGCAATAACATTTATTGCATAATGGCTCATCGTGGGCTCGCATGTCCAACAATCTCCCACTAGCCCAAAGACTCATTAATTGGCTAATCATTTAAACCTACACTCATATGACAATCATAGGCTATTTAGGAAATAGCTAGGTAAGATGATCAGTCACTTTGTTCCCACGAGACTACGTCAAGTCCTTTTACGGCACTTGCGTATCCCCAGTAACAATGCTCTCATCTAATGCAAATGTCGCATCTAATGCAACCAATACACAATCTTGTCAGTCATAGTGTCCTTGACACTATAGCTCAAAAATTATTATTCTAACCAGTCTGTATCTTCTATTATCCTTATCAGAATACCCTTATTCCTGGATATCTCTATCTCTTAAGGTATTCGCAGTTAATACCTTTCAGATTTCCATGTACAAAGTCTTAATTTCTTGAAGATAAGACTTAGAGATCACCATCTCTAAAGCCTTGTCATCTTTGAAGATACTGTTATTACTGCAATCAAGTGTTCTATCTCCATAGTAGGATTAGTAACAATTTACTACACTTACTACATGGTAGACATCTGGCTTTTGTACACATCTAGCATACTTTCAACTTCTCGTAACTGATGCACAAAAGGGCAACCAATTTTAGCATTCACTTCCTCAACTCTTTGAGGTGCTATCCATTTAGATAGGTCAGTATCAAATCTTAAGGTAAGAAAGCCTTTCTTGGAATTTCCAGAAAATGGAACATGTCCAAGGTGTACTACCAATGTGACAGTCCCAATACCCTCTTTTCTTTTCTTCTGAACACCTTCAGAACTAAGATCCAAGAGGCATCTGTGAGATCATATCTCAAGGTATGGAATAGCCATATCATAAAACATTTATTATCATCCTTATATCATTCCAAATGATTAGGATATTATCTACATTTAGCATGATGAACACAATGGCACTCCCACTAAGCTTCACATGGTACATCAATATTATATCTGAAATTATAACATTTATAATTTCATCAAATCGTATGTTCCAACAACAAGAAGCTTATTTGAGTCTATAGATGGATTTCTTTAGCTTTCACACCTTACTTTCCTCAATCATGAAGCCCTGGGGCTACTTCTTGTGAATATCTTCAGAGAGGTATTCTTAGAGGAATGCAATCTTGACTTACATCTTGAAGATTCAATAGTCAAGTTGTATAGCTAAGGTTAGCAGTATTCTGGTGGGTTTATGCATGGTCACTAAAGAGTAGGTCTCATCACAAGCAATGTCTTCTCTTCCCGTGTGTATCTAATGGCTACGAACCGTGCTTTGAAGGTCTCTACCTTCTCATCAGGTTCCCTCTTTCTCTTGAGGATCTATTTACACCTTAATGGGTCTTACCCTTATAGGTGTATCCTCGAGGGTCCATATACAACATTTGTATATGAAGTCTACTTTAGACTTTATTGCTAATATCCATCTTTCATGTCACGATCCTCGGGAGCTTCATCACATGAAGTCTGATCATTGTCAGACTTAACTAACACATGGAATACATCCTTAAACTCATTTGAAGAGGTATTAGTGCTTCATCTTTAATTATCCCTTTTAATTTCCGATTTCAGGAGCCTCATTATCTTCTCAAGATCAAATGAGTTCCTAAACTTCATTTTCATCTTGATTCTCAATAGATTCATCCCCTAAGAATCACATTCTCAGAAATGAGATCTTTTAAGAATCTCGGGGTTATAAAGTAGGTATCCAATACCATCCTTTATTTTCCTAATGAAGTAGAACTCTCAAGTGCTAGATTCCAGCTTACATGCATGGAACCTTATTAAGGATATATATATTGTAGTCTATACTATACATATACACCTGGAAACTAAGGGATAATTATGTTAAAATTCATCATTGATCAAATAATGTCACACATGATCCAATTGTATCTCCCTACAACTCCATTGACTTTAGATGTGTTAGGAGGAATGACATAGAAATTATATTCATATCTTCATAAGGTATTCTTTGAATTCATCTAATAGGTACTTACTACCTTGGTTAGATCAAATTGATTTACTCTTCCTTCGAACTTTGGTTCTAAATCAAAATTTTGAAATCTTTGAACATTTCAAAGTTTCTCAGCTGAAGAGAAGAAGTCTCATATCATACTTAATTATCAACATATATCATAAACCCATAATGTTCACTATGATATAGATGATCCACATACATCAATATGTATGAGATCCCGAATACCTTGACATCTTACACCTTTCCCAAAAGAAGGGTGTATTGGATATTTTACTTTGAATACAATATCCATAAGTATGTACGACTTGAAATTTTAGACATTCTAAAGTTTCATATCTTACCAGTATATTGATCTCATCAGCAGACGTACGTCCAAAACTTGATGCCAAATCATTGTCAAATGATCTTCATCCTCCTATAGTGAAGGATATGGAAATATCCTCAAGCGCATCACGGAAGTGTGATCGTCGTATCGGATACGACGAGGAACGACTAGTCGTACTAGTTGTTCGGTGCAGCGGAATTTAAAAAATTTTATTCGATGAAACCACATGATCCGAGAACCATTCTCAGATCGTTTCATCTATAACCACAACAAGTATAATGCAATACCTCTTGAAGCGTGGTTGATCAAGTCTCTAAAGAAAGAGACCTCCTGTCTCAAGTCCGATCGTCGGTGAGACTGCTTGCGAGCGCGGGGATGAACCGCGTTCTCCTCGCAATCCAAGAAGATGATCCAAGCGTGGTTGCTCCTGATCTCGTCGCACGAGATCAAACGTCTCCTTCGTGAGAGGAACTCTCCAAGAAGACGGAGAACCGAAGAACGTCGAAGCGGCGGCGCGGTGGCGAAGGCGACGACGGTTCCCTTCTCTAGGGTTTGGTGGTCGGCCACCAATTAGAGGGAGAGAGGGCTGACGTGTGTAGAGAAGAAAGAGAGAGAGAGCTCCAATATTGCAAGTCATTAGAGAGCATAGTATGCCTCTCTATTTATAGGGTTTTGGGATCCATGGATCTCAATCCATGGGACACATAGAATCAATGGGTGAGATTGATTTGTGTCAATCCAATGGCCAAGATTGTTGTTGTCAAAAGCAACAAATTTAGGTCAAAATATATTTGACAAAACCAAATATAATTTATTCCTAAATCATCCCAACAAATAAGGAGAGAATACACATGGAGATCAAATCTCCATGTGCAATCAAGAGGGGACGGCCACCCATTCCATATAGGAATTGGGTGCCGCCCACTTGTTTCCCAATGGAGAGCAATCTCATGGATTTCCATGAGATTGCATATATCCTTGGATTTCTCTCCTATTAATTTGCAACAAATTTTGTTGGGTTTTATTCTTCAAAAATAATTCACAATTATCTTTGAGAATATTGCATTCTTGCCATGGAAAAAATTGTGAATCATATTCACAACCCAAAACAACATATAATTCATATTGTTAATTAATTACACAATGTGTATCCAATACACATAATAATTAATCAACACATATAAATTATAATTAGCTCTCTCTAATACATTATAAATCACATTTATAATATATTATGAATAATTGGATATTTCTATCCACATTATTCTTATCCACATTAATTAAATCACATTTAATTAAATTGGATAATTTCTTCACACATCAAGATGATTAAATCACATTTAATCATTATTTCTTCATTGCTTAGATCTTATGGAATTATTCTTGAACCCTTCAAGAATAATGCAATCTCTCCGCAGATACTTGGAGATAAGGACAGGGCGATTGTATTGTTCCACATATAGTGACATGGATATTGAGATCATATCTCAAATCCAGATCGCGGGCCTCTCATAGATGCTTGATTAAATCAAGACCGTAAATCTAATCTTCTCATTGTATCTGAATCACATTCAGATCAATGTCCAACACTTGGACCAAGATCAGATCACTTCTCTACTGAGAGGAGTCACTAAAATCCAGACCCGTTTCATCACTCCCTAGGAATGGAAGCGTCATGGTTATACAATCGTTTATGATCAAATCACCCTCAGGTATTCCCAATACCTGTACATCCTGCATACTGGAAGACTCAGACTAAACCCGAAGTATCGGATCAACTTTATACTGTCTACTTCATGGTTTTATCAGTAAGTTTCTCATTCGATCATTGGGAGTTGGTATCGATCATACACTTTCCAAAAGCGTATATCATACCTAGGTCTTGATCATATACTAAAAGTATATATCAAACCTACAAATTCAGTCAAGCTTCCAAAGCGAGACGACCATGTGCATGGAATTTGATTCATCCCAATATCTCATGAGTGAGCTCATGTCTTCTGGTTCAGTAACTGAACCTGTATGATCCCTTTGAGAGATCGTATTACTCATATGCCCTTATATGCACACCAGCGCGCCGGTGTATAGACCTTGATTAGGTCATCAACCTATTGGTCTGCCAAATGTACACACTCAGACATATAGTAACACATCTGTCTCCGGTCAGAGGATGTGTGCCTATATCATGATAGCATATGATATAGGACATTGGTTATCTCGATCTCGTTAAGTCAACTCTTTGACCTAACTAATCTGACACCTCCGAATCCCTATTCCTATGCAGAGGACCTGCATCAAGAGGTCGGTCAGATATCAGCCTAAAGAGATAAGGATTGCCATCTCCTACTCAGGCTGGAGATCATCTCTTAACAATCATTTGACGGTGCTTGATGAGTCCTCAATCTAACTCTTTAGATATTCATCCAAGCACCAGCCTCTATGATTCAATAGTTGAATCAACAGCTGTATGATCATCAAGATGGCCATGGTACATAACCCTAATTGTACTAAGGGACCTATTATACAAATTATTCATTCTTAATTTCAGATCAGGGAATGATATTTGCAATAACAATTATTGCATAATGGCTCGCCGTGGGCTCGCATTTCCAACAATCTCCCACTAGCCCAAAGAGCCATTAATGGGCTAATCATTTAAACCAGCACTCATGTGACAATCATAGACTATTTGGAAAATAGCTAGGTAAGCTGATCAGTCACTCTGTTCCCGCGAGACTACGCCAAGTCCTTTTACGGCACTTGCATATCCCCAGTAACAGTGCTCGCATCCAATGCGAATGTTGCATCTTATGCAACTAATACTCAATCTTGTTAGTTATAGTGTCCTTGACACTACAGCTTAACAATTATCATAACCAGTATTTCCATAATCCTTATAAGAATATCCGTATTTCTGGAGATCTCTATCTCCTAAGGTATCTTTAGTTAAGACATTTTAGATCACTATCTATAAAGTCTTAAACTTTTGAAGATAAGACTTTGAGATCACTATCTCAAAAAATCTTGTCATCTATGAAGATTTTGTTATTACTGCAACCAAGTGTTTTATTTCCATAGTAGGACTAGTAACAGTTTACTACTCCCACTGCATGGCAGCCATCTGGCTTTTGTACACATCTAGCATACACACGGCTTCTCAGAACTGATGCCCAAAGGCAAGTAGTTTTAGCATTCACTTCCTCAACTCTTTGAGGTGCTATCCCTTTAGATAGGTCAGTACCTTATCTTAAGGGATGGAAGCCTTTCCTGGAATTTCTACGAATAAAATATTTCCAAGGTGTACTATAAATGTGACAGTCCCAATTATCCTCTTCTCTTGGCTTCTGAACAACTTCAGAACTAAGATATAAGAGGTATCTTTGAAATCATATTTCAAGATATGGAATAGCCAGTCTATAAAACACTTATTATCATCCTTATATCATTCTAAATGATTAGGATATTATCTACATTTAGCACGATGAACACAAAGGCACTCCCACTAAGCTTCACATGGCTCATCAAGATTCTTTTTGAAATCATAACAATTATAATTCCATTAAATCTTATGATCCAACTTCAAGAAGCTTATTTGAGTCCATAGATGGATTCCTTAGCTTGCACACCTTGCTTTCCTCAACCATGAAGCCCTGGGGCTACTTCATATGAATATCCTCAAAGAGGCATTCGTAGAGGAATGCAATATTGACTTACATCTTGAAGATGCAATAGTCAAGTTATGTAGCAAAGGTTAGCAATATTCTGATGGTTTTAAGCATGGTCACCGAAGAGCAAGTCTCATTGCAAGCAATGTCTTCTCTTCCAGTGTGTAGGTTATGGCTACAAACCGTGCTTTGAAGATCTCTGCCTTCTCATCAGGTTCCCTGTCTCTTGAAGATCCATTTACGCCTTTACAGGTCTTAGCCATATAGGTGGATCCTCGAGGGTCCATATACAACACTTGTATACGAAGTCCACATTAGATTTTTATTGCTATCCATCTATCCATGCTATGATCTTCAGAAGCTTCATCACCTGAAGTTCGATCATTGTCAGATTTCTCTAACACATGGAATCCATCCTCAAACTCATTTGAAGAGGTATTAATGTTTCATCTTTAATTGTCCCTTTAGTTTCCAATTTCAGGAGTCTCATTATAAATGAGTTCCTACACTTCATTTTCATCTTGATTCTCAAGAGTCTCAACCTCTAAGAATCACATTCTCGGAGATGAGATATTTTAAGAATCTCAAGGTCATAAAGTAGGTATCCAATACCATCCTTTATTTTCCTAATGAAGTAGCACTCTCAAGTGCTAGATTCCAACATACATGGAACCTTATTAAGGATATACATTGTAGTCTCTACTACACATATATACCTGGAAACTAAGGGATAATTATGCTAAAATTCAACATTGATAAGATCATGTCACACATGATCCAATTGTATCTACCTATAACTCTTTTGAGTTAAGGTGTGTTAGGAGGATTGAGATAGAAATGATATTCATATCTCCATAAGGTATTCTTCGAATTTATCTAGTAGGTAATTGCTACCTAAATTAGATCAAATTCATTTTATCTTCCTTCAAACTTTGGTTCTAAACCAAAATTAATGAAATCTTTGAACATTTCAAAGGTTTCTTAGGTGAAGAGAAGAAATCTCATATCATACAATCATCAATAGATATCACATATCCACAATGTTTACTATGATATAGATGATCCATATACATCAATATGTATGAGATCCTGAATACCTTGGCATCTTACACCATTCCCGAAGAAGGGTGTATTGGACAATATTCATAAGTATGTAAGTTTTGAAATATTAGACATTCTAAAGTTTCATCTCTTACTATTCTATTGATCAAGTCAATAGACAAATGTCCAAGGCTTGATGCTAGATCATTGTCAAATGATCTTCATCCTCCTATTGATCTTAAGGTTTAATTTCAGTATTCAGAAATGTTAATGAACCATTCATTAATTTTTCTAATTTATGTGGAGTCCACTAGATTTTAGATTACTATCTGAAATATTTTCATCATAACTCTTTATGATAGTTCTATCTCAGAATTCATGTTTATTTCCAACATTTAGAAACAAACAATGAGTGTATTCTTATATCTAGGTCATAGAGACATTCTCTACGACTAAGGGCTCTCCCACTGAAATTAACAAGTCTATTAATCCAACAGAGATTGTTGCAACAATTGCATCAATATTCATGTGGACAACTATAAACCTTTAAGATCAAAATTTCCAGTCTTCTAAAACATATGCAACCCATTGCAAATGTCATCAGAAGATTGAGATACAATTATTTGACTTTATCTTATTCAATAAGTAAGTCAATATCAATGATTTATGTAGATTATTCTGATGCTCCATCCGAGTCCTTTTCTAAGGATTCTAGACAGACTTGATAGTCATACTATCAACACATCAACTTATTACAGTATTGGCATTCATCCAACTCTTTGGATGTCATATGGAAGTCACAGAAGTCCAGTCAACTCTTTGACTTTCCTTCTTTCTTGGGTCCAACCCATTCTTCCATTGCGCTCCCTTTATCTATAAGCAACCATTGCTCAAGATTAAGGATCTCTTACAATAAATTCAAAAGAATTCAAAATAAGAGTATTTCAACATTTATTTATGCTTCATTAAATTCACACAATATGAATACTATGAAGCTTCATGAATGACTAGAGTATAGACAGTAGAATAATGACACTCATCATCTACATCCATCTAAACTCATAAAACATAGGTTCAGGTAGGTACTCAAACAATTGAATACATCATCTCTTATAGAGCTACCATTCTGCATGATGCAGAGAACCATGTCACTCATGATTAAATGTCAAGGGCACATATATGTCTGCCAAAATATCTTCATTGATTTTATAAGGATTATTTGACAATTGCGATCATCATCGACATGTTACTTCCAAAGTACATCCAATGAGTTGAAGACTATAGATACATACAAACCCTAGGGTTGTAGTCCTATTATCTATTTAATTGTCATTCCTCATTAGTATGAGGAGACTTGCATATTGCAATCACATACATTATGTGTTCAATTGCAAGTACAATATCTGGATCATGAGTCCATTCCAAGATATTTCACTGGTTACTATTGAGTATATCATTGAGTGGGTTTTAATGAAGGATTATCTGAAATAAGAAATTTGCATAGATGTATGTATTTATATATACATATTTTACTTTGATTTAGGAATTTTTATATCAAAGTTGTCTTGCCATGTCAACATTGAAAGTTCATTCCCTTAATCACTTTCAATGTAAGAGATATACTTACCATTATATCTCAAGCAAGATCTGGGATCTCCTTCCTTATCTTTGTTGCATCCCAATAATATGAGAACCTACAACTCGGATAAAAAGAAGCGGGAACACATTCCGCCTTGCAAGTCCAACTTGCATCTCCCAATTCGGTCTTTAACACCCGGGCCCAGCACCCCTAAGGCGATGTTGACCCGTCATTAATTGAACCAACCGTCAACAGGAATACAACTCGCTATGCGCAATCCAATATCGCCCCAATAATATGAGGACCCGATATTGGGGTCACTACGCATACGTCCTTACTCTTTCGAGAAGCGACGAGCCCGATCCAGATGCGCTTGCATACAGGAGCTGTCACTTCGGACAGGCGTCTCCCACATGCAATCCCTGGCGACGGAACCCTCCGCCTTGACGGGAGACCATGGATGTCACTTATGTGATCCTCCATATCATATTCAAATTTTAATTAATTATCGTGAATCGCATTCACATAATTAATTCTTCCAAGGGAATTATTAGCTCTAATCATATTAGAGTATTTCAATTGGACATAATCAATTTAATCATATTAAATTAATTATCAATCCAATTCAATCAATCAAACTTGATTATTTTACTTGAATACATATATGGTAATATCTCAATATACGTATTAATTCGAATTTTAATAATTAGAAAAATACATCTTAATCCCTCGGACATTATCCCGGCTCTACTCGCTGTCATGGCCAGTACCGACGAGAGTGGGACGGACCACATACGTTGCAACCCGCAACGCCAATGCTCTCCGACTAGGCACCATATCCGCCTCGGGAAAGGATAATGCCAAATTGATTAATTTGTACTTGAGATGATCATCGGTTCTTCAACCGAAATTGTACCATATAGTAATAATCAAAACATTTTTGATTATAAGGAAATTTGCTAGACAAATTCCCAAATCCTATTCAAGCATCAAGTTTGAAAGATTGTGGTTTCCAATTATGATTTAGATCACATCTTAATCAATTATTGGTTAAGGCAATGTCATTTAAGGGAATAATTATCATCAAATATTTCACAAATATTTATGCACAATTATTCTAGGAAATTAAACAATTTAATTTCACTAATTTATTAAATGACAGTCACTATACAATCATCAAGTTTGATGAATGCGTTTCCAATTAAGATTTAGATCAAATCTAATCAATTAATTGGTTGAAGCCATGTCAATTATGTAAATAATCAACTTCAAATATTTCACAAATATTTTTCATGATTATTTCACGAAATTAACAATTAAATTCACTAATTGACAATCACTTGGTTCTAGATTAGGACTGTAATTTCAGCAGTGACCCCTACTTACTAAAATTAGCATATCTCAATCATATTAAATCCAAATTAGACAAAATCAATTTTCATAGATTGCTAATTTGATTTAGGACAGAATCGAAGTGATGTTACACGTATTTCGAGGCAATTCTAAACATTAATTAATATTTTAATCACGTTCAGATCTACAGTTCCCGCAACAGTGCATACATGTTCATTAAAACAACCATATCTAGAGCATACGAAATCCGATTTACGTAAACTCAGATCCTATGGTTTTCTTATTTAATGGGGAACAAAATTCAAGTATTAAATTCGTGTTTAAACAATTTAAACAGTGCCGAATTTATTTACTAAACAGATCTGCGAAATCAAATGCGATGAAAACTTTCGCGACCTAAACGAACCCAAGTCGTCCTCGGTTTTTCGAATCATATTCGAAACCGTCGATCTAAGGCTCTGATACCACTTGAAGGATATGGAAATATCCTCAAGCGCATCACGGAAGTGTGATCGTCGTATCGGATACGACGAGGAACGACTAGTCGCACTAGTTGTTCGGTGCAGCGGAATTTAAAAAATTTTATTCGATGAAACCACATGATCCGAGAACCATTCTCAGATCGTTTCATCTATAACCACAACAAGTATAATGCAATACCTCTTGAAGCGTGGTTGATCAAGTCTCTAAAGAAAGAGACCTCCTGTCTCAAGTCCGATCGTCGGTGAGACTGCTTGCGAGCGCGGGGATGAACCGCGTTGTCCTCGCAATCCAAGAAGATGATCCAAGCATGGTTGCTCCTGATCTCGTCGCACAAGATCAAACGTCTCCTTCGTGAGAGGAACTCTCCAAGAAGACGGAGAACCGAAGAACGTCGAAGCGGCGGCGCGGTGGCGAAGGCGACGACGGTTCCCTTCTCTAGGGTTTGGTGGTCGGCCACCAATTAGAGGGAGAGAGGGCTGACGTGTGTAGAGAAGAAAGAGAGAGAGAGAGAGAGAGAGCTCCAATATTGCAAGTCATTAGAGAGCATAGTATGCCTCTCTATTTATAAGGTTTTGGGATCCATGGATCTCAATCCATGGGACACATAGAATCAATGGGTGAGATTGATTTGTGTCAATCCAATGGCCAAGATTGTTGTTGTCAAAAGCAACAAATTTAGGTCAAAATATATTTGACAAAACCAAATATAATTTATTCCTAAATCATCCCAACAAATAAGGAGAGAATACACATGGAGATCAAATCTCCATGTGCAATCAAGAGGGGACGGCCACCCATTCCATATAGGAATTGGGTGCCGCCCACTTGTTTCCCAATGGAGAGCAATCTCATGGATTTCCATGAGATTGCATATATCCTTGGATTTCTCTCCTATTAATTTGCAACAAATTTTGTTGGGTTTTATTCTTCAAAAATAATTCACAATTATCTTTGAGAATATTGCATTCTTGCCATGGAAAAAATTGTGAATCATATTCACAACCCAAAACAACATATAATTCATATTGTTAATTAATTACACAATGTGTATCCAATATACATAATAATTAATCAACACATATAAATTATAATTAGCTCTCTCTAATACATTATAAATCACATTTATAATATATTATGAATAATTGGATATTTCTATCCACATTATTCTTATCCACATTAATTAAATCACATTTAATTAAATTGGATAATTTCTTCACACATCAAGATGATTAAATCACATTTAATCATTATTTCTTCATTGCTTAGATCTTATGGAATTATTCTTGAACCCTTCAAGAATAATGCAATCTCTCCGCAGATACTTGGAGATAAGGACAGGGCGATTGTATTGTTCCACGTATAGTGACATGGATATTGAGATCATATCTCAAATCCAGATCGCGGGCCTCTCATAGATGCTTGATTAAATCAAGACCGTAAATCTAATCTTCTCATTGTATCTGAATCACATTCAGATCAATGTCCAACACTTGGACCAAGATCAGATCACTTCTCTACTGAGAGGAGTCACTAAAATCCAGACCCGTTTCATCACTCCCTAGGAATGGAAGCGTCATGGTTATACAATCGTTTATGATCAAATCACCCTCAGGTATTCCCAATACCTGTACATCCTGCATACTGGAAGACTCAGACTAAACCCGAAGTATCGGATCAACTTTATACTGTCTACTTCATGATTTTATCAGTAAGTTTCTCATTCGATCATTGGGAGTTGGTATCGATCATACACTTTCCAAAAGCGTATATCATACCTAGGTCTTGATCATATACTAAAAGTATATATCAAACCTACAAATTCAGTCAAGCTTCCAAAGCGAGACGACCATGCGCATGGAATTTGATTCATCCCAATATCTCATGAGTGAGCTCATGTCTTCCGGTTCAGTAACTGAACCTGTATGATCCCTTTGAGAGATCGTATTACTCATATGCCCTTATATGCACACCAGCGCGCCGGTGTATAGACCTTGATTAGGTCATCAACCTATTGGTCTGCCAAATGTACACACTCAGACATATAGTAACACATCTGTCTCCGGTCAGAGGATGCGTGCCTATATCATGACAGCATATGATATAGGACTTTGGTTATCTCGATCTCGTTAAGTCAACTCTTTGACCTAACTAATCTGACACCTCCGAATCCCTATTCCTATGCAGAGGACCTGCATCAAGAGGTCGGTCAGATATCAGCCTAAAGAGATAAGGATTGCCATCTCCTACTCAGGCTGGAGATCATCTCTTAACAATCATTTGACGGTGCTTGATGAGTCCTCAATCTAACTCTTTAGATATTCATCCAAGCACCAGCCTCTATGATTCAATAGTTGAATCAACAGCTGTATGATCATCAAGATGGCCATGGTACATAACCCTAATTGTACTAAGTGACCTATTATACAAATTATTCATTCTTAATTTCAGATCAGGGAATGATATTTGCAATAACAATTATTGCATAATGGCTCGCCGTGGGCTCGCATTTCCAACATATAGATCATTCAAAGGTTTAATTTTCAATATTAGAAATCTTAATGAACCATTCATTAATTTTCAAATTTTTTGGAGTCCACTAGATGTTAGATTACTATCAGAAATATATCCATCATAACTCCTTATGATAGTTCTATCTCAGAATTCATGTTTATTTCCAACATTTATAAACAATGAGTGTATTCTAATATCTAGGTCATGGAGACATTCTCCAAGACTAAGGGCTCTCCCACTGAGAATATGAAGTCTATCTATCCAACAGAGATTGCTGCAACAACTACATCAATATCCATGTAGATGATTATTAAACCTTTAGATCAAATTTCTAATCTTCTAACATATATATGCAACCAATTGCAAATGTCGTTAGAAGATTGGGATACAATTATCAGACTTTATCTTATGAAATAAGTCAAAGTCAATGATTATGTGTAGATTATTCTGATGCTCTATCTGAGTCCTTCACTAAGGATTTTAGACAGACTTGATAGTCATACTATCAACACATCAACTTATTGCAGTATTGGCATTAATCCAACTCTTTGGATGTCATATGGAAGTCACAGAAGTACAATCAACTCTTTGACCTTCCTTATCACATGGGTCCAACCCACGCTTCCACTGTGCTCTCTTCGTCTATAAACAACCATTGCTCAAGACAAAGAATCTCTTATGTTGAATTCAAAAGATTTCAAAACCAGAGCACTTCAACATTTATACATGCTTCGTCAAATTCATACGAAATGATTATCATGAAGTTTCATGAATGACTTGAGTATAGATAGTAGAATGATGACACTCATCATATCTACATACATCTTAACTCTTAGGTTCAGGTAGGTATTCAAACATTTTGAATACATCATCTCTTTCGAGACACCATTAAGCATAATGCAGAGAACCATGCTATTCATGATTAAATGTCTAGAGCACATATGTATGCCAGAATATCTTCTTAGATTTTATAAGGATTAATTTGACAATTACGATCATCATCGACATGTCACTTCCAAAGTACACTCGATGAAACATCAAGACTATAGAGACATACAAACCCTAAGGTGATGTCTTATTGTCTTATTTAATTGTCATTCCTCATTATGTTGAAGAAACTTGCACATTGCAACCACATACATTATGTGTCCAATTGCAAGTATAATATCTGGATCATGAGTCCAATCCATGATATTTTACTGGTTATTATTGAGTATAACATTGAGTGGGTTTAATAAAGGATTGTCTGAAATAAGAAATTTGCATACGGGTATATATATATTATATATACATGTTTTACTTTGATTTAGGAATTTTTATATCAAATTTGTCTTGCCTTATCAACAATGAAAATTCATTCCCTTAATCACTTTCAATGTAAGAGATATTCTTACCACTATATCTCAAGCAAGATCTGGGATCTCCTCTCTATCCTTATCACATCACAATGATATAAGAACCTGCGACTCGAATAAAGAGAAGCGGGAACACATTCCGCCTTGCAAGTCCAACTTGCATTTTCACAATTCAATCTTTAACACCCGGGCCCACCACCCCTAAGGTGATGTTGACCCGTCATTAATTGAACCAACCGTCAATAGGCTTAATACTCGCTATATGCAATCCAATATTGCCCCAATAATATGAGGACCTGATATTGGGGTCACTACGTATACGGCCTTATTCTTTCGAGAAGCAAAGAACCCGATCCAAACAAATCATATACATGATCTGTCATTTCATACAGGCGTCTCCTATATACAACATATGGTGACGGAATCCTTTGCCTTGGCGGGAGACCATGGATGTCATTTATGTGATCCTCCACCTCATATTCAAATTGTAATAATTAATTATCGTGAATCATATTCACATAATTAATTCTTTCAAGGGAAATACACATCTATTCATAATAGAGTGCTTTTAATTGGATATAATCAATTTGATCATATTAAATTATCAATCCAATTATCAATCAACAAACTTGATTATTACTTGAATAAAAGGTATAATCTCAAAGTACGTATTATTCAAATTTTTAAAATTAAAAAAAAATACACTTTGACTTCTCCGGCATTATCGAGATACCATGTCCACCTCAGGAAAAGATAATGCTAGATAGATCATTATTTACTTTGAGATGCTCATTGGTTTTTCAACCTAAATTATACCATATAATATTCCTCAAAATCATTTTGATAATATTATAAGGAGATTCACTAAATACATCCCCAATCCTATTCATGCAAGATGGTTTTGCATGTAAAAGTTGTCCTACAACTATTGTAGGATAAACTAGGATTTTGCATGAAAATAATGTTTGTTGATGACCAATTATGATCAAGATCAACTATCTTATCATCTTGGTTAGTGAAATATCATTCAATGAAATAATTATCTCTTTAAATATTTCACAAATATTTATCACTAATTATTTCATAAAATTAACAATTAATTTTCATCAACTTATTTGAATGACTATCACAAGGTTCATGTTCAAATTCGTCATTTTTTTGTAGCAGTGACCCCTACTCACTAAAATCAAGATATCTTGATCAATTTAAATCCAAATTACGCAAAATCAATTTTATAAGATTTCTAATTAGATTTATGACATAATCTAAGTAATATTTCACGCATTTAGAGGTGCAACAAAACATTAATTAACTCATTAATCATGTTTAGATTCGTAGTTTCTGCAACAGTGAATACATGTTTATTCAAAGGGCCATATCTTGAGCAAAGGAAATCCAAATTACATAAACTCAGATCCTATGGTTTCCTTATTTAATGGGAAAAAAATTCAATTGAAAATTTCATGTTTAAACAACTTAAACAGTGCCGAAAAATTCAATTAAACGGAGGTACGAAAATTGAAATGTTGTAAAAAATTTCACAACCCTTTCAAACCCTAGTCGTCCTAGGTTTACGGATCGTATCCAAAACCTTTTCCGACCTAAGGCTCTTATAACACTAAAGGATACGAAGAATCCTCAAGTGCATCACAGAAGCGTGTTGATTGCATCTCATGCGATCGGGGCGAGTAGTCACACTAGTCGCTAGATGCAGCGGAAATTAAAATTTTTAAATCAAGTGATGAAACCACATGATCACAAGAACATTTCTTGGATCGTTTCATCAAACCTCAAAGTATTAGAAATACCTCTTGAAGTGTGGTTGCGATCACAAGATCTCTAAAGCAAGAGTTCCTCCTGATTCAAGTCCGATCTACGAAGATGGCACTTGCGGGCGCGATGATGAGACGCGTTCCTCCTGCAATCCTCGATGAAGATCCAAGCCTTGAATCTCCTGATTTCGTCCAACGAAATCCATCGATGGAGATCAACGACCAATAAAAGCGACAGCGAACTGGCGTGGAGACGATTGCTTCTTCCCTTAAAGCACAAGATGGACGGCCATCTTAGAGAGAGAGAGAGAGGACAAGAATGACAAAGAGAGAGAGAGATAGAGTAGGCGTGTACTCTTATGTATTTTTTTTGTTTTAAGAGGCTAGGGTTGCCCTCTTTATATACGAATTTGGGAGTCCATGGATCTCAATCTATGGTATACAGAAAATCAATGATTAGATTGATATGTGTATTAAATCAATGGCCACGATCCTTGTTGTTCAAAAACAACAACATATTAATTTATATTAAATTAAATATATGATGTAATATCATCAACATAATTTAATTCAATAAATAAATCAATAATCACAAGATAATGAGATAATAATTAAAATAGGATAATAATCCCCCTAAAATCATGGGACGTCACCCATGACCAAGTCATGGGTGACGCCACCTCATGATTAGGTGGATTATCTTCTCCTTTTAATTCATATCATTATCTTTTATTTATTTGCAATATTATCCACTAAATTAATTCCTAATTTATTAATGTATATTTATTGCAAAATTATCCACTAAATTAAGAGGACCTGCATCAAGAGGTCGGTCAGATATCAGCCTATGTGAGAAAGGATTGCCATCGCCTACTCAGGTTGGAGATCATCTCTTAATAATCATTTGATGGTTCTTGATGAATCCTCTATCTAACTCCTTAGATATTCATCCAAACACTAGCCTCTATGATTCATTTAATGAATCGACATCTATATGATCATCAAGATGGCCATGGTACATAATCCTAATTGTACAAGGGACCTATTATGCAAATTAATTATTCTTCATTTCAGATAAGGGAATGATATCTGCAATAACAATTATTGCATAATGGCTCGCCGTTGGCTTGCATGTCCAACAGTCTCCCACTAGCCCAAAGAGCCATTAATTGGCTAATCATTTAAACCTACACTCATGTGACAATCATAGGCTATTTAGGAAATAGCTAGGTAAGCTGATCAATCACTCTGTTCCCGCGAGACTACGCCAAGTCCTTTTACGGCACTTGCATATCCCCAGTAACAGTGCTCGCATCTAATGCAAATGTCGCATCTAATGCAACCAATACTCAATGTTGTCAGTCATAGTGTCCTTGACACTATAGCTAAAAAATTATTATTATAACCAGTCTATAACTTCTATTATCATTATCAGAATACCCATATTCCTGGAGATCTCGATCTTCTAAGGTATTCACAGTTAATACCTTTCAGATCTCCATGTACAAAGTCTTAATTTCTTGAAGATAAGACTTAGAGATCACCATCTCTAAAGCCTTGTCATCTTTGAAGATATTGTTATTACTGCAATCAAGTGTTCTATCTCCATAGTAGGATTAGTAACAGTTTACTACTCTTACTGCATGGTAGACATCTGGCTTTTGTACACATCTAGCATACTTTCAACTTCTCGTAACTGATGCACAAAAGGGCAACCAAATTTAGCATTTACTTCCTCAACTCTTTGAGGTGCTATCCCTTTAGATAGGTTAGTACCAAATCTTAAGGTAAGAAAGCCTTTCTAGGAATTTCCAGAAAATGGAACATGTCCAAGGTGTACTACCAATGTGACAGTCCCAATACCCTCTTTTCTTTTCTTCTGAACACCTTCAGAACTAATATCCAAGAGGCATCTTTGAGATCATATCTCAAGGTATGGAATAGCCAGATCATAAAACACTTATTATCATCCTTATATCATTCCAAATGATTAGGATATTATCTACATTTAGCATGATGAACACAATGGCACTCCCACTAAGCTTCACATGGTACACCAAGATTATATCTGAAATTATAACATTTTTAATTTCATCAAATCGTATGTTCCAACAAGAAGAAGCTTATTTGAGTCTATAGATGGATTTCTTTAGCTTTCACACCTTACTTTCCTCAATCATGAAGCCATGGGGCTACTTCATGTGAATATCCTCATAGAGGTATTCTTAGAGGAATGCAATCTTGACTTACATCTTGAAGATGCAATAGTCAAGTTGTGTAGCTAAGGTTAACAGTATTCTGATGGGTTTGAGCATGGTCATTGAAGAGAAAGTCTCATCACAAGCAATGTTTTCTCTTTCGGTGTGTAGCTAAGTGCTACGAACCGTGCTTTGAAGGTCTCTACCTTCTCATCAGGTTCCCTCTTTCTCTTGAAGATCTATTTACACCTTAACGGGTCATACCCTTATAGGTGGATCCTCAAGGGTCCATATACAACATTTGTGTATGAAGTCTACTTTAGACTTTATTGCTAATATCCATCTTTCCATGTCACGATCCTCAGGAGCTTCATCACATGAAGTCCGATCATTGTCAGACTTAACTGACACATGGAATACTTCCTCAAACTCATTTGAAGAGGTATTAGTGCTTCATCTTTAATTATCCCTTTTAGTTTTCGATTTTAGGATCCTCATTATCTTATTAAGATCAAATGATTTCCTACACATCATTTTCATCTTTATTCTCAAGAGAGTCATCCTCTAAGAATCACATTCTCAGAGATGAGATCTTTTAAGAATCTCAGGGTTATAAAGTACGTATCCAATACCATCCTTTATTTTCCTAATGAAGTAGCACTCTCAATTGCTAGATTCTAGCTTACATGCATGGAACCTTATTAAGGATATATGTATTGTAGTCTCTACCATACACATATACCTGGAAACTAAGGTATAATTATGTTGAAATTCATCATTGATCAAATCATGTCACACATGATCCAATTATATCTCTCTACAACTCCATTGAGTTTAGGTGTGTTAGGAGGATTGAGATAGAAATGATATTCATATCTTCATAAGGTATTCTTTGAATTCATCTAATAGGTACTTGCTACCTTGGTTAGATCAAATTCCTTTAATCTTCCTTCAAACTTTGGTTCTAAACCAAAATTGTGAAATCTTTGAACATTTCAAAGGTTTCTCAGTTAAAGAGAAAAAATCTCATATCATACATAATCATCAATAGATATCATATATACATAATGTTCACTATGATATAGATGATCCACATACATCAATATGTATGAGATCCCGAATACCTTGACATCTTACACCTTTCCCAAGTGTATTGGACATTTTACTTTGAATACAATATTCATAAGTATGTACGATTTGAAATTTTAGACATTCTAAAGTTTCATATCTTACCAGTCTACTGATCTCATCAGTAGACATATGTCCAAAACTTGACGCCAAATCATTATCAAATGACCTTCATCCTCCTATTGATCTTTTAAAGGTTTAATTTTTCAATATTAGAAATATTAGTGAACCATTCATTAGTTTTCTAATTTTGTGGAGTCCACAAGATGTTAGATTACTATCTGAAATATATCCATCATAACTCTTTATGATAGTTCTATCTCAGAATTCACGTTTATTTCCAATGTTTAGAAACAAACAATGATTGTATTCTAATATCTAGGTCATAGAGACATTCTCCAAGACTAAGGGCTCTCCCACTGAGAATATGAAGTCTATCTATCCAACAGAGATTGCTGCAACAATTACATCAATATCCATTTAGATGACTATTAAACCTTTAGATCAAATTTCTAATCTTCTAATATATATGCAACCAATTGAAAATGTCATTAGAAGATTGGGATACAATTATCAGACTTTATCTTATGAAATAAGTAAGTCAAAGTCAAGATTATGTGTAAATTATTCTGATTCTCTATCTGAGTCCTTCACTAAGGATTTTAGACAGACTTGATAGTCATACTATCAACACATCAACTTATTGCAGTATTGGCATTCATCCAACTCTTTGGATGTTATATGGAAGTCACAGAAGTACAATCAACTCTTTGACTTTCCTTCTCACATGGGTCCAACCCACGCTTCCACTGTGCTCTCTTTGTCTATAAACAACCATTGTTGAAGACAAAGAATCTCTTATGTTGAATTCGAAAGATTTCATTACAAGAGCACTTCAACATTTATACATGCTTCATTAAATTCATACAAAATAATTATTATGTAGCTTCATGAATGACTTGAGTATAGATAGTAGAATGATGACACTCATCATATCTACATACATCTTAACTCTTAGGTTCAGGTAGGTATTCAAACATTTGGAATACATCATCTCTTTCGAGCCATCATTCTGCATAATGCAGAGAACCATGCTGTTCATAATTAAATGTCTAGAGCACATATTTATGCCAGAACATCTTCTTAGATTTTATAAGGATTAATTTGACAATTGCGATCATCACCGACATGTTACTTCCAAAGTACACTCAATGAAAGATCAAGACTATAGTGACATACAAACCCTAAGGTGATGTCTTATTGTCTTATTTAATTGTCATTCCTCATTATGTTGAGGAAACTTGCACATTGCAACCACATACATTATGTGTCCAATTGCAAGTATAATATCTGGATCATGAGTCCAATCCATGATATTTTACTGGTTATTATTGAGTATAATATTGAGTGGGTTTAATGAAGGATTATCTGAAATAAGAAATTTACATAAGGGTATATATATTATATATACATATTTTACTTTGATTTAGGAATTTTGTATCAAAGTTGTCTTGCCTTGTTAACAATGAAGGTTCATTCCCTTAATCACTTTCAATGTAAGAGATATTCTTACCACTATATCTCAAGCAAGATCTGGGATCTCCTCTCTATCCTTATCACATCCCAATAATATGAGAACCTACGACTCAAATAAAGAGAAGCGGGAACACATTCCGTCTTGCAAGTCCAACTTGCATTTCCCAATTCGGTCTTTAACACCTGGGCCCACCACCCCTAAGGTGATGTTGACCCGTAATTAATTTAACCAACCGTCAAAAGGCTTAATACTCGCTATACGCAATCCAATATCGCCCCAATAACATGAGGACCCGATATTGGGGTCACTACATATACGGCCTTACTCTTTCAAGAAGCAAAGAACCCGATCCAAACAAATCATATACAGGATATGTTACTTCGGAAAGGCGTCTCCTATATACAGCATCTAGCAACGGAATCCTTTGCCTTGACGGGAGACCATGGATGTCACTTATGTGATCCTCCACCTCATACTCAAATTGTAATAATTAATTATTGTGAATCATATTCACATAATTAATTCTTCCAAGGAAATACACATCTATTCATAATAGAGTGCTTTTAATTGGATATAATCAATTTAATGACTTTAAATTATCAATCCAATTATCAATCAATAAACTTGATTATTACTTGAATAATAGGTACAATCTCAAAGTATGTATTATTCGAATTATAATAATTAGAAAAAAATACACTTTCACTTCTCCGGCATTATCGAGTCCCTACCCGCTATCATGGTCAGTACCGACGGAAGTGGGACGGACCACATCTAGTGCAACCCGCTATCCCAACTCTCCCCGACTACACACCATATCCACCTCAGGAAAGAATAATGTCAGATAGATCATTATGTACTTTGAGAAGCTCATTAGTTTTTCAATCAAAATTATACCATATAATATTCATCAAAACCATTTTGATAATATTATAACGACATTTGCTAAACAAATCCTCAATCCTATTCAAGCAAGAGGGTTTTGCATGTAAAAGTTGTCCTACAACTATTGTAGGATAAACTAGGTTTTGCATGAAAACAATGCTTATTGATGACCAATTATGATCAAGATCAACTATCTTTTCATCTTGGTTAGTGAAATGTCATTCGATGAAATAATTATCTCTTTAAATATTTCACAAATATTTATCACTAATTATTTCAGAAAATTAACAATTAATTTTCATCAACTTATTTGAATGACTATCACAAGGTTCATGATCAAATTCGTCATTTTTTTAGCAGTGACCCCTACTCACTAAAATCAACATATCTTGATCAATTTAAATCCAAATTAGGCAAAATCAGTTTTCTAAGATTGCTAATTTGATTTATGACAGAATTCAAGGATATTTCACGCATTTCAAGGTGCATCAAAACAGTAATTAGCTCATTAATCATGTTTAGATTCGCAGTTCCCGTAACAGTGAATACATGTTTATTCAAAGGGCCATATATTGAGCAAATGAAATCCAAATTACATAAACTCAGATCCTATAGTTTCTTTATTTAATGGGAAAAAATCCAATTGAAAATTTCGTGTTTAAACAATTTAAACAGTGCCAAAAAATTGAATTAAACAGAGGTGCAAAAATTGAAATGCAGTAAAACATTTCACAACCCTTTCATACCCAAATCATCCTAGGTTTACGGATCGTATCCAAAACCTTTTCCGACCTAAGGATCTGATACCACTTGAAGGATACGAAGAATCCTCAAGCGCATCACGGAAGCGTGTTGATCGCATCTCATGCGATCGGGGCGACTAGTCACACTAGTCGCTTGATGCAGCGGAAATTAAAATTTTAAAATCAAGTAATAAAACCACATGATCACAAGACATTTCTTGGATCGTTTCATCAAACCACAATGTATTAGAAATACCTCTTGAAGCGTGGTTGCGATCACAAGATCTCTAAAGCAAGAGATCCTCCTGACTCAAGTCCGATCTACGAAGATGGCACTTGCGGGCGCGATGATGAGATGCGTTCCTCCCGCAATCTTCGATGAAGATCCAAGCCTTGAATCTCCTGGTTTACTCCAACGAAATCCATCAATGGAGATCCACGAGCAATCGAAGCGACAACGAACTGGTGTGGAGACGATTGCTTCTTCCCTCAAAGCACAAGATGGACGACCATCTTAGAGAGAGAGGACGAGAATGAAAGTGAGAGAGAGATGAAGGATATGGAGAAATCCTCAAGCGCATCACGGAAGCGTGATCGTCGTATCGAATACGACGAAGAACGACTAGTCGTACTAGTTGTTCGGTGCAGCGGAATTTAAAAATTTTTAAACCGATGAAACCACATGATCCGAGAACCATTCTCAAATCGTTTCATCTATAACCACAGCAAGTATAATGCAATACCTCTTGAAGCGTGGTTGATCAAGTCTCTACGAAAAGAGACCTCCTGTCTCAAGTCCGATCGTCGGAGTAACGGCTTGCGAGCGCGGAGATGAGTCGCGGTGTCCTCGCAATCCAAGTTGATCCAAGCGCGGTTGCTCTTGATCTCGTCACACGAGATCAAACGTCTCCTTCGTGAGTGAAGCACTCCAAGAAGACAAAGAACCGCAGAGAGTCGAAGCGGCAGCACGATGGTGCGGGCGTCGACGATTCTCCCCACCAAGGTGGACGGCCACCAGGAAGAGAGGGAGAGAGAGGGCTGTCGTGTATGAGAAAGAGAGAGAGAGAGAGAGTTTGTGCTACAATAGCATGTGTAAAGAGAGAGCCAAGCATGCCTCTCTATTTATAGGGTTTTGGGATCCATGGATCTCAATCCATGGGATACATAAAATCAATGGATGAGATTGATTTATGTTCATCCAATGGCTAAGATTGTTGTTGTCAAAAACAACAAATTTAGGTTAAAATATATTTGACAAAATCAAATATAATTCATTCCTAAATCAACTCAACAAATAAGGAGAGAAGACACATGGAGATTTCATCTCCATGTGCCTTCCAAGTGGGCGCACACCCATTCCATATAGGAATGGTGTGCCGTCCATGAGATTACATGGAGATTGCAATCTCATGGAAATCCATGAGATTGCATATCTCCATGAAATCTCTCTTATTTATTTGCAACAAATTTATTGGGTTTTATTCTTCAAAAATAATTCACAATTATCTTTGAGAATATTGCAATCTTGCCATGGAAAAATTGTGAATCATATTCAGAACCCAAAACAACATGTAATTCATATTGTTAATTAATTACACAATGTGTATCCAATACACATCGTAATTAATCAATACATATAAATTATAATTAACTCTCTCTAATACATTATAAATCACATTTATAATATATTATGAATAATTGGATATCTCTATCCACATTATTCTTATCCAAACTAATTAAATCACATTTAATCATATTGGATAATTTCTCATACATCATGATAATTAAAATTCTTTTAATTATCAAATTCTCTTTGCTTAGATCTTATGGAATTGTTCCTAAACCATTTAAGAACAATGCTATTTCTCCTCAGATACTTGGAGATAAGGATATGGCGATTGTATTGTTCCACGTATAGTGACTTGGATGTTGAGATCATATCTCAAATCCAGATCCTATGGACCTCCCACTGATGCTTGATCAAATCAAGACCGTAGACTTAATCTTCTCATTGCATCTGAATCTTATTCAGATCAATGTCCAGTTCATGGACAAAGATTAGGTCACTTCTCTAATGAGAGGAGTCACTAAAATCCAAACCTGTTTCATCACTCCCTCGGAATGGAAGCGTCATGGTTATACAATCGTATATGATCAAATCACCCTTCAGGTATTCCCAATACCTGCACATCCTACATACTGGAAGACTCATGATCATCCTGAAGATAAAGATCACTTTTACACTGTCATCTTCAGGGCTAGATCATTAAGTTTCTCAATCTTGGTCATCGGGATTTGGTATAGATCATATGCTTTCACAAAGCATATATCTTACCTTCAAATTCATGTCATGCTTCCAAAGCATGACGACCATGCATGGAATTTGTTCAGTCCCAATACCTCGTGAGTGAGCTCATGTCTTCCGGTTTACAGGTGAACCTGTATGATCCCTTTGAGAGATTGCATTACTCATATGTCCTTACATGCACACCAGCTCGCCGGTATATAGACCTTGATTAGGTCATCAACCTATTGGTCTGCCAAATGTACATACTCAGACATATAGCAATGCATCTGTCTCTAGTCAGAGGATGCATGCCTATGTTGTGACAGTATTCAACGTAGGTCTTTGGTTATCTCGATCTCGTCAAGTCAACCCATTGACTTAACTAACCTGACACCTCTGAATCACTATTCCCATGCAGAGGACCTGCATCAAGAGGTCAGTCAGATATCAGTCATATGAGATAGGATTGCCATCTCCCACTCAGACTGGAGATCATCACTTAATGATCATTTGATGATGCTTGATGAGTCCTCTATCTAACTCCTTAGATATTCATCCAAGCATCAGCCTCTATGATCCATCCAATGAATCAACAGCTGTATGATCATCAAGTTGGCCATGGTACATAACCCTTATTGTACAGAGGGACCCTATAGTGCATTCATTCATTAATCTCAGAAAAGGGAGTGAAAAATAATCAATAACTTTCATTGATAATTTATTCATTACAATAACATTTATTGTAGAAATGGTTCGCCCGGGGCTCACATTGCTAACAATCTCCCACTAGCCCTCAGAACCATTCAGGTACAATCTTTAAACCCATACTCATTACATGCTGGTCGAAAACCTTCTGTGTCAGAGGTTTGGTAAGAGGATCAGCAACGTTGTCGGCAGAGGCCACCTTGGTAATGATGATGTCACCACGCTTTTGTATCTCCCGAATGATGTGGTATTTCCTTTCCACGTGCTTGCTCTTTTGATGCCATCTGGGTTCCTTTGCCTGGGCAATGGCTCCCGTGTTATCGCAGAGTAACGGGATGGGAGTATAAGAGGAAACTACGCCAAGCTCCAGCACGAACATGCGCAACCACACCGCCTCCTTTGCAGCATCCGATGCGGCAATGTATTCGGCTTCTGTTGTTGAATTTGCAGTAGTGTCCTGCTTCTTGCTTCTCCAGCTCACAGCACCACCATTCAACAAGAACACGAACCCCGATGTCGACTTTCGATCATCTACATCCGATTGGAAGTCAGAATCTGTATATCCCAAGACTTGGAGATCACCATCTCCATAGACCAAGATGTAATCTTGCGTCTGTCTTAGATATTTGAATATGTTCTTTACTGCATTCCAGTGTTGTTCTCCATAGCAGGATTGGTAACGACTTACCACTCCCACTGCATGGCAGATATCTGGCCTAGTACACATCATGGCATACATTAAGCTTCCTACGGCTGATGCATAAGGTCATCCAGCCATGGCCTTCTTTTCCTCAACAGTTTGAGGAGCCATTCCTTTAGACAGGTGGATACCATGTCTTAAGGGTAGGAATCCTTTCTTAGAACTATCCATACGGAATCGTTCAAGAATCTTCTTAATGTATCCATGTTGTGACAATCCCAAAATCCTCTTTTCTCGATTTCTGAACAGCTTCAGGCCTAAGATATAAGAGGCTTCTCCAAGATCTTTCATCTCAAAGGTATGGGACAGCCAAATCTTTACACTGGTCATCATCCCTGTATCATTCCCAATGATAAGGATGTCATCTACATAAAGCACGATGAACACAATGGTGCTCCCACTAAGCTTCTTGTATATACAGGGTTCATCAGGATTCTGCACAAAATCATAACTCTTTATGGTTTTGTCAAATCTGATGTTCCAACTACGAGAATCTTGCTTGAGCTCATAGACGGATTTCTTTAGCTTGCATACTTTACCATCCTCTGTCATGAAGCCCTGGGGCTGCTCCATGTAGATATCCTCCTCGAGGTATCCATTGAGGAAAGCGGTCTTGACGTCCATCTGCCAGATGTCATAGTCAAGATATGCAGCTATAGCTAGCAATGTCCGGATGGATTTAAGAATAGCCATAGGGGAGAATGTCTCATCATAATCGATGCCTTCTCTCTGTGTGTAGCCCTTGGCTACGAGCCGTGCTTTGAAAGTCTCTACTTTCCCATCAGGTCCCCTCTTTCTCTTGAAGATCCATTTACACCCAATGTATTTTACCCCTTTAGGTGGATCCTCTAGGGTCCATACACCATTCTTATGCATGGAGTCAATTTTTGACTTCATTGCTAGCATCCATCTATCCATGTCTTGATCCGCGAGTGCTTCATCAAATGAAGTAGGATCAATGTCAGTTTCACCTGACACATGGAATCCATACCTTTCAGGTGGTGCAACCACCCTCAAACTCCTTTGAAGAGGTATGGGTGTTTCATCTGTATTTATCTCTTCCGTTTCTGGTCTAGGAAGTTCAGAATCCTCAAGGGATTCAAAGAATTCCTCTACTTCATTATTGTCTTGACCTTTAAGGAAATCATTCTCCAGAAACTTCACATCTCTAGAAATAAAAACCTTTTGGGTCTCAGGGTCATAAAGTTGGTATCCAATACCATCTTTAACATACCCAATGAAGTAGCACTCACGAGAGCGAGATTCTAGCTTACTTGCGTCCACGTTCTTCGCATAGACCAAGCAACCCCAAACCCTCAAGTGATTAACACTAGGTTTGGTTCCATACCATAGCTCATGAGGAGTCTTAGGCACGGATTTGCTAGGAATCTTATTCAGGATATATATTGTAGTCTCTACTGCATATCTGATGATCGCTCCCGCACCCTATGTTAATTCGGTCAAATTAATGGTCCAAATTACTTTTAAGTGTTCGTTGCAGTCGGATACGAGAGGGAATATCAAAAACCACTTATTGATTAATATGAAGTTAATTTTAAGCGGCAATTTTTTTACTTGGTGAAGTCCAAGGTCGAACTCAGGGAGGCAACTGTCTCCTTAGGTCGAATTTTAGCAAAATCCAAGTGTGAGATTTTCGGGGAATATATTTTTGGTCTTTTTCAGCTTTTTTATGCAATACACATGCAAAATCAGGCCAAATTAAATGTTAATTCAGAAAGATGGTCAAATTAATTCCAAAAATTATGAAACTTGGCCAGATTATGAAATGGGATGAAATTAAGCTAACCTAATTTTTTTTGGAATTTTTCGACTCAAAATAATTTTTCTGTGAATTAAATAAACAGACAGAGTGATTTTCAGTTTTTAATTTTTAATAAATATCAAATCACAATTTTTCCAAGAACTAAAATTATCCTAGGATGGTCTAATGATCAGGAACCTAGGAAAATTAACAGAACTTAAATTTATTGTGAAATGAATTAATTAAAATTAATTTAAGGAAATCACTAAACTATTTATTGAGGCCTCGTTATGCGTGCAAACGACATGCAATTTTTATGGAGTGTTGAAAACAATGTCCTTAAGCTACTGTGAATTTTTGGCGATTTTTGAAGGCACAGATAATTAATTAAAAATCAAAAGGCATCACTGGGCAAAATATGACACAAATGAACCAATTAATTTATTAATAATTCAAGCATACCAACAAAAATCAAACACGTGTACTAACAGGTAGAGGACAAGATTCTCAACAACATGCAATTTTTAGAATTTCAAAATGATCAAAAATGCATGCTATGGACACAAGCAAACACAAGGGTGTAAATGCAATACTGGAAAATAAAATTTCAATAAGTAAACGTGCTGACAGGGACGAAAATGCAATTACCAATAATATGCAGGACGTCTATGCAATTGTTCCACAAGACACGTGCTCCTCACGTGGTGTCTACTTCACAGGGACCTTTTCGCAATTTGTGAAAGCTCCAGGGGCGTCTGTGCAAATAACCCAGGCCGCACGTGCTCCTCACGTGGGGGGGGCCTAGGTTCGGAGGGCGTCGGAGGCTCGGGTCTTCTGGAGGTTCGGCCCAGCTTCGATGTAGCTTCGGATCTCCCGAGCCTAGGCTTGGAGGCCGAGGCTCGGATAAAACGACGTGGCGGCTTGAAGGCCCTTGGATCAAGATGGATCCAAGGGGTGTCGGTGAAGACGCGTGGCTCGATCAAGATACGTCAGATCTGGGATGATCTGACGGCTCCTGTCTTCTCCCAATGTTGATGACGCGGCGAGCTGATCACCGTTAGATCCTGGGCGATCCAACGGTGCTGGTGAGACGCGGCTGAGTGGCACGTGGCTCGAAATCAACCGTTCGATCAAACTGATCGAACGGCAGCTGGGCTTCTCCTTCAACGGGCCTCCGCCGCCTGCGGAGGAGATGGCTGTGCTCCGGCGAAGGCGCTGTAGCTCCGCCCGTTCCTCCTGAAGCCGATGAAGCTCTCCGAGGTGTCGGAGATATCCCAGTAGGAGCGTGGCGATGCGGCGAAGGCACTGATGGTCCCAGGATCCCTGGAGGATGGCTGGAGCTCTGTGTCGATGAAGCTCGAGGAGAGCTCCGGCGAGGCTCCGGCCAATGATGAAAGTATCACCTGCAAGCGTTAAATGTAGAGCCGGAGCTCGTACGTGCGTTTGTGGAGAAGTGGTGTTGGTTGGCGAGGCCTAAGGAGACGTGAGGTGGTCGGGGGACGTTGCTCCGGCCAAGTGGCGGAGCTGGAGATCGATGGACGGTGGAGTGAAACGTCTGAAGATGCGGAGGGGTCAGCGAGGATGAGAGCTCCGACGCGGAGCTCGGCAGAGTGAAGGCGAGGCGTGAAGATGATCGTGGACAGAGAATAAAATCGGAGAAGATGAAGGGAAAAGAAGAAAACGATCGGAGGAGAGATGGAGGGGATTACCTGGGGATTGGGGCTCAGCTTTGAGCTCCAGGTCGTCGCTCAAGAGGTCGGTAAAGCCCCGAGCTCAAGCAGCTACGCGGAGGGCGGCTGCGACACGGCGGTGGCACCGTGGATCTCGCCGGAGAAGAAGGGCTGTCTTCGCTCAAGGATTCACTCAATTCCTGTCACAAATCAAAGGTTCCGAGCTCTAGGTTCCTCTCTGGAGTGGCGGATGGGGATGAATGTGGCCAGAGAGGGGGTATTTAAAGGATGAAGGTGACGGTCTGGCTGGGTGGATGGCGAAGTTGGTGGCTGTCGTGGGGCGAGTGTGGCGGAGATGGTGGTGTTTGAGGGAGCTGGCGAGGGAGAGGGATGAGTGGGGTGTGTCGTGGGGAGGTCAGCGGCCGGCGAGGGTGGCTGACGTGTGCCCAAAAAAAAGAAAGGGGGGCGCCCCTCCCGCAAGGCAGAGATCGTGGGAGAGAGGGGCGCCCGAGGTAGGAGACGAAGTCTCCACCGTTGGATCTTGTGATCCAACGGTGGGGATCGAAGCGAGATGGAGCGGTTACGATGAGATCTGGGATGCCCAGATGAGGGGTTATGAGAGCGCCACGTGGCGCGTTTTGGCGAGGCGCGAGCGGATGGCTCAGATGAAAGGGTAGGGTTGATCTGAGGGTCGAGATTCGCTGGAAGGTGGGCGGCTGTGATGAGAGGATCGGGGGCGCGATCGAGCGGCGTAGATGCCGCCACGTGGCTCGCTGAGAGCGCGGCGCTAAGGGACGGTGGAGATGAGGTATGGGCTTTGATCCTACGGTCCATATGAAGGGCGTGCGTGGCAGCGGCTCGGCCGTTGGATCAGGATGGCCATCCAACGGCGGAAGGCGCGGGCGGATCAGACAAAGGGCAGCGGGCCGCGTGGCGCAATCAGAGTGCGCCACGTGGCCTGCTGTGAATGGTTGGAGGGGAAAACACGTGTAGAGAGAAGAGGAAGCCGAATTTGGAAAAACTCAAAACATGAAAGTTGTAGATCTTGATGAGATCTACAAGTTTCATGTTGACCAAAGACGGAGATGAGGTCACATATAATACATAAATACAAAGATACATAAATATACATATGTAGTATACAAAATGACCCAAAAACCCAAGTTTCTCATACAAGCTCCAACTTCGATGAAATTAGTCTCATTTTGAAGGTCTTTTAATATATAGTATTCTAAGAGTGAGTAGACCTAAGTAGGGGTTTGTATGCGGGCTTTATGTGTGTTTTAATGTACAAGGGTTCTCAGGATATTTGGGCTATTTTACAAGGGTGATTTGTGGCATCCTTCCCTATATTATTAAGGAGTATACACATCTATTATAGAGAAGGAGTTATTTGATGAAGAGGTATTTTACAGGGGATTTTTGGCTTCTTATTTAAATGCAGATGAGCTGCTATAATGCATGAATTATGGATGCATGCATGAGTGTTATTTATGCAAGATAAAAGGAAATATGCCTCTATTTTCTCGGGAACAAGGCTCTATTTTTGACTTTTGGAGTGATGAATAACAGATTCATCAACCCCCTATACTTAAACCTTGCTCGTCCCCGAGCAACTAAATGAAATGCACGAGTGAAATGAAATTGGGTTCCATACCAAGGTCATGAACAAAAGTTTAAAAATAGAGCTAGACTTGACCTTTGGATTAATCATGTGTCGGAACCTTATTAGGATCTGAGTTTAAGACTTAACAGACTTCAAGTTCCACAAGTCTTCTATTCAAGACTCCTCGACTTACCTAATCAGAACAAGTCTACATACACAAACCCTAATGACCATGAATCCTTTCATGCAGTGTAAGTGATAGCTGACTCCCCACCTCAGAAGTAACAAAGAAACAACCTCCCCCAACCTGGTAACTCTAATGCCTCGGTCTAGCAACTCTTTCCTCGAGAAGCGGGGTATTCCCTTCTAAGTTCAAGTTCAACCGGCTCAAGAAGAGGAGGAAGAAGTATAGACTTTTGGAAGCTCAGCCAGTGTAGCTAAGTCTCCCGCTGCAAGTACATGGTGACTACAAGCTTTTGCTTTTCTTGACTACATACACTCCGGTGGGGTTATTAAATTTTCAATCCGACCCACCACTTTTTTGGAGTTCTTTTTGGCATTTTTTTTATGCCTTTGTACAACATATATACATGGTGCAGCATAGATAAGAAATTTCCTCTTGAGCCAGTAGACTATCCCTCTTTTGAAGCTTTATTGCAACCCACTGCTTCTGTCCTCAGCCTTCATCACCACTAGTCCAAGTTGAGACGCACTTCCTTCACTAGAAGAAGAAGAGAGGTTCCGCCTAGAAGTACTACCCTCATATGCTACCCCAAGCTAAAGGAAACTGTCTCCTTATCACCTCATCCGTAGAGAGCCATGTGTAAAGTGCTGGTGCATGTTAAGCCATTGTCTCTAAGAGTCGTGTGTGTGTTGTTAAGTGCTCTATTCAGGCTTGTCAAGATGACATATGAACATAGACTTGGAGACTTAAAGAATTAAGTCATCTGACCTGAAAAATCTTAACTCCAGTTCCTAGAAGGTTCCTCTGAAATTAGGTGGATTAAGATCAAATCAAGTCCATCCTCAATATCTACTCATAACTTGGTTTAGAACCCACTAACTTTTCACCTTGCATATGCAAGATATGTAGATGAGATGAGATGTCATGCTATGAAAATGCAAGACTCTTTTTCTATGCAGAGATGATATGCAAGAGTAAATAAGAAGCCTATTTATTAAAGGATTTTTTTTTATTTTTATTTTTTATTTTTTATATATTTTTTTTTCATATAATTTTTTTTTTCGATTTTTACCCACCCGTAATTATTGTATATATATACAAAAATACGTGAAAGTACGAGCTATGGGTAAAGTATATATGTAATATATACACGCCCCCCTATACTTAGCGTGTGCTATGTCCTCAGAGCACTAAGAGCGAGGAAAAGACATAGCTCGTGCTAAGCGTAGGAGAGCCAAAAAGGTGTAGAAATCATCTCGCCCCCCCTATACTTAGGCTATGGAAGCCTAAGTGAAGAAGAAGATCAAAAAATGGGGCAGATGAGGGAAAGATGGGAAATGGATGAATATATACATGCGGGCATCGGTCCCCCCTATACTTAGGCTCTGGTTAGCCTAAGTATAGGACAGAAGGGAGTATGAGGACCGATGTGATCTGGAGGATGTACAATGAATCGACTCAGGTGACCTCTCCCCCCTATACTTAGGATTTGGTCATCCTAAGTATAGTCTGAGATAATGATTCGATGATGTGGGGATGGGTTACTATAATCGTGGAGGTAGAGGATAGGATATACAGGAAGAATGATATGTACAGATGAGTCGGTCTGAATCTTTCGAGATGCTGCAGATGGCTAGAGTTCACTGCTGCAAGGTTTCATACGCGGCTTGAGATTTATCTGCTGTATTTGTCTCGCGTATGAATACAATCTTCTCCACATGGACTAACTGTTCATTGGATTCGACGAAGTGCTTCAATAGCTGCCCATTCACTAGGAATGTCGGTGCGTCATCTGCGAGATCTGAGATCTCGACACATCCACTATCATGCACCGTTCGGACAACGAATGGTCCCGTCCACTTGGACTTTAATTTGCCTTGGAAAGTCTTCAGCCTGGCATTGAACAACCATACCTTCTGTCCAGGAACAAAGGTCTTTCGTCTGATATATCTATCGTGCCAACGATTTACCTTGTCCTTGTACACCACACTGTTGTCGTATGCTCGGTTTCTGACTTCCACAAGCTCATTCAGATCCATGTCTCTCTGTTTTTGGCCCAGGTGTGTGTTCCAGTTAACTTTCTTTATTGCCCATTCTGATTTGTGCACTAACTCTGCGGGCAAATGGCACGGCTTTCCGAAGACCATTCGGAATGGGGAGGTGCCTAACGGTGTCTTGTAAGCCGTCCTATACGCCCAGAGGACTTGATCCAAGATCTGAGACCAGTCCTTCCTGTCTGGGCGGACAAGCTTTTGCAATATGGATTTCACCTCCCTATTCGACACCTCAGCCATACCATTGGTTTGTGGGTGGTAAGGACTAGCGACACGGTGTTCGATGTCGTAGTCCTTCAGGAGTTTCTTCACCTCCCGATTCACAAAGTGGCTACCCCCATCTGATATCATTATTTTGGGGATCCCGAACCTAGAGATTATGTGCTCTCTGATAAATTTACAGACAGTCTTGCTGTCTGCGGCTCGGGTCGGGATAGCCTCCACCCATCTGGACAGATAGTCAACCGCAAGAAGGATGTATTCAAACCCGTGGCTGACAGGGAATGGGCCCATGAAATCGATGCCCCAGGCGTCAAAGACATCACAAATGATGACCGGCTGCATTGGCATCTCATCCTTGGAACCAACGGTTCCTCCCATTCTCTGGCAGACTGGACACGACTTCGCGAAGGTGGTGGCATCACGAAACAGAGTCGGCCAGTAGAAGCCACACTGAAGTACCTTCCATGCGGTCCTCTTCCCGGAGTGGTGTCCTCCTGCCTCTAAGCTATGGAATAAAGAAAGGACACTCTGGTATTCCTCTTGAGGAATACAACGTCTCCAGACACAATCCGGTCCTTCAAAGAAAAGGATCGGATCCTCCCAATGGTAGTGTCTAGCGTCCGACTTGAGTCGGTCGATTTGGCTCTTGGGCCAATCCTCGGGAACTTTCTTGGAGACAAGATAGTTCACGATATTGGCGTACCATGGGAGTGAGTCGATAACAAAAATCGACTCGTCAGGGAAGGAGTCTCGAATTGGTGAATCCTCGGAAGTATTAAGATCTTCGAGATGAGAAAGATGATCGGCCACTACGTTCTTCTTACCAGGTTTATCACGGATATCCAAATCAAACTCCTGGATAAGTAAAATCCAACGAAGAAGACGTGCCTTTGCGTCCTTCTTCTCCATTAAATATCGCAGTGCCGTGTGGTCTGTGAACACGGTTACCTTGGATCCGATTAAGTGGGATCTGAACTTGTCCAAGGCAAACACTACCGCAAGCATTTCCTTTTCGGTAACTGTATAGTTACGCTGAGCAGAATCAAGCACTTTGCTTGCGTAGTGAATTGCAAACGGGACGACATCTCTTCTTTGTCCCAATACAGCCCCAACAGCGTAATCTGAGGCATCCGTCATGATCTCAAAAGGGAGAGACCAATCTGGGGCTTGCAAGATGGGAGCGTCCATGATCATTCCTTGTAACAGCTTAAAGGCCTCAAGACACTTGTGATCAACAATAAACTCCGCGTCTTTGCCTAAAAGCTCAGTTAGCGGTCGGGCAATCTTAGAAAAATCCTTTATAAATCTCCGATAAAATCCGACATGCCCGAGGAACGACCGCAACTGCCGTACGTTGGTTGGTGGCTGGAGTCGTCTGATCACGTCCACCTTGGCAGGGTCAACCTCCATTCCTCTCTTGGAGATGACATGCCCCAACACTATGCCCTCCGTCACCATAAAGTGACTTTTCTCCCAGGAGAGCACCAGATTGACCTCACAACATCTTTTTAGGACTCGGTCCAGATTCCTAAGGCAGGAATCAAAAGAGTCGCCGTGGACCGAGAAGTTATCCATGAAGACTTCCAGGAATTCGTCGACCATTTCGGCGAATACAGCAATCATGCACCTTTGAAAAGTACCTGGAGCATTGCATAACCCAAAAGGCATGCGCCTGAAAGCATAGGTACCAAAGGGGCATGTGAACGTGGTTTTTTCCTGGTCCTCTGGAGCTATGGCTACTTGATTGTAGCCCGAGAACCCATCAAGGAAGCAGAAGAATTCTTTTCCCGCTAATCTTTCTAAGATCTGATCAATGAATGGTAAAGGGAAATGATCCTTCTTCGTCGCGGTATTCAAGCGTCTGTAATCCACACAGACGCGCCACGACGTGGGTACTCTCATCACAATCTCCTCTCCGTCCTCGTTGGTGGTCGTCTGAATTCCCGACTTTTTCGGGACAACATGGATTGGGGCCACCCACTTAGAGTCGGAGATTGGGTAAATGAAACCCGCGTCGCACCATTTTTCTATCTCTTTTTTCACCACTTCTCGTAAATTTGGATTCAACCGGCGTTGGAATTCACGAGAGGGTTTGGCTTCGTTCTCCAAATATATATGGTGCGAACACAGAGCGGGATTTATCCCGTGGAGATCGGAAATGCTCCAGCCTATTGCCTTGCGGTTCTTCTCCAGGATCTCTAGCAAGCGAGATTCCTGCTCCTCGGTCAATTGCGAACTGATAATGACCGGGAATTTCTTGTCTTGGCCCGCAAGGAAGGCATACTTCAGAGTTGTGGGTAAAGGTTTGAGCTCAGGGATGGTATGATCGTCTAAGAAGTCTGGCTCAATCAAATCTGGTTCGGTGTTGGAAGTGGCTGGATCCTGTTCTGTAGTGGCTGCCACCAAGCTTGGCTCTGGAGTCGGATCGTCAAAGGTCTCCATGCAATCGGCAAACGCCTCGTCCGACTCGTCTTCCTCATCTTCCGATTGTCCTAAGGAGGTAAGGACTGACAGGCCCACTTGGGCCTCTATGTCATCGAAGATGAAGGGCGATGCAGGCTCAGAGTTGTACTCGTTCCTGAGGATCTCGCAGACTGATTCATGCACTGGATCATCTTCAAAGGAGATGGACGCTTCGGTGCTGGCTGGGTTCTGTCTCCATGGCCCAACTAAGTCTACATGCTCTCGGTCTGTTTCGATAGAAGAGTACTCGGTGCTGGATTCGGAGTCTGGTCTCTGCCATCTGGTTTGTTTCATCTCTAGTTCCTCATCTCCGCCTGGAGTTTGGAACTGAATTTTCCCATTCTTATAATCGAATAAGGCCCCTGCTGTTCTGAGGAAGGGCCTACCCAAGATAATCTGGGAATCTCTCCAATTACGAGGGGTTTCCATATCAAGGACAGTGAAGTCCACCAGGTATTCTTGCCCCTCGACTTTGATCACAATGTTCCTTAACTCTCCTTGGGACCTCTTAGTTGATTTATCTGCAAACTGAAGAATAGCTCTAGATTTCCTAAGAGGTCCGAGATTTAGCCGCTCATAGAGGGCCGTGGGCATCAAATTGATCGAGGAACCATTGTCCAGGAGAGTGCGTGCAAACGCGATGTCATCAACATGACTCACTACATAGTGTGCACCCATGTCTCTTCGTTTCCGAGGAAACGAGTTCTTTATTGCACAAGTCGTGGCTACTGATAGAACGTGTTTCTCAACACGGCTTTTGGTCTTCCTGCTAACCCTAGTAGGTGTGCATCTCACCTTAAGGTATTTTTGGAATGCAGGGGTCATCTCCACGAACTTGTCAAAGGGGATTGTGACCTTGATGTGTTTGTTACAAAACTCGGCCATCTCAGGGTCATCTTTTTGGATTTTTGTGTTTTTCTTCTTCCCACCCTTGAGAGCTTGGGGGAAAGGGATTATTAACTCAGGTTCTGGAACTCAAATATCTTCATTAGCTGCTGAAACTGAGTTTTGAACACGACTCTGACTCGGACTTTTGTACAGACTCTGACTCTGACTCTGACGAAAGGGAAAATGCTTGGGCGAAACCGGTGATGCTTCTTCCGCTTCTTCTGGCTGGTACTCCTCAGATGGAGGTGCGGGCTCATCGGTGTCGTCGGACTCTGGATGACTGCGGGGCTGGTGCTTCGAGGACTCAGATGTCCTCTTCTTCTGCTGGTGGTGGTGCTCCTCCTTTTCCTCCTCCGAATTCTCCTCAGGTCGAACTTCGGAGGTTCCTTCCTGTTGTGCCCGTGCCCGATCAGGTATGGTCACGGTCCTTCCGCTCCTGAGGGACATATGATTAACATTATCGTACGAAAGGATCTCATGTTCAGATAAATAATTATCTGAATAGTATACCTGATCTCGGGGTCGGTTCTGGCCCTGATGCAGGCTGTTTGGGTTGGCCTGAACCTGTGCGGGAATTGGGGTCCTTGGCGCCATTTGTTGGTCCTGGGCACGAGAAACCCGATTGATGTCGGTTCTCATATCCAAGTAATCATTCTGTATCTGTTGGACCCTATCAGACAGGGTCTGGATCGCCAAGGTGAGTGACTCCAATTCGGTGGGCTGGGCTTGCTGCGGTGTTGATGCCGTCCTAAATTGGCCCTGCTGGCCATGCCGATACTGCTGCTGATGGAACGGTGCTGGCCCCTGCTGGGATGTACGCTGCTGCGGCTGGTACCCATGATCTGGCCTGGACTGGTATCGCGGGACTGTGACGGGCCTGGTCTCTTGGTAAACTGGGGTGGGGCGGTGTGCCTGATCCTTCCCCATCTCGATTTGCCGAACTAGTGGGTCCCGGCTATACCAAAGCCCGTTAATCTCATATACAGGCGGAGGCTCCTCGTACTCTGTCTCAACTGGTGGGGGTGCATGATGGTTCTGCTGGGTGTAAGTCTGATCCCAGCTGCTCTGAGACCCCGGTGCCTGTTCCTGTACAAGATGGACTCGATGTACAGGCACAGGTGGTGCAGAAGGGGTGGGTAGCTTAATCTTGGCTACCTTTTCAGAGAGTTCCTCCACCTTCTTGGGAAGGCTCGAAAGAGACTCCATCTCCGCGACTCTCTTGTGGATCTGCTCGACCATAGTAAGCTTGTCTGCAATCATCCCCATGCTGGGGATGAGGTCCTCAGTCAGATCTGCAACAGTCCTTCTAGTTGTCTCATTGGATAAGATTGAGGGAGACAACTGATAGGCCCTTGTGGCCTGTGACCTGCCGGTTTCTGCCATCTGCTCTAGGATCTTCCATACAGCATGCTCGTTCTTGTTCAGATAGCTTCCTCCACAGGCGGCACTGACTAACCCCTGCATTTCTGGGGTTAATCCACAGATCAAGGTCTGGACTAAGATCGCCTTTGAAATGCCGTGGCAGGGGCATTTCTGTACTAAGTCATTGAACCTATCCCAAGCCTCATGGAACGGTTCGCAGGCTCCTTGAGCAAAGCTGGCGATCTTTGTTCTCATCTGATTAGTTCTACTGAGAGGGTAGAACTTCTTTAAGAAAAGGTCCTTGAACTGCATCCAGGTAGTACATACCACCCCTAAATTTTTCAGCCAATGAGCAGCCTTATCACCTAAGGCAAAAGGGGTGGCCTTCAGCCGAATATAATCTTGGCCAATATTGGGGTGGCTAAGATTGTTGCACACTAACTCGAAGTCACGGAGGAAAGTGTATGGTTCTTCATTAAGGTTTCCGTTGAACTTCGGGAGCAGACTAAGGAAGTGGGGCTTCAACTCAAATGCCTGGGCGGGAACTGCGGGTGCCAACCAGTTCTGAATCTCGTTCTCCGCCGGGTTATAGGTATCGACCATTGGTCGGTCGATTCCTTCTGCTGCTATGATTTGTCCCATCCGTGCAGTGAGATCTGCATTCCTCTGTTCGGCATCAGCAAGGCGGGCAAGAATCTGTTTGATTTGTTCCTCATCTGGTGGAACTTTCGGCGGCATCTTGTCCTCTAATTCTGGGGATTGGAAAATAAGACCGGTGTTAGAGGGCAAATCAAGGAAGGGATTACCGAGGCAATGATCTTCCTCGGTAATCTCGGAGGAGATAAAAGGGTTGGTTTGAGAGTAACCACCCTGAGCATGTGGGAACCAGGACTCAAGAGGGTCATGAGTCCTGGGTGGTCCAAGGTGCGCTCGGACCGAGGAAGACGAGTTACTTGGGGGACTCATAGAGAGATCAGTGAATAGTGTTTCGAGATCTCCCCAATCACTCATCTTGATGAGGGAAGAAGATAGGATTTTACTCCTACCTGAAGCAAGCAATAAGAACAATCCAAGACCCTGGGTTCACACTCAACACAGTGAAGGACTCAAAGTTGAGTCCAATTTATCTTGTAGTTTTTAAGTGTGATATTCAAGCAAAAGTAGCAAGGATTACGCGGCCTAAAGGAAAGTCGGCTTAGAGCCGGATGCGTCTTTCCTGTTTATCCTGTCGCCTAAGATACCGCCGATCCTCCCTTTCTTTGCTCCTATCCGGAGTGGGGACTCAATGACGTGCCCCTATCTACCTGCACTGAGGCGGAGGCTGACAAAGTTTTTAGGCCTTGTCGCAGAGTACCGCTGGTTCGCCCCTATCTACCTGTGAGGGCGGAGGCTACTTGGTACTTGTCAAAGAGTTTAAAAATATCCCACTCGTGATACTTGCTAAGATCAGTTGGCTCGTGATATGGAAGGCGGGGATTTGGGCTCTGCCTTAAGGTGTTCACACACACTCAAGTACCCTCACTCAGCCTGAATACAAGGTCGGGGATTAATCTCCCGCAAACAATTTTCAGATTTTATTCCTTTTTTTGGTCAATACTGTTAGCAGTCCCGATTAAAGTTAAGTTATCACTGCAATTAGTCCACCACAAAGCACGCCTATCGGACAGTCCCAATTTCCTTTTTAATTTAAGTGAGAAAATCAGGGGGGGAAATCGAGAAAAGCCGATGCAAGTTAAAATCGATGATGCGTATGCTGAGTAGAGAATACTTACAGTGATCCTTTCGCTTTTTATGCAGGATGCAATACAGAATTGAAAACTTTACTCTATATGCAAATGCAAACGATGAAAAGCCGCTCCTAGACAGGCAGTTCTATTAGCGTGAAGAACAGTTTAATTTGAACTAAGTCCTGCGGTCTAGGTGCGTCTTTTATGTGTAATGTGTGGTCCTATTGATTACGAGCACAAACAAATCCTAGAGTGACTCGAGGAGCCGCTAGTGCAAGCTAAGTTACAATTCACCCACACAGCACACGGGACACGGTTTCCACTATCTTTACACACGCGAGATCCCGAACGGGAACCGCTGGAAATGATGCGAAAAAAAATGTGGAAAATTATTGAAATTACAGGTTCTCTCAAATCCCTCAAACAAATTCCAATGCGTGATCCTCGAAGCGTCTTCGACTCCGGTGTCCCTCGCACAAAAACAAGTTGAGGTCAGATAAAGAACGACACCAAAAATTGCAAAAATTTAAAAGACAGAGAAATATTCACAAGAAAAACAGGGGGTCAGACTACCCGGGGAAGGAAAATCAAACACTCAAAAATATGCTACAATTAACCTAAGCCGTGCCTCCCCGGCAACGGCGCCATTTTGATGATCGCTCCCGCACCCTATGTTAATTCGGTCAAATTAATGGTCCAAATTACTTTTAAGTGTTCGTTGCAGTCGGATACGAGAGGGAATATCAAAAACCACTTATTGATTAATATGAAGTTAATTTTAAGCGGCAATTTTTTTACTTGGTGAAGTCCAAGGTCGAACTCAGGGAGGCAACTGTCTCCTTAGGTCGAATTTTAGCAAAATCCAAGTGTGAGATTTTCGGGGAATATATTTTTGGTCTTTTTCAGCTTTTTTATGCAATACACATGCAAAATCAGGCCAAATTAAATGTTAATTCAGAAAGATGGTCAAATTAATTCCAAAAATTATGAAACTTGGCCAGATTATGAAATGGGATGAAATTAAGCTAACCTAATTTTTTTGGAATTTTTCGACTCAAAATCATTTTTCTGTGAATTAAATAAACAGACAGAGTGATTTTCAGTTTTTAATTTTTAATAAATATCACATCACAATTTTTCCAAGAACTAAAATTATCCTAGGATGGTCTAATGATCAGGAACCTAGGAAAATTAACAGAACTTAAATTTATTGTGAAATGAATTAATTAAAATTAATTTAAGGAAATCACTAAACTATTTATTGAGGCCTCGTTATGCGTGCAAACGACATGCAATTTTTATGGAGTGTTGAAAATAATGTCCTTAAGCTACTGTGAATTTTTGGCGATTTTTGAAGGCACAGATAATTAATTAAAAATCAAAAGGCATCACTGGGCAAAATATGACACAAATGAACCAATTAATTTATTAATAATTCAAGCATACCAACAAAAATCAAACACGTGTACTAACAGGTAGAGGACAAGATTCTCAACAACATGCAATTTTTAGAATTTCAAAATAATCAAAAATGCATGCTATGGACACAAGCAAACACAAGGGTGTAAATGCAATACTGGAAAATAAAATTTCAATAAGTAAACGTGCTGACAGGGACGAAAATGCAATTACCAATAATATGCAGGACGTCTATGCAATTGTTCCACAAGACACGTGCTCCTCACGTGGTGTCTACTTCACAGGGACCTTTTCGCAATTTGTGAAAGCTCCAGGGGCGTCTGTGCAAATAACCCAGGCCGCACGTGCTCCTCACGTGGGGGGGGGCCTAGGTTCGGAGGGCGTCGGAGGCTTGGGTCTTCTGGAGGTTCGGCCCAGCTTCGATGTAGCTTCGGATCTCCCGAGCCTAGGCTTGGAGGCCGAGGCTCGGATAAAACGACGTGGCGGCTTGAAGGCCCTTGGATCAAGATGGATCCAAGGGGTGTCGGTGAAGACGCGTGGCTCGATCAAGATACGTCAGATCTGGGATGATCTGACGGCTCCTGTCTTCTCCCAATGTTGATGACGCGGCGGGCTGATCACCGTTAGATCCTGGGCGATCCAACGGTGCTGGTGAGACGCGGCTGAGTGGCACGTGGCTCGAAATCAACCGTTCGATCAAACTGATCGAACGGCAGCTGGGCTTCTCCTTCAACGGGCCTCCGCCGCCTGCGGAGGAGATGGCTGTGCTCCGGCGAAGGCGTTGTAGCTCCGCCCGTTCCTCCTGAAGCCGATGAAGCTCTCCGAGGTGTCGGAGATATCCCAGTAGGAGCGTGGCGATGCGGCGAAGGCACTGATGGTCCCAGGATCCCTGGAGGATGGCTGGAGCTCTGTGTCGATGAAGCTCGAGGAGAGCTCCGGCGAGGCTCCGGCCAATGATGAAAGTATCACCTGCAAGCGTTAAATGTAGAGCCGGAGCTCGTACGTGCGTTTGTGGAGAAGTGGTGTTGGTTGGCGAGGCCTAAGGAGACGTGAGGTGGTCGGGGGACGTTGCTCCGACCAAGTGGCGGAGCTGGAGATCGATGGACGGTGGAGTGAAACGTCTGAAGATGCGGAGGGGTCAGCGAGGATGAGAGCTCCGACGCGGAGCTCGGCAGAGTGAAGGCGAGGCGTGAAGATGATCGTGGACAGAGAATAAAATCGGAGAAGATGAAGGGAAAAGAAGAAAACGATCGGAGGAGAGATGGAGGGGATTACCTGGGGATTGGGGCTCAGCTTTGAGCTCCAGGTCGTCGCTCAAGAGGTCGGTAAAGCCCCGAGCTCAAGCAGCTACGCGGAGGGCGGCTGCGACACGGCGGTGGCACCGTGGATCTCGCCGGAGAAGAAGGGCTGTCTTCGCTCAAGGATTCACTCAATTCCTGTCACAAATCAAAGGTTCCGAGCTCTAGGTTCCTCTCTGGAGTGGCGGATGGGGATGAATGTGGCCGGAGAGGGGGTATTTAAAGGATGAAGGTGACGGTCTGGCTGGGTGGATGGCGAAGTTGGTGGCTGTCGTGGGGCGAGTGTGGCGGAGATGGTGGTGTTTGAGGGAGCTGGCGAGGGAGAGGGATGAGTGGGGTGTGTCGTGGGGAGGTCAGCGGCCGGCGAGGGTGGCTGACGTGTGCCCAAAAAAAAGAAAGGGGGGCGCCCCTCCTGCAAGGCAGAGATCGTGGGAGAGAGGGGCGCCCGAGGTAGGAGACGAAGTCTCCACCGTTGGATCTTGTGATCCAACGGTGGGGATCGAAGCGAGATGGAGCGGTTACGATGAGATCTGGGATGCCCAGATGAGGGGTTATGAGAGCGCCACGTGGTGCGTTTTGGCGAGGCGCGAGCGGATGGCTCAGATGAAAGGGTAGGGTTGATCTGAGGGTCGAGATTCGCTGGAAGGTGGGCGGCTGTGATGAGAGGATCGGGGGCGCGATCGAGCGGCGTAGATGCCGCCACGTGGCTCGCTGAGAGCGCGGCGCTAAGGGACGGTGGAGATGAGGTATGGGCTTTGATCCTACGGTCCATATGAAGGGCGTGCGTGGCAGCGGCTCGGCCGTTGGATCAGGATGGCCATCCAACGGCGGAAGGCGCGGGCGGATCAGACAAAGGGCAGCGGGCCGCGTGGCGCAATCAGAGTGCGCCACGTGGCCTGCTGTGAATGGTTGGAGGGGAAAACACGTGTAGAGAGAAGAGGAAGCTGAATTTGGAAAAACTCAAAACATGAAAGTTGTAGATCTTGATGAGATCTACAAGTTTCATGTTGACCAAAGACGGAGATGAGGTCACATATAATACATAAATACAAAGATACATAAATATACATATGTAGTATACAAAATGACCCAAAAACCCAAGTTTCTCATACAAGCTCCAACTTCGATGAAATTAGTCTCATTTTGAAGGTCTTTTAATATATAGTATTCTAAGAGTGAGTAGACCTAAGTAGGGGTTTGTATGCGGGCTTTATGTGTGTTTTAATGTACAAGGGTTCTCAGGATATTTGGGCTATTTTACAAGGGTGATTTGTGGCATCCTTCCCTATATTATTAAGGAGTATACATTTGAGATATTTTTATCCTCTCTGGATCTTTTAGGGTTTTTATTAGTGGTTGTCACATTCATAATACATTTTTCAATGCACAATTCATAGAGTCCACCAGAAGTCAAAATACCATCCGCAATATATTTATCATAACGACTTATGACTAATTTATTACAGAAAAGGAAAGAATATCCGCTTCTAACAAGCTTAGATACAGATATTAAGTTCCTTCTGACTTCGGGTACATAAAGACATTCTTTAAGTATAAGGACTGTTCCACTAGATAATGATAGTCTGCAAGTCCCGACGGCTACTGCTGCAACACTTGCATCAGATCCCATCTGGATGACTATCTCCCCTTCCTCAATATTCCTAGTTTCCTGAAACAAATGCAACAAATTGCATACATGAACAGAAGCACCAGAATCTACAACCCAACTTCCTTCTCGTCCGACGAGAAAGCTAGTTTCAATGATGAAAGTAGATTTCATACATGCTGGGGCTTTACCTTTGTCTGAGGACTTCAGGTAATCTGGGCAGTTACGCTTCCAGTGCCCCGGCTTCTTGCAGTGATGACAGACGTCGGTTTTCTTTGACGCCATGAGAGTGGATGCATTGGAAGAAGAGGCAACACTTTGTCCCTTCTTCTTTCTTTTCTGGGCCGGGCCCTTCCGAGAACCATGCTTCCGACCACGCTTCCCTTTGACCTGTGCAACCATTGCACTGCCACTGGGACCATCCTTCTTCATCACGTCCTTTGCGGACTTTAATGCAGCAAGGAGAGCAGCACTTGTCAATTCCAACTTGTTCATGTGGAATGACACTACAAAGTTATTAAAAGACTTGGGCAATGACAGCAGAATGAAATCAGCTTGCATGTCTGCATCCATCGTTGCCCCAAGAGTCTCCAGCTCCGACAGGTACCCAAACATTTTGAGTACATGTTCACGGACCGAAGTCCCTTCCTGCATTCTACAGCGAATGAGGTCTTTCATAACATTGTACCGCTGAGTGCGGTTAATGTCACCAAACATATCCTTAAGATTCTGCATTATTTCCTGACAGGTATTCATCTCCACATGTTGCTTCTGCAGAACATTGGAGAGAGAACCTAGGATATAGCACCTAGCCAAGACATGATCTTCATCATACTTGTCATTAAATACTTTTTCTTCCTTGGACTTAGGGTTCTCATGCTTGTCCTCGGATAGCACATAACTTATGCGCTCAGCAGAGAGAACAAGCTCCAAATTTCGGATCCAATCCGAGTAATTTGGGCCGGTCAATTGGTTGACCTCTAGAAGCCTACTAAGTGGGTTCAAAGACTTCATTTTCTGAAATTAAGAATGCACTATATTAGAATATAGAAATATATATTCAAATTTATGACATTTGATTAAGGTATTTTAAATCAAATTATTCTTGCATTGTCAACTTTGAAAGTTCATTCCCTTAATCACTTTCAAAGTAAGAGATATACTTACCGCTATATCTCTAGCAAGAATTGGGATCTCCTCTTTATCATTGTCACATCCCAATAATATGAGAATCTGTGACTCCAATAAATAAAAGCAGGAACTCATTCCAATTTGCAAGTCCAACTTGCAATTTTCCAATTCGGTCTTTAACACCCGAGCCCACCACCCCTAAGGCGATGTTGACCCACTGTTAATTGAACCAACCGTCAACAGGAATAGTACTCGCTATGCGCAATCCAATATCACCCCAATAATATGAGGATCCGATATTGGGGTCACTACGCATATGGCCTTACTCTTTCGAGAAGCAAAGAGCCCGATCCAGATGCGCTTGCACACGGGAGCTGTCACTTCGGACAGGCGTCTCCCATATGCAATCCCTAGCGACGAAACTCTTCGCCTTGACGGGAGACCATGGATGTCACTTATGTGATCATCCATCTCATATTCAAATTTTAATTAATTATTGTGAATCACATTCACATAATTAATTCTTCCAAGGGAATTAATAACTCTAATCATATTAGAGTATTTCAATTGGACATAATCAATTTAATCATATTAAATTAATTATCAATCCAATTCAATCAATCAAACTTGATTATTTTACTTGAATACATATATGGTAATATCTCAAAATACGTATTAATTCGAATTTTAATAATTAGAAAAATACATCTTAATCCCTCGGACATTATCCCGGCCCTACCCGCTGTCATGGCCAGCACCGACGAGAGTGGGACGGACCACATACGTTGCAACCCGCAACCCCAATGCTCTCCGACTAGGCACCACATCCGCCTCGGGAGAGGATAATGCCAAATTGATTAATTTGTACTTGAGATGATCATCGGTTTTTCAACCGAAATTGTACCATATAGTAATAATCAAAACATTTTTGATTATAAGGAAATTTGCTAGACAAATTCCCAAATCCTATTCAAGCATCAAGTTTGAAAGATTGTGGTTTCCAATTATGTTTTAGATCACATCTTAATCAATTAATTGGTTGGGTCCAAGTCAATTAGGCAAATAATCATGTTTCAATATTTCACAAATATTTTTCAAGATTATTTCACGAAATTAACAATTAATTTCACTAATTGACAATCACTTGGTTCTAGATTAGGAATGCAATTTCAGTAAAGACCCCTATTCACTAAAATTGGCATATCTCAATCAATTTAAATCCAAATTAAGCAAACTCAATTTTCATAGATTGCTAACTTGATTTACAACAGAACCTAAGTAGATTTGCACGCATTTAGAGGCAGATGATAATAGTAATTAACTCTTTAATCATGTTAAAATCTACTGTCCCGCAACAGTGCATACATGTCCATTAAGACAACCATAACTAGAGCATACGAAATCCGATTTACGCAAACTCAGTTCCTATGGTTTCCTTATTTAATGAGGAACAAAAACCAAGTATTAAATTCGTGTTTAAACAATTTAAACAGTGCCGAATTTATTTACTAAACAGATCTGCGAAATCAAATGCGATGAAAACTTTCGCGACCTAAACGAACCCAAGTCGTCCTCGGTTTTTCGAATTATATTAGAAACCGTCGACCTAAGGCTCTGATACCACTTGAAGGATATGGAGAAATCCTCAAGCACATCACGGAAGCGTGATCGTCGTATCGAATACGACGAAGAACGACTAGTCATACTAGTTGTTCGGTGCAGCGGAATTTAAAAATTTTTAAACCGATGAAACCACATGATCCGAGAACCATTCTCAAATCGTTTCATCTATAACCACAGCAAGTATAATGCAATACCTCTTGAAGCGTGGTTGATCAAGTCTCTACGAAAAGAGACCTCCTGTCTCAAGTCCGATCGTCGGAGTAACGGCTTGCGAGCGCGGAGATGAGTCGCGGTGTCCTCGCAATCCAAGTTGATCCAAGCGTGGTTGCTCCTGATCTCGTCGCACGAGATCAAATGTCTCCTTCGTGAGTGAAGCACTCCAAGAAGACAAAGAACCGCAGAGAGTCGACGCGGCAGCACGATGGTGCGGGCGTCGACGATTCTCCCCACCAAGGTGGACGGCCACCAGGAAGAGAGGGAGAGAGAGGGATGTCGTGTATGAGAAAGAGAGAGAGAGTTTGTGCTACAATAGCATGTGTAAAGAGAGAGCCAAGCATCCCTCTTTATTTATAGGGTTTTGGGATCCATGGATCTCAATCCATGGGACACATAAAATCAATGGATGAGATTGATTTATGTTCATCCAATGGCTAAGATTGTTGTTGTCAAAAACAACAAATTTAGGTTAAAATATATTTGACAAAATCAAATATAATTCATTCCTAAATCAACCCAACAAATAAGGAGAGAAGACACATGGAGATTTCATCTCCATGTGCCTTACAAGTGGGCGCACACCCATTCCATATAGGAATGGTGTGCCGTCCATGAGATTGCATGGAGATTGCAATCTCATGGAAATCCATGAGATTTCATATCTCCATGAAATCTCTCTTATTTATTTGCAACAAATTTATTGGGTTTTATTCTTCAAAAATAATTCACAATTATCTTTGAGAATATTGCAATCTTGCCATGGAAAAATTGTGAATCATATTCACAACCCAAAACAACATGTAATTCATATTGTTAATTAATTACACAATGTGTATCCAATACACATCATAATTAATCAACACATATAAATTATAATTAACTCTCTCTAATACATTATAAATCACATTTATAATATATTATGAATAATTGGATATCTCTATCCACATTATTCTTATCCAAACTAATTAAATCACATTTAATCATATTGGATAATTTCTCATACATCATGATAATTAAAACACTTTTAATTATCAAATTCTCTTTGCTTAGATCTTATGGAATTGTTCCTAAACCATTTAAGAACAATGCTATTTCTCCTCAGATACTTGGAGATAAGGACAGGGCGATTGTATTGTTCCACGTATAGTGACTTGGATGTTGAGATCATATCTCAAATCCAGATCCTATGGACCTCCCACTGATGCTTGATCAAATCAAGACCGTAGACTTAATCTTCTCATTGCATCTGAATCTTATTCAGATCAATGTCCAGTTCATGGACAAAGATTAGGTCACTTCTCTAATGAGAGGAGTCACTAAAATCCAAACCTGTTTCATCACTCCCTCGGAATGGAAGCGTCATGGTTATACAATCGTATATGATCAAATCACCCTTCAGGTATTCCCAATACCTGCACATCCTACATACTGGAAGACTCATGATCATCCTGAAGATAAATATCACTTTTACACTGTCATCTTCAGGGCTAGATCATTAAGTTTCTCAATCTTGGTCATCGGGATTTGGTATAGATCATATGCTTTCACAAAGCATATATCTTACCTTCAAATTCATTTCATGCTTCCAAAGCATGACGACCATGCATGGAATTTGTTCAGTCCCAATACCTCATGAGTGAGCTCATGTCTTTCGGTTCACAGGTGAACCTGTATGATCCCTTTGAGAGATCGCATTATATGCACACCAGCTCGTCGGTATATAGACCTTGATTAGGTCATCAACCTACTGGTCTGCCAAATGTACATACTCAGACATATAGCAATACATCTGTCTCTAGTCAGAGGATGCATGCCTATGTTGTGACAGTATTCAACGTAGGTCTTTGGTTATCTCGATCTCGTCAAGTCAACCCATTGACTTAACTAACCTGACACCTCTGAATCACTATTCCCATGCAGAGGACCTGCATCAAGAGGTCAGTCAGATATCAGTCATATGAGATAGGATTGCCATCTCCCACTCAGACTAGAGATCATCACTTAATGATCATTTGATGATGCTTGATGAGTCCTCTATCTAACTCCTTAGATATTCATCCAAGCATCAGCCTCTATGATCCATCCAATGAATCAACAGTTGTATGATCATCAAGTTGGCCATGGTACATAACCCTTATTGTACAGAGGGACCCTATAGTGCATTCATTCATTAATCTCAGAAAAGGGAGTGAAAAATAATCAATAACTTTCATTGATAATTTATTCATTACAATAACATTTATTGTAGAAATGGTTCGCCCGGGGCTCACATTGCTAACAAGAGATAGAGTAGGCGTGTACTCTTATGTATTTTTTTGTTTTAATAGGATAGGGTTGCGCTCTTTATATACTAGTTTGGGAGTCCATGAATCACAATCCATGGCATACACAAAATCAATAGTTAGATTGATATGTGTATTAAATCAATGGTCATGATCATTGTTGTTCAAAAACAACAACATATTAATTTATATTAAATTAAATATATGTTGTATTATCATCAACATAATTTAATTCAATAAATAAATCAATAATTATAAGATAATGAGATAATAATTTAAATAGGATAATAATCCTCCTAAAATCATGGGGTGTCACCCATGACCAAGTCATGGGTGACGCCACCTCATGATTTTGTGGATTATCTCCTCCTTTTAATTCATATAAATGTCTTTTATTTATTTGCAATATTTTCCACTAAATTAATTCCCAATTAATTAATGTATATTTATTGCAAAATTATCTATAAATTAATTCCCAATTAATTAGTGAATATTTCATTAATGCCATTGAAAATATGTGAATCATATTCACAACCCAAACTAAAATATAAATTACATTTCCAATTAATTGATTAATGTGAATCCAATTCACATTAACAATTAACAAATGCTATTTATAAAGGTTCTCTCTCTGATATATTATAAATCATATTTATAATATATACACAGATATTATAGATAGCACTATCTGCAATATATATTTCCTTGATAATAAATCCCATTTAATTATCTTGGATAATCATTCTCATAATATGAATCCCACTCATATTGTTCTTGATAATTAAATCTAATTTAATTATCAACATCTTGTTGCTTGGATACATAATTCATCAAATGAAATATTCTTGAACTCCTTCAAGAATAATCTGCTTTCTCCGCAGATACTTGGAGATAAGGACAGGGTGATTGTATTGTTCCACGTATAGTGACTTGGATGTTGAGATCTCATCTCAAATCCAGATCTCACGGACCTCCCACAGATGCTTGATTAAATCAAGACTGCAAATCTAATCTTCTCATTGCATCTGAATCTCATTCAGACCAATGTCCAACACTTGGACCAAGATCAGATTGATTCTCTACTGAGAGGAGTCACTAAAATCCAGACCTATTTCATCACTCCCTCAGAATGAAAGCGTCATGGTTATACAATCATTTATGATCACATAACCCTCAGGTATTCCCAATACCTATACATCCTGCATACTGGAAAACCTATGATTAACCTAAAGATTAAGATCAATTTTACGCTGTCTTCTTCAGGGTTTGATCACCTAGTTTCTCAATCTTGATCATTGGGAATCGGTATGGATCATATTCTTTCCCAAAGCATATATCATACCTTCAAATTCTTGTCATGCTTCCAAAGCACGACGACCATGCATGGAATTTGATCGGTCCCAATACCTCATGAGTGATCCCATATCTTCTGATTCATAAGTGAACCTGTATGATCCCTTTCAGAGATCATATTAATCATATGCCCTTACATGCACACCAGCTCACCAGCGTATAGACCTTGGTTAGATCATCAACCTATTGGTGTGCCAAATGTACACACTCAAACATATAGTAATGCATTTGTCTCCGGTCAGAGGATGTGTGCCTATGCTGTGACAGTATTCAACATAGGACTTAGGTTATCTTGATTTCGCTAAGTCAACACTTTGACCTAACTAATATGACACCTCCGAATCACTATTCCCATAGAGGACCTGCATCAAGAGGTCAGTTAGTGATGACCATAAAAACCCATGCGATTCGAGTAAAGGTATGAATAATAAGGTCGTTGAGACCCAAACCGCGAGACTCAGTCAATAAGAAAATCAATCAAGACCACTAAATATAAGAAAAATCAAACAAGTCAATCCAATAGAGGTCTAGCTATTTATTAACCTGATATAGCTACCAGGGTCGAACTCAAGGAGCACGGATTGGCTAAGAGCCTACGAAGTAGTCAGAAATCAAAATAAAAAGATAAACTATTTTTTGGTGGATTTTTAAGTTTTTTTATTTTTTGTGATTTTTAATTATAAAGAAATATAGAAAAGGGGTAAAGAGTCACAAACAACTAATTATTCAACACAACAAACCAAGTCAGAAAATTGCAATAAAAATATTTTTGGATTTTATACTTTTTCATGTGTTTTTTCGGTATTTTTCTCAGATTTTTATGATTTTTAGTGAATTATCAAGATAAGGCAAAAAATTAAAGCTACTGTGCAGCCAGACTCTAAAGGCTATTTAAAATAGAAAAATAGCCTATAAATGTCTAGCAACAAATTTATGAAAAACTACAAGTAAAAACCTAACTATATGAAAAGAAATTGCACTTTTTTATTTTTTAGAATTTCTAATGATTTTTTAAGGTTTTTTAATTTTTAGGGTTTTTATATCCAAAAGCCACAAAAATTACACAAAAATAAAAACACAACAAAACACGCATAAAATATTTTTTTTAATTTTTGGGGTCTTTTTAATATTTTTATTTGATTTTTCAAGTTAAATAGTAGCAAAAATAGGGGTTTTTGAATTTTAAAATATAAAATGAAAATTAAAATGTCCCAAAAAATAACTGTAATTTTTACACAGTGGCAGGGGCCACGTGTCCAAATTTCATGAGATTTGGACTCAATTTGCTATTTTATTCAACCAATAAAACATGCACAACACACAGGGACCATTATGCAAATAAAATAAGTTCGCATGTCTAAACAATAACACGTTTGAAAAGTGTGAGGGTCTACTGTAAAATTTCACAAGATATTCAGCACATGTCGCAATTTAGCATTTACAGGGGCATAAGTGCAAATATGAAAACTATCTAATCAAATCATAACACTTATAAACCCTGAGGGTATACATGCAATTATCCCAGATACGCACATGACGACGCACGTGCATCTACAAAAGGAGGACTAAAGTACAAATCAGAAAAACAGTAGGGCTACTAAGCAAAAATTCTACAGAGGGCTACTTTATTTAACAGACTAAACAATAACAGAAAATAAATTATATGGGGTCTGTGCAAATTACCCAGCCAAGAAGCATGTGGGTGACGTAGGGGCCAGGTGGCAGGCGGTCAGTGGCTGAATGCGTGCGACTCTGGTGCGGCCACCTGGTAGATCTGACGGTTGTCCTTCAGGCGCAGACGTGGGTGTACCGTGGTTGTTAGATACCAGATCAAAAGGCCTGTCAGATGCAGGCGTTGGAGATGGCATCTGGCAAACAGACTCGATCCGACAATGGAGAGGAGATCTGGAAGAACTCCTCCCTAGCGAGGTTCGCCGACGAGCTGGAGAAAATCCGAGTATCGGATGGATGATCAAAGAGAGGGGTTCGACTCACGTCGCCCCTCCGCGTCTGATGGCGATGGCGGATGGAGCTCCCAACAACTAGATCTCCGGGAAGGGGGGTACGTCCTGGGTCGACTCCGGCGAGGAATGTTGCACGCGATCTGTGGGGTACTCTGACACTTATGAACTTGCAAATGAAAGATGATGCTGAGGAGTGCTCTGGCAGTGGTTATTGCATGAAAGGCAATAGGAAGCGATAGTGGGATGAGAGGGCGGCTCCGGCGTAAGCGGAGGAAGGAGCCTATCTCAATCTTGGCTCGGATAGCCAAGATTGAGATGATCAGATGGTGGGGGAACGGTGACGATGTAATGGCAGAGTGACCTGAATGGTTAGATATAGTCGGCGGAGCTCCGACCACTAGGGCGGAGCCGGCGGAGTGGAGGGTGAACAATCGACGATAGGTAGAGCTAGGATCGCTAGAAGCGTTACCTGATGATCGGAGGTCAATCCTTAGATCTAGGAGGGTTCACTTAATGTGGTCGTCGCCTCGACTGAGCTGCGGCGGGATAGGAGGCTCGTACGTGGCGGCGCTCCGGCCATGTTCGTCGAGCTTTGGCTACAGGCACCTAATCCGGCCACCAAAGAGTGGTTCCAGTCGCTGTCACCGAGAGGAGACTCTTTAGGGTAGGTTTAGGGCTTGCGGCACGAGCTAGAGGACTGGGGGTGAAATGAAGGTCTTTATAGGAGTCCCAGGTGACAGGGAAGAATGGGCAAGAGCGCGCAATCCGAGGTAGATCTGCCAAACCCTAGGGATCCGCGGAGGTGTTCGATCCATGGATAAGAGGTGGGTGCAAGATTCGGGGAAAAAAGCGATTGGATCCGTTCTGTAGAATTTCTAGAAGTCGGGCTAATGAACAGGATCCGCGAAGAAGAGGTCCGAGGGGGAGAGTTGACTGGGGGTCAACAATCCCCCGTGGACCAATCAGATAATTCCAAGTCAAAAAGATGTGGAAATTCAAAATAAAATAGAAAACAATTTTTTCTAAAAATATTTACAAAATGAAAAAAGTTTATTTATTTTCAAACTATTTTTTAGTTATTTTATTTATTTTTTTGAAAAATAAATTATGATATATACATTATATTATATTATATACAGGTATAAAATACTTGTGTATTTTATATTATTATTTTTACTATTTTATTTTTACATAAATACTCTAATTTTATATTTTTTTATTTACAACATAAAATTGAGAGTATAAAATAATTTTTATTTGATTTTTATTGTTTATGTACAAGAGTGAAATAAATAAATCTTTTATATCTATATACATGGTATATGTATAAGAGAGAAATGATTTTACTTTGGGTTTTAATTTTAGTTTTCTGATTTTTATTTTATTTTTAGAAATATATACAAATTGATAAAAACACATTCTTATTTTTTTATTTTTATGAAAATAAAATATATACATGAAGGAGGGTGTATGTAAGGTGAATGGCCCTATCTCTCCCTACTTGTTTTATTTTGCGGTTAGGCCACTGCTTGGCCCTCCCTTGGGTTTAGGTCACTCAATATTTATTCTAAATATATCCTTCTTTTTTATTCTTTATTCTTTTACTTTTGCACAGAAACATGTTGATTATTGAATATTAACAAAAGCATGCATTTTGGTAATTTATTGTATTTACAGCTATCTACATGATGTTTTGCAAAGATAAATAGCTAAAATAAAAGACTAAAGAGTGATGAATGAGTATTCATCACCCCCCTATACTTGACTTTTGCTAGTCCCTTAACAAACGCTTATTTGAAAAAGAAGTGAAAAAGAGAAAGAAAAAGAAAAAGAAGGGAAATCAAGGTTGATTATTAAATTAAATTGAAATATGGAGCTCAGTCAGACCTTTGGATTATTAATTTGTCAGAACCTTATTTGGACTTAAGCTTAAAACTCAACAACCTCTAAGTTCCACCAATCTATGGTCAAGACTCCTCAACAATCCATATCAGAACAAGTCTACATACACAAACTCTAATGACCATGAATCTTTCCTTGTACTGTGTGAGTGATATGTAGCTCCCCACCTCAGAAATGACAAAGCGACAACCCCCCTTAACAAGGTAACTCTAATGCCTCAGTCTAGCAACTCTTTCCTCGAGGAGCGGGGTATTCCCTTCTAAAATCAAGTACAACCGGCTCAAGAAGAGGGGGAAGAAGAGAATGGACCATGAGAAGTGTAGCCATGTATCCCTGGGAGCCCAACCAGTGTAGCTGAGTCTCCCGCTGCAAGCTTCAAGAGATGGTCATGTGTAACATAAGCTTTGCTTTATTTGACTATATATACCCCGGTGGGTATTTTATTTTCAATCAGACCCACCACTTTTTTTGGAGCTTTTCTTTCTTTGCACATCTTTTTTATGTGCATATGTACAACATATCTACATGGTGCGACATATATACATAAGGAGTTTTTCCTCTTGAGCCAGTAGACTATCCCTCTTTTGAAGCTTTAATGCAACCCACACCTCCTGTCTTTAGACTTCATCACCACCAGACCAAGTTGAGATTCCTTCACTATAAGAAGAAGAGAGGTTCCGTCTAGAAGTACTACCCTCAAATGCTACCCCAAGCCAATGGAAACTGCCTCCTCACCACCTCATCCGTGGAGAGCTATGTGTAAAGTGCGGGTGCAAGTAAAGCCATTGTCTTTGAGAGTCATGTGTGCGTTGTTAAGTGTACTACTTAGGCTCATCAAGATGACATATGCTCATAGCTTAGTGGACCCAAAAAATTAAGTCTCAAATGGACCTGAAAAGTCTTAACCCTAAGCCCTATAATGTTCCTCTTAGAATTAGGTGGATTAAGGTCTTAACCAAGCTCCATTTTCCAATTTAATTCCAGGCCAGTTTAAATGTCAATCAAAATTCAGGAAAACTGTACACATATTTACAAATATGCAATTTTTACAAGATTTTTGAAAATGTGCAAAATTTTTGAAAAATGTTTGAAAGCATGGATGTATGCATGAATGCAAAGTTTTGCAAAATATTTACACACATTTACACAAGGTTTTTGCAAACATTTTACAAAAATTTTGTACTATATACATAATCTTTATATTAAAATATTTACAAACTATTTACACAAATCATTTTTATAAACATTTGTACAAAAATAATTTTTATAAATACCTATGTATGTGCAAGAAGAATTTTATGTACAAGGAAAAATTTTAAATTTTTATGGTTTTTGGATGAAAGAATTTTACCATTTTTATTTATTGACACACTCACACAAAGTACGAGTTATGGCTAAAGTATATATGAAATATATATGGCACCCCCCTATACTTAGCTCGAACAATGTCCTCAGAGTGAATCAAGAGCGTCGAAGAAGACATAACTCGTGCTTAGTATAGGGAAGTGAAAAGGAATGGTATACTACAACGACGAATCAAAGAATAGAATGAAGAGGACTCGGTGTTTCCCCCTATACTTAGGATCAAGTAATCCTAAGTATAGCAAGTTGTACATGAAGGGAAATCCGAGTTGGAGAATGTACAGGGTCTACCTCCCCTATACTTAGGGTAAAATATCCCTAAGTATAGGCAGCAAAACAGAGGCAGAAAAGATGAAGAAGACAAATATATACAATATGGGAGGAACGACGTCACTCTCCCTATACTTAGGGTGAAGGCTCCCTAAGTATAGGCAACGACAGAAGTAATGAAACAGAACTAGAATGAGCAACTCGGTGTCTACACCCCCCTATACTTAGGATAAAGTACATCCTAAGTATAGCAAAAATAATCCTAATCGATACCTGGGGTGTAAAACAAAACGGAAGAGACAAGGACAAGTCATGATGAAACACGTATATACAAAATGGACAATGTTGAGGTGCCTCTCAACAAGCGCTAGATTTTACGCACCTAGCTTGGCGCAAAGGCTAGGATAAAGCAGTGTCAAGGTTCAGGACAACATCTGTAAGGCGAATGTCGTACTATCGTCGTAGTCGTAGTAGATGAGCTATGACAAAATCAACAGTGTTAACAATGACACCCAAATAGGCAATCAGGCGGGTGTCTGCTACCAGGCAAGGATATGGGAGGATATGATCGGGATCCGCTAGCACAAAAGAAATCATCGGTTCCAGATCAGAATGGAGTGGAAGTGTCAAGACGAAGAAATCAAGCATAGAGAACAAGGGATCAGTCATGGAATCCTCCATGTTAATCATCGTCTCAAGAAGATGTGGAAAGTCATGATCAGGAGACTCAGTAGTAAGACTGATATCCGATGCAGAAGACGAATAAATGTTAGAAACATCATCAAATATCGCAGAGATCGGCTCATCCTTGCGAGGGTCATCGAGGTGAGACAACTCAGACTCAGAAAGATCAGAAGACTCGATTTCGTGATCCTACAGATCGGATACACTCTCAGAAAGTGAAACCGAGTTCGCATCGTAAGAGGCATCCTCCCGCAGATAACCCTCGGGGAGGAATGCAAGATCATTGGTGAGAAATGGAGGATCAGAATCTGAGTGGTAATTTGCATTGCTGGCAAGCACCCACTCTGTGCACCAAAATGCCTCATCAGCGGAAATCTGCCTCTGATCAATCTGGAAATAGGAAAAGGAACTGGTCATTAATGCGAAAGCCGGCAAAATATCTGAAACTGATCCTCGAACTGTGGCAGTGCTGGCTATCATCTGCTCCTCATGGAATGGATCTAGCTCATCAATCTGGAGGAGAGAAGGCTCAAATACAGGACTATCTATATCTGTCATCCCAAAGTGTTATCCCGTATCGATTTGTATCTGCTGGGCTGAGTCATGATATCTATCTGAATCGAAGAAGTACCTCTGCATAGTAGAAGCTGAGTAGTCTGGAAATGGACACTCAAATGTCTGGACTGATGGTTGTAGTAGTGTGGGCTCCTCCATCTCCTGGAGTATTAGAAGATCTGATATCCAAGACTCGGCAACTGAAAAGTATGGGACCGTCTCGACCTCTAGTTGGAAGACCAACGGGAACTCGAGCAGTCTCTGGGTCAGAACCTCCACTGTGGCAGTCATGTCATCCATCATCTATGCCGCATCAGAATCCATGTCCTCGGTCTGGTGTTAGAAGTTGTATCCTCATGAAGTATGCACACCCAACTGGTACTGCATCATCCTCATGTGTTGTCCCGATTAATGTATCTCGTGAAGATGTGGTCTGTGAAAGTGCTCTCGAGATGGCATCAAATAAATCAATGTCGGAACTCCGGTGTGAACCACCACATGAGGTAACTATCAGTGCAATCTGATCAGCAGTCATCCCCCTCATGAGATCTCAATAAGGTCGGTCTGTGAAAGTTCGTATCTGAAAATCTCCTCAAGAGGTCAAGAAACTCACCATGCATCATGTACTGGCTCCTGGGGGTCTACTGAAAAATCTGTGATCAAAGACCATCATATCTGCTCTACGATGGGGATAAAATCTCTGCAGAAACTCTGATCATAATCCTCCCCACGTAGCAAACTTCCTTCCCAATCGTCTATGCCATCTCATAGCTCTGTCCTAAAGTGAAAATGGGAAGGTCTTCAACATCAGCTATGCAGAAGTGATATCTAAATATACCTGGTTCACACAGAACTCCTCAAACTCAGACAGATGAAGATATGGCTCCTCGTGCACCTCCCTGAAAATTTCGGTAGTCTCTGAATGAACTCCAAATCAAGAATGAAGGGACTGAATGTAGAAGCTGACAGAGCTCCCTGGTCTATATACTCATCGATCATCCTGGTTGTAGGAGGTATCTGCAACTCACATCTACTCTCGACGGTCGCGTACGGAGTGCACTCTCATCCCAACAATGAAGTCGTCCGGGTCTCGTATCTTCTCAGTCTGATCTCCACGGACGTCTAGAACAGCATGCCCAAAAGAATGGTGGGAAAGAGATGGTTAGAATTGAAGGTCGTTCGGAGATCCAACCTCCCTCGAAGTGGACTGGAATGATGGGTGTCAGATGAGAAAGCCACAAGAGTCGGCAAGAAAGGAGGGAAACCCATCATCCAGGGATAGAGAAGAAGAGGGGAACTGAAGGGAGGGTGGGAGGGAAGAAGATAGATGACTGGAAAGATAGATAGAGGAGAAGAAGGCAGATGAGATCTGAAAAAGCAAACAAGATCGGTCAAGCAAACCCCTGATTGACCTACGTTCATGGAGCTAAAGATCATAAAGGTTCGGTCAATTATCTTGTCAGTTTTTATTAGGTGATCAAACAGTCTTTCAGAATGATTAAGCGAGCTGGATAGGAATCAAATACTCCAACAGACTGTCCCGTATAAAAGGTCGGTAGTCTGCTCGGAAATCGGATGTGGCTCTAGCCTATGTGCGGGTCACTCTCTCGCTCATCCAAACCAAGCAATGAGGGGATTGTTCTCCCAATATAATTTTTTGGTGAAGTGATTTTTAGGTCAAGTTTGCTTAAACAGTCCCAATTTTATAGTTTTTGTTTTTTAGATATTTTTCAGATCAAACAACGCCTAACGAATTTTTCGGTTCTCCTAGTTATTTTAAGTCCGAAAACTGGGGGAGAAGGCGAAAAAGCCGATGCGCGATCGAACACGATGATGCATGCAGAGTAGGAAATGCATACCTGACTCCATCTCTCTACATGCATGGTGATCTGCGCATAAAAGTAAAGACTGAAATAAAACTACATATATGATGCACGGGGAAAACGGCATTAGACGAAGCAATTCTACACGCGAAGCACAGTACTCGGGTAATCAAACTAAAGTCCTGAGTCCGATCTGGGAACCACTCGGTGTCCGCCACAACGGATCCTGCACGCGCTGTATGTGGTTCCTCACGGCACGTGGACTCGAGTCTAATTAAGCCGACTTTTTCTTAGTGAGTTAATTAATTAGGTCCAATTATCGAACTATAGATGTAGGCAGATAATTAGGGTTGGGCCTTAATTAATTACGTCTCACAATCAGATAAAATCCTACATCTAAGGCAAATCCTCGAAAATCAGATAAGCAGTAAAAAGGCGATAAAACCAAAACAGTGAAACCGTAGTGAGGTCCCCCGAGCACACCGGTGCTCGATGAAATAGAGCCCGACAATCACCACAAAAGTCTGAGTGTCCATGTTGGTCCTGTATTATTACAATAATATAGTCTGCAGAAAGGAAAACTACTCTACGGCTAATCTACGCTCCCAAACTCATGTCCGTCTTCCTTGCGCTCTCCTGTGGCTCTATACAGAAAAGAGCCGCCTCTGACTCCTGCGATTGTGTTGGCTTCCCGAAGAAGCCGCCTCGGTCCTCAGGACCTCGCAAGAAAAGTAAACAGAAGTGTGTCATACACAAATTATTATAAAAATGCGATAAGTGAATACGAAGTTATTGCTAGAAAATGCAAGTAAATACAAAAAAATCAAAAATGATAACCGACTACTAACCTGTGCTCCCCGACAACGGCGCCATTCTGATGACCGTAAAAACCACGCGATTCGAGTAAAGGTATGAATAATCAGGTCGTTGAGACCCAAACCGCGAGACTCAGTCAACAAGAAAATTCAATCAAGACCACCAAATATAAGAAAAATCAAACAAGTCAATCCAATAGCGATCTAGCTATTTATTTAACCTGGTATAGCTACCAGGGTCGAACTCAAGGAGCACGGATTGGCTAAGAGCCTACGTAGTCAGAAATCAAAATAAAAATATAAATATTTTTTGGTGGATTTTTAAGTTTTTAAATTTTTTGTGATTTTAAATTATAAAGAAATATAGAAAAAGGGGAAAGAGTCACAAACAACTAATTATTCAACACAACAAACCAAGTCAAAAATTTGCAATAAAAATATTTTTGGATTTTATACTTTTTCAAGTGTTTTTTGGTATTTTTCTCAGATTTTAATATATTTAGTGAATTTTCTAAAAATGAGATAAGGCAAAAAATGGAATCTACTGTGTAGCGAGACTCGAAAGGCTATTTAAAAATAGAAAAATAGCCTATAAAATTCTAGCAACAATTTTTTGCATTTTTTATTTTTTTAGAATTTTTAACGATTTTTATGAGTTTTTTAGGGTTTTTCAATTTGTAGGGTTTTTATATATCCAAAAGCCACAAAAATTGCAAATAAATAAAAATAAAATAAGTTCCCAGGTCTAAATAATAACACGTTTGAAAGTGTGAGGGGTCTACTATAAATTTCACAAGATATTCAGCACATGTCGCAATTCATCATACCAGGAGCATAAGTGCAAATATGAAAACTATCTAATCAAATCATAACACTCATAAACCATGAGGGTATACATGCAATTATTCCAGATATGCACGTGACGACGCACGTGCATCCACAAAAGGAGGACTATAGTGCAAATCAGAAAAACATTAGGGGCTACTAAGCAAAAAGTCCACAGAGTGCTACTTTATTTAACAGACTAAACAATAACAGAAAATAAACTGTAGGGGTCTGCGCAAATTACCCAGCCAAGAAGCATGCGGGTCACATGGGGGCCAGGTGGCAGGCGGTCAGTGGTTGAATGCGTGCGACTCTAGTGCGGTCACCTGACGGATTTAACGGTTGTCCTTCGGATGCAGACATGGGTGTACAATGGTCGTTAGATATCAGATCTAACGGCCTGTCAGATGCAGGCGCTGGACGGCTCAGATGGCGTCTAGCGAATGGGCTCGTTCCGACGATGGAGAGGAGATCTGGAAGAACTCCTCCCTGGCGAGGTTCGACGGCGAGTTGGCGAAAATCTGAGCGTCCGATGGATGATCGAGAGAGGGGTTCGACTCGCGTTGCCCCTCTGCGTCTGATTGTGATGGCGGATGGAGCTTCCAACGGCTAGATCTCCGGGAAGGGGGTACGTCATGGGTCGACTCCGGCGAGGATGGGATGGTTGCACGCGACTTGGGGGGTGCTTTGATGCTTACGAACCTACAAATGAAAGATGATGCTCGGAGGAGTGCTCCGGCAATGGTTATTGCATGAAAGGCAATAGGAAGTGACGGTGGGATGAGAGGGCAGCTCCGGCATAGGCAGAGGATGGAGCCTAGCTCAATCTTTGCTCATATAGCCAAGATTGAGATGATCAGATGGTGGGGGAAAGGTGATGATGTAACGGCAGAGTGATCTGAACTGCTAGATATGGTCGGCAGAGCTCCGACCACTAGGGCGGAGTCGGCGGAGCGGAGGGTGAATAATCGACTATAAGTAGAGCTAGGATCGCTAGAAGAGTTACCTGATGATCATAGGTCAATCCTTAGCTCCAGGAGGGTGCGGTGAAGGTGGTCATCGCCTCGACCGAGCTGCGGCGGGCTAGGAGGCCCCTACGTTGTGACGCTCTGGCCATGTTCGTCGAGCGTCGTCTACAGGCGCCTAATCTGGCCACCAAAGAGTGGTTCCGGTCGCTGTCACCGAGAGGAGACTCTTTATGGTAGGTATAGGGCTTGCGACGCGAGCTAGAGGACTGGCGGGTGAAATGAAGGTCTTTATAGGTGTCCCAGGTGACAGGGAAGAAAGGGCAAGAGCGCGCAATCCGAGGTAGGTCCGCCAAGCCCTAGGGATCCACGAAGGTATCCGATCCATGGATAAGAGGTTGTTACAGGATTCGGGGGAAAAGGCGGTTGGATCCATTCTATAGAATTTCGAGAAGTCAGGTTAATGAACAGGATCCGCGAAGAAGTGGTCCGAGGGGGAGAGTTATCCGGGGGTCAACAATCCCCCGTGGACCAATCAGATAATTCCAAGTCAAAAAGATTTGGAAATTCAAAATAGAATAGAAAACGATTTTATCTAAAAATATTTACAAAAAGAAAATTGTTTATTTATTTTCAAACTATTTTTTAGTGATTTTTATTTATTTTTTGAAAATAAATTATGATATATACATTATATTATATACAGGTATAAAATATCTATGTATTTTATGTTTTTATTTTTATTATTTTCTTTTTGTACAAATACTCTAAATTTATATTTTATTTATTTATAACATAAAATTGAGAGTATAAAATAATTTTTATTTGATTTTTATTGTTTATGTACAAGGGTGAATTAAATAGATCTTTTATTCATATATACATGGTATATGTACAAGACGAGAGAGAAATGATTTTATTTTGGGTTTTATTTTTATTTTTTTGATTTTTATTTTATTTTTAGAAATATATAAAAATTAATAAAAACACATTTTTATTTTTTTGTTTTTATGAAAATAAAATATATACATGAAGGAGGTGTATGTGCAAGGTAAATGGCCCTATCTCTCCCTACTTGTTTTATTTTGCGGTCAGGCCACTGCTTGGCCCTCCCTTGGATTCAGGTCACTCGATATTTATTCTAAATATCTCCTTCTTTTTCTTCTATTCTTTATTCTTTTATTTTTGCACAAAACATGCTAATTATTGAATATTAACAAAAGCATGCATTTTGGTAATTTATTGTATTTACAACTATCTACATGTTGTTTTTCCAAGATAAATAGCTAAAATAAAAGAATAAAGAGTGATGAATGAGTATTCATCAGTCCGATATCAGCCTATGTGAGAAAGGATTGCCATCTCCTACTCAAGATGGAGATCATCTCTTAATAATCATTTGATGGTGCTTGATGAATCCTCTATCTAACTCCTTAGATATTCATCCAAACACCAGCCTTTATGATTCATTTAATGAATCAATGGTTATATGATCATCAAGATGACCATGGTACATAACCCTAATTGTACAGAGGGACCTATTATGCAAATTAATTATTCTTCATTTCAGATCAGGGAATGATATCTGCAATAACATTTATTGCATAATGGCTCGCGTGGGCTATCATGTCCAACATGATTTGCAATGCGTGGTATCGGGTGTCAATATTAGGATATTACCCACATTTAGCATGATGAAAACATTGGCACTCCTACTAAGCTTCACACAACTCATCAAGATTCTATCTGAAATCATACCCTTTATAACTTCATCAAATATGATGTTCCAACAACAAAAAACTTATTTGAGTCCATAGATGAAGTTCTTCAGCTTGCACACATTGCTTTCCTCAACTATGAAGCCCTGGTGCTACTTCATATGGATATCCTCATATATGTATTCATAGAGGAATGCAATATTGACTTCCATCTTGTAGATGTCAAAGTCAAGTTGTGTAGCTATAGTTAGCAATATTCTGACAGGTTTAAGCATGGTCACTAGAGAGCAAGTCTCATTACAATCTATGCCTTCTCTTTAGTGTGTAGGTTAAGGCTACAAACCATACTTTGAAGGTCTCTACCTCCTCATCAGGTTCCCTCTTTCTCTTGAAGATATATTTAGACCTTAACGGGTCTTACCCATACAGGTGGATCCTTGTGGGTTCATACAACATTTGTATATGAAGTCTACTTTTAACTTAATTGCTAACATCCATCTTTACATGTCATGATCCTTAGAAGCATCATCATATGCAGTAATATCATTGTCAGACTTAATTGACACATGGAATCCATCCTCAAAGTAATTTGAAGAGGTCTGAGCGTTTCATTTTTAATTGTCCTTTCAGTTTTTAATTTTCATGAGCCTCATTATCTTCTCAAGATTAAATGAGTTCCTTCACTTCATTTTTATCTTGATTAAAAATAGAATCATCATCTAAGAATCATATCCTTAGAGATGAAATCTTTAAGAATATCAAGGTCATAAAGTAGATATCCAATACCATCCTTTATTTTCATAATGAAGCAACACTTTCTAGTGCTAGATTCCAGCTTACTTGCATCCATGAAAAAGTTGTGGACCAGAAAAACCCTAAATACTCGTGTCCAACACTAGGCTAGGTTCTAAACCATAGCTTATGAGTTTGTTCGGATTTGGATTTGCATGAAATCTTATTAAGTATGTATATATATAGTAGTGTCTACTAAGTATATACCTAGAAACTACGAGGTAATTATGCTAATATTTATTATTGATCAAATCATGTCATACATGATCCAATTGTATCGCCCTACAACTCTATTGAGTTTAGGTGCATTAGGAGGATTGAGAAAGGAATGGTATTCCTTTCTCTAAAAGGTATTCCATGAATTATTCTAGTAGGCACTGACTACTTAGGCTAGATCAAATTCATGCCATCTACCTTCAAACTTTGGTTTCGAACCAAATTATGAAATCTTTGAACATTTTAAAAATTCTAATATGAAGGAAAGAAATATCATATCACAAAAATCATCAATTGATATCACATATCATTAACATTTATTATGATACAGATAATCCACATATGTATGAGATCTCGGATATCTTGTCATCTAATACCATTCCCAGAGAAGGATGCATTGGACATTTTCTATTTTGAATACAATATTCACAAGTATGTAAGATTTGAATTTCAGACACTCTAAAGTTTCATCTCTTACTTATCTATTGATCTCATCAACAGACTTATGTACAAGCCTTGATGCCATATCATTATTAAAAGATCTTCATCCTCCTAATTCTCTTTTAAGGTTTAATTTTCAGTACTTAAAAATATTAATGAACTATTCTTTAATTTTCTAATTTAGTAGAGTCCTCTAAATGCTAGATTACTATCTGAGATATATTCATCATAACTCTTTATGATAGGTCTACTGTAGAATACATGTTCATTTCCAACATTTAGAAATAAACAATGAATGTATTCTAATATCTACGTTATAGATACATTCTCTAAGACAAAGAGCTCTCCCACTAAATATAAAGTCTATCTATCCAATAGATATTGTTGCAACAATTGCATCAATATCCATGAGGATGACTATTAAACCTTGTTATCAAATTTTCTAATCTTCTAAACATATGCAACTAGTTGCAAGTGTTATTAGAAAATGAGATACAATTTTAGACTCTATTCTTATAAAATAAGCAAGTCAATTTCAATGATTATATGTCGATGAATAATATCCCAATGCACTATATGGATCCTTCTCTAGGGATCTTAGATCGTCTAGATAGTCACACTATTAGTACATCGGCTTACTGCAGTATTGGTATTTATCCAACTCTTTGGATGGCATACAGAAGTTATAGAAGTACATTTAACTCTTTGACTTTCCTTCTTACTTGAGTCCAGTACATGCTTCCACTGTGCTTCATTCATCCATAAACAATCACTACTTAAGGCTAAGGATCTCTTATGTTGAACTCAAAAACTTCAATATAAGAGAATTTCAATATTTTCACATGCTTCATCTAATTCATACAATATGAATATTATGAGGCTTCATTAATGATGATGATTATATACAGTAGAATGATGACATTCATCGTATCTACATCCATCTAGACTCTTAAAGTCACTTGTTCAGGTAGGTACTCAAATATTTTGAGGACGTCATCTCTTATAAAGCCACCATTCTGCACAATGCAGTAAACCATATCATTCATGATTAAATATTGAAAGCGCATATGTCTGCCAAAACATCTTCTTAGATTTTATAAGGATTTTAGATAATTACGCTCATCATCGACGTGATACTTCCAAAGCCCATTCGATGAGAGATCAAGACTATAGAGACATACGAACCCTAGTTTATCGTATTATTGTCTATTTAATTGTCATTTCTCATTATTATGAGGAAACTTGCACGTTGCAATCACATACATCATGTGTCCAACTGCAAGTACAATATATTGATCATGGATCCAATCCATGATAATTACTTGCTATTATTGAGTATAATTTTGAGTGGGTTTAATGTAGGTTATCTAAAATAAGATAATTTGCATATATATATAGATATTTATATTTATATATATATATATGAATGCTACTTTGATTTAGGAATTTTTATATGAAAGTCATCTTGCCTTGTCAAAACTAAAAGTTCATTACATTAATTACTTTCAATGTAAGATGTATACTTACCATTATACCTCGGACAAGATCTAGGATATCATTTCTTACCTTTATTACATCTCAATAATATGAGAAACTGTAATTCTGATAAAAAGAAGAGGGAACTCATTCCGCCTTGCAAGTCCAACTTGTATTTTCCAATTTGGTCTTTAACATACGGACCCACCGCCCCTAAGACAATGTTGACACGTCGTTAATTTAGCTAACCGTCAACGGAAATAGCACTCGCTATGTGTAATCCAATATCTCCCCAATAATATGAGGAACCAATATTGGGGTCACTATGCATACGACATTACTTTTTCGAGAGGCAAAGATCCCGATCCAGATACGCTTGTATGCAAGAGATTTCACATCGTACAAACATCCCCTACATAAAATCCCTAGTGAGGGAACCCTTCACCTTGACGGAATACCATGGATGTCACTTATGTAATCCTCCGTATCATATTCAAATTCTAATTAATTATTATGAATCATATTTGCATAATTAATTCTTCCAAGGGAATTACAATTCTATTCATGATAGAGTGTATAATTGGATCTAATTTATTTAATCATATTAAATCAATTATCAAACCAATCTATTAACCAACAAACAAGTTTTATTATTACTTGAAGGATGGTATAATCTCAAAATAAGTATTATTAAAATTTTAATAATTAAAAAAATACATCATGATCTCTTCAAGCATTATCCTTTCTTAAACCGCTATCATGGCCAATATTGACGGGAGTTGACAGGACGTTCACAGAGCAACGGCCTGTTACCCCAACGATCCCCGACTAAAAACCATATCTACCTTAGGTCAGGATAGTCTTATTTGATCATATTGTATTTGAAATGATAATAGATCTTTCAGCTGAAATTATACCATATATAATATTCATCAAAAAATTTTGATAATATTATAAGAAAATTTGCTAAAAACATTCCCATTCCTATTCAAGTAACAATGTTTATTGGGATTGATATAATCAATTATGATCTAGATCATTTCTAATCAATTTTATTTAAGTTAATATCATAGAAGGAAATAACCATCTTTAAATATTTTACAAAATATTTATCAAAAAATATTTTACGAATTTAACAATTAATTTTCACTAATTGATATAATGGCAATCACTAGGTTCATGATTGAGAAAGTAATTTTCAGTAGTGATCCCTTCTTACTAAAATTACCATATATCAATCAATTAAATCCAAATTATACAAAATAAGTTTTCAAAGTTTGCTAATTTTTTTTAAAATATAACCTAGATGTTTTTCATTCATTTTAAGGTGTTTTAAGATCGCAAAGATTCATCATTTCCAAAACAGTGGATATATGTTCACTAAAATGAACATAACTTGAGCAAATGGATTCCAAATCACACAGACTCAGGTCCTACAGTTTACTTATTAAATAGGGAACATAATCCATTATAATTTATAGTTTAAACACATTTAAACATGGCAAAAAAATCACACAAAATAGTACTACGAAAAATATGATGAAAAAATCGTTAAATAAATTTATGCCCATATTGTCTTAGGTTAATGGACCACATCCAAAACCTCTCAAAATGGCTCTAATAATACTTGAAGGATGTGAGGAAATACTTAAGCACATCAAGGAAGCATGAGGATCGCATCATATATGATCAGGAGTGACTAGTCATACTAGTTGCTCGGGGCAGCGAAATTTAAAAACATTGAACGATGAAACCACATGATCCAAGAACACTTCTCGGATCATTTCATCTAAACCACAAATAAGCATTAGGTTTATCTCTCGAAGCATGGTTGCAGTCGAGTCTTTAATGAAGAGACCTCTTGTCTCAAGTCCGATCTGAAGGAGGAGACACTTACTAGTGTGTTGATAAATGTGTGTTCCTCACAATCCATGTTCATGATAATAGCAATGAGTCTTCTGATCTCATCACATGAAATCTGACATCTTCTTCACAATCTAGGTGCATCGAGGGAGACAGAGATCCACGAGCAAATGCTCTAGCAGCATAACGGCTATGCGGCATCGATGGCAACTCTCTCTAGGGCTCCATGATGGATGGCCACAATGAGAGAGAGAGAGAGAGACTTGGCATGTAGAGAGAGGAAGAGAGCATGTTTTTCATTGTCTAGAGAAGATCTACGGTTGCCTCTTCTTTTAATATTTTATGAGCCCATGGATCTCAATCCATGGACAACACACATCAAATAGTTCACATTTATTTGTGTTTCTTTTAATAACCATGATTTTGTTCTAAAAATACAAAAATAATTAATTAAATTAAATATATAGTGAATAGTAATAAATATAAATAAATTTCAATTAAATCAATTATCCATGGAACAATTATCCATGGAGATAATTGGAAGGAGGCAAGCCTCTTTCCATAAGAAGAGGGGACAACCAACCATTCCAATTAGGAATTGGTGGTCATCCACCCTCCTCTTTAGGAAGGTGGCATGTCACTTCTATTTCATGAGGTTGTATTATCTCGTTATTCTCTCCAAATTTTGCAACAACTTTTGTTGCAAATTATTTCACAAAATTAAATCCAATTTATTTTGTGAACATTGCAATCATATAATTGGAAATTTGTAAATCACATTCACAATCAAAAATAAAATATAAGTTATAATTTCCATTAATTGTCCAATGTGAATCCAATTCACATCAATATTTAACTTGTAAATGTTATTTACAAGTAGATATCTCTTATATATATTGTAAATCACATTTTTATATATATGAATTATATGGATAGTTCTATCCACTTATTCATATGCTTGATAGTTAAATCATATTTAATTATCTAAGATCTCAAATCTCATGCACTCAAATAATATGAATCTCATTCACATTATTCATGATAATTAAATCATATTTAATTATCCATTTCTCATGTTTCTAAACAATATGAATCAATTCGTATTATTTACAATAGTTAAATCACATTTAATTATCTATTTTTCTCAATGCTCATATATAATATCGATAATGAAATTATTCTTGAACCCTTTCAAGAATAATGCATTTTCTCCATCGATACTTGGAGATAAGGACATGGTGATTGTGCATTCCATGTATAGTGACTTGGATATTGAGATCATATCTCAAATCCAGATCTTGCAGACCTCCCATAGACATTTGTTCAAATCAAAATCGTAAATTTAATGTTTTCATTGCATCTGAATCACATTCAGATTACTGCTCGACATTTGGACCAAGATCATATTACCTTTATATTGAGAGGAGTCACTAAAATCAAAACCTATTCCATCACTCGCTAGGAATGGAAGCATCATGATTATATAATCGTTTATGATCACATCACCATCAGGTACTCTTAGTACACGTACATACTTCATACTGGAAGACTTAGAATAAACCCGAAGTTTTAGATCTCATTTAGACTGCCTCTTCCAGGGTTTCATCATTAACTTTCTCATTTGATCATTAGGATTTTGTATCGAACATATGCTTTCCAAAATCATATATCATACCCACGTATTGATCATATACTTTCTAAAAGCATATATCAAACCTACAAAATTCAGTCAAGCTTTCAAAGCGAGATGATTGTGCACGGAATTTGATTCCAATATCTCATGAGTGAGTTCATGTCTTCCGATTCAGTAAATGAACATGTATGATCCTTTGAGAGATCGTATTACTATATGCCCTTGTATTCACACTAGCACGTCGGTATATAGACCTTGATTAGCTATCAGTCTTCCAAATGTACATACTCAAACATATAGTAATACATCTGTCTCCGACTAGAGGATGGATTCCTATATCATGATAGGATACGACATAGGTCTTTGGTTATATCAATATTATTAAGTCAACTCTTTGACCTAACTTATCTAACACCTCTTGAATCTCTATTAATATGCAGAGGAACTGCATCAAGAGGTTGGTTCGATATCAACCTATTAGAGAAAAAGATTTCCTTATCCTACTCAGGTTGGATATCATCTCTTAATGATCATCTGATGGTACTTGATGAGTCATCAATCTAACTCTTTAGATATTTATCCAAGCACTAAACCTATATGATTCAATAATTAGATCAACAGTTGTATAATAATTAATATTGACATGGTACATAACCCTAATTATACTAATGGGCCTATTATACAAATCAGTTATTCTTCATTTCAAATTAGGGAATGATTTTCAATAACATTTATTGCATAATGGCTCATCATGGGCTCGCATGTCCAATAGACTGGTCCTATTGAAGGATGCTTTATAATTCATCCCAATCTTCTACTTACGATATATGCTTCTTCATGTGAGGATTCACAAACATTTGGAGTCTCTTATGCACCATTTTTTCTGGGCTAGAATTGGAGATTCCGAGGGGGTGCCCTTGGTTGGGTGGAAGGTTGTAGTTCTTTCATAGGACGATGGTGGGCTAGGTGTTATTGATTTTGATGTGATGAATAGGGCCCTACTAACAAAATGGGTAGTCCATATTTGAGGCAGTGGCTCTAACCTCCTATGTTCTTTGTTGCCAAAAGTCTATGGGATTTCAGGTGCCCTCTCCTGGAGACCTAGCCATGTGTCTATGCCCTCTAATATTTAGCAGAGGGGGAAGGGTATTCTCCATCCTTCCTCAGCTTTTATCACCGATGTGACCTTGACTTGGTGATGGATATGCCTTTCATTTCAGGATTGACGATTGGTCGGTCCTTGGGACTCTTTGTGACCATTCTCCGAGGCTGTTTGGGATGGATGTGAATCGAATATTGTAGGTGTACGAGGCTTGGAATGAAAATACTTCATCATCTCCATTCTTATCAGAGTTATCCAATTATAATATAATAGATTTACAATGCTTGATAGAGATGCTCTCTCAAGCAGGAATCCCATCAGATAGACGTGATCATTGGGCATGGTCGGATAGTCAATTCATGGTAATGAAGTCATATAAAGTTCTATACGCATCTTTTATTTTTGATCCTAGGATTTCTATGCCTTTTTTGGGTCAGATTTGGAGGTGGAAGATCCCTCAATGAGTCAAAGTCTTCATGTGGTTGATGGGCAGAGAGAGGTTGTCGACTAGTACTCAGAGGGTCGAGTTGTTCATTGGTTGTGATGATTTGTGCCAGTGTTGTTTGATAAAACGTAAAATCGGCCCTTTAAGAGTACGAAATTAGCACTTGGAATTGTCGTAGCATTCGGGCCAATTCGGGCTCATCAAAGAGATCATCTCATTTAAATGTGTGTAAGATAGATCAAAATGAGATGATCATGAATTTATTTTTTTTACTTGGCAAGAAACCAAGGTCGAACTCAGGGACACGAGCCTTTCTCAGATTATTCAGACTTTTATCTATCTAATTAAGTGTGAACTTAAAGTATATAGGTCAAATTATGCGAGAAGATACAACAATGCGTCAAAATAGAACATGCATTTTTTTGTAAATTGTGAACTATGCAGATATATGCAAGGAAATGCAAAGCAAATAATATGCTCGAATTGATCATTACTTAAGCCATAAATTATACGAGTTGAACAGAATCAGTTAATGAAGCAATTTTCATTTATATAGCAATTAGGCATGAGCTACATGGGAAGCCAAGCATCTAGACAATAAAATAATGCATTAAAGCTACTAGTGTCAAATCTCAAATTTAAGCATGCCATAATAAAGATGACGAAAAGAGCTTCAAAATGAAACTAAAATCACCTCAATCGGACATACGAGGCTCAAGATATACAATAAAGAAGACAGGGGCAAAACTGAAAGAAAACATGAAATAAAATTGCAAACTGGTCTCTAGGAGGACTAAAATGTAATAAAAATAAGGAGAGGGGCCTTTCCTGTAAATTAACCTTACGCTCAGGGGTATTTTTGCAAATACTAAAACCCGCGAGGGTCAAAGTGCAAACTTCCCACTGGGCGTCTGCGCTGCACGTGATCTGGACCCGTTTGCTATTTGGAGAAGTCGGCGGGGCTTCTGCGTAAATTACCCAGATGGCACGTGCTATGCACGCGCCATCCAGGCTCGGAGTGTGGCTCGGGTTCGGCAAAGGCTCGTTGCTGCTTCGGGCTGGCTCGGCGTACACGAGCCTCCAAGCTTGGTGGCAATGAGGTTCGGAGTGGTCTCGGGGACTGCCACTTGGTGTCAGGAGCTGGATGTAATATGCGGAAGGTGCGAGGGCGCCAATGCAAAACCCACACCCACGTGCGTGAAGCACGTGAGCTCAGGCTCGGATGGGGGCGAGGTTCGGCGCTGCTTCGGGTGGCCGTAGCAGGTGGCTCGGGCCACGTGGTGGCTCGAGGTTGACTCGGGCGAGGCTCGGTCCCACCGAGCCTCCGCGCTCCGGGATGGGCGACGTGGCTCCTCCAGGGCCGTTGGATCTCCGCCGTGGGGCAAGATCCAACGGTAGCTGCTTCTCCTTCCACCTCGATGGCTGGCGAAGCGATTGGAGCTCCGGCGAAAGGCCTGGAGCACCGCCGCGCCTCTCTGTGCTCGGTGCAGCTCGGGGAAGGGAACTGAAGGTCTAACGATGAAGATCAGAGCTTGAGGAAGGCGAGAGGGTGCGTGAAGTCCGCTGTCGACGCCCGCTTACCGGAGGCAGAGCTCTAGAACCAAGCTCCGCCCGCGGTCCGGCCTATGGGGATTTAGACCTGCAAGAGGAGTTAAATGGAAATCGGGGTGTGCGTGCGTGATGAGGTGAGCAGAGGGCTTAGAGGCGGAGAAGCGGAGCCCGTAGTGTGTCCTCCTCCGCCTCCGGTGGAGGAAGATGCCTGGGATGAAGGGGGTTGTGACAGAGGAAGGGGGTGATCGGGGTGGTTGTCGAAGGTGAAGGATGCACGGTGGATCTAAAGAGGTGTTCGGTGGAGGGCGAGGAAGGGCATCGAGGCCTAATTAATTAAGGAAAATTAAGACGAAATGCAGAGGAAGAAGGCTTACCGGAGGTTGGGCGGAGCGGGAGCCTGGGCTGGGCATCGGAGAAGGTGCCCTGGTCGTCGCACGTCGAGGTCGGCAAGTCCTCAGAGCTCGAGCGGGGCTTTGAGCCACCGCAATGCCGCCATGGAGGACGGCGGGTCTCACCAGAAGCGCTGGTCGTCGTCGCTCGATCCAGCCACCTCCCCCTGTCACCGGGAGGTGGCGGAGGGCTGGGCCAAGCCCCATGGAAAAGTGGACAAAGGTGAAGTGGGGCGGAGGCGCGGTATTTATAGGTGGTGATAGCGGAGCTGGAGAATGGAGATCATGGGTTTCGAGGGAAGTGTGGAGCGACTGGAGGAGGGTTGTGGATGGAGGACGTGCAGCGAGGATCGTGGGAGGATGGGCTCGGCCATGGGGTGGTTAGAGCATGGCGAGGATAACCAGGGCTATGGCTAAAATTAGAGGGGTGGAAGAGGTCTGCGAGGCGCGGAGCTCGGGCGAAGGATGCGGGAGGAGGAAGATGAAGCCTCGGCCGTTGGATCTTGCGATCCAACGGCTGAGAGAAGGGCGCTAAGATGCGGTGTGGATTTAGTCTGAGGCGAAGTGATCGAAGGGCTCGCAGCGCGACATGTGGCGCGATATGGTCGAGGCGTGAATGGAGGGTGATGATGAGAGGCGGGAGATGATCGGACGACAGGGAAAAGAAGCGGGTCGTGGAGAGCGTTTGGCCGTTGGATTAAGAAGGTGATCCGACGGTTGGGAGAGAAGGTGGAAGCGACAAGAGAGGCGGGCCACGTGGCTCACCCAGATTGGGCCACGTGGCCCAATCAGATTATTCAGAGGGTAAAATTGAAATATGAAGGTCAAGATGGCCGAATTTGAGAAAACTCAAACATGAAAGTTGTAGATCTCGATGAGATCTACAAGTTTCATGTTGACCAAAACTGGAGATGAGATCAAATGAAGGCTCGAAATATTTTTAAGGGTATTTTTAAGGCTAAAAATACCACGGCTTTTAGTTTTGCCATTTTTTGTGGTTTTTAATTTATCTGAGACTCTGTTAATTACGGGACATTACCAGGGGTTTATTGACAAAACTTTAAGCAAGGGGGTTAATTATGGAAAATAAAGATGATGAAATTGGGTTTCATCACCCCCCTATACTTAAGCGATGCTCGTCCTCGAGCACCAAAGAATGAATAAGTTGGATTAACCCCCTTGTGCATGTGAATACAGGATCAAATCCGATCAAGTTGACTCGACTTTAGAGATCCAAAATTCGAGAGTTCAACCCAGCCTTAATCAAGAGGCATCCAATTCCTCTACTTCTCCAGACTCTCTCTGATGTACATATAATCTAAAGGATATGACATTTTAGTGTTGACTGCGATTCTGAGTGTAGAGTCAAATCCTCACCCAAAGTCCTGGTCCGAGAAAATCTACTAAGGACCCAATCCTCAACACTAGGGAATAAATCCAATCTTGCATTCAGTCTACCGTCTCTTTAGTTGTCAGACTTAGAAAATGTAGATGGCAGGCCAGTAATGGAGGGTATGGGATTGTGTCATTTCTTCTCTCCCTCTCATTAGAACAAGGATTCTCTCTAGTGCCTTTTACGCAACACATTTTTTGGTGTTGATCAGTGCGTCCGTCAAGAGAAGTTGGAGCCGTCTGCACTTGTTTTCTTGGGAGTACACCGGGGTGTGCCTTTTTTGAGTACCTATCGTACCTTCGACACCCAGACTTGTAGCATTTACGATGCAGAGCCCTTTTTTGGTGCAAACCCGACTCCTGGTCCTAATAGCGGTGGTCCAAGTGGACACTTTGAAAAGTTTGGGAGCGCTCGCCTTTGGTGGAAGCTCTTTGATATTTGACTTTGTGGAATGAGAGCTTTTCTTTGAAATTTCATTGACTTGTATAATGTTTGGCTAGCTCCACTGCTTTTACCAAGAGTTGGCGCACACTGATCAACATTTTTTTTATATATTTCACACCCAGGCACTTAGGTCAATATCAAGAGATTAGTATAAGAACCAAGTTCTTATACTGGCTAAATTGCTGACACTCAGGTTTCATGAAGCCTTCAAAGATTTTATCCCATCCTCGAGCATCATTAGATCAAATCCAAACTCGAATCCCTCATCCCAATTCCTCAGGTGAAAAGTCAACTCATCTCAATCAAAAACCGCAGTTGTGCATGTGATGTGTTGATCGTATTCTTTTTGTCTGAGACTAAGCATGGAATATAGCATGCAAATCTAGAGACCTAGGGGAATCTCGATGATTAAGTCCGTGACCCTGATGACTAAGGCTGGTTAACCTAAAAATCTCAAAGACCTCATAAACCAAGCTTCCTTGAACATTTTAGATCCTGGGTGAAAGTGTAAGTGTAGAGGTTTAATCCAACTCCTTCATTCAAAAACCCTTTTTTTAATGAATTTTTCTCATTTTTATGGGTTTTAATTTAGAGTTAGAACACATGTTAGACTCAACTTTCCTTGATAACAGACTTTCAAAACCATGTCACACAAATAAAAGATTTTCAAAACATTTTTCAAAAAGATTTTTCAAAACAAGAGAAACTCATTTTTTTCAAATCGTTTTCGAAAATATTTTTATCAAAATAGTGTAACATAGTATAGAAAAAGTTGTGAAATCATTTGAGTTCTCTTAGTCCAAAGAATTTTACTTTAGCCAAAAAGTTTTAAATTTTTCAAATTTTTCAAATTTTTCAGATTATAGCTAAAGTAAGTAAATTGTATATCGGGTATACCCCCCTATCCTTAAACTTTGCTATGTCCTCATAGCACTAGATGATATGAGTCCATAGGTCCATTTAAGTACAGATAAATATACGGGATCTAAGAGGGGCTCCCCATATACTTCGGTTAGAAATAACCTAAGTACAAAGGCAAGGAAGGATGAGTAGAGAAATCACAGGGACTCGGGTCCCCCCTATACTTAGGCTGAGATGAGCCTAAGTATAAAGATGGAATTTGATGTTGGGAGGGACCCAAGGTGAACGAAGAAGAAGGATGGATTTACAAATGAGTGGATGAATCTTCGGAGATGAAATGGAGTGACTAAGGCTCGGGGAAGTGTGTCGCATCAAACATGGCTCAATCAAGCAAGCAATATCCTTAGTTTCACCAACTCACACAACCGAGGATTGGTTGATTATCTTGTTGGTTTTATTGGTGATAAAACATTAGATTTTTACGCAAAGAAAAGATGTGAAGTGAAAATCATTGCGTAAGCGAGGGTATTGCTCTCCCAAAACCGAAGTTTTACTCCATTTTAGGTTGACGTGCAATTAAAAGTCCCAATTTTTTTAGGTTATCACTGAATTATGGTTAGAACAAAATCAATCAATCATCGTCTACCGTTCATTCCCATTTTCCATTAATCCTAGGTGATCAAGCTAGGAATAGAAAGCCGAGAAAAACATGTATTCGAAAAAACCGCGATCTAGGCTAAGCGATAAAACATGCAGTGATTTGACGAGAAATACGTGAAAAACGTGGGCCGTTTTGAAAACCGAAATCAATATGTATGCAAGTCGATAAAAGCCGCACCTAATCATGCATCTATTAGCGGGAATGATATCCATTAAATTTGGCTAAGTGAGGCGAGATTATGTGCGTCTATATTTAAGGTGTGTCCTACGTACGAGCAAGCACGTAAAAGAAGAAGAATGAAAACCGCTCAAAGAGCTGCGTGCTTGGTCCTAGGTCGACACTAAAGTGGGGACGATCCCCACACAAACACAATCGTTCGATTACGTTCGTGAGTCTTCAATCGAAGACCGCTGTAAAAGACGAGTTTATTACAAGACATGCAAAAATAAAATGCGGGACATTTTTTTCTTTTCTTCCCTATTTGCTCCATGTAGGTTTCTGTGGCTCCTCGCAGCGGGAGGCACCAGCTCCTCGCCTCCTTGAGTAATCAAGGGCCCTGCCACAAAAAACGAAGATTAGATATCAAAATAAGAAAGAAAATTTTTGGATAAAATGGATGAACAAATTGACCTATAAATGGAACACGAAATTAAATAAACCAAAATCCAAAAATACAAGAAATGAGTCGTGTCCCCGGCAACGGCGCCATTTGATAAAACGCAAAATCGGCCCTTTAAGAGTGTGAAATTAGCACTTGGAATTGTCGTAGCAGTCGGGCCAATTCGGGCTCATCAAAGAGATCATCTCATTTAAATGTGTGTAAGATAGATCAAAATGAGATGATCATGAATTTATTTTTTTACTTGGCAAGAAACCAAGGTCGAACTCAGGGACACGAGCCTTTCTCAGATTATTCAGACTTTTATCTATTTAATTAAGTGTGAAGTTAAAGTATATAGGTCAAGTTATGTGAGAAGATACAACAATGCGTCAAAATGGAACATGCATTTTTTTGTAAATTGTGAACTATGCAGATATATGCAAGGAAATGCAAAGTAAATAATATGCCCGAATTGATCATTACTTAAGCCATAAATTATACGAGTTGAACAGAATCAGTTAATGAAGCAATTTTCATTTATATAGCAATTAGGCATGAGCTATGGGAAGCCAAGCATCTAAAAAATAAAATAATGCATTAAAGCTCCTAGTTTCAAATCTCAAATTTAAGCATGCCATAATAAAGATGACGAAAAGAGCTTCAAAATGAAACTGAAATCACCTCAATCGGACATACGAGGCTCAAGATATACAATAAAGAAGACAGGGGCAAAACTGAAAGAAAACATGAAATAAAATTACAAACTGGTCCCTGAGAGGGACTAAAATGTAATAAAAATAAGGAGAGGGGCCTTCCCTATAAATTAACCTTACGCTCAGGGGTATTTTTGCAAATACTAAAACTCGTGAGGGTCAAAGTGCAAAATTCCCACTAGGCGCCAGCACTGCACGTGATCTGGACCCTTTGCTATTTGGAGAATTCGGCGGGGCTTCTGCGTAAATTACCCAGATGGCACGTGCTATGCACGTGCCATCCAGGCTCGGAGTGTGGCTCGGGTTCGGCAGAGGCTCGTTGCTGCTTCGGGCTGGCTCGGCGTACACGAGCCGCCAGGCTTGGTGGCAATGAGGTTCGGAGTGGTCTCAGGGACTGCCACATGGTGTCAGGACCTGGATGTAATATGCGGAAGGTGCGAGGGTGCCGATGCAAAAATCCCACACCCACGTGCGTGAAGCACGTGAGCTCAGGCTCCGATGGGGGTGAGGTTCGACGCTGCTACGGGTGGCCGTAGCATGTGGCTCGGGCCACGTGGTAGCTCGAAGTTGACTCGGGCGAGGCTCGGTCCCACCGAGCCTCCGCGCTCCGGGACGGGCGACGTGGCTCCTCCAAAGCCGTTGGAACTCCGCCGTGGGGCGAGATCCAACGGTAGTTGCTTCTCCTTCCACCTCGATGGCTGGCGGCGCGATTGGAGCTCCGGCGAAAGGCCTGGAGCTCCGCCGTGCCTCTCTGTGCTCGGTGCAGCTCGGGGAAGGAACTGAAGGTCTGGCGATGAAGATCAGAGCTTGAGGAACGCGAGAGGGTGCGTGAAGTCCACTGTCGACGCCCGCTTGCCGGAGGCAGAGCTCTAGAACCAAGCTCCGCCCGCGGTCTGACCAATGGGGATTTAGACCTGCAAGAGGAGTTAAATGGAAATAGAGGTGTGCGTGCATGATGAGGTGAGCGGAGGCTTAGAGGCGGAGAAGCGGAGCCCGTAGTGTGTCCTCCTCCGCCTCCGGCGGAGGAAGATGCCTGGGATGAAGGGGGTTGTGACCGAGGAAGGGGGTGATCGGAGTGGCTGTCGAAGGTGAAGGATGCATGGTGGATCTAAAGAGGTGATCGGTGGAGGGCGAGGAAGGGCGGCGAGGCCTAATTGATTAAGGAAAATTAAGACGAAATGCAGAGGAAGAGGAAGAAGGCTTACTGGAGGTTGGGGCGGAGCGGGAGCCTGGGCTGGGCATCGGAGAAGGTGCCCTGGTCGTCGCACATCGAGGTCGGCAAGTCCTCGGAGCTCGAGCGGGGCTTTGAGCCACCGCAACGCCGCCATGGAGGACGGCGGGTCTCACCAGAAGCGCTGGTCGTCGTCGCTCGATCCAGCCACCTCCCCCTGTCACCGGGAGGTGGCGGAGGGCTGGGCCAAGCCCCATGGAAAAGTGGACAAAGGTGAAGTGGGGCGAAGGCGCGGTATTTATAGGTGGTGATAGCGGAGCTGGAGAATGGAGATCATGGGTTTCGAGGGAAGTGTGGAGCGACTGGAGGAGGGTTGTGGATGGAGGACGTGCACACGAGGATCGTGGGAGAATGGGCTCGGCCATGGGGTGGTTAGAGCATGGCGAGGATAACCAGGGCTATGGATAAAATTAGAGGGTGGAAGAGGTCTGCGAGGCGCGGAGCTCGGGCGAAGGATGCGGGAGGAGGAAAACGAAGCCTCGGCCGTTGGATCTTGCGATCCAACGGCTGAGAGAAGGGTGCTAAGATGCAGTGTGGATTTAGTCTGAGGCGAAGTGATCGAAGGGCTCGCAGCGCGACATGTGGCACGATATGGTTGAGGCGTGAATGGAGGGTGATGATGAGAGGCGGGAGATGATCGGACGGCAGGGAAAAGAAGCGGGTCGTGGAGAGCGTTTGGCTGTTGGATTAAGAAGGTGATCCGACGGCTGGGAGAGAAGGCGGAAGCGACAAGAGAGGCGGGCCACGTGGCTCACCCAGATTGGGCCACGTGGCCCAATCAGATTATTCAGAGGGTAAAATTGAAATATGAAGGTCAAGATGGCCGAATTTAAGAAAACTCAACATGAAAGTTGTAGATCTCGATGAGATCTACAAGTTTCATGTTGACTAAAACTGGAGATGAGATCAAATGAAGGCTCGAAATATTTTTAAGGGTATTTTTAAGGCTAAAAATACCACGGCTTTAGTTTTGCCATTTTTTGTGGTTTTTAATTTATCTGAGACTCTGTTAATTACGGGACATTACCAGGGGTTTATTGACAAAACTTTAAGCAAGGGGGTTAATTATGGAAAATAAAGATGATGAAATTGGGTTTTATCATTGTTTCAAAGATTTGGAGGATATTGACCATCTTTTCTTTACATGTCTAATGTCAAATGAGGTTTGGAGGGAGTTAACTCTCATTGGGTTCGCGACGAAGAACTTCCATTCCAACTATAATTTAGTTGAGATGTCAAGAAATGGCTAGACATCTATAATGGTTCTGACAGCCGCAACCCTTTAGACGATTTAGCTCGTGATGAATGTGGTGTTATTTAGGAGAGAGAGAGATATATATTATTTAAAAAATGTGGTACAACATGCCAAAATCCTCCAGGATTCTTGGTCTTTGTAATTATGACCTTTAACCCGTGAATACAAAGTTTTTTGGGTTCTTGCCTATACGGCTTTGCACCCTTTTCCTTGACAAAAAGAAGGCCAAAAATGCTAAGTTGGTGATTAACTAATGGATTAAATGAGCACATTAATAGTGAAATCAAGATGGGTGATGATGACCTAAGGATGGTCAATGAATCCATCACATCTCATCTGACCCTTGGGATGAACATCTTGCATAGCATGATATAAATGGAAAATGATTTTTTGGACACTAGCAGGCTGACAAGGAGTCTATGCAGGCAACAATGTAATCAAAACAACCAATCGAAGCTTGCGTACTGTTCAACTTTCTTATTCTATATATCTTCCAATGGAGGGATGGTAGTTAACCATGTACCTTCTTTTCTTGGTTTGAAGGAGGAAGTAATGGATATGCCACAGAAATCACAAATCATGTCATGGATTTCTTCATGAAGCTTCAATCCCCTCCTATTAGAGGGTGTGTTTATGGATTTTCATTCCAAAATAACCACTAAATTGAGAGGTCACTTGGGGTAGTAGATATTAGGAACTATCCCCCTCGCTTCTGCAAATGAGTTACTTCAAGCTATTGAGTTTTAAGAATCATTAATCTCTCAAGAGGACGATCGCTTGCAAGTTACGAGTTTTCTCCAATGGGGGTGAAGGGGTTGAATATCTATCCCATCCACTTCTAAGGCCTACTAGCTAATATCATACAATAATATAATTTACAAGATTTTCTTTAAAATACTTATCATTGTGATTGTTGGTAATCAAGACATGAACATCTCTGACAACTTCAATGCCAAGAAAGTAGAAATGTTCTCCTGAATCCTTTTAACAAGTTCTTAGTGAGATCCTTCTGAGTATCTTATACGCCACGAGTGTCATCACTAGCTAAAGTGAAGCCATCTAAATTTATGAGCATTACAATAGTTTTTTTATAACGAAGAGAGAATGATCTGTCATGGATCGACTAAAGCAATTCATGACTTCATGACTGATAATTTTTGAAACCAAATCCTAAGACTTTAATTGAGACCATAGACTGCTTTATAAAGATAACATGCCTTATGATACTCCCCTTTGGTCTCAAATATAAGCATTTGTTACATATAGTTCTCTTCATTCAGATCGCCATATATGAAATAATTCATCACGTCAAATTTATGAAGTGGTCATGGAAACTAGACATCGTCATATATTGGAATATGCATTGATGGAAGAGGGAAACTGGAGACAAGATCTCTAGATAATCCATCACGTACGTTTAAGTTTAGCTTTTAACAACAAGTCTGGCCTTATATCATTATAATAATTTGGAAGATGCATGGTGGTGACGACCCATCGACTTCCAAGAACAACGGTACACATCGTGGGCTCTATCAAAGTAAATGTGACTCCTCGAGACAAAAGAGCTTCCATCTCCTCTATGTACGGATGCATTCGATTCCAAACCCAACGGGGCTTGTAATGTGTATACAAATCGTGATAGCTGAAAGCTTTGTTACAAACTTCTTGTAATCCAAAGATAATTTGTCTGTAGATATACAATTGAAAATAAAAATGCAATGTGCATGACATTCCCCTTTCCAAAGGGCTACCAGGAGATAATAATGGATTCTTGTAAAATAATTTATTAATATTTTTACTGCCACATACTTCGAAGTTAGGTAAAATAATTAGAAATAGTATTAGGTCTAGAATTAACACCCTATTGGGAATATACCAATCTAAAAGGCTCTCTATGGATTAATTCACTACAAAATAAGGCATATGATAGGAAACAACTTTGTTAACATCACGAATAACCACATGGCAACCAAATATGCGATAGTAACTAATTGACTCGAAGAAGGTAACATGCACTCATATAGAATCGATAATTGAGTATATCATAAAACATGTTTTCCTTATGGATCCTATACTACCCCAAAAAGATACCTCACTACCTAGATGTGCATTTTGAAATACCTAATAATTTGATAATAACAATTTCGTTATATTGCAAAAGAGATCATTATTTTATGTGGTAAAAATATTATTATAGAAATCAATATGTGGATAAGATTTGGATAGATCCTTATGTTGAAAAAAAAGAGATTGACATTATCTATGGTTTACATCATATAAATCTCCAAGAATATTGTATTTATTATTATATTATATCATCAAGTCAGTTTTTAATAATGGAGCTTAAAATTACTTTGTACAAAGCCTTTCTTGCATGATTTCCACACTTAAAATTTATAGAACTTAGAGTGAGTACTATTACACCAGTACATGCCCACTCACCCTTGTAGACAACAGTCAATGTTTGATCGCCTCACTCCATTGTACACCTCTATCGATTCCATAGCTAAATATTTTAACATGTTGCACTGGTACATCAACACTCTATGCTAGTAGACTTTCTAATGTTGCTTTTCAACAGTTAGTCATTTTTTATTTTTATATATTTGATAATATATGTGCATTGACTTTGGTACAATTTGCCCCTCAGCGAAATCAAGAAATCTTAAAAATGCCAATATTGCATTGTCATATGAAAAGATGCATTGATACGTCATTGACTAGTGACCGATGTTTCTCTGTACGTATATAAATTGAGTTTAATCCTAAACAAATAAAATAATCACATTACACCCATTCAACTCACAAAATGGCACAACATTCATAATCACTCATACTCGAAAGATCTTCTTTTAATTTCTGATAAATCAATTTTAGCTTAGCTAAAATGGTCTTGTTGTAATACGAGCTAAAAACAAGTTACTTAGAATTACAATCTCTGTGAAGAGAGCGTGGTTTTAGTTATACATGTGCAAGTCCAAGGTCGAACTCAGCTAATATTTTTTATTTTTGTGAAGTTGCTTAATATTTTTTAATTTTTTTTGGAATGCAAAATATAAAGAGATAAAATTGATGCCATGTAATGTAAAATAAACACAAGAAACATATACAATGAGACACCATAATTATTTTACACAGATCATTAAAATTGATCTACGTGAACTGACTTAATGATTTGTATGTAAACAAGATGATGAATTGAATAATCAATTACATTTTAAATCAGAACATTTAAGTCCCTAAATATGTGAAAACCTATTCCATGTTAAATAGAGTTAAAAGTGATTGAAACAGTTCAAAATTCAATTTAATAGGAACTATATTCAACATATATTATTTTTTCCTATTTTTATGTGAACTATTCAGATAGAATGAATTTATAGCAAAAGTAAATAAAATGAAGTAAACAAGGACTTTGTTCTGTTAATTAATGTCTAAACATACATCAAATAAGATCAAACAGTGTATCATTGGAAAGAATTTTCATATACAAATCCAACAAGACTAATTTCATTTAATTTAGAATTAATATGCAAAAGTTATTAACCAAATATATAAAGATCTTTTGCAATATAAACATGCATAAAATACCATAAAAACATTCAAAAAGATCCAAATGGACTTACCTGCAATATAAATGAGTCGAAGATACTTATACACAAATAACCAGGTGCACAGGAGCCTTTTTTGCAAATAAGAGAAGTTAGATGGGCTTGGATGCAAAGAGACTAGGTGGGCATGTGATGAGGTGATGGTGGACTGATCTGCAAATATCAAGAACTGGGACTTGATTGCTGAAATTAGCCCAGTCAAGTACGTGAGGTACGTGGGCGTTAGACTCGGTTGAAGGCTCAGGTCGCTACGTATCTCAGGCCACGTGGTTTACTATAGATCCTTGGATGAGGCTCGGGTAAACAAAGTCTCCAAGGATCGAAGCGAAGCTCGGGGCACTTCTGGATCGTAGGATCAACCCATATGAGTTTTGATCTGATGGCACATGCACGTTATAAGGAGTCATCTCCTCCACAAATGGTGGTGTGCAAGGTGGTGCTTCGACGAGGCTCTTTCTCCTCCTCCATCCTTAAATAGGATGTCATGATGGTGGGGGAAGCTTCTTGGAGGGATGTTGAAGATGGTGGTAGATTGAGGAAGTGGCAGGGATGTCTTGAGCTGCTAATTGGTGAACACTCATTAGAGGATAAGTACGAGATCAAAGAAGCTTCTAAGCATCCGATCAGTGAACCATTAGGGTACTTGTAGAGTTAGAGAGGTATAGTCGATGCACATGGGGTGTTCGGGGGTAATTTGAGGTGGAATGAAGGTCTAAGGATCGTGGAGGAAGTGGAGACCTAAGTGAGTCCTCGACCTTGCAGGAGGGAGGAAAGGATTGGAGTAGGAGGAGAGCTAAAGAAGGAGAAAGAGTGATCGGAGGTGTGCATAAAGATGGTTGGTGTTTGGTGAAGGTGTGAAGTCGATCAAAATGAGGTGAAAGTGTCTATAGTGCAATGGATAAATGGGAGAAACACGAAGGGGGAAAATATTGGGGATCACCAGAAGGTTGAAGATGAAGTTGGGGAAGAAATCAAAGGCCTGGACTTGAGCTTTAGAAGCTCCTAGGTCTTTCCTTAACATGAATTTGGAGGGAATGAAGCTCAAGTAGCTTCAAATGGTTGCGACGAAGGAACCTGACCTTCGGATCTCACCATATAGGAAACCTCGATCATCACTCAACTTCTTTCTCTCTCTTTATCATAAGAGGCAAGGAATATGCTTGGAGGGCTCTCGTACAAGGGTGGATAGTCATCAATTGACACCTCCACCTTGGTTTTGTTCGATGTAGAATTTGGTGGAGGCATTGGTTTCAACCGACAACCAGTTCCTAGGTAGAGGTGGAAGATGACAATGAAGGGGTTGGTGAACAAGATGAAGGATTGTGTTATCGGTAGACACCAAAATGAGGAGCTAAAAACACATGATGAAGATGTAGTTAATTGGTGAAGAACCACCGACAAAGGAGTTGTCTCACGTGAATGGGAGAGGATGGAGGTTAACGAAATAGGAGAATCATAGGATCGAGTGATCCATCGACCATGATTGGGAACAATGGGAATTAGACTAACCATATGATGGATTCGATCAGACGACCTATCTTGAGATGGGTTTCGATAAAAGGGAGTTGCTTGATCAAATGATCATACAGTTAAGGTGGAATATAGGTCAGATAAATGGAATGGGGTGCATGGAAAAACTTGATGCAGCCACATGACCTAATGAAATTAAAATATAAAATAAAAGATAAATAATAAATAATATTTAATGTTAAATCAAAAAATATTCAACATCAAAGTTGTATATCATTTTGAGATCTACAACTTTCATGTAGAACTCAAAATAAAGTACATCATATATACATAGTAGAATCAATATAAGTATTGTTATTTATTTTACTTATTTTTTGTGTTTTTAATAAGATTATAGTTACCTTATATTATGTAAAATATCACTCTAATTTTTTATGGATTTTATAGACTAATAAAAACACATAAAATAAAAGAAAACAGATATTTAAATATGTACAATATTTACAAGATAATTTCATTTTTATTTATTCACATTAATGAGAATTAATTATATACATAAAATATATTGTTAGTTAACTCTAATTAAGGGATATTTAATGATTTGGTTTATATAGAAGTCTAAAAATTGAATAATAAGTAGATGAATCTAGGATTCATCAGTTTCTCAAGACAACAAAAGTATCAATAAGCTTCTCTCTAATCTCTAATTTTAACACTATTCTAAGCTCAATTTCATAGGCTTTCTGCTCTGATTCTCTTGATTTGCATTTCATATTCATTTTAAGGTTTAAAAGGATTTACTTAGAACAATTGTACTTGTCTTTATCCTTGGGTAAGAGGTATCAAATAAGGTCTTTCTTCCTAAATAAAAGTTAAACCATGGCAAGGTTATGTATCTTGAGATATTCTTTGTAAAAGCATCTCTTCTTGTGTAGAAGATAAATTGTTGTAAAATATATGTTTTTATAAATGCTTTGAACTATACCTGAAGTAGTAGTATAGTGAGTAGTTGTAAGCCTTATGAAGGTCAAGCCGAGGAAAAGGACTTACTTTGTGTAGGAGGGTGAACATGACTAAGGCTCTATGAAATATGGATTGCCTATTAGATTGTTTCTTTGTCTATTCAATGTGGACTGCCTATTTGATTGTTTCTCTCTATGAAATTTTGAGCTAAAATATTATTTGATACTTTTTTTTTGCAAAAGCATTATTCAACCCCCTTTCCCCACCTTTACTACATCTCCATTTGGTATTAGAACTTCCATGTTTAATGAATTTGGCATCACTTTTATACACCACCAAGTTATGAGATCAAGCAATGTAAATAATCGTGTTAATGGAAAATCAACCAACTGACTATAATACTTCGATGAAAACAATTAAACTTAGTAGAAGAAGTAGGGTGGATATCTATCTAAAGTCCTCCATGGGAGGTTTTTCACTATGGAAAGATAAAAAAGAAATACTTCAAAAATCATAAGATCGACAAAGAGATAGGATCTTTATTTTAGATGAGAAAAAGATCGCAAAAAAACTTTAATAATATGAGTATTCTCTATGGTGCCTTTTCATTTAATGAATTCAATAAGGTCTTTCAACTCGAGATAACATAGGTAGTGTTAAAATTTCTTGAAGTTATCCATAAAGGTAAACATCAAGTCAAGCAATTCAGGATTGGTGTATAAAAAAAGAGTTCAAATTCTTCAAAATAAAGCCTATTGGAATTACTAAAGAGATGAGTATAAAATTACAAGCATTGTAATCCACTTACATGTTTTGGTAAGGAACATATAATTGAATACAAAGTTAAATAATTCATTCAAGCTCTCACCAAATAATGGATATCTAAACTCACAATTATTGAAGAAGCTAAGGATCTAAGCCACCTAATTCTTGAAGAGTTAATATGAAACCTTATGACACATTACGTCAACATTAAAAACGACGAGAAAGAACACAAAAGGAAGTATCAAAGAAAGGTAAAGCTCTTGCTTTTAATGTTAATTCCTTTAACTCTGAAATAAGAATCAAAGATGAAAAATATTTTTTTTAACTTTTGACAATTTCAAAAGTACGTTTATGGAAATAGAAAGTCAAGAGAACTTTTCCAAAAATAAATGATGATGGGATCTTATGTATCACTTGCCAAAAGAGTATACATATGACTATAATATCCATTTCAAAAAAGAAGACGAAAGAAATAAAGGGAATTAAGGTGAAGAAGACCTTTAAGAAGAAGAAGACATTAGCATTAACATCGGATGACTTTGAGATCAGCAACCAAAACCAACATAGAGACCACACAATTTTGCCTCATAGAAATGAAACTAATCATGTAAAAGCTAAACTCTCATATGAATACAGTATATTTTTCTTAGAATATATGAAAATTAAAAGGAAATCATACCAAAGGGAGAAGAGTCATTAATAATTGAAAAGGGTTTTTAGAAAACTCCTTACCGTCAATAAGGATAATGAGAAACTATTCGTTGAAAAGAAAGTTTAGTAAATGAATCTAGTGGTTTTAAGAACAATATTAGTGAGCTAGAAAAAAGTTCAAACCTTGAAAATATACACTAATAGTTTAATAGAAGACTTAGTTAACTTCACAAAAAGAAGAAAGAACTTAGATTATAAACCTTTGTTTTGCATGGCACTCTTAAGAATTAAATATGAATCATAGTTTGGATGTTTGTTTCACATGATAGGAAATTACATGCTCGTATTTGATTAGAAAGGATATCAAATATAGACACATCATCCTAGGAAACAACAACCGAATACTCTATCATAAGTAAAGATTTGATAGTTCACAAAAGCAAATCCTAAATGATAGAAGAAGAGTGGAAGGAGATGAGGGATCTTGTGAACAGTACGATACTACAGTTTTTAGCAGATAACACTCTTCGGGAAGTCATCGGTCTAAAGGAACCATAAAAGGTTTTGATGAAGCTCGTGGGACGATACAAGTCCAAATCTTTGATGAACCAGCTAATTGAAGAATAAGAAGAATAACCTCTTAAAAATCTGCATTTTATCATCTTTATTCATTCATTTTAGGTTAAAGTCCCTTATAAAACACCTGTATATATTAATAAATCCATATTCTTACTAACTTGCACTGCATCTGTGTGTAAATATTGTACATGTATTATTATTTTTACTGAGATAAATAAATAAAAGAAAAATAACGAAAATAAAAAGATTGTATATATGTAATAGATACAGGCTGACCCGAACCCCTAGAGAAGGTCAAGACTTGTCCTGATCGACTAGGAATAAAGTAGGGGGAGATAAGATCTTTAATCAGAAAATAAAAAAAATGTAAATACTTTTCATTTATTTTGTGTATATTTGTATAAAACTTACACTATTTTATTTGTCCATAAATTGACCTCAAATTAAATAATTTTCAAAACAAAAATTGTAAATAAAAATGTTTACTAAATAATAAAAATAATTGGAAAATAAAATCATGTACAGAATTAAAATAACCACATTCAGAAAAAGCTTTAAAGAGATAATTGAAAAATCGATTCTGACTCCATATGAACTCGAGTTGAATCAAACTAACTTCCATCGTACTCTAAATTATATTAACTTTAAAATGGTAGTGTTTCATAATTTTTGGAGTTTTATTCATATATATATATATATATATTGTATTTATAAATAAGTGTAAATATTTTTAATAATTATTTAAAAAATAAAATTTTTAAAAAAAATAAAACATAAAATAACATAATATCCTTATTTAACTATATATATAATGTATCTTATGTATATATTATATGTATATAATTGATTCCCTTAAATAATCACCGTAAAAAATAAATAACTAATATTTATTATTTAATTTAATAAAATGATGAAAATAATTTATTTAATTAATTAATTATGTAAATAATGTACCTTATTAATCCCACCATTAACCTCCTTCCTTCTTTTTCTCTCCATTCAAATTTTGAAATTCAAGTCCTTTTTTCTATTTATTTGGTTGATCCTTCCTCATTCCAACTTGATCAATCTTTGGTGAGAGGAGTATAATCTCCAATAGCATTCTTGTTGTACAAAGGTGCCTAGCCTCCGAGCCATCCCGTAACAACGACTCGGCCTTCATCGAGGCCATCACGACATTATCCGCTCCCACGATGAGATCCATTTTATTTCTCATTTTTCATCTAGGTTAATTGAACTTTGATTTTAGTTTAATTTCATTATTAATTTTTAATTATATATCTTAGCCTCTCATTCTTAATCAATCATCACGATTTGATCCGCCCCCATTCCGATTTCATAATCATCCTCTTAATGCCTACACATTCGCATTCTACCTCATGCAACCATTCACCTCCGACGGCATACGGTGGCTGGAGATCTGGATCCATCTGTCCACCTTGCTGGATCTGTTTTTCCATTCACATTTTCTATCAATAATTTTTGGGCTGAGTCGTCATGCTCGAGTCGGTCTTTGTATTTAATTTCATTGTAGGTACAAGGATTTCAAAAAAAATATACAAAAAAGGAGAAAAATCATTTATTGTTTACAAAAAAATTTGTGGGGGCAGCAACACTCTTGTTACTTCAGCCACCCGGCTCTGCTCTGCACTATCACCGTCGACGACCACCTACATGCCACCACACGAGCCATCGACCTCTAACGTTCGTTCACCCAGTTGTCGCAGAGCAACCATCGCCCATCAGCTTCACTATAGCCTCCACCACCTTCCAGACCGTAGCCACTAATGTCGTCTTGAGAATAAGAGGCGTATGTCACCCTCTTCTTCTGGATCCTTGCGCAAAACCACAGAAGCCCCTTCCACCCTAACCTCCTGGAGCTCGTCGTCCTTCTTGCTTACCCTTGCTCCATCCCACCATCCTGTGCTCGAAGCAGCTACATGTGCCCCATGCAAGGATCACATCTCACGATCGACACCACTCGAAGTAGTCTGGAGACGGGTGTCGCCCCATGCGAAGGAGCACCGTCCAGCTCCTATCACCCCATAGCACAGCCGCCATCATCCTCCACTAGACCACCCGTCGCATTGTAAGCCATACGTGCCTGTAGATCGACCTCTGCTCGACCCTCTACCCAATTTTCCACTGACATCGCCACAAACTCTTGTTGCTTATGCAAGAAGAAAAGAAGGGGTAGTGCACCTCACCCTTTTGGCTAGGGAAAACAAAGAAACAATGAACAAGAACTTTCCTCGTTAACCTATTTTTGGGGGTAAATATCAATAATCCCCTTGAGGTTCAAAAATTTTCAATAACGTCCCTGCCATATCCTCTCCAGATTCAAGTCACACGCAACACACCTCCCCCACCTAGGTAAATTGCAAAATTCTCCCCTTGTTTATTTCTTGTTATTTTTTTTATAAACTCAATAAAAAATTACATTTCAATCCCTACTTTCCAAACTCTAATTTACATGATTTTCCTTGGTTGAAATAAATAACGTTTGTTGTCAATAAATTCTCTGAAATTCAAGTTAGAGTCTTGTTGTTTGTCTCTTCATAATATAATTTTATCATTGCAATTTGTTATCATTTGATACTATTAAAACAAAAAATAGCTTTTTTCACTATTTTGAAAAATAATAAAATTCTATATTGCATAAAAAAATCCAAAAAATAATAATTTTATTTTTGTGCATTTTATTTTCTGTGACAATTTCATGCATTAATTATTTTTAAAACCCAAAAAATGCAAAAATATCATATTACAAAATCATATAAAATTGTAGAAAATTCACAAATAGTAATTTTACTTCCTTTTATTAGAATATTCATTACATTTTTAGGAAAAATAAATGCAGTAATTTTTTATTTTGTTTAATATTTAAAATTGAAAAATATTACTGACTATTCACTGTTTGCAATAATCCCTTTTTTATTCATTTTAAAAGCCCTAAAAAATTAAAAATCTCTAAAAAATTACAAAAATAGTAAAAAATCGCCAAAACACAAAATATTTTTATTTGACTTTTCTGGACATTTTTATCATCAAAAAAGGTTTTGAATTTCTTTCGTATATAAATTTGCTTTGAAAAATTATTTATTTTAAAATTAAAAATTTGTAAACTAAAAATAAAAAATAAAAATCAAAACATAAAAATATAAAAATTAAAAAAAGATAAAAAATCTCACAAAAAACTAAGATACTTAGCATTGGAATTTCCCCTTTCTTTTAATTGATTTTTCAATTATTTGAATAACCCTTGGGATTTGTAGCCTCCCTGAGTTCGTTCCTGTTACTATCCAGGTAAATTAAATAAGACTTTTCTCTTGCTATACATTTTTTGTAATTAATTTTGGCTTGATAATTAAATAAATTTTTTGTTGAGGGATATTTGGTATGACAACACACTTGTATAATTCAATAATTCAAAAACCTAAAGATCCCTTGGCAACGAAATGTCACCGTTTTCAAGGAGGCACAATGAGGGTAGTTAGGTTTCTCTTTTGACCTACTATTCTTGGTTGTAAATTTTTATTTATATTTTACCACATTTAATTCATTTTCCATATTCAATGTATTTATTCCATTCATTTGTGCTCTTATTTTTATAATTTTGTTTCTTACATATTCTTTATCTTCTCTTTCTTACGAGGTCCTGATGAGCGAGGACGACTATCTTAGGAGAGCTAGTACATCCAAGCGAAGCGGAGGTGGCTTGATTCTTCACTGAGCCGCAGGAAAGCGTAAGAGGAGGAGAAGAAGATTTGAAAGAGACCAACCATTTAAAAAAATTACATAGACTTTTATTTATTTATTTTTAGAATTTGAACTCTTGTAAAAGGACATTATATACCTTATTTTGCAGGGTCTGTTTCATCAAGTGTCGATACACTTGGGGGACCTCATCGATTTTCTTGCATTTTTTCACCTTTTTTATTTGTTTCCCGATGTTTTTTTCGTTATTTTATGTGATTGAACCCTATTTGTAGGATTTGCTTGATGATATATTAAGGCCAAACACTTCATTATATTTGCCTGCATCTATAGTTCTCGTTTGGATTTAGTCAAATTTTGAATTGCTTCTCATTTAGACTTGTAATCGAGCACCCAGAGGGACTTTACACAACGCTTGCAGGACTCGCTATTGTGAGCACAGAAAAGTTCCCCAAGATCGGACTTTTAAATTTCATTTCCAAGAGATTAGCACTTGTGCTTCATGCTAATAGCAATTTTTGTACCTAGGGTGATTTCATCGGCTTGCATTTACGTATAGATAGGTTTCAATTCTGCTTAGAATCCTTGCACATAGAGAGCTGGAGGAAAGGTGAGCATTTATTCTTTTGTATGCATCATTGATTTTGCCTCACATTGCTTTTCCGACTCTCTCCCTCTAATTTTGATAACCTAGTTTGCTAAAGGAATTGACTCCCCGATAGGATTCGTGCATTCATATTAAAAACACAAAAAAGCAAAAATGAAAAATAAAAAATTGGAACTGCTAATATCACTTGTACCCTTAAAATTAAACATAATTGACTCGTCATTATCTTGGAGGAGCAGTCTCCTCATTGTATTCGTATTTTATTTGCCACATACACACTAAGGCTTCATTTGGTTGCAGGGTTGGGCAGGGTTGGGTTGGGGTACCTCGGTGTACCCCTCCTTCCAACCCTCCCAATCCTCCTCACAGTTTACTATTCACAGGGGTACCCCAACCCAACCCAACCCTGCCCAACCCTGCAACCAAACGAACCCTAAGGATTGGTGCCCCAACCCCAAGCCTTCATGCGTGTTTGTACAACTTTGTATATGATCACCTAACTTTAAAATTGACAAGATAATTGAGTGAACCTTCATGATCTTCACATTGCATTGGAGAATATGAATTGGAGGTTTGCATTGTGTTTGTTTGTGCTTGGTGTTGAGTTAGTTACGATCATCCTCTCCAGATCATTAGCAGTCACATTCTCTTCAATCCATCCCTCTCATCCTATTCTGATTGAATTCCTCATCATGGTAGGAACCACAAGATCTCTTCCTTCAAAGTGTATCAGTCCTTTTGATACAGCTCAGCTCGTTTCACTTTGGCAGAACAACAATCTCTTTGATCTGGACCTAGATTCCTATGAGCTTACACATCCTGATCCATTGGACGGTTTTTTATGAATTCAAGAGAGAACGCATTATTTGAATAATCATTCATTTTCTTCCTCATATCATCATGATTTCTCACATCTCCCTGAGGTAATCTGCAGGCAGTGTGCTCTATGTACTAGATTTCATTCCTTGGTTGTGCATCCGACTGTCGGATCATGAGATTGAGTCTTCTGATTATCTGAGTTTTCTGATACTTTCGATCTTTCTGTATTTGATATTTCTTATATCCTTAACTACCCTTGCAAGGATGAGCCGACCCTTGAGTTATTAGATGTTATGTATGATCTCTCTTCATTACATGCATGAATATCTGCTTTCTTATTGAGTATCTTGATCTTGACCTTCCATACATTTCAAGACGATGATTGATATGGAGGATTCCATGATTGATCCTTCTTTCTCCACGTTCTATTTTTGGCTCCAACCATTCACTCCACTCTAACCATGAACCGAAGATTTCTTTTATGCTATCGGTACCTAATTTTATCTACACATCTTTTTACCCGATAGCAGACACCCGCCTGATTGCTTATCTGGATGTCATTGTTTTCACTATTGACCACATTGTTGTTCTCACATTAAGACAACAACGCAATATGGTATTCGCATTATAGATGTCATCTTGAACGTTGATAATTCATTGTCCTAGCCTTCGCACCTAGCTAGGGGCATAAACTCTAGTGTTATTGAGAGGACCTCAATAATGTCTACCTTGTATATATGTGTTTCATCTTGATTTGCTCATTCCTTCTCCCATTTATCATTTACCTATTTTCTATGTATATATGTGTGTTATACTTAAGATGTACTCTATTCTAAGTATGGGAGGGTGAATGATTCGAGTTGTTCATATCCATCCTATTCATCACTCTTGTTATTGCTTATACTTAGGGTTACTCTACACTAAGTATAGGGGGAGTGATGCCTTCCATATCGTCTCTTTTGTATTTTTATTCTTCTGATCTCTCTATTATCCCCCAACTTGTTGATATTCTATACTTAAGGCTATTCTACCATAAGTATAGGGAGGCAAGATGAGTCATTGAGTTTGTCAATTCTTTTCCTCGGTTGTTCCCTTTTGTATAGTATTCTATACTTAGGATTAATTAATCCTTAGTAAAGAGGGTTCACCGACTTCTATTTATTCCTTGAGTCGTTGTTGTATAATGTCCTATTCACTTTTCTATACTTAGCACAAGTTATGTCTTCCGTTATGGCTCTTTGATCACTATGAGGATATATTTCGAGCTAAGTATATAAGGTGTTGTGTGTGTGTGTGTATATATATATATTAGACATAACTCGTACTTTTAAATAATTATTTTTTTGTATATTATTGGGATATGTATATAAATATGTAAATTCTACGTGTGCGTGTATATAGACTTTATTCACCTTCAATTTTAAAAAAACAAAAAACATGAAAAACACAAAAAAATTAAAAAAACAAAACAATAAACAAAACAAAATCAAAAAACCCAAAAAAATCTCTTATAAGAAATTGTATAATCCGTATATATTCTTGTATATAATGTACTAACCCTTTTTCTCTCTTAACAAAATTCTCTAAAAAAAGTTCTTTGTATATATTTCTTGCATTTGCATGTGTATTTTTCAGGATAATATTGACATTTAAATTAAGTCGGGGATAAAATTAAAGAATGAAGCTTAGTTGGACCTTAATCCACTTAATTTCAGAGGAACCTTATAAGAACTGGAGTTAAGACTTTCAGGTCCTAGCAACTTAATTCTTTGAGTCTGTAAGACTATATTTTCATGTTGTCTTGATTAATCTAAGTAGATTTTTAACAACACACGTGATTCTTTTAGACCATGGATTATCTTGGACAAGCACTCTATACGCAGCTCTTCATGGAGAAGATAATGAGGAGGCAGAATATTTTGGCTTAGGGTAGCACGCGGGTATGTAACAACTAGTGGGAATATCCGTCTTCCTCTAGGGAAGGTAGTGCATCTCAACGTGATCTAGTAGCATTGAGGTCTAAAGACAAGATGTTGTGGGGTTGCAATAATACTTCAAAAGAAGGATAGTCTACTAGCTCAAGAGGAAAAACTTCTTATGTACATGTTGCAACTTGTATATTTTTTGAAAGAAAAAATGATTAAAAAATGCATAATCTCCAAAAGTGGACAGGCCTGATGAAAAGTAAGATGCTTATCAGAGTGTTCATATAAGTAAAAAACAAGAAGAGCTTCAAAGAAAATATTTGTAAGCTTGCAGCTGGATGACTTGGCTACATTGTTCATGAATCCAAGTATAGGTAGCTATACTGGTTATCGTCCATTATTTTCTCCATCTCTTCTTCTTGAGATGGTTGTACTTGAACATAGAAGGGAATATCCTCCCTCCTCAACGAAAGAGTTGCTAGACCGGGGGGGTTAGAGGTACCTTGTTGAGAGAGGTTGTTTCTTTACTACTTTTGAGACGGGGATCCATATTTCACTTACATCATACAAGTAAATATTCATATTCATAAGAATTTGTGTATGTAGACTTGTTCTGACCTGACTGTTGAGGTGACATGAATAGGAGTCTTGTCAAACTTAAAGGTTGTTAGGTTTTAAATCCATTTCCCATTATGGTTATGTGACACTAGTAATCCAAAGGTCTTACAAATCTCCATACTACAACTTTATGAAGATAAGTTTAGTAGTCAATGTTGTCCTAATTTTTTTATTTTTCCTTTCTTTTTCTTTTATTCACTTATTCTTTCAAATGAGTGCTTGCTAAGGGACTATCAAAAGTGAAGCATAGGGGGATGATGAATCTGCATTTCATCATCTTTATTCATTTATTTTAGCTCAAAATCCCTTATAAAACACTTATATATATATATTAATAAATCCATATTCTTACCAACCCGTATTTGTGTATAAATATTGTACATATATTATTATTTTAACATAAAATGAATAAATAAAGGAAAAATAAAGAAAATAAAAAGAATGTATATATGTAATAGATACAAGCTGACCCGAACCCCGAGTGAAGGTCAAGACTTAACCTTATCGACCAGGATAAAGTAGGGGGAGATAGGGTCTTTAATCAGAAAATAAAAAATTGTAAATACTTTCATTTATTTTGTGTATATTTGTATAAAACATACACTATTTTATTTTTTCATAAGTTGATCTCAAATTAAATCATTTTCTAAACAAAATTGTAAACAAAAATGTTTACTAAATAATAAAATTATTGAAAAATAAAATCATGTACAGAATAAAAATAACCACATTTATGAAAAACCGTAAAGTGATAATTGAAAGATCAATTTCAGTTCCATATGAACTCGAATTGAATCAAACTCACTTCTATCGTATTCTAAATTCAATTATTTTTAAAATGATAGTAGTTTCATAATTTTTGGAGTTACGATTTGAAAGGCGGTTTTCTGGGGTAGTTTTAGTAATTTAACCATTTATTTATCGTATATATTTATCCATATATATTGCATTTCTAATCACATGTAAATGTTCTTAATAATTATTTAAAAAAAATAAAATAAAAAATTTAAAACTAAAATAACATAATTTCCTTATTTAACTATGTAAATAATGTACCATATGTACATATTATATGTATATAATTGATATACTTAAATAACCACCAAAAAAATTAAATACCTAACATTTATTATTTAATTTAATGAAGCAACGAAAATAATTTAGTTAATTAATTATGTAAATAATGTACCTTGTTAATCCCACGATTAACATCATTCCTTCTTTTTCTCTCTATTCAAATTTTTAAATTCAAATCCTTTTTTCTATTTGTTTGGCTCCTCCTCTATCATTCCAACTTGATCAATATTTGGTGAGAGGAGCCTAATTTCTAAGAGCATTCTTGTTGTAGAAAGATGTCTAACCTCCAAGCCGTCTAGTGAAAGCGAGTCGACCTTTATCGAGGCCATCACAACATTATCTGCTTCCACAGTAAGATCCATTTTATTCCTCATATTTCATCTAGGTTAATCATAATTTAATTTTAGTTTTAATTTCGTTGTCAATTTTTAATTTTAGATCTTAGTCTCTCATTCTTAATAAACAATCACGATTCGATCCATCCTCGATTCCGATTTCATAATCATCCTCTTAATCCCTATACGTTCGCATTCTACTTCGCGCAACCACTCACCTCCGACCACATATGGTAGCTGGAAATCCGGATCCATCCGTCCACCTTGTCGGATACGCTTTTCCATTTACATTTTATATCAACAATTTTTGGACCGATTGTCGTGCTTGAGTCGGTCTTTGTATTTGATTTTATTACAGGTACAATGATTTCAAAAAAATATACAAAAAAATAGAAAATCATTTGCTGTTTAAAAAGAAAATTGTGGGGGCGATCGCACTCCCGTCGCCACCGCCTACCCCGGCTCTGCTCTGCACTATCATCGTCGACGACCACCTATACACCACCACACGAGCCACCGACCACCGACGTCCGTTCACCCAACCATTGCAGAACCTCCATCGCCCACTTGCTTCACCATAGCCGCCACCACGTTCCAGACCGCAGCCACCCGCATGGTCTCAAGAACAGGGGGCGTGTGTCGCCCTCTTCATCTGGATCCTCGCGCAGAACGACAGGAGCCCCTTCCACCCTAACCGCTCGGAGTTCATCGTCCTTCTTGCCGACCCCTGCTCCATCCCGCCATTCGCCACCCGAAGCAGCTGCACGCGCCCCCGCACGAGTATCACATCTCGCGACCAATGTTGCTTGGAGTAGTACGGAGGCGTGTGTCGCCCCGCTTGAGGAGAACCATCCAGCTCTGACCAGTCCCGCAGCACAGCCGTCGTCATCCACCGCTGGAGCACTTACCGCATCGTAAGGCACCCGCGCCCATCGATCGACCTCTAGTCCATCTCCACTCAATGCACCACCGACGCTGACACCAACTCCCATTGCTTACGCGAGAAGAAAAGAATGGGTAGGGTAACGCACCTCCCCTTTTGTATATGGCAAACAAAGAAATGACGAACAGGAACTTCCTCGTTAACCTATTCTTTGGGGGTTAAATATCAACAAGCCCCCTGAAGGTTCTAAAAACTTCAATAACGCTCCTGCCAAATGCTCTCCAGATTCAAGTCATGTCATCACACCTCCCCCACCTAGGTAAATTGCAAAATTCTATCCTTATTCATTTATTGTTATTTTTTATGGAAAAACAAAAAAATACATCTCAATCCATGTTTTACAGACTCTAATTTACATGCTTATCCTAGTTGAAATAAATATCATTTGTTGTCAATAAATTCTCCAAAATTAAGGTTAGACTCTTGATGTGTGTCTCTTCATAGTATAATTTCCTCAATGCATTCATTATCATTTGATATTATTAAAAAATAAAAACCATAGCATTTTCACTATTGAAATTCGAAAAATCAAGAAAATTCAAATATTGCATAAAAATTTCCAAAAAATAGATTATTTTATTTTTGTGCATTTTATTTTATGTTCCAATGTCATGCATTAATTGTTTTTAAAATATAAAAATGCAAATATCAAAGATCTTATAAAAAATAATATAAATTTTAGAAAATTTCAAAAATAGTAATTTTACTTCCTATTTTGTAGATAATTCAATATAGTTTTTAGGAAAAATAAATGCATTATTTTTTTAATTTGATACTTTGAAATTGAAAAATATTACTGTCTATTCACTGTTTGAATTATTCCCTTTTTTAGTCAATTTAAAATCCTAAAAAAATAAAAAATTTTAAAAGATTACAAAAATAGTAAAAAAATAATCAAAACATAAAAATATTTTTATTTGACTTTTTTGGACATTCTTATCATAAAAAATGTTGCATTTATTTCGTGTCTAAATTTACTTTGAAAATTATTCATTTTAAAAACTAAAAATTTGTAAACTAAATATCAAAAAATTAAAAAAATTAAAAAGTTAAAAAGAATAAAATATAAAAATCTCTAAAAAACCAAGATAGTTAGCATCGACTTTCTCCTTTCTTTTAATCGATTTTTTAATTATTTGAATAATCCTCGAGATTTGTAGCCTCCCTAAGTTCGATCATGTTGTTATACTAATAAATTAAATAAAAGTTTTCTCTTGCTACACATTTTTTACAATTAGTTTTGGCTTGAGTATTAATATTTTTTGTCCAGAGATATTTGGGTTGCGACACACACTTGTATAACTCAATAATGCAAAAATCGGAAGATCCCTTGTCAACTGCTCTATATCCTAAAAATGACCGATGGGACAAAGCTCGAAGTGCACTTTGACAAACTCAACAAGATTATGATAAATGTGCTTACACTTGAAGAGAAGAATGCGGAAGGAGAATCTCTCTTCAAGGAGGAGGATCAGGCACTCATCTTGTTGAGTTCACTTCCATCTTCCTACAATCATATTATGATGACGTTACTCTTTGGCAACGGGTCAATCACATTGGATGAGAAAGTTGCTTCGCTTCTTATGAACGAGTCTCGATAGAGGGCAATGAATGGTGCAACAAATGATGAAGGTCGTGTGTTGGCAATTATGGGTGGACATTCAAGATCAAGGGAGACATGATTCAGAGGTCGATCCAAGTCATGGGGTTCGATTAGATGCTTCTATTGAGACATGAAGGGTCACAAAATAGCAGATAGTCCGAGATGTGAGAATGAGAAAGAAAGAATAAGGTTGGTAAATCTGAATCAATCAAACCAAGAGGCCAACGCAGTCTGCGAGGGTGACTTCTTAGCATGCTCTAGGGAGATTAAGGTAAATTTAGGATGGCTTCTAAACTCAGCATGTTCAAATCATGTGTCCTCATCCCGGCATAATTCAGTACATATTAGGCATGTAATGATGACACGGTCAAGATGGGAGGTGGAGAGGTTCTCCATGTTAATGGAATTGGATTAGCGTAATTATGCATGTTTGAGGAGAGGTATGAGCTTTGACAGGTGTCAGACACATTCATACAATCAAAAAGAATCTAATTTCACTGGGAACAATCGAATCATGAGGACATCGAGTCACCATTAAAGGGGGAGTTCTCAGAGCAAGCAAGGGAGCATGCATGGTTATGCGCGGGATGAGGATGCTGAATAAGGTATATAAGCTCGAGGGAAGGATCGTGAAAGGTGATGGGGCTCCATTATTCCCAGTACAAAATAATACAATGAGAGAGCAATAGGTTATCAACACATCTGCTACATAAGTGCACAACAAGGAGAAGTGAGTGTAATTTACTTTACTAGAGGATCTCGGCACAATCTCTTGTCACGAGAGTTTGTGGTGTTGTGTTAGGAGGCACAATGTTGAGTTATGCAAGCCTTCTCGAGAGAGGGCACGTCGAGGAGCTAGTGACGGGTGCATCACCCAGAGTCGGTGAGATCTTGCTAACAAGACCTATAGATTACGAGGAAGGTATAGTGCGAACTCAAGACGATGAAGAGATCGTGATGGAATTCAACTTAAGGGGGAGATTGTTAGGATTATGATCATATTAGGATTAGGAATCCTAATAGGATATCACTCATAATCCTAATAGTAGTTGAGTTGTATTTTCTTTACAATCCTAATGAGAATAAGATTATGAGGTTGTAAGTGGGCTATATATAGAGGGGAGTGGAGTCATTTCCTCTACACCCCAGCAAGGGATAATATCTCAAGATAAAAAAGTAGGAGAGAAGAGAAGAGTGAGAGGGAGAGGGAATGGGAGAGTTGTATTCGTTCCTATTTATAGTGATCTTTCTTTTCTAATGATCGTGAGAGGTGACCGATCATCATCGTATCTTGTTCTCTTTTCGCGTGCTTCCGTGAAGGTGGTTGATTGTGCATCTGTGGTCGTATCATGTGATTCATATTCCTAACAACCAGTATCTAAGTGGAGGCAATATTGGTAGGTCGTGTCCTAATAGTACCTGGTGTTGCACATAGCTGGATGATAATAAAGAAATGAACAGCTTATCAAAGCACATATCCCTCCGCTATTGTAATATGAGTTTGATTTGTATTCACATGTGAGAGAGTATTGTTGGCATCATTTTAGTCTATTTGGCATCTTTTTGCACATTTCTCCATGGATCATACTCTTTCATGCCCCGCTTCTATGAAGCAAATAATTAAAATGGGCAATTCCACCATTCATCTTGTGCATGTTCTTATATAATGCATATCCTAGATGCATGACATCAATAAGATTCTCTGCAACATTTAAACCAAAATAAATATAATTGGCCTTTGTATTACATTTATGCTGACCAATTGTTGAAAATTTTACAGTTTAAACAAAGTTGTATCAAAGGAGCCCCACACCTTAAGCATATATGGTAACAGGGATGCATACTGATGAATCTTCATTTCATCACCTTTATTCTATCAGTTTGGCCTTAAAAACCCTAGCTAAATGCATGTAAATAGTATTATTTTGTACAAATTAATATTCATTATTTATTCCATTTATTGTATTAAAATATTGTCTTTAATGCTAAAATTATAAAAAGAAAAGAAAATAAAAAGAATAAAATTCCAAAGGTATTTTATGACCCTAAACCCGAGACCAAGTCAAGAATTGATTTGGTCAACAAGGAATAAAGTAGGGGGATAAGGGACAAGAATCCAATAAAATTCACATTCTTTTATTCATCAATAAGTCCTATTTAGGACCTATTTTATTTTCTATTCTTTGTACCACAAATAAAGAAAATTTGTACACAAAAGTTGTAGATAAAAATGTATAGAAAAATACAAATTTTATTTCACACAAAAATAATATACAATGTACATTTTATACTCAAGCTAAAAAGCCAAAATCAAAACATCCCAGGCCCATATCTTCTGTATATGAGATCGAAATGTATAAAAATTAATTTAATTGTATAGGTTAATATGCAAAAGTTAGATTTTGGACCCCTATTGTACAATATACTTTTATATAAATAAAAGGAAAACTATTCTTTTAATTCTTTATCTATTTAATATTTTTATACCCTTGTAAATATTATTTTTATTCTATTGAAAATATAAAAATAAAATAAAACCATAAAAATACACTAAAATAAAATAGTATACAAATTACATAGATGAATATACTATACTTATACCTATATATTATATGCCTCTATTTATTTATGTACATAAATTGTTTCAGAAAAATATAAAAACAATTATTGAAGTGTATAAAATAAGGTACAATTATATAAATTGATAAAAATTGTAAAATAAAGAATGAAAATAAAAATAAAATATACAAAACATGGTTAAAAATACCTATAAAAACCCTCAAAAAGTAACTTGTAATAAATAAATGTGTAAAAATAAATAAAAATCGTATTAAAATACTACATAAAATA